>CM062290.1:89698790-90298790 GCA_031216915.1 Pictodentalium vernedei | reverse complement strand
TGCAGAGCTATTGCATGACATGTATTTTTTTTTTTTTCTGCATCTTATGAAATCTCAGGAGCTAAAAGTAGAAAAAAAATGTGAATACCCATATTTCCATAACTCCAAGTGTTACTTGCATGATGCTTCCTTCACTATATCCCTTCTGGGGGGTGGGGGGGGGGGGGGGGTCTGGGGATTATAGGTAACATACATGAAGTTTGTTATTTTAGCTGATTTCTTTGCACTCTTGTATATTTGACAAAAACGTTATATTCATGAAAAGCCAATAAAATGTGTGTGCATGTTAAAACATTTCCCAAATCTTTTATGTTGTAAATAGAGAATAAACACTTGACTGGACTGGTTATGTGAAATAATTCATGAGAGGGAGGGACATTGTACAAACACGAGTGCACGAATGCGCACAAGTGTTTTACAATGTAGTCCCTCGCCTTGAATGAATTATTTCACGAAACTAGTCCAATCAAGCGATTGCTCTGTTTATTACTTTTCGTTATTAACGATAATTATATTATTTAACCGTTTACCTAACGTAACGGCGAAAACTGGCCAGCACTATTCTTAAAAATCACCAATTAATTTTCATTATTTTTTCACTTTTTGTCTCTAAAACATAGGTTATGACCCCTCATTGGAACGGGCTTGCCGAGCTCATTCCAATGAGGGGTCATAATCTATGTTTTGAGACAAAAAATGGAAATAATAGTTATTTAAGAATTTTTTTTTGCAAGTGTCATCTGCTTTTCATGTTAGGTAAAGGGTTAAAAAAAAGCAAAAAAACCCAATGAAGTCCCCATTACACCCACGGCAAAGCGTCTTTGTTTGCGTGAATGGATACATGACACAATTGTTGATTGCATAATTCACTTGTGAAGTTATCATTTGTAATCAAACCCGGAAATCCCAGTAAATCACACTTTGGAAAGTAATAAAAAGTTATATTCATGAAAAGCCAATAAAATGTGTGTGTATGTTAAATCATTTCCCAAATATTTTATGTTGTAATAATGCTTCTATCTAACAAATATTATGGGTTTGTTTAAGTTATATTGATGTTGTTTTATTATGGGTTTATTTGAGCTCTATAGATGTTGTTTTACTAATATTTATTTCTATTATAGCTGTACTTTCAGTATCTAGTAATAACAGTGAAGATCTGCCAAGTGATACTGGAAATGACGGTCTTGTGTTTGGTACAGAATTACCATTGAGTGATTTCAACAAAAGTAAGGAATCGAAGTAGATTGATCTGTTTTTTGGTAACTCACACTGGCACCCTTCACTGTTCTCTAAAGCATATACAGGCCTCTGATGATTTATAGTTTGTAAACTTATTGATAATTGTTTGGAAGGCCTAAAAAGTTAAAAACCTGTTTTTCAGGCTCTCCTGCATGGTCCTTTTAGCTGCTGTATGCTATCTTTTTTATAATCTTGCAAACTTAATAAAATAAAAATTAAATGGTTTGCCTGATATTTTACCCAAGTTAATAAAATTCATAACTTTGTCCCTTGAGTGCAACAAGGCTTTGCAATGATTTAGCATTACAAAGCCTTCTTGCACTGAAGGGACGAAATACACCATCACCCATGCTATTCTGTAGAAACCTAAAGTATGAAACAAACCAGGAACATGAACTTTTGATGGCAGAGAAATAATTACAAAAATATAAAATAAAATAAAAAAACACCTGCCCATATGCAGTCATACAAAAATTGGCCTGAGAAAAAGAAGATCGATTTTGTGGGGCCTAAAACATTAATTTACATCTCTTCAGTGGTAATTGAATTTGACACCTATTTCAAAAAAACATATGTTAGCACTTTATCAGAACAATGTGTTTTCAAAAAAAAAATTTCAATGTCACATTAAACAGTACTTAGAATCATCAGCAAGTGTGCACCCAACATCAAGGCACTATGCTATACAAATTTGGTATGACCATCCATCGAGTATGCTTCCGGTGTTTGTAGCCCTACAAAGCAATGCAACATCAAGAAGCTAGAGACAGTTCAACACTGACCAGTTAGCTTTGTCACTGGTTATTTCCATTGCACCAGCAATATTACATCTGTGTTGCAAAACATCTGGTGGGATACTCTCTAAGCCTGTCATGTCACATCTAGAGTAACAATGATATATTGCATTGTATATAATCGTAACTACAATTTAATAAACCATAACTATGATTTAGTAAATCATACCTACTGTTTAATAAACCGTAACTACAATTTAATAAACTGTAACTATGATTTAGAAAACTGTAACTACAATTTACTAAATGGTAACTTCAATTTAGTAAATCATAAGTACAATTTACTAAATGGTAACTATGATTTAGTAAATCATAACTACAATTTACTAAACCATGAAAACTATGATTTAGTAAATCGTAACTACAATTTACTAAATGGTAACTATGATTTAGTAAATGGTAACTACAATTTACTAAATGGTAACTACAATTTAATAAATCGTAACTACAATTAACTAAATGGTAACTATGATTTAGTAAATCATAACTACAATTTACTGAACCATAACTATGATTTTGTATATATTGTAACTACAATGAACTAAATGGTAACTATGATTTAGTAAATCGTTAACTACAATTTAAAAAATAATTCTAGTTGATGCCTCAGTGCTGCCTTAAGGATCGAACTCATGACTTTTGCGACTTTTCGATCGAAACTCATGCCATTGAACCATTGCACTCCATTTGAGGGCAAGAATTCGCTTATCAAGTTATGTCTTTTTGAGGGCTATTGCATGATGAATGCCATTCAAGCAATTCAGACAAAATGGTATAAATGTTTTGATAAACAGAGATGCTTTCTGTCCTACCCATACCATTAAACCATAGGCAGTGTGATGTCTCTATGTTAGACTATTGCACATGTGGATGCAATGCGAGCGGTGTGGAATAATATTAATCCTCAAAGGCCTATTTCCGACTTTTATGTCCTCAGGACAGGTGCAAACGACATGCCATCATGAGGTGGTCCTGCTGAAAATAGGAAGCAAATTACCAAAGTAATGCTTTCTGGTAAAGTCTTGGCTGCCCATATAGGCAGCCAACACTTGACTAGAAATCGCTACTACGCTACTAGACGTGTACAGACTGTGGTCAGATGTGAATTCAGGACAATTCTCCATGCCTTTAAGAGTTAATCTTCCAGAAGATTATAAACACTGGTGACTCTTTTAATTAAATTTCACGACAGTGTTCTGCCTCTTTTTAGGTTATTATACAATGTATGTGGTGTGACTGATGTGAAAATATTGTTTTATTGCAGCATGAATATACTGGCAGCACTTGCAATTAATTTCAGGATTATGTGATTCAGTTCCATGGGTGAATACTAACTGGGTGCAATGCATCTTGATGACATCAATATTCGTTACATAAATTTTTGTCTTTACAAATAATTGCATGACATTCACTGACGACACATTCCAATAGAATGAGTTTTACATGTAACAGACAATCAATGGCTAATTCCAAAGGGAACGGTTTTACTCATAGTATACAATCAACCACGAAGAGTTTTCTCAAAGGGAAACCTTTTGCCACAGCCATGTAAAACCTGTGATTCTTAAAATGAAAATGAGTTTTCCATGATTTTGAGTGATTTTATGCCAAAAAAAGAAAACCCTTATGACCTTATGACCCCTTGACCTGGAGTTCATGCAAGGGTCTATCGTGCTGATGTTTTTCTGCCATAAAATGAGTTTTGAAGGATTTTGAGTGATTTTATGCAAAAAAAAAAAGAAAATCCTCATATGGTCCTTATGATCCTTCGACCCGGAGTTAGGGCAAGGATGTATTCGGGTGATGCTTTAAAATGAGTTTTGAAGGATTTTGAATGATTTTATGGAAAAAAAAGAAAAAGAAAATCATCACAATCGCTTGATCCCAGTTCAGGGCATGGTCTATTTGTGTGACGTTTTTCTGCTTTAAATTGAATTTTGGATTTTGAGTGCTTTTTGTGCCAAAAAAAGAAAATCACCCATATGACTTATACGACCCCTTAACCTCTGACTGAATGATCTGACAGAATCAGTACTTTATATAAAAAAATTCAGTATTCTAAACATCCCAACAATTTTAATATGCAAACTTCCACATGCTTTTCTCAGTTGTGTTCAAATTTCTTATAGGCTAGCCACTACGTGAAAAATGTTCAATGCTGTAGGAATTTATTTTCAGTCTTCTGTCGGTTCATTTCTGGAAAACAATGTAAACATTCAAAATGTCCAGGAAAAGCCTGTTATTCTCCAGAATACTTTCATCTAGTTTTCCAATTTATTTTTCTGTGTAACAAAATAGTATATCTGTTAAAACAAAATTTTCTTTTCTCTGGGAAACCCTGTAAGTGGAGATGTACTGGTTTACTGTGGGTTAACCAGCTCTGTTTTATTGTAAAATCGGAACTTGTAACCAAAACCTTAGCATCAAGTGGACAAAATGATTGGCTAAAATGATTGGCTAAAAATTATATTTTATGTGGTTTGTGGGCTTGATATATTCTTGAATGTTGGATAAAGTCCAATAAACAAATAAAGGCTTTCTGAGATTTTTACAATTTGTTAACCCTTAGGGGCCTATTTCTGACTTTTACAACCTCTGAACAGGGGCTCTTAACATGCCATCATGAAGAGGTCCTGTTGACAATAGATAAATTAGGTAGGTAGTGGTTTCTAGTCAAGTCTTGGCTGCCTATTAAGGCAGCCAAAACTTGACTAGAAACCACTACTAAGCCTCTGGCCCTATAGAGGCTGTGGGCTGGTGGGAATTCTCCAGGCTCTCAAGGGTTAAACACTGTACTATTCCGGTATTGTCAGAATTGAGCCTCATCATGCCTAAAGTACTGTTAACCCAGTTCCAAACAAATAGGCAGAATTTGATCGCTTAACATACATATTGAACAAATGAAACAAAAATATTTTTCAGAAACTTTCAACATAACCGTATGATATGACCCCTTATTGGGACAAGCTCATTCCAATGAGGGGGTCACATGATATGGTTTTGATGAAATTTTTCAGCTCATCATGACACAGTCAAGCTGAGCTAATCTCATCGCTCTCCATCCGTCGTCCGTCCATCCGTCAACACCATGTTTTGGTCTTCTCCTTCAAAGCCACTGGGCCAATTCAAGTGAAAGTTTGTGTGAGTGATAGTCCCGAAGGGGCATTGCATTTTTGTGCAACTTAACATGCCCAGCCCCATAGGGAGGGAGTGGGGGAAAATGCCCCAAAATATTTTTAAAATCTTCTTCTCAAGAACCAGTATGTACAATGACTTGATATTTGCTATGGAGCTTCCTTTTTAGGGGTAGAATCAAGTTTGTTCAAACGAAGTTCGTGAAGCAATATTTGGCTTTGTAAGATTTTTGGCCCCGCCCAAAATTTGTATTTTCTGAACCGATGGTCCGGTTTGAACCAAATTTGGTATGTGGTATTATTAGGTCATAAGTACTTGACCCATGCCAAAAAAAAATTCCTGCATCCCCATGGGAACCCTGAGAGCTAAAAATAGAAATATTTTCAAACGCCCATATTTCCCAAACCCCACAGAACAGAGAGCTGTTATTTGGTATGAAGTATCCTTAGGACCAGCAGAATTGAATGGTAAAAAAAATTGTCATCGGTTATGTTAGGGTGTTCTGTAATGGGCATCGAAAAAAGGCTGAGTCTGCATATTTGCAAAAAATTTTTAAAATCTTTCCTCCAGAACCAATCATCAAAATCTTTTGATATTCGGTATACAGCATTAATAGGGGGGTCAGATACAAGTTTGTTGAAATAAAGCCCATTGGTTCATATTTGGGCTCAATACAGGAGCCCAAATATTTAACATAGGGTAAAACGGGGAATATTCTTTAAAAATCTTCTTCTTCAGAACCACCAGTCAGAATCTTTTAATGTTTGCTATACATCATTGTTATGAGGGTCAGATTCAAGATTGTTCAAACCAAGTCCCTAGGTTAATATTTGGGCTTCCTATGGAAGCCCAAATTTTAACTTTGTTCAATATAGGGGATAATTTTTAAAAATCTTCTTCTTCCGATCCACAAGTCACAATGCTTTCATATTTGGTATGCAACATCTCTAAGGGGGTCAGATTCAAGTTTGTTCAAATCAGATCCCTAGGTATATATTTGGGCTTGCTATGGTAGCCCAAATTTTTGCTTAGTGCGATGTGAGGAAATTTCTTTAACATTCTTTTTCTTCAGATCCACCAGTCGGAATGCTTTCATATTTGGTATACAACATCTCTAGGGGGGGGGTCAGATAACAGATTGTTCAATTCAAGTGCCTGGGTTAATATTTGGGCTCCATATGAGAACCTGAAATTTAACTTAGTACAATATGAGGGAATTTCTTCAAAAATCTCCTTCTTCAGATCCGCTAGTCAACATGTATACAACATCTCTTGGAAGGTCAGATTCAACTTTGTTCGAATCGAGAACCTGGGTTAATATTTGGGCTCCCTATGGGAGCCAGAATTGGCCATGTAGCTGAAGAATTAGAAATTTTGTATTCAGTTCCCTCTTGAGGTGTGTAACTAAGATTAATCCACATAGGTTGTATCAAGGGGCTTCATAGGGGAGCTCCCCATATTACATTTTGATGAACTGAAGAAAAGACATGATGCTCGGACTAATTTTGTCACTTCTGAGGGGTTCAAGGATTGACAGTGTATCCTATGGAGATGGATTGCTTAATGTAGACTCATTCTTGGACTCTGTTTATATCGTGTCTATTCAAGGTGAACGCTTCAAGACCCATGGGGCCTCTTGTTTCTATTAGGATACATATTATATCTTATTCTGGTAGTTTAGCTTCAATTATGTAGTGCTTGACCTCACTTAGGCTCTATCAGGATGCCCTTGGGCTCATGTGGTTCCCTTTAGGTACTTAGGCTTCATTCAAAATCTTTCAAAAAAATTTATTTAATTTGTGATTATCTATGTTATGTATCCTTGTTATGTTTATTCTGTATTATTATTGGGAGTGCAGCGCACTTATGATTTTGGCTTCATTTTATTATTGTATCTATTATTATAATTTGGTACTTAGCGTAACTCTAAGAAGTCTATTAATTCTCTGCGTGCAGCTAGCTCAACCGATGAAGCGATTTCCCTACTGTGGGAGCTGGGATGCCGGGTAGGTCCATTGCGGTCGAGAATTTTAGACGTGGGTAGAGCAAGCACCTTAAAAACAAAAGCTCACCAAGTGACGATCGCAAAAGGGGAAAAAGCCTCAGAGTTTCTCTACGGGACACTAGGCGAGATCTGGGGTCAGATCGCGAGTTGGAGAATCCTCTCCATCCCATCAGCAGTTGGGGTCGACTGTTTCTGTCATGAGAAACTTCACTGAGTCTGAGCACCCATCCTCGCTTGCGGTTCGGGATGCTTCTTCCACACTGCAGCCGGAGTCAGCTGTTGTTATGACTTCCTCTTCCTACATGGAAGAGCAACTAAAGGGGATCAGCCTACAAGTTTTTCAGTGGGAAACTCTCTGAGATCTGGGTCAGATCGAGTGTTGGAGCACATTCTCCATCCCATCAGCAGTCGGGGTTGACTTATTTCCGTTGTGAGAAACGTCAGTGAGTCGGAGCCCCATCCTCGCTTGCAGTTCAGGATGCTCCTTCCACACTTCACCCGGGGTCGGCTGCTGTTACGGCTTTCTCTTCTTCCATGGAAAAGCACGCTAAGGGGTAGAAGCCTGCAAGTTTTTCAACAGAACACTCGACGAGATCTGGAGTCACATCGTGAGTTGGAGAACCCTCTCCATTCCATCAGTAGTCTGGATCAACTGTTTCCACTTTGAGAAACTTTAGTGAGTTGGGGCTTCCGTTCACTCTTGCGGTCTGGGATGCTCCGTTTCACACTGCAGCCAGGGCCAGTTGCAGCTATGGCTTCTTCCTCTGCTTCACTGACAAAGCATGTTAGACTGCAGTTTAGCTGTCTGACTTTGGGTGTTCAAGCGGTTCCACGGAGGCGTTCCCAGCCTTCACCACCGAAGTCGGATTAACCTGCAGCTAGTGGTTCGAGGCATATACATACGGGACATGCATCGAAGGATCTGGAGTCAGATCTCTGTCCCGTGAGCAGTGTTACAACCGATAATGTTACACCAACCAATAATGTATCATCAACGCATAATGTTATAACATAATGTAGTAAACAACCGATAATGTTGTAAACGCCGCATAATGTTATAACTTTAGTCAACGCGTTTTGTAGCAAAAATCAACGCATAATGTTATAACTCGAGTCGGCGTTTACAACCGATAATGTTACACCAACCAATAACGTATCATCAACGGTCCACCAGTCTGAAGGTAGGGTTCATTGCTCCGAGGGTTCATAGTTCCGAGGTTGGGGTATCACTGCTCCGAGGGTTCATTACTCCGAGGGTTCATAGCTCCGAGGGTTCATTGCTCCGATGGTTCATTACTCCGAGGGTTCATTGCTCCGAGGGGTCATTACCCCGAGGGTTCATACTCCGAGGCTTCATTGGTGTGATGGTGTGGGTGGGGGGGGAGGGGGGGGCGGCGGTGACGATTATGGTTGGGCCCGATGTATGTGTGTGTGCGTGTGTGTGGGGGGACACATACACACATCGGGCCCAACCATAATCGTCACCGCCATGAGGTTCATCGTTCCGAGGGTCCATTGATCCCAGGGTTCATGGCTCCTAGGATTCATTACTCCGATGGTTCATTGTAGCAAGGGTCCATTACTCCAAGGGTTCACTGTTCCGAGGGGTCATTACCCCGAGGGTTCATACTCCGAGGCTTCATTACTCCGACGGTGTGTGTGGGGGGGGGGGGGGGGGGGGGGGGGGGGGGGGGGGGCTGGCGGTGACGATTATGGTTGGGCCCGATGTATGTGTGTGCGTGTGTGGGGGACACACACACATACACACATCGGGCCCAACCATAATCGTCACCGCCGTGGGTGAGGTAGCGCACATCTGGGCCGTATCCGTTCACGATTCCAGAGGGAGGGAGGCGTCAATGGGTCCAATCCGGGCATTATACGGTACAGGTCATTAAAATAGTGTACGTGTGTGAGAGAGAGAGACACACACGCACACAGACACACACGCTCACACATAAACACACGCACACACACACAAACACACGCACAGACAGGGCGCAACGATAATCGTCAGCGTCGTGGGGGTGCGGACCCCATCCGTTCACAAGCCCAGCGGACTTTATGTTCAATAGAAGTGATTGATAGTTGGTGATGTACTGATGTATAGGGATGGCATAGCATGATGATGAGTTGAAGAAGTGTTTCGAAAAAAATAAAGCGAGACCGTTCCCTTGTTGGTAAGGGGACTGTACTCGTGTGTCAAAGTTTCCCGAGGATACGATTCAGTTTCCAGACGGTTAAACCGAATTGTATTCTAGGGCTAGACACTACACTTCCATTGCATGTATGGGGCATGGTGACGAAAATGTGCTAAAGTGTATCGCACACTGGCGGTATGCGTCCTTTAACCAATGCTAAATTTACTGAGATAGTACGTCGGAGTGTCTGAGATTGACTCGCCGCTACTCGGTTGTTCTCCCAGGGCACTCCGTTTTCCTCCACCCGTGACATTGTCTGGCACGGTATGACCTCAGATGTTAAAGTCTTACAACTAAAGCACCAAAGAAACTAATAATTAAATATCTTGTGGTCAGACCAGATGTATTCGCTTTATCTACCCTATGAATGGCAAGTATAGTCACCATGCCTCAAACATCTCACTTAATACCAAATTATTATATAAATTATGGCAATCACAGGTGCAAAAAGATGAGCAGTTTGAAATCTGAACACTGCTGCTTAGATGAAGCAGTGTTCATATTTTAAACTACTTATTCATCTCCACCGTTAATTGCCAGGTCTCGGAAACTACATGTGCGGATTCATGCATGGCTTGAACCATTGAAACCTACAATTAGAAGTTTAGTAAATAATAAAAAGACTTTCATAACTTTTTTTATTTCAGAAATGATTATCATGTTCATTGCAAAATTTTAATATAATAAAAACATAAGACTGTTCTCTCTCTCTCTCTCTCTCTCTCTCTCTCTCTCTCTCTCTCTCTCTCTCTCTCAAACACGCCCTCACTCCGGTTTCGCAATTAATTTAACAATGTTAGGCATTTCTTTGCCAAAATGTCAGCACAATATTTCCAAGCATTTCAAAATTAGGTGGGTGATATCCTACGTGTCCACACTCCTTAGAAATCATTAGTCATTTGGGTTCCTTCAATAACCTATTGGTATTGTGATTACCCACCCCCACTACCACCCTCCCCAACAAAAAAAACACGATTAGTCTCTTGTGCTCGCGTTTGTGTATCAAAGCTAAAGCACACAAAGCGACATGTGTGAGTTGTATATCGTTCTTAACTGGTAGAGTGCTGAATTATATTGGGCTTTCTGAATAGGTTAGCCTAAATTTGCCTTGTTGGGGTATAAGGGAGAGTGCCTATAGGCACTCTCCCTTATATTCCAACAAGGCAAATTTTGGTAGATTGGACAGTTTTAATCTTAACCCTGTCAGAAGCCGATCCTAAAACTACTGATCCAGTATGTAGCAGTGAAAAATATCGAAGTAGAGCCCAATTTTGGGCTTTCAGCACTCTACCAGTTAAAGCTTTCCATATTCGGGAGATCCAGAGGTCATACTTCATCCCGTGACATCATCACCAAATTGTGACGTCATAACCAAGGGTATGACATCCATCATCAGAATAGCTACGTTATCACCGGGATAATCACGTCATCGTAGTGGTATCAAGTGCCCATGTACGTACCTAAGGCGTCACATGCTTCTGCCGGATGCAGGGTGCGGTTGTCGTATAAACGTTGTCAGAAGATGGAGGTGCCCTTGGACCAGCAACGTTTTCGCTGAACGGAGTGATCTCGCCTGCTCTGGGTGCCATCGAATTACCGAAACCGACCCGAAAATGATCGAGCATCTTCGGAAACGGATTCCGGTTGCCGCCGGAACCTTCCGAACGTATCCCAGACGAATCAAAGCGGTGAAGTCAATGAGTGTGGAGTGATATTGCCATTCCTATGGGACGTCGAATCACCGAACGCGTCACGACAATGGCTTTTCTCCCGTCATCGTTGGTGTTATCCCAAGACACATGACATTGTGTCCATGTGCCAAACCACAAGGTGCTGGTACACAAAAGAACATGAACACATACCTGGTACTCTCACTGGGTCGATTGTGTTGATACTATGGAAACATCGGGAGAAAAGCCATTGTCGTGGCGCGTTTGGTGATTCAACGACGTACAGGAAAGGTGAGATCACTCCCAACTCATTCACTTCATCGCTTCGATGCTCCGGGATGCGTTTAAGAGGTTCCGGTGGCCACGGAAATCGTTTCTCAAGATTTCCGATCATTTTCGACTCGAGTTCGGTAATTCGATGTCGCCTAGGGCAGTGGAGATCACTCCATTCAGTGAAAACGTTGTTGGTCCATGGACGCCATCTTGTGACGTCATTTCTCTGACAACCGCCCCTGCGAAATCGTGTGACATCATAGATGCGCTCCTGAAACCATGGTGATGTCGCCCCTATCCTGGAGATGACGTAACTGTTCTGATGATGACATCACTATTTGGTGATAACGTCACATACTTGGTGATGATGTCATCGTGATATTTAGTCCCTAGGATCCCCGCAATATGACAATCTTACAGCATTATATACTTCATGTGTGTAATTAAAACATTTTGGCAGAAATCTGCGTGTATCCAGGCTAGATTGTTGACCGTACATGAAAATTTCAATAGCTTAATGCGAATCTGTCCTAATTTTGCTGAGTGGCCATCTGATCTGTGTTAAAATAGTACATGACGTCATTCAAGATTTTGCGGATTGCGTAGATTCCAATTGTAAAATTCCAAATCACGCCATGTACCATTCTGACACAAATCAGATCGGGAAAAATAAAATTCGTCGGGCATTATAGAAAGCCAAAAATAACAGAGCTGTTTCATGTCGCATCGTATAAACAGAACAATCCAGATAGTAGGCCTAATAGAAAAAATATTGTAAAATTATTTGATTGTATGCCAAGTATATGGAGCCAAGAATGGAATGAATAATTTTTTTCGTATAGCGAAGTCATCAGTAAACATGACAAGTTGTCAGTGTTGTATCTATATGCGGCAGTACTTTTGACCATCTCTCTCTCTCTCTCTCTCTCTCTCTCTCTCTCTCTCTCTCTCTCTCTCTCTCTCTCTAACTGATGACTGTCGGTATGTCTGTCTCTCCATCAGTCTGTGTGTTTCTATATGTCTCTCTCTCACTCACTCTGCTCTCTCTGACTGTCTCTCCCTTCTGTGTGCGTGTCTGTATGCCTGTCTGCCTGTCAGTCTGTCTGCCTTACAGTTTTGCATCTGATACCATTTATTTCATCATTAGATACCTTTCATAAAACGTTCGGCGACGATTACAAATACGGATAGGGGTTTCACTACTTACTGGATGTAACTGAATATTAAAATATATTTATTATTTAACATTTAATCCTAATAAACTTTCTGTAAGATGTTTATTTATTTATTTATTTGGTGTTTTACGACACTTTAACATCAGGTCATATCGTGTCGGACAGTGTCACGGGTGGAGGAAGCCGGAATACCCGAGAGGACTACCGAGCAGCGGCGAGTCACTGCGAGACATTCCAACATACCAACTCAACAGAGTTAGCATTGGCTGAAGGATTGTGTACCACAAGCGTGCAATACGCCTTAGCACTTGTTCGCCATGGATATGAAGTATCATGCCCAAGGAAACAACTCGGTCGCACAGACCTGGAACTGAACCCGCAATTGTCAGAACCTTCGGATCACGAGTCCAATGCCCTACCGACTGGGCCACCAAGCTCCCCTGTAAGATGTTTACCAGAAATATAAATCATCCCTTTACCCAACATGGGAAGCAGACGACATTAATTTGCGAAGCACATTCTACAATAACTAAATACCTTCATTTTTGTCGTCTCAAAAACATTTCTTATGCACCCCCCCCCCCCCCCATTGGAACAAGCGCATCGCGCTCGTTCCAATGAGGGGCCATAAGATATGTTTCTGAGACAAAATTAATTTTGATTCGATATGTCTGCGAAGTAGGTTACAGATAGTTGCATTCAGTTACACCCAGTAACTAGTGAGACCCCTATCCGTGTTTTGTAATCGTCGTCGTACGTTGTACGAAAGATATTTATTGTCTAAACAGGAGTGCGTTAGAAATTGGTGACCGTAATACATGGCACTACCTAGTACATAAAATAAAAGGCAACGAAACCCAATGTTAAAGGAGTAATTTCGACTGATTTCACTAACCGTGGGGAATTTGACATATTAACTTTCATTTTGTCATTTCCAAAATAGTAACTGGCAATAATATTTTTGTGTATGGATCACCGGGATATACCCAGTGACCTATACACAAATATATTGTTGATACGTCGCCTGGTTGTTCCCTACAATTGCATTTTTTACAGTATACGTGGCTGTTGGATAGTTGAATGGAGGGGGGGGGGGGGGTGGTGGTGGTCACCCGGTCGGTGTTTGCCTAGTTAGTAATTACGGACACCCGCTTAAAGAGACATTCTAACACTGAATATTTTTTGAACAATTTTAAAGACTAATTAGAAATGATCAAAGTCCCAAAATAAAGTGTCCGATATATGCGGCATGTCTATATTCGCTGCTATTACTTAAATATAGTGGTTTTGTACCTACATAAATTGTCGCTTCAACATAGAATCTAATTTCATTTTGGATCCAAAATGCATTTAAATTCTATGTTGAAGCGACGATTCGCGTAGTCACATAGGCAGTATATTTACGTCATCACAGCAAATATAGACATACCGTATATATCAGACAGTCAGAAATTTATAAATCGTCTTTAGAAATTGTTCAAAAAATGTTAAATGTTAGAATGTCACTTTAAGGATTGGCCTTGTTTATGAGCTAGCCTGGTTTACCTGTAGCGTATATATAAAATAAAAAAGATCCAGCTGTCACCGCTGCTTTATCACGTGATCCGTGATCAGTGCTATAAATGTGAAAAATTCAAAGTTATCGTCCAGTAAAAATTAAAGTAAATTAGGAATAATTACTGCACCGATGGAAATAAGTTGCCATATTAACGCTAACTAATCTTATAAGCAGTACCGATTCATTGAAAGCAACAGCTCTTGGTAGAATTTCTAGAGAATCTTTCTTTCTAAGAGCTTCCCTAGAAGTTGTGCCAAAGACTTGTGCCTAAAATGAAAGGTACGTATTGTAAAATTATGCGGTAATGTGACAACTTATTTCCAGCGGCATTGTATGCTTTTGCAAACTTTCTGTAGCAACCTATTTCCAGAATATATCGCTAACGATATATCTGGAAAACTGAGAAGCAGTCAACAGCAACCAAGCATTGAACCAGTTTGCAGTACCACCAAATAGTTCCCGAATACGATGGGCTATACCACTCCCTTTCCCAGATGCACAATAGAGGCGCCTGACACTAATAATGCTGTTGCCGCTTTCACGAATACCAATTGATGTGGCTAAATTGTTGGAAATGTGTAGAAATGGGTAAAATCTAGATGTTATTTCTTTGAACTGCTGCGACACCCTGTTAAAAGCGCCTAGCATCGTCATATCTCTAAAGAGTGCTTTTGAAATAATTATTTGCAGAATTTCTACTGGCAAAACAGGTAAAACCCCATGTTCTCTTGCATCTTGTCTGCCGGGTACATTGTCTTCCGAGTCACCACCCATCTGATTCGCCAGATCACGAGTATCACACGAATCAGGTATAGGTGACTGATTCGGGGAGACAAGGTCCCGTTCCAATGTATCATGTCTTCCACTAGCATTGTCATCAGAGTCACTACCTATCTGGTTCGCCCGATCACAAATATCAGACGAATCAGATGCAGGTATTTGATTCTGACGGACATTGCAAGTCGAGGTCTGTATGTTGTTCAATATTTTCGATCGATTCATGCTTGATGGACATATGCTAACATAGTGGTCACCATGGTCTTCGGCCATGTGTCCTAAATATAATGTGGGCAAGTTACCGTTGATTTGTCCATTGGGAGACAGAAGGCGTGTTCCGCCCGCACCAAGCGAAGAGGAGACAGAGATCTGAACGTGGTAAATTTCACTTACTCTCTGTAAAGTGATATGGTCACCATATGTCCCATCACGCCCCATGTTTGTAATGTACCGTCCAAAATCACCGTTTTCCACGTAATCACCCATATAATCACCAAGACTGTTATAAGGATTCCTCTGAAGGTCGGACACAATTTCGGATCGCAAGGTCTCTTGTGATCTATAGATACCAATATGGGCTAGCTGATCTGCAAGAGCGGCAAATTGGCAATTACCATCACCGGGTGGGTCTAATTGGACAGCAAAACCTGTTCCTTCAAGTTTCTCTTTGTGGGTGAGCACAATATAATATTTACTACGGTGTATAGCTTTGTGGGAACGACTTCGCCTCTTCTTCTCAGCCTCGGCTGTCACGCTGGTTATATCATTTACGGAGAACCACCTGACTACTGCAGTATTGTCTTTGGGCGAAAGATACCTCACTCGATAACGATGAAATTTTATATCTCTCTCCAGAATGGTGCCGCGAAGAACATAAAGTCGACGGGGTTCGTGGTGCTTAGCGTTTCTTATGCGAACAAGAACATTTTGTTTCACATTATAGAGTGATGACGGATTTTTGCCAAGCTCACGTCTTATCATTCTCCTCATGCAGCGTGAAGTAGCTGCAGCTGCTGCGGCACGGACTTTACCTCTATTTGTATCAAAATTGAGCAAATCTTTGGGTAATGGCTGTAGCTCATTCTGTCTTTTAGCTGATACATTTTCGATTGTAACACTGTCGTCTGAAAATTTAGCAAATGTTAGTCGATGGTTTTGCCGACCGAAATAAATCTCAAACGGTGTTTTCCAGTTCAGTTCTTCACGTACGTCGTCGTTCAAGATTGAAGCGTACTGGGGAAGGCGATTCACCCAGTTCACACCACGTTTTTTAAGGCTTACCAGATCATACATAATTTTTTTTCTAAGGACTCTGTGGGACCTCTCAATTTTCCCCTGACTCTGTGGGTGATAGGGGGAGCTCGATATTATTCGTACGTCCATTTTTTGCATAAGTCGTTTCACCGCACCTAGGAACTCACCTCCTCTATCGTGCTGTAAAACTCTGGGTGGACCGTGTTCTATGTATATATCTTCTAAGAAGCGTGCGACTTCTTTGCTGCTTTTAGTCGACATTGGCCGTAGCCACACATATCGACTAAAGATATCCATCAGGGACAGAACATATCTGTATGTCTTCCGATTATATGTCACCTTACAATTCAGCATGTCCATTATATCAACTTGATGTCGTTGTTGCACAGATGATGCTCGTATTGGCTTGAGCGCACAGCGATTAGAAAACTTAGCTTTCAGTAGGTGGTAAGATGTGGATTTATCCAAATATCGGTACACAGAGCGTTCACTGATGCCGCAAAACTGGCTACCAAGCCTGTGCTTGAGTTTTCTAGCGCCTGACCCTTTGCTTTTCTTCAGTGCCGCCTTTACTTGGTTTGCAATGTCTCCTGTTCGTAACACCTTTTTGCCGTTGTAAAGCAAATGGCCACCTTCGGCAATACTGTATGCATTTCTGTTTCTGTAGAAACGGACAAGTGCTGCCTTCTGCACTCTTGTGCGCCGTTTGACAGGCACAACAAAATTGCCCGTCATGCATCTCACAATAATGTCATATACGTCGTCATCCATAGGGCGAGTGCCATAACTTATTGAGTATCTTATGAGTGAAACCCATACCAATATACACAAAACCAGTAAGACGTAGAGCTTCATGGCTGTTTGACTGACCACTGAAAACTAAATTTTGTGGCATGCCTATGCCGATACGATACCCAGCATGCTAATATCAAAGGAAAACAAAACAAAAAGCCCTTTGCGAAATGAAAGCCATTGGTAGAGGATTCCGTGTCCTCAGAGACCTTTGAAATCAACATCCTAATACGCAGCAATACGGATGTCATTTATTTGAAATACAGAGCTATGTAAATTTCTTATACGAACTGCCGGTACCTGAAAACAATTTCCGAAGTCTGTGCTTGAAACACAATCACAATGACGGACAAAGTTAATAACAAATTAACCCTTAGCAAATTTAAAACATAGGCAATGAGAGTGTATGTGTGTGTGAGAGAGAGAGAGGTGGGGGGTGGCAGGGAGGGGAGAGAGGAGTGGGGACGGAGAGAGAGGAGAGAGGGTGGGGGAAGAAATTGGAAGCGGGGAGAAAAAGGGGATACATGTAGAGAAAGAAAAGTAGAGAGAGGGGAGGGAGAGAGGGGAGGAATCGAGTGGAAGATGGGGGTGGTGGAGAGGGGGTAGAGATAGAGGATTAGTGGGGGTAGAGAGAGAGAGAAGGGTGGGAGAGCGAAGGAGAGAAGAGAGATAAGGAGAGGGTGTGTGTGAGACAGACAGACGGACGGACGGACGGACGGCTAGACGGCTGGACGGACGGACGGACAGACAGACGGACAGACAGACAGACAGAGATGGGAGGGAGTGAAAGGGGGAAAGTGAGCGAGAGATACAGAACGAGAAAGAGAGAGGAGAGGGGAAGAGAGGGAAGGTGCATGGAGATATAGAGCGAGAGAGGGAGATTGAGAGCATTAGGATATTAATTTGAAATTCTATTAGTAGCGTAGCTTGTACCTTAGACCCCTCTTTCAGGGGAACCCGCTGGGGAACCTTGGAAGAAGGTTATCATTTGATGGTTCTCATCACGTGACTATATCATTGGGTAGCCATGGTAACCCGCCATCTTGTGGCGTCATCACCATGTTGCCACGTCCCCTCTCCTGCGCATGCACTCAAGACATAGGGTCTTATATTTAGATTGGGGAATTTCCCATTGATGTTACGATGAATATATTGAGTGGGGATGGTGGCCATTGGTGGGTGGCCATCTTGTTTTCCAAAGCTCGTCCAACAAGACGAGGTATGTTTACTTGTTTTTGCGGGAAAATCGCTATTTCCTATTTTCGTGATATCGAATGGCCGAAATCGACTCGACAATGGTCAGAAATCATCGGAATCATCGGGTAATGACCGGAACCTCCCGATGGGTATTGCGGACCCTCGGAGCGATGGATACATGGGGTGTGTAGAGGGGAGGTAACATTCCCCAATCTAAATATAACACCATATTTGCACATGCGCGCACGCACAGGAGACGTGGCGTGGCAACATGGTGATGACGTCACAGTATGACGAGTTACCATGGCTACCCAATGATATAGTCACGTGATGAGAGTCTTGCAAATGAGAACCTTCTTCCTGGGTCCTGGAAAGAGGGGCGAAAGGTACATGCTATACTACTTCTAATATAAATGTTACAGTGTTGTAAACAAGAGCCTCGCGCATGCGCAATAGGCGAGGTCCCCCACCGAGGTCCCCCGAATGTGGGACAAGTCATACATGTTATACTATCCCGTTGGAGTAATGAAGCCTCGGAGTATGAACCCTCGGGGTAATGACCCCTCGGAACAGTGAACCCTTGGAGTAATGGACCCTTGCTACAATGAACCATCGGAGTAATGAATCCTAGGAGCCATGAACCCTGGGAGCAATGGACCCTCGGAACAATGAACCTCACGGCGGTGACGATTATGGTTGGGCCCAAAGTGTGTATGTGTGTGTGTGTCCGCCCACACACGCACACACATACATCCGGCCCAACAATAATCGTCACCGCCCCCCCACCCCCCCCCCCCCCCCCCCCCACACACACACACACACATACCCTGTCGGAGTAATGAAGCCTCGGAGTATGAACCCTCGAGGTAATGACCCCTCGGAGCAATGAACCCTCGGAGTAATGAACCCTCGGAGCAATGGACCCTCGGAGCTATGAACCCTCGGAGTAATGAACCCTCGGAGCAGTGAACCCTACCCTCGGAGCTATGAACCCTCGGGGCAATGAACCCTACCTTCAGACTGGTGGACCGTTGATGATACGTTATTGGTTGGTGTAACATTATCGGTTGTAAACGCCGACTCGAGTTATAACATTATGCGTTGATTTTTGCTACAAAACGCGTTGACTGAAGTTATAACATTATGCGGCGTTTGCAACATTATCGGTTGTTTACTACATTATGTTATAACATTATGCGTTGATGATACATTATTGGTTGGTGTAACATTATCGGTTGTAACAAGCAGCATAAGTGAATAACCACTGCTCTGCAAGCCTTGTTCGCAGACCTGTTGTCACAGATTGCACAGCTTATCACATCATCCCAGTAGTCGCAGGTTCAGCCATCAACAGTCTCCGGTAGTGAGCTGTTGGACGGTGCTGGGTCGGTCTAGTCATCTGTTCTTTCGGATGGTGTTAACCATGTTTATATCAGATGGAACACTCAGATGGTGAGAGGGCTACGGAGGACGATTCTCCGTCCCTCACGGAACAGCACATGAAAACTTAGAATTTTATTCATCAGTTCTTCTGGATCTTGTTCCATCTGAACAAAGTCTGCATTTGCTAGGCGAAAAACATATTTCGTTCCTCGATAAGGGTACCATGCAAAGGAAAGACAATGTTCTTTCCTTCCTGAGTCCTTCTGCTCAATAAGAAAGGCAAATGATCTATTATTCACGAATAGAAGATAGCTAGCTCATAGTTAGGCTGAGACAGTTGTCTTGTTTGGAATAGGGCCATTAGAAGGAAAAAGTATGTCTTTTCCTTCTCTGTGTTGTATTCCTAGGCGTCAGAGGCATTTAGTTCTGTTGTTGACGCCATAGTAGCCTTAGGTAATTTTAGAGCGGTCTTTTCTTATACATTAGCATCTAACGTTGTAAGTCTCTGTTTAGTGAGCTTTCCAAGGCCGCAGGATAACACCCAGATATCTGTCTTCACGAATATAAGACTTTTAGGCTGCGTTTTTTGAATAAGGCCTCTAGAAGGAAAGAGTACATTCTTTCCTTCTCGGTGTTGTATTCTTAGGTGTCACAGGCATTTAGTCCTATAGTTGTCGCCTTAGTAGTCTTATGTGAATTAAGAGCGGTCTGTATTTTTATACTGTACCAATGACCCAGACTTAGCTGGCGCTATCTCCTTAAATTATAGGGCCAAACACAAATTTTGCCCCCCAATCCCCAAAATTTGCATCAAAAACCAAAATTTCAATGTCCTATTTGGTCCTCCATACCTTTTATCCATTGCGCATGCGCAGTGTCAAGGAGGCCTCGAAATTGGCTCCAAAACTCATTCTTTGTTTGGCCCTAAAATCAGTAACATGTCACTGATATTTGTGCTTGTAAATCTCAGTTTAAATGATGCCAGACACATAATTTTGAAAGAAATAGTGGATCTAAGGATGAAATAAAAGGATGAGAGGAAGAAACAGTGGCAGGATGTGTTCAGGGCTGTAACTTATAATTTTTTTACGAAATTATTTCATGTTCCCCAATTTCGGGGCATGAGCCTGATGTTGTCATTCTGGCTATGAATTTACCATTGTTTGTTCAGTGTTTCCTCTCTCCCTTTCCTTAATACCCCCCTTGCTATTCTCCCATGCTTTTGGCATAATTTTTGTAATTGTTTTTACTAAAATTTCTTGGGAGTTTTGGCTTGGTAACAGAATGATTATTCTGTTTTTCCCCATGCTTACATCCTCACCATTGGGTGGTTAGGCATTGTGATCTGCATCTACCATCAGATGTACTGCAGTTTCTTCTCTGGAAGTCTCTCTTTTACATCGGATAGTGTTTAAATTGGTGGCTGATTTTGGGCCATGTTTACAGTGCATGGAGTCATGTTTCCGGTTTTTGTACACTTTTGTTTATGTTGACAACGGTTACTTCTGATAGTGATTACTTGTCTTCTATTTAGTTCTGCTCATAGCCAGATACATTAATATTGTCCGTAAGTGTTACATTAATTTTTAAAAATGTTTTAAAATTTTTTGTCCACACTTGGGCTTTTTTGGGATCCATTTGGGCTCATTGTTCCCATTGGGAACTTGGGCTCTTCTGAAAATTTTTCAAAATAAAATATTTTTTTTGAAATTATTTTTTCGAAATGTTATAATGGATTATATTATATTATGTATCCTTGTTTCAAGGGTTAGTGCGAGTACTATGACTGTTTATATTTTTTCATGATGAAAGAATATTGTTTAAATTGTAATGCGAGGAAATCTTCCTCTGATTCTCATGTTCATTGTGTTTCTTGTAGTCAATGTACTCGCACTAATTCTTGCTCAGTGTGTGACAATTGGAATGACAAACGTTGGAGATGTGTGTCATGGTATATTGTTAGCGGTGAGGGGTCCATGCCGGTCCTCTCTCCGCAAGGTCACTCTAGTTTATCAGTCTCTTTTTCAGAGGAACAAGAACAGGGTGATGTTTCCATGATGTCTTCAACAAGTGTGCTCTGTTGTTGCAGTTTAACGAAGAGCTAGTGGCAAATGGGGGCGCGGTGGCTCAGTTGGTAGAGGTGCAGGCTGCAAGCCGAGAGGTCCTCGGTTCGAATCCCACCTGCGGCAACCGCGTTGTGTCCTTGGGCAAGACACTTCACCCCGATTGCCTACAGGGGGGCGCGATGACGCTGTGTACTGAGGCGTACTGTACGTCGATGGTGCGCATGTCTTCAACCAATCTAACCCTGCCTGTGCTGCGGTGCAGAGTTCAGAGTTACGATGTTGGGGAGCTGACAGCTGCTCGTCGTTGCTCGGTGGTTCTCTCCGGGTACTCCGGCTTCCTCCACCCGTAAAACTGTCACGGTCACGATTAGCCATTGTGCATAAGTATGTGACCTTAAACACCAATAAATAAATAAATAAATAAATAGCTAGTGGTAAAAGTGCTCATGGAAATACAACAATTGCCTAAGAGGTCCCTAGTAGGATCGATGGCATTGTTGTCCGCTAGCTCTCCCAGTGTAGGTACCATTCATCGAATGGCTCGGCAGCCGGGTTCGTCCGTTGCGGTCCAGGGAAGCAGTTTGGGTGATGCGAGCACTATAAACATTGAACGTGCACCCCCCAGCGATGATGGATCCGAGGATAGTACAGAGGAAGCCTGTCAGTCCGGTAGCTAGCTCGTCCAGGTCTATCCGGACCACAAGCGAGAGAGGCCCCCCTCTCTCTTACAACAACATCTGGGCTGCGATGTTGTTGTATGTATGTTTGTTAGTCGGAGCATACGTCCACTCCTCCTGCTCGGGACGCTCCCTCGCATAGACAGTCAGATGCGGCTTGTCTATTGGCTTCCTCATCCTCACGTCAGCACACACGACCGCACCTTGGCTATGTGACCACAGATATCCAGCCTGCTTCGCCGACCAGGGAATCCACGTCGACCAGGTCATGCCATCCGCTAGCCAAGGACACGAGACCTTTCCAGTTGGGACGTTCGCATATTATATAAATGCAGGAATTAACGTCCCTGGAGCGGTTAATTACATAAGACCGCGGCTCCACAGGCCTCCGTGACAGACTTGCTATCGCAGATAGCTCAATTCATCGCAGCATCCCAGCAGCTATCAGAAACTTTTTCAGTAAAGAACTATCTGAGCAAGCTGGGTCGGTTCGTTCCCCTGCAGAGTCAGTAAGGGATGACCGAAATTATTATGTGGTCCAGGCGGATGGTAAAAGGGAATCAGCACAGCTGAAAATTTCCTTTTCCGAACAACTTAAATTGGCCGTAGATTTCATCCGGCATCACCTTTTAGAAGTTGTTTCTCTGGACAAAAATGCTGCGTTACCTGATAAGAAACTGAAAGCGTCACTGGACACAGACTTTTTCGGCAAGATTAGGGACACCGTCCCTGAGTTTTCGACCCAGTCCAGAAATGTCACGGACATTTGAACTTTTGAATGATGCTATATTCAAGCTAGCCTCTAAGACTGGCAAATCAGGTTTCTTATCGCCTAGCGCTATACAGCTGCCTTTCTAAGTAGAACTCCGCCCTTTCAGTGGCAATATGGAGTTAGTCAGACGTTATGCTGCCCTTGCTGCATCGACAAGAGTGGATAGTAAGGTGGAAAAAACTCTCTTCCAGCAGCTCCGATCTCAGGAGAGCTTCCCTTCGACGATTAAGCTTTCTACAATCTATAATCAGATTACTAAGAAAGCTCCGGATTCTCTGCTTTTATTCCGCTTTGAAAAAGTCGGACTCAGCAGGGAGGAGTAAGGCAGGTTCTTCAGGGGCGAATACGTCCAAAGGAAGTTCCTATAGAGGACCAAAGAAAGCCTCTACGTCTTACTCCGGAGACCGTCAGAGTAGAGACTCACATAGGGGTCGTAATGCTGGCCGAAAAATATGGACGACCCATGGGTGCAAGGGGTTATTTCCGAAGGTCTAGCTGTCCTTCAAGGAAAAACCTCCATTAGCTCGACGTCCATGCTGGTCTCAGCCTCTGTTAAACGTTCAGAAGAGAGATTTGCGTCTATCAGCAGTTCAATCTCTTCTGGACAAGAATGCTATAGACGTCGTAGAAAACCAGGAATCTCCAGTTTCTGCAGTCACCTGTTCCTGGTTCCAAGATCAGACGGCTCGTTTCCTCCAGTTATAGATGTGAGCTGGATAAACAAGCTGATCGGGGCTCCAAAATTTTTTATATGGAGACCATCCGATCAGTCATAGTGAGCATTCGAGTGAACGATTATGCTGTGAGCATAGATCTCAAGGATACGTACTTTTACGTCCGGGTACATCCGGCGTTTAGGAAGTACTTTCGCTTCGCTGTCCCAGGAGTTGTTTTCAGTTCCGAGCAATGATGCTAGTGCCCTAGGCCTTCACTCGAATAATGATCTCGGTAATGACTCATTTCCGAGCTCATTCGTCTGTGCTAACGACAGCCTACTTGGACGACATTCTTCAGGATTGCTGCAGCAAGCTAACGCTTCAGAACGATGTTCAGAGTCTGCTTCAATTGCTCCGACGTCTCGGTTTCATAGTAAACGGAAAGAAGTCGGATCTAGTGCCGTCCTAATCATTCACCCACATGGGAATGAGCTTAGAGACGCACAACAATCTCGTTTGTCTGCCGCATTAACCAGAGCGATATTAGTCAGTTGTTACCCTCACTTTTGCCTTCACTCAGATGTAGTAACAATGAGAGAATTCATGAGACGGACAGGTTTGTGCGGAGCCGCTGCGGATCTTATTCTGATGGAGCGGCTACACACTCGACCACTCCACAGATATTTCATCTCAGAATTGGAGTGTGAAGACTCATTCGCTCGAATCGAACATCGTCTTGGCGAATCAAGTGAAACAAGAGATTCAGACTTGGGCAGATATTCAGTGGTTAACTCAAGGAGTACCACTGCAACGACCGGATCCGAGTTTAACGATAATGACGGATGCGAGTCAAACAGGTTGGGGCGCAACTCTGTGCCCAACAGCAGGTTCAGGGTGCCAGGGTCTTTAGGATCCACAGTTCCTAACAAGTACATAAACATCAAGAGATGATGTCAATATATGTCAATATGGCTTGCGCTACGTCAGTGAATAAACATTCTTCAGAATTCGCATGTTCAAATTCTGTCCGACAGTTCGACAGTAGTAGCATATATTCGGAACCAGGGAGGCACTCTTTCCATTCTGTTATTCAATTTAATGGAAAGGATCCTTCTGTTTGTCCTAGAGCATCAAGTTCTTCTATCGGTTCGTCATATTCTGGGTCGGCTGAACGTTCTAGCGGACTCCCTTTCTCGGAAAGGTTTTATGTTGTCGTCAGAATGGACTCTCAACAACAAGTATTCAATCAGATTTGCTACCAATGGGATCGTCCAATGGTAGACTTATTTGCGACGCATCTCAACTATCAGTTGCAGACGTATGTGTCGCCATGTCCAGATCCTCGAGCGTTTGCAGTAGACGCTCTCTCGATCTCTTGGGACAGAATGATAGGATACGTGTATCCTCCAGCACCATTGATTCAGCAGATATTGCTCAAGATAAAGCAATCTCACTGCAAAATTCTGTTGGTAGCATCTCTGTCACCAAAGAGACCATGAATAAATCTACTCAGGTGTCTGCTGTGGGACATGCCGCGGAAGCTTCCTCCATAAGAGGATCTTCTTTCGCAGGGGAAATTGCGTACACTGCATCACAACCTGCAAGGTCTCAACCTTTACGTATTTCCATTGTGCGGTCCTTCTTGCACGGCAAGCAATTTACAGGACGAGCAGTGGACGCAATTTCTAACTGTAGGAGGACCTCCTCTTCGCTAAATTATGCTGCTAAGTGGAAGGTTTTCTCACGGTGATGTAGGGATCATTCTGTTGATACCTGTGCACATCATGATAGTTTACAGACTGGATCTAAAGTCTCTTTATCTAAGTTACTGAAAAACTTTTCGATAAATAGACCTAGAACCCTTAGATTAATTCTTAAGTGGAATTTAGCTTGGGTTCTTCTTAAGCTAAAAGAAATGCCATTTGAGCCTCTTGATACAGTGGACTTCAAATTCTTATGTTATAAGACAGCTTTCCCTTAGCCTTCTCTTCTGCTAGAAGAGTTAGTGAGCTTCAGGCATTCCTGTTGATGATTGTCACTATCGTAGTGTAGGTAATACTATTACCTAGCCTTGACTACTAATTTTGGATTTTTGGCTAAAATCAGGCTCCTAATAAGTATCCAGAACCTATTGTTA
The DNA here is from genome assembly GCA_031216915.1 of Pictodentalium vernedei. NCBI lineage: Eukaryota > Metazoa > Mollusca > Scaphopoda > Dentaliida > Dentaliidae > Pictodentalium > Pictodentalium vernedei. The sequence goes on along the minus strand of CM062290.1, from coordinate 90,273,026 downwards.
TTAAGGCTCTTCCGTCTTCAGACGGGCATAGGCCTTTACTCTGTCCTGTTAGAGCTACACATATTTACAAACGTAGATCTGAGTTTATCAGAAAGGGACGTAAATGTCTCTTTCTGGTTCTGCTGCCTAATAGAAGGGACATTACAGTCCATTCTCTTGCAAGGTGGATTCAGTTAACTATCCGTACTGCTTATGAAAAATTATCTTCAACTCAGCAGCGTGTGCTTAAGATTTCGGCATGAAGTAAGAGCGCTCTCTACATCTTGGGCTTATGCTATAGTGTTGCTATTACCGATTTGATAAAGGCTGCATATTGGTCTCAGCCTTCTACATTCACGAGTTTTTATCTTAGAAATATTGAGTCCATTTCTGGCGACCTGCGTTGTTTAGGTCCGTTACCTGTTGCTCAGAATGTTGTCCACTAAACAGTTTCAACTATAGTCATGCAGGCTTTCTGTTCTGGCAGCGACTCTGTCCTGCTGCCCTCTTCGCTCTGGGGTATTTGACCCAGGGCAAGGGGAAGGAGGGGGGCGGGGGAGGATGGTGTTCCCTTAGGTCACCTGCTTTATAGTCAAAAGCAGGGGAATACCTCCTCTGGAATAGGTAATTCCGAGTCGGTGCCGTGATGGTTTTAAAGTGTAAAGCTAATTCATGTAATATTTTTAAAGTGTAGCTCGGTGTGTAACATTTGTATATGTCACGGATCATACGAGTGCTAATATACAATCCTCGGACACTTTTAAATGAGTATAAAGAGTCTCATTATCTGGACTATCTTTATATATTGGCTTTCCATTAATTAGATTAGTATAATGGTTTATACTGGATGTTAATAGAGATCATTGATGTTATTGTGCTCAATTATGGAATGGTATTGTGTCTTTTCTTTTTTGATACAAACAAGAAAGATACATGTAAAACCTTTTCTCCTCTTCTCCTTGAGGGGATAATTCTGTTTACATGTAATTGAGTCTATTGGATTTTCCTTTATGTCCTGGGCCCTCCAGCCTTTTTAGCTCACCTGACTTTCCGCTGAACCTGAAATAAGACCACTTTTCTCCCAAACCACTGCTCCAAAAGCTTTCAAATTTCACATATAACATCTTTGGAAGATTGTTTCACATGTTTATTGAAATCAATTTCCTGGGTCCATATTTGGGCTCTCTATAGGAGCCCAAATGTTTAAATTAGTGCAGTAGGAGGAGTATTTTTTAAAAATCTTCTTCTTCAGATCTACCAATAAGAATCTTTTGATATTTGGTATGCAGCATCCTTAGGGGGGTGAGATTTAAGTTTGTTCAAGCCAAGTCCCTGGGTTCATATTTAGGCTGAAAATTTTGGGTCCAGTTGCGGACTTAGAAATTTTGGACCAAAATCCGGAATTTTTTTTTTTGTTTTTTTATGCGTTTCGGTCAATTTTAAGACAAAAAAAATTATTTTTTTTACACTGAAACTTTGGGGTCCAGGTAGGACTTAGAAAATTTTGGAGCAAAATCCAGAATTTTTTTTGTTTTTTATACGTTTCAGTCAATTTTAAGACAAAAAAAAATTATTTTTATTTTTTTTACACTGAAAATTTGGGGTCCGGGTGGGACTTAGAAAATTTTAGGGCAAAATCCGGAATTTTTTTTTTGTTGTTTTTTATGCATTTCGGTCAATTTTAAGACAAAAAACATTTTTTTTTTTACACTGAAAATTTGGGGTCTGGGTGGGACTTAGAAAATTTTTGACCAAAATCCGGAAATTAGTTTTTTGGTTTTTTATGCGTTTTAAGAAGAAAAAAAAAATTTAGGCTGAAAATATTTTGTTTGGGAAAAAATTCTGTTTTTTATGCGTTTATCTCAATTTTGGGACGTAAAAGTGCAGGAACTGAAAATAGAAGGAAAATCCTGTGTATTGTGTGGGCACAATCGCTTCATCTAGTTGGTAGATGCTTTTCTTAGGAGGGGTGTATGCAGCTTATTCAAGTCCCTGGTTTGATATTTAGACTACCATGTCAGGTGAGCACCCGCAAGCCCCCTGGGGCCTCTTGTTTCTATTCAGCTAAGTCTGGGTCATTGGTACAGTATAAAAATGTTAAAAAATTTATAGTAATTGATATATTTTTTATACTTACCAATGACCCAGACAGGGATGGCCCTCCCATGAGTTGGGAACTCATACCTCCCCGCTGATTACATATCGCTTACCAGGCACTGCTTGTAAGAATGACTTTTGGAGCCAATTTCAAGACCTCCTTGACAGTGCGCATTCGCAGTGGATAAAAGGTATGGAGGACCACATAGGACATTGAAATTTTGGTTTTTGATGCAAACTTTGGGGATTGGGGTGCAAAATTTGTGTTTGACCCTATAATTTAAGGAGATAGCACCACCTAAGTCTGGGTCATTGGTAAGTATAAAAAATATATAAATTACTATAAATTTTTTAACTTCTATAACATTAGTGGCTAATGCCATAGTAGCCTCATGTAATTTAGAGCTGTCTTTTCTCATACATTAGTGGCTAACATCGTAAGACTCTGTTTAGTGAGCTTTCCAAGGCCGCAGGTAACACAGATATCTGTCTTCACAGAGATGAGGACTTCTAAATTGCGTTAGCTAAGCTGAAACTGCTGTCTTTTTGGAATTAGGGCTGTTAGAAGGAAAGAGTATGTTGTTTCCTTCTCGTTGTTCTCTTAGGTGTCTGAGGCTTTTGTTGACGCCATATTAGTCTTAGGCTTTTAGTCTTTTTGTTGACTAACATTGTAAGTCTCCATTTAATGAGCTTTCAAAGGTCACAAGTTACACCAAGATATCTGTTTTCACATAGATGAAGACTACTAAGCTGCGTTAGCTCGGCTGAGACCGCTGTGTTTTGGGAATAGGACCGCTAGAAGGAAAGAGTATGTTTTTTCCTTCTCGGTGTTGTATTCTTAGGTGTCATAGAAATTAGTTTTATTGTTGACACCATAGTAGCCTAGTGAGAATTATGAGCGGTCTTTTTTCTCTATAATTAGTGTCTAGCATTGTAAGTCTCCATTTAGTGAGCTTGTGGGGACTCAATTTACAGCCATATAATTGTCTTCATAAATAGGAAGACCTTTAGTTGCATCAGCTAAGCTGAGGCCACTGTCCTCTCGGACAAGGTACCATTATAAGGCAAGAGGTTGTTCTCTCATTGACAGTGTTTTTTTTGTGTTAGTTGTCTGAGGCATTTAGCTCTATCGATGATGCCATATTAGCCTAGTGAGAATGAGGAGCATTCTTTCAGATGCCTGTAGTTAGTTCCTTTTTCAGGAATATATTTCTTGCAATAATCAGAATGAGGCACAAGGAGTTCATCTAGGTTTATATGATTGGGTGCTGGAACATAGTTTTTCGTCGCCCGCTTCATTTTATATCCAATCTGTTGTCGTGGATTATGATTCCACTCGGAGAATTATGAATATTATATCAATATGGTGTATTCTTTGGGGTCCTGGCGTACTATCTTGATTTCAAGGGATGTGTTGACGCTATATCGTCTGGTGTATTCCTTGCAATACTGCCATGTTCATCATGTTCCTCTCCATCCTTTAGAGGCAATATGGAGTTGGTCATACATGATGGAGCCTTACGGTTTTATACTATTCTAGATGACTAACACTAGAGCGTTACGAGTCACGCCGGGTCAAAAAACTGGTCATGCTTGGTTTTTGACCAGTTATATCATTATAATTAGCTTCTATTCGCTGTTATTGCTCTTTTATTGAGAATAGCAGGAGCATAGCTTCAGGAATGTTGCGTGAGGTTTCCTTTTTCCTATAGTTGAAAAAATGAATGAATTTTTCGCAGTTTCAAGCATCAATATTACTGCATGGCCATACTTATCTAGCAATGCAAGTAATGCAGGTGGCGGGGTTCGATATTTGTTTTACGTTGAACCAAATGCGCCCCTCCCCCCCCCTCCCAATTACGAAGTTCTCTTCCCATAAGCCTCGTATACATTCAATTATTTTCAAGTCTGTCATTGCTCTTCAGTTGGCAGGTGATTTTTGTTCTAACGGCGACTTCATGCACGCATCTACTCTTTACTTGGTTTGCTTCCTGCAGTGGTTCGCTCATAGTTCATATACAAGCATATGATTTCTGAACAGTAACTGTTTTTGTATTCCTAATTCTTTCATGAATACATTCGGTTAATATTACTAGCCTTCGTGCAACTTGTGCGGCAGGCATGTTGGCTTATCTGGGCGATATTCTCAAATACGTCATTTCGTCCACTCTTGAGAAGTTTAGTTCAGAGTCATCTGCTTTTGTTATGGCGTTTGAGCTTATTCCTCATGTTATAAAATCGCTTTAACGTTGTTTTATTCCTTCAGTTTCCTGGGAACAATGATTTATTTGGGAACGATCCTTTACAGGTTTTTTAATCATATCCCATTCCAGGTTCTGAATCCTGTATTCAAACGGAAGCAGTACACAAAGGGGAATCCTACTCTCTCATTCTCGTAGATTGAATGGTTACAATTGGGAAGTTCATTATTGGGATTTACTTGTACACACGAACATGGTCGCCTGTTTGTTGGCTCAGAAGCGTATGAGTATAACTTTCCATTGGGATTCGATTGGACAAGTTTAAGGTTGTACATATTATTCAGTACTGCGTTATCACTGATTACAGGCCGCTTTCTTCATTGTTTTGAAGGTTAATTTCCTTCAAAAAAAGAGGGGGTGTGGGTGATTTCTCCTTATCTCTTCTGGCCTTATAGTAAGTGTGTAACTATGAGTGAAACTGTTATTGTATATAGATAATACTGATCTTTATGTACAGCTCGTTGCATTGTATACAGCGTGTGTCTGTGAGCGTTAGTCTCCAACTCTCAGTCATGCTTTTCCTAATTTTAAGCATCTTATTCTGGACTAGCCCTAAAATTGGGGGCTCGTTACACACAATTAGCGTAATCATTTATGCTGAGTAATAAGGATTCACTTGGATATTACTCCTTTATCTTGGTGGTATATCCTTCTCTGTTCTTGTATAGAGGGGGATATATGTAATTCCTCATATGTTAATCTCCTATTCTCCTTTGGGAGTCCTCTTGCAGGCTTAGGAGCTGAAATTTAGTCTGCTATTCCTTTAAGTCCTAGGCCCTCCAGCCTTTTTACTATTCAGCTAAGTTTGGGCCTTTGGTTCTAGCACAAAAATATGATAAATTTAAAGTAATTTGTATATTTTTTATACTTACCAATGGTCCAGATGGGGATAGCCCTCCCATGAGTGGGTACTCATACCTCCCCACTGAGTTATAACATTAGTAGACACAACTAGGAAGAATGATGCTTGGTGCCAATTCCGTTCTCTTCCTGGGTACTGCACGTACCCAGTGCTAAAAGTATGGAGGGCCAGATAGGACTTAAAATTTCGGTTTTGTATGCAAATTTTGGGGATTGGGGAGTTCAAAATTTGTGTTTGGCTCTTGATATTATTGAGGTTGCACCAAATAAGCCTGGGTCATTGGTAAGTATAAAAAATATATAAATTACTTCAAATTTATCAATTTTCAACAAATGCAACTGGAAATTTAACGAATTTGATCTTGTCAGTGTCAAACTAGATTAAATTAGTTAAATTCTTAGTTGCACGATGACAAACTGCGTTGTGTCCTCAGGCAAGACACTTCAACCCCATTGCCCACGTGAGGGAAAGGTGGCGTTGTGTAATGAGGCGTACTGCATGTCAGTGGTGCACTTGTCTTCAACCAGTGCTAACCCTGCTTGTGTGGAGTTAGTATGTTAGGGGGCCTGACAGTTGCTCGCCATTGCTCTGTTGTACTCTCCGGGTACTCTGTCTTCCTCCACCCATAAAATTATCAGACACGTGGTGACCATGACTGTTGAAAGTATTGTCAAACTACGTTAAATAAATAAAATAAGTTGCACTATGGCAAAAATTTGTAACTTGAAATTTTGGTATTTTGTCATCAGTGTTCATAAGATTAACCCTTTACCTAACATGAAAGGCAGACAACACTTGTAAACAGAATTCTTTAATCACTTTTTTTTTCATTTTTTCCATCAAAAACAGCTTATGACCCCTCATTGGAACAAGCTGAATGAGCTCGTTCCAATGAGAGGTTATAAGGTATGTTTTTGAGACAAAAAATGAAAAAAATGATGAAAGCTGATTGATGATTTTTAGTTCAACTTGACAAAGTCAAGCTGAGGCTCTTGCCGTCACTTCTGGTCTGCCGACGTACATACTTTAGTATGTACGTCCACAATTTCCTTTGGCACACCTCACAGGTCACATTTATGATCAGATCACTTTGAAACTTGGTATGCTTGTTTGGGGTGACCTTCAGATGGGAGCTATCGATTTTGTTCAATTTCCATCAAAAAATGTTGCCACGTCCAACGTTCTTTGAACTTAGTTTAGTCAGACCTCAATATTTCCCTTTGGCACACCCTACAGGGCACATTTATGATTGGATTGCTTTGAAACTTGGTATGCTTGTTTGAGGTGACCTCTAGATGGGAGCTATCGCTATTTTTATACTGTACCAATGACCCAGACATAGCTGGTGCTAACTCTTAAAATTCTAGGGCCAAACACAAATTTTGCCCCCCAATCCCCAAAATTTGCATCTCAAACCAAAAGAAATCATGTCCTGAAGGTCCTCCATATTTTGCCCTCACTGCGCATGCGCAGTGTCAAGGATGTCCCGAAATTGGTGCCAATTATCATTCTTTGTTTGGCCCTTCATCAGTTAACATCTCACTGATATTTGTGCTTGTAAATCTCAGTTTAAATGATGCCAGACACATAAATATTGGAGAAATGGTGATTCTAAGGAGGATATAGAAGGAGAGGAAAAAGGAGTGACAGAAAATATTCAGGGCTGTAACTTAAAATTTTTTAATGAAATTATGTTAAGTTGCCTATTTTCGAGGCATGGGCCTGTTGTTGTCATTCTTGCTATGAAGTTGCACTGCTTATTCAGTGTTTCCTCTCCCCTTGTCCTTTAAGTCCCTCCTTGCTATTCTCCCATGCTTTTGGCATATTTTTGAGTAAGATTACTACTAAAATTTCTTGGGAGATTTAGCTTGGTAACAGAATGAATTCTGTTTTTTTCCCCATGTTTACGTTCTCACCCATGGGTGTTTAGACGTAGAGTTCTGCATCTACCATCTGATGTTCTGCAGATTCTTCCCTGGAAGTCTCTGTTTTGCATCAGATAGTGTATATTTTGGTAACTGATTTTGGGCCAAGATTGTCAGTGCCTGGAGTCATGTTTTCTGGTGTTTATACACTTCTTGTTTACATTGGCAACAGTCTCTTTTGAGGGGGGCTTTTTGCCTTTGTACTAGTTTATCTTATTACAAGATACATTATTTTTATTATACCCCCGCTTCGAAGAAGTGGGGGCTATATAGGAATCGCCCTGTACGTCCGTCCGTCCGTACGTCTTTCCGTCCGGACAAATTCTTGTGTGCGCAACTCCTCCTACATTAATGAACCGATTTTGATGAAACCTTCATCTCTACTAAGTGAACATGTGCATATTCCAAACTTTTTGATCTGCGACAATTTTAACCAGGTTATCTCTCTTGAACTTTGATTTAATATGGGTTTCTATATGAAATTCTTGTGAGTGCAACTCCTCCTACATTTATCAATCAATTTGGACAAAACTTTTCAGACATCATCACTACTAAGTGAACATGCGCATATTCCAAGATTTTTGATCTGCGACAATTTTAACCAGGTTATCTCCCTTTGACTTAGATTTATTGTGTCTTTCCATCCGAACAAATTCTTGTGTGCGCAACTCCTCCTACATTAATGAACCGATTTTGATGAAACCTTTCAAACATCATCTCTACTAAGTGAACATGTGCATATTCCAAACTTTTTAATCTGCGACAATTTTAACCAGGTTATCTCTCTTGAACTTTGATTTAATATGGGTTTTTACATGAAATTCTTGTGTGCGCAACTCCTCCTACATTTATCAATCAATTTGGACAAAACTTTTCAGACATCATCACTACTAAGTGAACATGCGTATGTTCCAAGATTTTTGATCTGCGACAATTTTAACCAGGTTATCTCCCTTTGACTTAGATTTATTATGTCTTTCCGTTCGAACAAATTCTTGGGTGCGCAACTCCTCCTACATTAATGAACCGATTTTGATGAAACCTTTCAAACATCATTTCTACTAAGTGAACATGTGCATATTCCAAACTTTTTGATCTGTGACAATTTTAACCAGGCTATCTCTCTTGAACTTTGATTTAATATGGGTTTCTGCATGAAATTCTTGTGTGCGCAACTCCTCCTACATTTATCAATCAATTTGGACGAAAGTTTACAGACATCATCACTACTAAGTGAACATGCACATATTCCAAAATTTTTGAGCTGTGGCAATTTTAACTAGGTTATCTCCCTTTAACTTAGATTTATTATGGGTTTCTGCATGAAATTCTTGTGCGTGCAACTCCTCCTACATTTATCAATCAATTTGGACAAAACTTTTCAGACATCATCACTACTAAGTGAACATGCGCATATTCCAAGATTTTTGATCTGCGACAATTTTAACTAGGTTATCTCCCTTTGACTTAGATTTATTATGTCTTTCCGCCCGAACAAATTCTTGTGTGTGCAACTCCTCCTACATTAATGAACCGATTTTGATGAAACCTTTCAAACATCATCTCTACTAAGTGAACATGTGCATATTCCAAACTTTTTGATCTGCGACAATTTTAACCAGGTTATCTCTCTTGAACTTTGATTTAATATGGGTTTCTGCATGAAATTCTTGTGTGCGCAACTCCTACATTTATCAATCAATTTGGATGAAAGTTTACAGACATCATCACTACTAAGTGAACATGCGCATATTCCAGAATTTTTGAGCTGTGGCAATTTTAACTAGGTTATCTCCCTTTAACTTAGATTTATTATGGGTTTCTACATGAAATTCTTGTGCGTGCAACTCCTCCTACATTTATCAATCAATTTTGACGAAACCTTTCAAACATTATCACAACTAAGTGAACATACGCATATTCCCAAATTTTTGATCTGCGACAATTTTAACCAGGTTATCTCTCTTTAACTTGGATTTATTATGGGTTTTCAAATGGGATTCTTGTGTGTGCAACTCCTCCTACATTAATGAACCGATTTTGAATACATGTTGCACATTGTAAATGTGTTTTTCCAACTGTAAACCATATATGTGTGGGCTCTTAAAGTATTCGGTGCTGTTCTGTGGAAGGCCACATGCAAATACAAATTTCAACAACAAAAAATGATCTTTATGTATACATTTCCTTCTGGCCTTCGCCTACATGATCAGAAGTGCATTCCTCTAAAAACCCAAAGCGGGGGTATTAATCACCTTCAGTGATAGTTCTAGTTCATAAGTGTTGCATTAATTATTTAAAATAATTTAAAAATTTTTGTTCACACTTAGGCTTGGGATCCATTGGGGCTCAACGTTACTTTTCAGAAACTTGGGCTTTGCTGAAAAAATATTTTTTCAAAATTTATTTTTGATTTCAATTGTTTTTTCAATGTTAATGGATCATGTTATTATGTATCTTTGTTTTCGGGGGTTCGTGCGAGTACTAGGACTTATTGTTGTCTTTTCACAATGAAAGGATATTGTTCAAATTGTAATGAGAGGAAATCTTCCTCTGACTTTCATGATCATTGTATTAATTGTAGTCAGTGTACTCGCACTAACTCCTGTTCAGTATGTGAATATTGGGATGACAAACATTGGAAACGTGTGTCATGGTATGTTGTTAGCGAGGAAAGGGCTATGCCGGTCCTTTCTCCGCAGGGTCACTCTAGTTTATCAGTTTCTATTTCAGAGGAACAAGAACAGGGTGATGTTTCCGTGTTATCTTCCAAAGGTGCGCTTCCGTCGTCACAATCTAATGAAGAGCTAGCGGCAAAAGTGCTCATGGAGATACGGCAGTTGCCTAAGAGGTCCCTAGTAGGATCGACGGCGCTGTCGTCCGCTAGCTCGCCCGGTGTAGCGTCCATTCACCGAATGGTTCGCAAGCCGGGTTCGTCCGTTGCGGTCCAGGAAGGAGTTTTGGGTGATGCGAGCACTATAAACATACAAGGTGCACACCCAGTGACGGCGGATAAGAGGAGAGATCGGAGGAAGCCTTGTAGTCCGGTTCCTAGCTCGTCCAGGTCCAGCCGGGCCGCGAGCGAGAGAGGCCCCTCTCTCGTACAGCAACATCTGGGACTAGATGTTGTGGTACAAAATGTTTCGCAAGCGGAGCATACGTCCGCCGCTCGGGACGCTCCGTTATATAGGCAGTCCGGAGAGACTGTACAGGCTTCCTCATCCTCTCAGCAGTGCACACGACCGCACCTTGGCTACGTGACCACGGATATTCAGCCAGCTTCGCCGATCAGGGATTCAACGGCGACCAGGTCACGCCATCCGGTAGCCAGGGACAAGAGGCTGGTAGACTCCGGACGTTCGCATAAGAGAAGTATGCGGGAGTCAGTTGATGCGGAGCTTCCGGCGGCTAAGCAGTGGAAGACCGCTACTCCGCAGGCCTCGATGACGGACGTGCTAGCTCAGATAGCACAAATTATCGCAGCATCCCAGCAAACGACAGAATCGTTGTCGGATCAGGAATTATCCGATGGCGCTGGGTCGGTACGCTCCGCCGAAGCATCGGGTGCGGATGACCAGGAGCATCATGAGGTCCGACCGGATGGCGAAAGGGATACTGAGGACTTGGAGCTATCCCTTTCGGAACAACATAAAGCTGCCGTAGATTTCATCCGGCAAGTTGTTCCTTCGGGCCAGACTGCTGCGATACCGGATAAGAGACTGATAGCGTCATTGGACACTGAATTTTTGGAGCGGTTCAGAGACATCGTCCCTGAGTTTCCGTCACAGTCCAATAATGTCACAAGAACATTCGAATTATTGAACAACGCTATCTTTAAGCTTGCTTCCAAAACAGGCAAAGCTGGTTTCTTGTCCGCCAATGCTCTTAACCTGCCTTTCATCAATTCAAGGAATAAATTCGATACGGCAGGACAGGGCATACCGAGAGTTCCTCTGCGTCTAGACGACGAGGCTGAAGACTCGGAATTGTCATTACTGTCGTCTTTGTCCATTCCAACCGCGGTGTTGGAAACGACAATTACGTCTAACAGAGCCAGCTTAGACTCTTTATCATACGCAGACCACCTTACAAAGGTGTTATCACTGCGTCTTCAAGGGAAAGAATTCCAGGATATACAATCCTCATTAAGACTTCTTTCAAGGGCAGTGGCTTATTCCACGTATAACTCGGCCCTTTCAGTGGCAAACCTGGAGTTGGTTAGACGTGACGCAGCCCTAGCTACATCCACACGCGTGGATAGTAAGGTGAAGAACTCTCTCAGAGTCGCTTCGGTCTCCGGAGAGCTTCTCTTCGATGGCAAGCTTTCAGCAATCTATGATAAAATAACTAAGAAAGCTTCGGATTCTCTGCTTTTTAAATTCGATTCCAAAAAGTCGGATTCAGCAGATAAGAGTAAGACAGGCACTTCTGGGACAAATACGCCCAAGAGAGGTTCCTATAGAGGTTCCTTTGCGTCCTCTTGGTCTTATTCTAGAGACCGTCAAGGCAGCGACTCACGTGCGGGACGTTCTTCGGGCCGAGACAACCGGTCTGACGTCCCGAGGTCGACAGGACGAGGTGCGGGTCGTGGAGGACGTGGTTTCTCCTCCCGCAGGCCTCGCAGGTCCAGGAGGTGATGGTTTGAACCTCTATCGTGTTCCGTTTGGCGGAAGGTTGTCGAGTTTTACAGAAGAGTGGGTGTTGATTACGGACGACCCTTGGGTGAGAGGGGTGATTTCGGAAGGACTAAGAATATCCTTCAAACGAAAGCCTCCATTAACTCGAAGTCCAAAATGGACTCAACTTCCTTCAAATCCGCAGAAAAGAGACCCTCTTTTATCGGAGGTACAGTCTCTTTTGATGAAGAACGCGGTAGAGGTCGTAGAAAACCAGGAATCACCGGGGTTCTACAGCCATCTATTTCTGGTTCCGAAACCAGACGGCTCGTTCCGTCCAGTCATAGATTTGAGCTGGATAAACAAGCTGATCGTCGCTCCGAAGTTCTATATGGAGACGATTCGATCGGTCAGAGGGAGTATTCGGGTGAACGATTATGCTACAAGCATAGATCTCAAAGATGCGTACTTTCACGTCATGGTACATCCGACATTCAGAAAGTATCTACGCTTCGCAGTCCTAGGAGTTGTATATCAATTCCGGGCGATGTGCTTCGGATTGAACCTAGCGCCCTGGGCTTTCATTCGAGTAATGAACTCGGTAATAATGTATTTCTGACCTCATTCTGCGGTAACGTCGGCCTACCTGGACGACATTCTTCAGAGGTACGGCAACGAGTTAACGCTTCAGAACGATGTGCAGAATCTGCTTCTATTGCTCCGACGTCTCGGTTTTGTTATAAACGAGGAGAAGTCGGATCTGTGCCGTCCAAGTCATTCACTCATCTGGGAATGAGCTTCGAGATGCACAACAATCTTGTTCGTCTGCCGTTAACCAGAGAGTTAATCAGTTGTTACGCTCGCTATTGTCTTCATGCAGACAAAGTCACAGCGAGGGAGTTCATGAGACTGATAGGTCTGTGCGGAGCTGCTGCGGATCTCATTCCGATGGGGCGGTTGCGCACTCGTCCTCTCCAAATTTTCTTGACTCAGAATTGGAGTGTGAAGATTCATTCGCTCGATATAGACGTTCTCTTGTCAGATCAAGTGAAACAAGAGATTCAGACTTGGGCAAACATTCAGTGGTTGACTCAGGGAGTTCCGCTGCAGTTGCCGGATCCGAGTTTTACGATTATGACGGATGCCAGTCAAACAGGTTGGGGTGCAATATTGATCCCAACGGATTCGAGGTGCCAGGATCTTTGGGATCCACAGTTTCTAAGCAAGCACATAAACATCAAGGAAATGATGTCAATTTGGCTTGCGTTACGCCATTGGATGGACATTATTCACAAAGCTCATGTCCAAATCCTGTCCGACAATACGACAGTAGTGGCGTATATCCGGAACCAGGGAGGCACTCATTCCGTTCCGTTATTCAATTTAACGGAAAGAATCCTTCTGTTTGCTCTAGAACACCAAGTTCTACTTTCGGTCCGTCATATACCGGGTCGTCTGAATGTACTAGCAGACTCCCTTTCACGGAAGGGTCGCTTGTTGCCGTCAAACAGGTATTCAATCAGATTTGCTACCAATGGGAACGGCCAATGATAGACTTATTTGCGACACATCTCAACAATCAGTTGCAGACGTATGTGTCACCATGTCCGGATCCACGAGCATATGCAGTAGACGCTCTGTCGATCTCATGGGACGGAATGATAGGATATGCGTATCCTCCAGCGCCGTTAATTCAGCAAGTGTTGCTAAAGATAAAACAATCTCAATGCAAGATTCTGTTGGTAGCATCTCTGTCTCCACAGAGACTGTGGATAAATCTACTCAGGTGTCTGCTGTGGGACTTACCGCGAAAGCTTCCTCCACGGGAGGATCTTCTTTCGCAGGGGAAATCGCGTCAACTTCATCACAACCCGCAAGGTCTCAACCTTCACGTATATCCGTTGTGCGGTCCTTCTTGCATGGCAAGCACTTTACAGGACGAGCAGTGGACGCGATTTCTAACTTAGGAGGACCTCCTCTTCGCTAAACTATGCGGCTAAGTGGAAGGTTTTTCGTCATTGGTGTAGGGATCATTCTGTTGATATTTTTCATCCCTCCATATCAGAGATTGCAAACTTTCTAGTATACTTGTTTGACGAGATCAAAACTGCAGGCTGTTACTATTAAGGGTTATAGGTCTATGTTATCTGATACCTATGCACACCATGATAGTTTACAAATTGGATCTAATGTCTCTTTATCTAAGTTAGTTAGAAACTTCTCGATAAATAGACCCAGAACTCTTAGATTAATTCCTAAGTGGAATTTAGCTTGGGTTCTTCTTAAACTGAAGGAAAAGCCATTTGAGCCTCTTGGGACAGTAGATTTCAAATTCTTGTCTTATAAGACAGCTTTTCTCTTAGCTTTCTCTTCTGCTAGAAGAGTCAGTGAGCTTCATGCACTATCGGTGGACGATTCTCACTATCGTAGTGTCGGGAACACTATCACCTTCACTACTAATGTTGGACTTTTAGCTAAGAATCAGGCTCCTAATAAATATCCGGAACCTATTGTTATTAAGGCTCTACCGTCTTCAGACGGGCGTAGGCCTTTACTCTGTCCTGTTAGAGCTTTACGTATTTATAAACAAAGATCTCAGTTTATCAGAAAGGGACGAAAACGCTTCTTTCTGTCTCTGATGCCTAATAGAAAGGACATTTCGGTCCATTCTATTGCTAGATGGATTCAATTAACTATCCGTACTGCTTATGATAATCTATCTTCTACTCAGCAGTCTGTGCTTAAGATCTCGGCTCATGAAGTAAGAACTCTTTCTATATCTTGGGCTTACGCAAATAGTGTTGCTATTACAGATTTAATGAAGGCTGCTTATTGGTCTCAGCCATCCACATTCACGAATTTTTATCTCAGAAATATTGAGTCCATTTCTGGAGACCTGCATTGTTTAGGTCCGTTATCTGTTGCTCAGAATGTCGTCCACTAAACAGTTGCAACTATAGTTATGCAGGCTTTCTGTTCCGGCAGTGACTCCGTCCGGCTGCCCTCTTCACTCTGGGCTATTTGACCCAGGGCAAGGGGAAGGGGGGGGGTGTTCCCTTAGGTCACCTGCTTTATAGTCAAAAGCAAGGGGATTCCTCCTCCGGAGTCAGTAATTCTGAGTCGTTACCGGGATGGTTTTAAAGTGTAATATTAATATTAAAAATTCATTCATGTCATATTTTTAAAGTGTAGCTCGGTGTGAAGCATTTGTATATATCAAGTGTCAAACGGGCGTTAATACACAATCCTCGGACACTTTTAAAAGAATATAAAGAGTCTCAATTCTCTGGACTAACTTTATTTATTGGCTTACTTTAAAAATAATTAGTGTAGGGGTTATACTGGATGTTAATAGAGAACATGAATGTTATTGTGCTCAATTATGAAGGGTATTGTATCTTTCTAATTTATTATAAAATAAGAAAGATACATGTGAAGCCTAATACTCCTTTTCTCCTCGAGGGGTTGACTCTATTGATATAGTTGAGCTTATTGGATTTTCCTCTATGTCCTAGGCCCTCCAGCCTTTTTACTATTCACCTATGTCTGGGTCATTGGTACAGTATAAAAATGTTAAAAAAATTTATAGTAATTTATATATTTTTTATACTTACCAATGACCCAGACGGGGATGGCCCTCCCAGGAGTTGGGAACTCATACCTCCCCGCTGAGTACATAGCGCTGACCAGGCACTGCTTGTAAGAATGATAATTGGCGCCAATTTCGGGACGTCCTTGACACTGCGCATGCGCAGTGAGGGCAAAGTATGGAGGACCTTCAGGACATGATTTCTTTTGGTTTTAGATGCAAATTTTGGGGATTGGGGGGCAAAATTTGTGTTTGGCCCTAGAATTTTAAGAGTTAGCACCAGCTATGTCTGGGTCATTGGTAAGTATAAAAAATATATAAATTACTATAAATTTTTTAACTTCTATTTCTGTCAAAAAATGTTGCTGCGGTCAATGTTCTTAGTTTAGTTAGACCACAATATTTCCCTTTGGCACACCCTACAGGTCACATTTATGATTGGATTCCTTTGAAACCTGGTATGCTTGTTTAGGGTGACCTGTAGATGGGCGCTATCAATTTTCTTCAATTTTCGTCAAAAAAAGTTGCCACGGCCAACGTTCTTAGAACTCAGTTTAGTCAGACCACAATATTTCACTTTGGCACACCCTACAGGTCACATTTATGATTGGATTCCTTTGAAACCTGGTATGCTTGTTTAGGGTGACCTGTAGATGGGCGCTATCAATTTTCTTCAATTTCCGTCAAAAAAAGTTGCCAGGCCAACGTTCTTAGAACTCAGTTTAGTCAGACCACAATATGTCACTTTGGCACACCCTACAAGGCACATTTATTATGCCCCCGAAAATTTTTTTCGAGGGGTATATAGTGGAGGTCTCCGTCCGTCCGTCCGTACGAACATTTTGTATTATAACTCGAACGTCAGTTGTCGGATTTTAATGTTTGGTATGGTGATAGGGCAGCTTGGGGGAACGGATACCCTTGTACCTAGGGTTTCGTCCGACAAATCTTACAGGAGTTATGTCCCTTATTTACTTTTTCCGTCCGTCCGTACGAACATTTTGTAATATAACTCGAACATCAGTTGTCGGATTTTAATGTTCTTTGGTATGGTGATAGGGCAGCTTGGGGGAATGGATGCCCTTGTACCTAGGATTTTGTCTGACAAATCTTACAGGAGTTATGTCCCTTATTTACTTTGAAAATTGATGATTTTTTGGTTTCCTACCAATTAAAATTGTTTGGCTGAACCGATGAGTTTCAAATTTTATATGCTGATTACTCATGTCAAAGTACAGGTCGGTTTCAATTTGAGGTTTGACTCGGTAATTTTTGATGCAGTTATGCCCCCTTTTTCACTTGGAAAAGATGCAAGACCAGTTCTACTATTTCACTGGTTTGAGAATTTTTAACAAAGGTATGTACTATTGCTATTTTTGCCACTTTCAGTTATTATTTAATATGGCACCATTCAAGTCATCTGCAGTTATTTTTATAACTTTTTCTCTATTACTGACTCCTTAGTGCTGTTCTGCAATGTAGCAGCAGTGAAGCTGTTGTCTGTTGTTACAAAACATATTAACAAAATATAAGTAATAATAATTTTATTGGCACTTTGCCATTCCTTACTGTTGTTCTGCAATGCAGTGTTGTTCTGCAGTGTAGCAGCAGTGAAGCTGTTGTCTGAATATCCACATGTGAGTATGACTTTGCTACCTTTGGGGGCATTAGCACACGCGTTAGCGTTGCTCTTGTTATTGGATTGCTTTGACACCTGGTATGCTTATTTGGGGTGACCTCTAGATGGGAGCTATTGATTTATTTCCATTTCCGTCAAAAAATATTGCCGCGGCCAACGTTCTTAGAACTTAGTTTAGTCAGAAGACCTCAATATTTCACTTTGGCACACCCTACAGGGCACACTTATGATTGGCTTGCTTTGAAACCTGGAATGCTTGTTTGGGGTGACCTCTAGATGGGAGCTATCGATTTATTTCTATTGCCGTCAAAAAATATTGCCGCGGCCAACGTTCTTAGAACTTAGTTTAGTCAAAAGACCTCAATATTTCCCTTTGGCACACCCTACAGGGTACATTTATGATCGGATTGCTTTGAAACCTGGCATGCTTGTTTGGGGTGACCTTTAGATGGGAGCTATCGATTTTCTTCCATTTCCGTCAAAAAATGTTGCCATGGCCAACGTTCTTAGAACTTAGTTTAGTCAGACCACCTTATTTCCCTTTGGCACACCCTACAGAGCACATTTATGATTGGATTGCTTTGAAACCTGGTATGCTTGTTTAGGGTGACCTGTAGATGGGAGCTATCAATTTTCTTCAATTTCCATCAAAAAATGTTGCCACGGCCAACGTTCTTAGAACTCAGTTTAGTCAGACCACAATATTTCACTTTGGCACACCCTACAGGGCACATTTATTATTGGATTGCTTTGAAACCTGGTATGCTTATTTGGGGTTGGGGTGACCTCTAAATGGGAGCTATCGATTTTTAGCCTGACTGTTTACAGTGAGGGCTATAGTAATGACTTTTGTCTGTCTGTCTGTCCGTCTGTCCATCTGTTAACATTTAGAGTTTTGGTTAAAGTTTGTGGTTAAAGTTTTTTACTGAAGGTTCAAGTTGTTTTTTGGGGTTTTTTTTCTTTTCCTGTTCAGTTGACATTTGGAGTTTTGGTTAAAGTTTGTGGTTAAAGTTTTTTATTCAACCTTCAAGTACAGACTATACCCGGTAGTTCTTGTCTGATCGTCACGAAATTTCATATGCAGGTTTTAGGTCATGTCTACAAGAGAACGTCCCCTTTTGGTCGTGATCGGTCAACCGGTATGGATGCCCGAGCCCAAAACCCGAAAACCATTAGCACAGTCTACAGGTCGTATTTATGAAGGGATTTCATTGAAACTTCATTGAATGCCTCTGTATAATGCCTAGATGAGAACGTCCCCGTTTGGGCATGATCTGTCAACCGTGATGGCTGCCCAAGCCCGAAACCCAAAAACTTTTAACACAGTCTGCAGGTCATGTTTAATATGGACGGATTTCATTGTAACTTGATACGATGACTCCGTATGATGTCTACATGACAATTTCCCCATTTTGGCGTGATCTATCAACCATCACGACTGCCCGAGCCTAAAACCCTGAAAACCTTTAGCACAGTCTACAGGTCATATTTATGGAGGGATTTCATTGTAACTTGATAGGTTGACTTCATATAATGTCTACATGAGAAAGTTCCCTTTTGGACGTGATTGGGCAACTGTGATGGCTACAGATGCCCAAAGCCCGAAAACCTTCAACACAGTCTACAGGTCATATTTATGAAGGGATTTCATTGTAACTTTGCAGGATCAATCCACATGATGCCCAGATGAGAATGACCCTTTTGGTTGCGATCATTCAACCATGATGGCTGCCCGAGCCCGCAGCCCGAAAACCTTTAGCACAGTCTACACGTCATATTTATGGAGGGATTTCATTGTAACTTGATAGGTTGACTTCATATAATGTCTAGATGAGAACGTCCCCTTTTGGGCAACTGTGACGGCAACAGGGGCCTGAAGCCCGAAACCCTTTAGCACAGTCTATAGGTCATATTTATGGAGGGATTTCATTGTAACTTGATAGGTTGACTTCATATTATGTCTAGATGAGAATGTCCCCTTTTGGGCAACTGTGACGGCAACAGAGGCCCGAAGCCCAAAACCTTTAGAATATTCCACAGGCCATAATTATGAAGGGATTTCATTGTAGCTTGGTAGGATGACTACAAGTTTGTGGTTAAAAACCCAAACAAACACAAACACCACCACCTCCTACCCCCCCTCCCCCCAATTAGGCTTTTTCTTTTCTTTTCTCCAATATGCATTTTGAACAATTTACAGTCACAACATGCAGAACCTTTTTTTTCCTTTTGTCAAAAATGCTTTTTTACTTTTTAAACTTACGTACCCCCTCCCCCCACCCCCCCCCCCCCGACAAACACCACTGCCCCCCCCCCCCCCCCTCCTCCCCCAATTAGGCATATTTTTTTTTATTTACTCCAATATGCATTTTGAACTATTTACAGTCACTACATGCAGAACCTTTTTTTTCCTTTTGCCAAAAATGCTTTTTTACAGTTTTGGTTAAAATTTATGGTTAAAAACCCAGACAGAAATTATCAGCACCCCATCCCCCCCCCCCCCCCCCCCCATTCCCCCCGCTCCCTCCCAATTAGGCATTTTTTTCTTTCCTTGAATATGCATTTTGAACTATTTCCAGTCACTACATGCGGAACCTTGGGGGGGGGTGCAATTAGGCACTTTTTTTCTTTTGTCAAAAATGCCATGGTGCCAGTTAGGTATTTTTTTTTCTGCTCAAAATGCATTCTGAAGGATTTAGACTGACCACATGTGGAAAAAAAAATGGACTCCCCTAACACACTCCCACTCTCCCCCACCCCTCACCCCCCACCCCACCTCCTCCTCACCCAGGGCCATTCATACAATATTTTTTCTTTGGTACAAAATGCATTTTTAGCCTGACTGTTTATAGTCAGGGCTATAGTCATGACTTTCGACCGCCCATCTGTCGGTCCATCCATCTGTCTGTAAACAATTGGTTTCTGACTGATAACTCCAGTTTGGATTATTTGATTTCAGCCAAAGTTGATATGTGTATTTTCCAGCTAGTAATACAGGCCAGGTTTCAGTACCCGTACAAATTATTTTTCTGAAACATCAGATTTTTTCATTTTTTATTTGCTTCTAACCATGGTTTATTACTCCTTATTGGAACAAGCTCATCAAGTTTGTTCCATTAATAGGTCATGAGGTATGTTTTGAAGTAGAGAAATGAAAAAATAAAATTCGAATAGCAAATTTTGTATATCACGAGTGCAGATATGGCAGATTCGCTAGGTAAACTGTTAACAAAAAATGGCTCCTATTATTTTTCGTCTAGTTTTCCATTTCCGTCAAAAAAAGTTGCTGCGGCCAACGTTTTTAGAACTTAGTTTAGTCAGAAGACCTCAATATTTCTCTTTGGCACACCCTACAGGGCACATTTATTATCGGATTGCTTTGAAACCTGGAATGCTTGTTTGGGGTGACCTCTAGATGGGAGCTATCGAAATTTTTATACTGTACCAATGACCCAGACATAGCTGGTGCTAACTCTTAAAATATAGGGCCAAACACAAATTTTGCCCCCCAATCCCCAAAATTTGCATCTAAAACCAAAGAAAACATGTCCTGAATGGCCCTCCACACTTCACCTCTACTGCGCATGCGCAGTGTCAAGGACGTTCCGAAATTGGCGCCATTAATCATTCTAAGTTTGGCCCTTCATCAGTTAACATCTGACTGATCTTTGTGCTTGTAAATCTCAGTTTAAATGATGCCAGACACATAAATATTAGTGAAATGGTGATTCTAAGGAGGATAGAGAAGGAGGAGAGGAAAAATGTGTGACAGAATATAATCAGGGCTGTAACTTAAAATTTTTTAATGAAATTATGTTAAGTTACCTATTTTCAAGGCAGCAGCCATTTTGTTGTCATTCTGATTATTTAGTTACACTGATTTTTCAGTGTTTTCCTCTCTCCCTGTCCTTTAAGTCCCCCCTTGCTATTCTCCCATGCTTTTGGCATAGTTTTTGTAATTATTATTACTAAATTTTCTTGGGAGTTTTAGCTGAATAACAGAATGAATTCTGTTCTTTTCCCCATGTTTACGTCTTCACCTACGGGTGGTTAGGCGTTGTGTTCTGCATCTACCATCTGATGTTCTGCAGTTTCTTCCCTGGAAGTCTCTGTTTTGCATCAGATGGTGTATTTTTGGTAACTGATTCCGGGCCTGGGTGCCTGGAGTCTTATTTTAGTGTTTTTACATTCATTGTTTACATTTACAACAGCCCTCTGTGTGAGGGAGGGATTTCTTGAAAATAATATCTTGATGTTATTTTAATCATAACTAGATACATTATTATTGTTCGTAAGTGTTGAATAAATTGTTTAAAATATTTTTAAAATTTTTGTCCACACTTAGGCTTGGGATCCATTGGGGCTCAACGTTACTTTTCAGAAACTTGGGCTGTTCTGAAAAAATATTTTTTCAAAATATTTTGATTTCAATTATTTTTTCTATATTAATGGATCATATTATTATTATGTATTTTGATTGCCAGGGGTTGGTGCGAGTACCAGGACTTGTTTTCTTTTCACATTGAAAGGATTTTGATCAATTGTAATAAGAGGAAGTCTTCCTCTGACTTTTATAATCATTCTATATGTGGTCAGTGTACTCGCATTAACTCCTGTTCTGTATCGTATGATTTCGATGACAACATGGGAAGCGTATGTCATGGTATGTTAGTGGGGAATTGGACACTCCGGTCCTTTCCCCGCAGGGTCACTCTACTTTATCAATTTCTATTTCAGACGATCAAGATTAGGGTGATGTATCTGTGATGTCTTCCAACAGTGTGCCTCCGTCGTCACAATTAATGAAGGGCTAGCGGAAAAGTGCTCATGTAAATACGCCAATTGCCTAAGAGGACCCTAGTAGGTTCGACGGCCTTTGACGTCCGCTAGCTCGCCCGGTGTAGCGTCCATTCATCGAATGGTTCGGCAGCCGGGTTCGTCCGTTGCGGTCTAGAAGGAGTTTTGGGGTGATGCGAGCACTATAAATCAACCAAATGCACACCCAGTGACGGCAGATTAGAGGGAGAACGGAGGAAGCCTTTTAGTCCGGTTCATAGCTCGTTCTGGTCCATCCAGACGGCGAGCGAGAGAGGCCCCTCTCTCGTACAACAACATCTGGCCCCAGATGTTGTGGTACAAAATGTTTCGCATTCGGAGCATACGTCCGTCGCTCGGGACGCTCCGACATATAGTCAGTCCGGAGTAGACTGTCAATAAGGCTTCCTCATTCTCATGGTAGCGCACACGACCACTCTTGGCTACGTGACCTCGGATATCCAGTCAGCTTCGCCAGTCAGAGAATCATCGGCGACCAGGTCACACCATCCGGTAGCCAGGGACACGAGGCCTGCAGACTCCGGACGTTCGCATAGGAAGTGTGCGGGAGTCAACGTACACGGAGCTTCCGGCGGCAATGCATCGTAAGACCGCTACTGCACAGGCCTCGGGAACGGACGTGCTTTCCTAAATAGCACAGTTTATCGCAGCATCCCAGCATCAACTGAATCTGTCGCATATTTTTTATCCGACGATGCTGGGTCGGGACGCTCCGCGGAAGCGGGTACGGACGTCCGAAAATTTCATCCGGTCCGACGGGATACCGAAAGGGTTTTGGAGGATTTCGAGCTTTCCCTTTCGGAACAACATATGCTGTTGTGTATGTCATCTGACTTGATCTTCTACAGCTTCTTTCATCGGACCAGAATGCTGCGATGCCGGATAAGAAACTGATAGCGTCGGTGGACTTAGAAATTTTTGGTTCCGTTCAGGGACATCGTCCCTCAGTTCCGACATAGTCCAATAATGTCACACAAACTTTCGAATTATTGAACGACGCTATATATATTATTATTATATGCTTGCTATAACCAAGCATTTCTGGTTTCTTGTTTGCAAAGTTACGGAGATGTCTTTCAAAAGTGTGCCTCTGTCGTCATAGTTAATGAAGAGCTAGCGGCTATAAGTGCTCATGGAATATGTCTATCGCCTACGGAGTGACATTCGCTAGCTCACCCGGTGTAGCGTGCATTCATCGAATGGTTCGGCTGCCGGGTTCGTCCGTTGCGGTCTAGGAAGGCGATTTGGGTGATGTGAGCACTATAATTACTTTAGTACTCACCCAGTGACGGCAGATTGAGGACAGATCGGAGGAAGCCTGTTAGTCCGGTTCCTGGCTTGTCCAGGTCCGTCCGGGCTGTGTCTGTCGGTCAGGACGCTCTGTTATATTGACAGTCCGAGAGACTGTCGATAATGCTTCCTCATCCTCACAGCAGGGCACACGACCGCACATTGGCTACGTGACCTCGAGTATCCGATCAGTTTCGTCATTCAGTGATTCCACGGCGAATAGGTCACGCCATCCGGTAGCCAAGGGACACGAGGCCTATACACTCCGTTCGCTCGCATATTGGTAGTATGCACGGGGTAACGATCACGGAGCTTCCAGCGGCAATGCATTGTAGGACCGCTTCTCCTCAGGCCTCAGTGACGGACGTGCTATCCGAGTTAGCACAGTTGTTTCGCAGCATACCAGCAATCGACAGTTTCTTACTCGAATCAGGATTTATCTGACGGCGCTCGGTCGGTGCAGTCCGCGGTTGCATCAGGTACGGACGACCGAACGCTTTATAGGGTCCGACAGGATGGCGAAAGGGATTCGAAAGATTTCGAGTTTTCCCTTTCGTAGCATCGGAAGCTGCCATTCATATCTTCTGGCATTATCTTCCAGTGATTGTTATTTCGGACTACATTGCTGCGATGTTGGATAAGAGACTTATAGCGTCATTGGACACGGAATTTTGGATCGGTTCAGGGACATTGTCCCTGACTTACCGACGCAGTCCAATAATGTCATTACAACATGTGTTTTATTTTTCGACGCTATATATGCATACAAGCCTGCTACCAAGCATGATAGTTTTGTTTCTTGTCCGCGTTGCTCATTTCTGCCGTTTTATCATTTATACAAATAATTTATTTTGGCAGAGCAGGGCATACCGAGAGTTCATATGCGTCTAGACGGCATGGTTAAAGACTGGAAATATTCTTTTTCGCCGTCTATGTCTTTTCCAACCACAATGTTGGAAACGACAATGTCTAGTAGACTTAACTTAGACGCTTTATCATACGTAATCCACCTTACTGAGGCGTTATCATTACGTCTTCAAGAAAAGATTTACGGGATATTATTCTCAATGTGATTTCTTTTGAGGGCAGTAGTTTGTTCACGTATAACTCCGCCCTTCAGTGGCTGATTGGAGTTGGTTAGACGTGACGCAGCCCTAGCTACATCCACGCGCGTGGATAGTAAGGTGAAGAACTCTCTCAGAGTCGCTTCGTTCTCGGAGAAGCCTCTCTTCGACGGCAACTTTTCAGCAATCCATGAATTGCTCGATTTACACGTTCTCTTGTCTATCTATTGTTACAAGAGATTCAGACTGGGGCAAACATTCGGTGGTTGACTCAGAGAGTGCCACTGCAGTTGCCGGATCCGAATGTTATAGTTATGACGGTTGCCAGTCAAACATATTGGGATATAATATTGATCCCAACGGATTCGAAGTGCCAGGGTCTTTGGGTTCCGCAGTCTCTAAGCAAGCAATTATCTTCCGCGGAATAATGTTTTTTAGGCTTGCTTTATGTCATTGCATGAACATTATTCAGAAACTCATGTCCAATCCTGTCCATTAATTCGACAGTAGTGGCGTATCTCCGGAACCAGGGAGGCACTCATTCGTTTCCGTTATTCAATTTAATGGAAAGAATCCGTCTGTTGGTTATAGTACACCAAGTTCTGTTTCGGTCCGTCATATTCCGGGTCGTCTGATTGTTTTACCGGACTCCCGTTCACTTAGGGGTCGCTTGTTGCCGTCAGAATGGACTCTCAACAAACAAGTATTCAATCAGATTTGCTATCTATGGGAGCGCCCAATGATGATTTATTTACGACACAGCTTGCTAATCAATTGCAGACGTATGTGTTGGCTTGTCCGGATCTCTGAGCTAATGTTGTTAACGCTCTATTGATCTAATAGGACGGAATGATAGGATATGCGTATCCTCCGGCGCTGTTGTTTCAGCAGGTATTGCTAAGATAAACAACCACAATACATTTCTGTTGATAGCATCTCTATCTTCACAGAGACCGTGGGTAATTTACTCTGATGTCTACTGTGGGACTTAACGCGAAATTTTCCTCAATGAGAGGATCTTTTTTCGCTGGGTAAATCGTGTCATCTTTATCACAACCCGCAAGGTCGCAACCTTCACGTATTCCGTTGTGTGGTCCGTATTGCATTGTAAGCATTGTACTGGACGAGCTTTGGACGCGATTTCTTACTATAGGAGATCCTCTTCTTCGCTATTCTATGCGGCTAAAGTGGAGGCTCTTCCGTCGTTGGTGTAGGGATCACTACGTTCATATTGTTGATCCCTCCATACTACTCATTGCAACTTTTTAGTATACTTGTTTGACAAGATCTACTGCAGCCTGTTATTATTAAGGTTATAGGTTTATGTTACCTCATACCTATGCACTCTATGATAGTTTACAATTGAGTCTTATGTCTCTTTATCTAAATCAGTTAGTAACTTTCTGATAAATAGACTTAGAATCTTTAGATTAAATTCCTATATGGAATTTAACTTCGGTTCTTATTTAGCTAAGTAATCATTTGAGCCTCTGGAAACAGTAGTTTTCAAATTCTGACCTTTTAAACAGTAATTCTGTTGGCTTCTCTTTTACTGAAGAGTCAGTGAGTTTCATGCACTATCGATGGATGATTTTCACTTTCGTAGTTTCGGAATCGCTACTTCCTTTACTATTTAGGTTGGATTTTTGCATAAGAGTTAGGCTCCTAATATCCGGAACCTATTGTTATTAAGGTCCTTCCGTCTTCGTACGGGCATAGGCCTTTACTCTGTCCGGTTAGAGTTTATGTATTTATAAACAGATATCGGTTTATTACTACGGGCGTAAGCTTCTTCTGTCTTTGATGCCTAATAGAAGGACGTTACGCTCCATTCTATTGCTAATGGATTCAATTAACTATCGGTACTGCTTATGGTATATCATTGACTCAGCAGTTGTGCTTAAGATTTCGGCTCATGAAGTAAGAGTTCTTCTACATCTTGGGCTTACATTAATAGTGTCGCTATTATAGATTTTTGAAGGCTGCTCATTGCGCTCAGCCATCCACATTCATGAATTTTTATCTCAGAAATATCGAGTCCATTTCTGGAGGCCTCTATTGTTAGGTCTATTATCTACTGCTCAGAATGTCATTCACTTAACAGTTGCTACTATAGCTAGGTAGGCTGTCTGTTTCGGCAGTGACTCTGTTCTGCTGCCCTCTTCGCTCTGGGCTATTTGACCCAGGGCAAGAAAAAGGGGAGGGGGGGGAGGGTGTTCCCTTGGGTCACCTGTTTTACTATGAAAACAAGGGGATACCTCCTCCGGAGTTAGTAATTCTGAGCTGTTATTGGGATGGTTGTTTAGTGAGAAGTTTATGTTTTAAAAATTCATTCAAGTCTTAGTTTTTAAAGTATAGCTTTTGAATATAGCACGTGTCAACGGACATGATTATGCAATCCTCAGACACTTTTAAGGAGTATAAGAGTCTCTATTCTCTAGACTTACTTTATTTATTGGCTTACTTTAAAAATTATTAGTATAAAGATTATATTGGATATTAATAGAGTACATGGATGTATGATGCTCAGTTTTGGAAGGTGTTGTATCTTTCTAATTTATCATAAATAAGAAAGATACATGTAAGGCCTATTACTTCTTTTTCCCTAGAGGGGATGACTCTATTTTATATTATTGAGCGTATTCCATCTTGCTCTATGTCCTTGGCCCTCCAGCCTTTTTACTATTCAGCTATGTCTGGGTCATTGGTACAGTATAAAAATGTTAAAAAATTTATAGTAATTTCTATATTTTTTATACTTACCAATGACCCAGACGGGGATGGCCCTCCCAGGAGTTGGGAACTCTTGCCTCCCCGCTGAGTACATAGCGCTTACCAGGCACTGGTTATTAGAATGATTAATGGCGCCAATTTCGGAACGTCCTTGACACTGCGCATGCGCAGTAGAGGTGAAGTGTGGAGGGCCATTCAGGACATGTTTTCTTTGGTTTTAGATGCAAATTTTGGGGATTGGGGGGCAAAATTTGTGTTTGGCCCTATATTTTAAGAGTTAGCACCAGCTATGTCTGGGTCATTGGTAAGTATAAAAAATATAGAAATTACTATAAATTTTTTAACTTTCTTCAATTTCCGTCAAAAGAATGTTGCCGCGGCCAACGTTCTTAGAACTTAGTTTAGTCAGACCACAATATTTCTCTTTGCCACACCACACCCAACAGGGCACATTTATGATTGGATTGCTTTGAAACCTGGTATGCTTGTTTGGGGTTACCTCTAGATGGGAGCTATCGATTTTATTCTATTTCTGTCAAAAAATGTTGCCGCGGCCAAAGATCTTAGAACTTAGTTTCGTCAGATCTCAATATTTCCCTTTGGCACACCCTACAAGGCACATTTAAGATCGGATTGCTTTGAAACCTGGAATGCTTGTTTGGGGAGACTTCTAGATGGGAGCTGTCGATTTTCTTCCATTTCCATCAAAAAATTTTGCCACTGCCAACGTTCTTAGAACTTAGTTTAGTCAGACCTCAATATTTCCCTTTGGCACACCCTACAGGGCACATTTAAGATCGGATTGCTTTCAAACCTGGCATGCTTGTTTGGGGAGACCTCTAGATGGGAGCTATCGATTTTCTTCCATTTCCATCAAAAAATGTTGCTGCGCCCAACGTTCTTAGAACTTAGTTTAGTGAGACCTCAATATTTCCCTGTGGCACACTCTACAGGGCACATTTATGATTGTATTGCTTTGAAACCTGGCATGCTTGTTTGGGATTACCTCTAGATGGGAGCTATTGATTTTTTTCGATTTCCATCAAAAAATGTTGCCACTGGCAATGACCTTCAATGAACTTGGTAAAAACTTAGTGCATTTAAGCATCAATATTTCCCTTTGACACACCCTGCAGGGCACCTTTAAGAAGGATCGCTTGCAAACTTGGTGAGCTTGTGTTGGGTGACATCTCTATGGGAGCTGTCGATTTTTTTCTATTTCTGTCAAAAAATGTTGCCGCTGACCTTTGAACTTAGTCAGACCTCAACATTTCCCTTTAACACAGCCTTCAGGGCACATTTATGATCGGATCACTTTGAAACTTGGTATATGTGTTCCGTGTGACCTCTAGATGTGAGCTATTGCTTTTTTTCATTTCCATAAAAATGTATTGTCGTAATCACCAACCTTTGAACTTATGCATTTGTGCACAAACTTATCTCTTTTGCACTCTCGGCAGGGTATATTTATGAATTTCCATAAAAAACCCATTGCCACAAGCAATGACCTTCTACTTAGTGCATTTGTGCATTAACATCTTCCTTTGGAATGCCTCAGAGGACACATTCATTATCAGGTTGTTTTGAAACTTTGTATGCTTATGTAGGGTGACAAAGATAGGAGCTATTGCTTTTATTTTCATTTCCATCAAAAACTGTTGCTGACAGCAACAATCTTTGAATTTATTGCATTTGTGCATCAACATTCTTTGACATGGCCTAAAGGCCACATTTATCATAGGATTGTTTTTGAACTTGGTGTGCTCATTAGGCAAGAACTTTAGATAAGAGCTGTTGATAAGCATTCATTTCTGTGAAAAAAGTTGCCATTTACAATAACCTCTGAACATACTGCATTTGTGTATCAACATTCTTCCTTTAGCCAGTCTTACAGTTTACATTTAAAAATGCATGGATTACTCTGACGTTGTGCACACACAATGCTGTTATGTTGAAATTTCATCAAATAACGTTGGTACCAATGATCTTCAATTTTGCTATTTCATTTATAACTTACCAAGTTCAAGTTTGTCAAGTTGAGCTACAGTGTCATTGACACTTTCATTTGTGAATGGCGCTGGCTGTTTTTTTTTCATTACGTTAGGTAAAAGGTTAATTAATCAGCAATGTATTTCTTGTTCCTGAATTATCTATCTTGTACCAGCATTGATCAATTCCCAGCAAGGCAAACTATTTCGTACCAGCATTAATCCCATATGTCCGTTTGTGTTCACAAAACAGTATTTGTATGGCTGTTTGTTGCTAGAAATCACATTTTACAGTGCTGGAAATGAACAAAATTGATGGGTGCAGTTTTACGCTCCTGCGAAATCAGAGACGAAAGTAAATTGCACCTGTAAAATGTTAGTATATTACTTTTCGAGGGAATACTGTCACCAAACATCAGAAACCTTAACCCTTTGAACCCGAGCGGCCACTTTTCCAGTCAGGAACATGATACGTCATAACGTCATAAAATAGGATGGCTGTTCAGTAAATGTGTGTGGTAGACCAATCAGTATTTTCAATGTGCAGCCATGAGGCTGCACAATGAAAATATTGATTGGTCTACCCCATATAATGACTATGGACTCTTCTAATTGCTGCCATTGAACTGGCATGGCAGATACCACTAGTGTTCAAAGGGTTAAATGTATAAGGAATTGCTGAATTATAATAGTAACTTGCCACTGGCCACAGATTGCTGCTTTCCCAAAATGACACAGATTTATCCTCACAGTGTATTAGTGCTCCATAATATTTTTCAACTGGTGCATTTTTTAGCTCCCGTAAAATAGAAAACATGTGTGCTGACGGGGGCAATTGCACTCGCACTCATCTCATTTCCAGGACTGATTTTATGTGACTTTGCACAAAACAGGGTTTGTTTGATTGTTTATTGCAAGACAACACATCATGTAACTTTGTCCACCAAATCGGGTTTGTATGGCTGTTTGGTGCTTGACACCATATTATGTATTTGACATCATCTTTTTATGTTGCAAAGAATGTTTCATCACTTATATTACATAAACATACCAATCATATTTTATGTGCAATTTTGTCACTCTTTTAGCTTACCTGAGTGAAATTTGACGCAAGTTACAACAATAACTTTTTGTTCAGAGGCCAGTCTGAACATACTCTATGCCCCTTCTACTTCCAAATCTCATGGTCAGTTTTTGTAAAAGTTCTTGTCAATTTTTGTTGATACATTACATTTTGGTTCTGTCCAAATAAAGTTGCTGTGCTAATTTTGTTAGCTTCTCTGTATGTATTTTTTTCAGGCATGCAGATTTCATGGAAACGATCGTTCCATTTCCTTGCAGGTTCTGTCAAACCAAAATCACGGAAATGAAAAACCGGTTCCCACAATCAGCATTTCGCTTTTCATCAAGGTGCACTTAACACACAAGTTTTCTGCCAAGGCAAAATAAAATTGTATTTTTTATCATCTTTGAAACAGTGGTTTGATTCGTAACTGTGACAATGGTGCTCTTATTTTGACAATCTCAGTCGATTCAGATTGTTGAGCATGCATGTTGCCAAAAGTTTCTGATTCTTAATTACTAAAGTCCAATGCACCCAATTTTGGCATCTTTGACAACAAAACCATGTGAAGCCCACCTCACGAAACTGTATCATTGAAAACAGTAACATTTTATCACTGAAAGTGACGATGAGTGGGAAATTTCTTTGAAAAAGGCAAGATATGTTCTTCCAGTTTCATATGCTCCATGTAGAATCAAGGAGAAGAGGTGTGTTCAAGCCTTATTTATATCCAAGGTTAACAGATATTTCGTCCCAATCAATACAATATC
The DNA here is from genome assembly GCA_031216915.1 of Pictodentalium vernedei. Taxonomy (NCBI): domain Eukaryota; kingdom Metazoa; phylum Mollusca; class Scaphopoda; order Dentaliida; family Dentaliidae; genus Pictodentalium; species Pictodentalium vernedei. The sequence goes on along the minus strand of CM062290.1, from coordinate 90,242,314 downwards.
ATAAACTTCGTAAGCAGGACTTTTCATGCTTGGATGATTCGCCTATTTCGAATCAGAATACACAAAGAATTTTGATTTAATTATTTTTAGTCGTGTTGTGACGAAGTCAAACTTGACTTATAGTTTGATGAATGGCGGGTGGGCAGGCAGGCGTTCGCAAACAATTGGTTTGATAATGGTTCATCCCACGTTCAGGAAACTTCATAGGTAGGTTGGTATCGGTGAGAGGAAGAAACCTATTAATTTTGGACTTGTTTGGTCAAAGGTCAAGGTCACAGTGACCTTGAACATAGTAAATTGTAAACAATTGGTTTCCGGATGATAACTTGACTACGGTTCAACCCACATTCATGAAACGTCATAGGTAGGTTGGCCTTTGTGAGGGGAAGAACCCTATTTATTTTGGATTCTCTAGGTCAAAGGTCAAGGTCACAGTGGCCCTGAACATAATAAATCAAAACAATTGGTTTCCGGATGATAACTTGATATTGGTTAGGCCCACATTCATGAAACTTCATAGGTAGGTTGGCATCAGTGAGAGGAAGAACCCTACTTATTTTGGACTCACCAGGTCAATGGTGAAGGTCATAGTGACCTTGAATATACTAAATCATGAACAATTGGTTTTCGGCAGATAACTTGACTATAGTTGAACCCACATTCATGGAACTTCATATGTAGATTGGCTTTAGTGAGATGAAGAACTCTATTTATTTTGGACTTGTTAGGTCAAAGGTCAAGGTCACAGTGACCCTGAACATAATAAAACAATTGGTTTCCAGATGATAACTTGATAATGGTTCGGCCCACATTCATGAAACTTCATAGGTAGGTTGGCATCAGTGAGAGGAAGAACCCTATTTATTTTGGACTCACTAGGTGAAAGGTCAAGGTCACAGTGGCATTCAATACAGTAAATCTGTAAACAATTGATTTCCGAACGTTAACTTGATAATGGTTCGACCCACATTCATGAAACTTTGTAGGTAGGTTGGCATTAGTGAGAGGAAGAACCCTATTTATTTTAGACTCGCTAGGTCAAAGGCAAAGGTCACAGTGACCTCCAACAATAAATCGTAAACAATTGTTTCCGGATGGTAACTTGACGATGGTTCAACCCACATTCATGAAACTTCATATGTAGGTTGGCCTTCTTGAGAGGAAGAACCATATTTATTTTGGACTTACTAGGTCAAAGTTCAAGGTCACAGTGACCATGAAGAAAGTGAATCAGAACAATTGGTTTCCAGAAGATAACTTTATAATGGTTCTACCCACTTTCATGAAATGATATAGGTAGGTTGGCATCAGTGAGAGGAAGAACCCTATTTATTTTGGACTTGCTAGGTGAAAGGTCAAGGGGTCACATGGCCTTCAACATAGTAAATCTGCAAACAGTTGGTTTCCGGACGATAACTTGATAATGGTTTGACCCACATTCATGAAACTTCAAAATTAGGTTGGCCAAAGTGAGTGGAAGACCCCTATTTATTTTGGACTCTCTAGGTCAAAGGTCAAGTTCACAGTGACCCTGAACATAATAAATCAGAACAATTGGTTTCCGGATGATAACTTGATAATGGTTTGGCCCACGTTCATGAAACTTTATTGGTAGGTTAGCATCAGTGAGAGGAAGAACCCTATTTATTTTGGTCTCGCTAGGTGAAAGGTCAAGTTCACAGTGGCCTTCAACATAGTAAATCCGTAAACAGTCGGTTTCTGGACAATAACTTGATAATAGTTTGACCTACATTCATGAAACTTCATAGGTAGGATGGCCTAGGTGAGTAGAAGACCCCTCTTTATGTTGGACTCGCTAGGTCAAAGGTCAAGGTCACAGTGACCTAGAACATAATAAATTGTAAACAATTGGTTTCCAGATGATAATTTGACAGTGATTCCACCCACATTCCTGAAACTTCATAGGTAGGTTAGTATTGGTGCAAGAAAGAGCCCTATTTATTTTGGAATCACGAGGTCAAAGGTCAAGGTCACAGTGACCCTTCGCATAGTAAATTGTAATCAACTGGTTTCCAGTCGATAAGTTGATAAAACCCACTTTTGTGCTGTCACAACTTGATTTTGGATTGGTGATCCTATCGGCATTTTTTTATTTGTTCAACTTTAAAGTTAAAAAAACAAAATAATTATTTCATTGTTCTACAGTTGTTGATTGTTTTTTCTTTGTTATCTTTTTCACTGTCAAGTAATGTTGTACACACTCATCTCATTGCCTCAGTTCATCTGTTGGAATTAAATTGAGTGTTCAAGGGCACAAAATACTCAAATGAAAATACAGAGAATTTCTTTTATTATACACTAAAAGATAGATTATCGAAGAAATTGCGGAAAGATAGAAATCGTATCCCCCACTGTGAAGATATAGAAATTTTCACTTTCACAGTATCAATCAAAATGGTGGCTTTCAAAGCATCACTTCAAAGTGAAAATGAGTCAAATTATCACTGGAAATGATCAATTTGTTCTAAAAACGTATAATGAAAAGAAAATCTAGTGTTTTTGAGTGGATACCGATCATTTCCAGCAATAATTCAATATGTATTTACCTTGAATTGATGCATGAAACCCCCTAGTCCAAACATGGCCTGAAAGTCTGTAATATAAGTTTTTGGTTTGGTACGTCTTTTGAAAGGACGTCCCCCACAGGAACCTCGGGAAGTGAAGCAGTGCCTGTTCACTGCGGTAAACAGGCTCTGTTTTACTGGTAAAATAGGACCCAGTCACCAGTGCTTGGGAGGTGCAAACCCTCTCTAAAATGGGAAACATGACTTATTAACCCCCACCCCTGGTCTTGAGTTGATACTCATGTTGTGGTCATGATTAGCCATTGTGCAAAAATATGTGACCTTAAACACCAATAAATAATAATAAATAATTGAAAGGATGTACCAACCAAAAACTTATATTACAGACTTTCAGTCCATGTTTGGACTAGAAACCTAGCAGCTGACTCAGATTGTAAGAGACTGTCTGTTCTGATTATCGATCAAATCACTTCCACGTATCAATGATTCTGTGCGCTGTTTACTTTCAAGCATCAATTCAAGGTTGAAATGAGTGGAATTATTAGATTCCTATAAAAAGCATATAATAAAAAGAAAATCTAATGTTTTTGAGTGGATACCAAAAATTATCTCACTTGTGACCGAGACAAATGGTAATTTTCGCTCGCTAAATATCCTTTATTCAATTTTTTATTATCTTTTATTTCATGAAATGTATTAACCCTCTCTTCTATAGCAATCCACTTCATATTGAAGGTCCTTACAAATCTTAAACTGGAAACCAGGATAAGAAAATAGGTACAGAATAAATAAGACATAAAAATAGGTTCCTTGATAGTTCTTGTTGGAACCAAAAAGTAGGTTCCGTTGGGAACCCAAACATCATATACAGGTTCCGTAAAATTCTGAAATCTGCATTCCTGTTTTTTAAGGCCACGTCTTAGAGCCATAAATTTGCAGAATACTTGATCTGATAGAATATCCATTTCTAGAAGTTTTGTTGCCTGCATGATAACTTTGATTTCCTTGTGAATGAATTGAAATTTTTGAAGTTTTACTTTTGATCACAAACTCAGTGATATATTTTACTTTCATACTTGTGCATGTAAAAGCTTTCTTATTCTGTCTTATTGCATCCTGTAATATCATTTTTCAATGGGAGAATGATTTTTTTTAAATGTAGAGTTTCATAACAAACTGGAGGCCTGATACAGTTTTTTGTAAATTTCATTTTTTATCAGTTATTATGGGTTTTTTTTGTGACATAATGTGTATAAATATAGTATAAAAGGGGTATACAATGCCTGATATAGTATGTACAGATATAGTTAAAAGGGAGTGCATGATAGTTGATACAGTATCTACACATATGGTAGAAAGGGAGTGCACTGTGTTTGATACATTATTTATACCCTGATTACCTATTCTACTATATATGAAAAGCCTATGACATAAATTTTAGCTTTATACACCAACCGTGGTGAACACACTAGCAATGGGATTTCACTAGTTAAAATTTACACCAACAGTGGAACTACATCCAGGTTGACCTTTGGTGATGTTGACCTGAATGCGAACTTGTCTAAATTTATTGCACGTCGCCTCACGAAGAGTGAAATGAAAGTGACATTTATTTATTACGTTTTTAAATGAGATTACCCCATAAGACACCAAAACTTAACAAACATGCATTGTCTCATATTAATAAAGCATCCATAAGTTGAAATGGTATGTTATTATGTGATTAAAGTGAAAAAGCCCACATTTCATTTTCCATTTTGTTTCGGCGATAAAATTGACAGCGGATGCTCATGTAAACAAAAACAGATTTGCACATATGTACATCACGTCTGGTGCTCAGTAAAATGGAGAAAAAATAATAGCGACTCTTAATAATCTGACGATCATGGTATAAATAAAATATACTCAAAGTAGCTTGGTGTACCAAATGTTAACCACTCGTGGTGAAGTGGTGTTAACTGCGCATCAAAGGCTCGCAGTTAACACCACTTCACAACTCATGGTGAACATTTGGAACACCAAGCTACTATGGGTATATTGTATATGTATACAAGTAGTAGAAAGGGAGTACATAATGGGTGATACATTATGTATGCATGTAATAGAAAGGGAGTACATGATGTATGATACATTATGTAAAAATGTAATAGAAAGGGAGTACATAATGTGTGATACATTAGAAACACATACAGTAGAAAGGGAGTACATGATGTGTGATACAGTATGTATACATGTAACAGAAAGGGATTACACCATGTGTGATACATTATGTATACATGTAATAGAAAGAGAGTACATAATGTGTGATACAGTAGAAACACATTCAGTAGAAAGTGAGTACTCGATGTGTGATACAGTATGTATATATATAATAGAAAGGGATTACACGATGTGTGATACATTATGTATACATGTAATAGAAAGGGAGTACATAATGTGTGATACAGTAGGTATATGTATAGTAGAAAGGGAGGACATGTATGTTGGTCCTTATATCCCGATAAATTCCGTCTTTTGATTGGTCAGAATGCCTTGGACAAATAGCCATAGCAAAGGGTCACCCAACATCCATGGTACATGAGAGTGTGCAGCATCCAGGGTATATGGGCACGCAAAACATCAGGGGTATATGGTTTAAATGAAAGCCTTTCACTTCCGGTCACCTCAATATAAAAATCGAACTAAAAAACCTGAAAATAGTTACAAATATTATCAGATTTCCGACAATTCGATCATATTTTGCCGTTATAAATTAAATAGTCAAATAATTAAATGAAACAGCTTGAGAAAAATCAAATAAGAGCAAATATCGTCCCCTGAGTACCAATGTGTTCTATGTGCCAGTAGGCACGTAGAACACATTGGAACTCAGGGGACAATATGTCAACAAAATACTATTTACTCGTTTCCTTAATGACCTAAGGGATGTAACTCTATCTGTTGTCTTCTGCCTTTATAAAAACAAAACAATTATTCACGAATGTGGTCCAAGTGATTGCGGAGTGTGAGAAATGCATCTACAAATTTATTTCCACTATGTCTGTATTGTGTTTAAGATGGGACAAAAACGTTATCTCCACCAACATGTGTGGTATATTGAGTTTTAATACCTGGATGTCTCTTAAACACCTCGACTGCGGCTCGGTGTTTAAAAACAACATCCAGGTATTAAATCTCCATATACCGTACATGTTGGTGGAAATAAATTTCAATACATGTTTGGTACAAAGATAGTGCAATAAGTATGATACAATATGTACACATATATAGGACAGGGAATGCATGATTTATGATACAATATGTACACACATCGTAGAAAGGTGGTGCACAGTTTGTATACTATACATATAGTAGAAAAGGAAAATGACATATAAATTAGTATGTACACAGGAGTATGTGCTCATAGAATACACAGGGAGTGTATGATGTATGATACAATGTGTTATGCATGTAGTGGAAAGGGAGTGTTTGTGTGCTACAGTATGCACACATATAGGTGGAAGGGAGTGCACAATGTGTGATACAGGATGTTTACATATAGCAGAAATGGAATACACAGTGTGTGATATGGCAGTTATATACTTGATTTATTGCAGGTCTAGACCTGGAGAGTTCTGATGAATCAAGCCAGGAAACTGATGGAGATGATTCCAAATCTACAACATCTTGGGAAGATATGAGTAAACTTGATCCAAATATGTTACTTTTCAAAGCTGCCGAAGCTCGTAATCTACCTGTGATGTTAGAAGCTTTAGCTAATGGTGCCGACCCAAATTGGGTAAATGCAGATGATTATGACAAAACACCATTAATGAAAGCAGTCGAAACAGTAAGTGAACATTAATGAAGAGCCCTGAGTGGTATCGTTCTATTCACTACTGTACGCAGTGAAATGGATGAGTCTGTTTTGTTTTTGTGGGGAGGTTCAGTAATAATTAAATCCTTTTAACAAGCTATTAGTTGAACATAAAATATGTTTTCATTTTTGGAATTCACTATAAAAAAAGTTACATAACCCTTTACCTAACAAATCGCCCTCATCCGTCCGCATAATAGGCAAATTCAGCAGTTGAAAAAATATTATTTTTAAAAATATTTCAACAAAACCATATCATGTGACCCCCTCGTTGGAACGAGCTCGTCGAGCTCGTTTTAACGAAGGGTCACATGATATGGTTTCATTGAAATTGTTTGAAAAATTTGAAAAAATGATATTTAAAATAATAAATGTTGATATCGTCTGCGTTGGGTAATGGGTTAAGGCTTAAAACTTTAAAAATCTGTTTCTCAGACTCTCCCACATGGTTCTTTTGGCTGCCGCATGCTCTCTTTTTATAACTAATGTAAGCATAAAAAAATAATAATTAAATGGTTTATGTCTGATATTTTACCCAAGTTAATAAAATTGATAAATTTGTTCCTCGAGTGCAACAAGGCTTTGCAATGCTTTAGCACTCAAGGAATGAAATATACCACCACCTATATGCTATTTTGTAGATTATGAGGCCTAAAACATAAAGCAAACCAAGGACATGAACTTTTGATGGTAAAGAAATAATTACAGAATAAAAAATAAAATAAAAAATTGCCCACCCACATGCAATTTTACAAAAAATGGTCTGAGAAACAAAGATCTACTTTGCGGGGCCTTAACAACTTTTTGTATGAGAATCAGGTCTGAAATAAAACAGCTCAGAATCAAACTGGCAAGAATTACAAATGATATTCACTCATTAATTTGACAAATAAAAATCAGGAGCCATTTAATTATCTGTCAGTTTCAAGTTTTAATAATTCATGGGTTGAAGGGAGATGGGCTGCATAAACTAGGCATTTATCTCTTGATATTTGAGTACAGTTTGTAAATGCGGGTGTCATTTATGGTACAACCAAAAGGCGGAATCCACACATTTTTGAAAATGTTCTATGGTTGTAACTGCTACCATGTTTGACACAGAGCTTCTTCATAAGGATGATTTAAGATTTATCCATCTTGACAGTTAATTCCCTCCAAGCTCCCTACAAGATATGCCGCATCCCCCCACCACCATCAACATTTCCAAGAAATTATAGGGACAAATGGCCTAAGAAACAAAAGATCCACTTTGCAGGGCCTAAGTGTGGTTTGTAAATATGTAGCCTGCACCTGAATGGCATTTACTGTTTGAGGGTTATAATTTAATTGTCTAATTAATAAACAAGATACGTCTTGTTTGATTTTTATATGAACCCTGATATCAGTCTCAAGTTATGTTATTGTGCATTCTTTAACCTGGCACCGCCTCTAACACCTGCAATTTACCTTGGGATGATAGCAAGGCTGATATCAGATGATTAAATAAGATGCTTTTCAGATAAATAGTCGGCTTTGTCTTGTCACATCAGTTGACAACCAACTTTTACTTCATATTTACCATCTGGTAGACATATTTTTACAATGAAAACGATGATAAATGAAAATATTGACTCCATTAGCAGTATTAACCCTTAGAACACTGCTGGTATCTTCCATGTCACTTCATATGCAGCAAATAGAAGAGTCCATATTCATTATAAGGGGGTAGACCTATCGATATTTTCAACGTGCAGCCCTAAGGCTGCACATTGAAAATATTGATTGGTCTACCCCACCCTTAACTTAGCAGGCATCCTACTCAATGAAAGTATGACGTACCATGTCCCTGGGCTGGTGAAGGGCCTCTGGTGTTCAAAAGGTTAATAGCCAGAACCAGCCTGCACGATATTCATATGAATGAAAATGCTGAGATAAAATGTATAAATATGTGACATAAAACATTGGCTTTAAATCATTCTGTTGATATTTAACCTTTTCACCCTGGTGTGCATAACTTTTTGCGTGAACAAAAAAGTGGTAGTGGATGAGCAGACAAAGTAAAGAGCAATAATTCTGTTCATGCATTTTCAGGCAAAATGATTGGCTAAAGTATACTACTCACATTTTGCTAAGGAACACTCCTACCCATCTATATATTTGAAACATAAAAGGTCAAATTATGTGTATTGTTTTAAGTTTGTTTATTTGTTCATTAAGGTTTAATATGACTTCCACAAGCTTTGATCATATCATGTCAGACAATTTTACGCGGGGGGGGGGGGGGGGGGGGGGGGGGGGGTGTGGGGGGGAGGGGTACCCAGAGAGAACAACTGAGCAATGGTGAGTAACTTTTGTCCTATCTAATTTACCCTCCTGACAAATGCGGTTAGCATTGGTTGAAGATAAGTGTTACATTGACATGTTGTACATCTATGGCCGATGCGCAGTATTCCCATGGGTCACTTGTCTTCAAGCAGTGCTAACCCTGCTTATACCAAAATGATAAATCAGAGAGTGTGACAGTTCCTTGGCATTGTTGAGTGCTTTCCTATGGGAACTCTAGCTTTTTCTGCCCGTAAATTTGTACAACTTGATATGACCCAGACTATTAAAAGTGTCACTGCTCCCCAATAAATGAACAAACAAATAATGTGCCCATATTCCTTTCATGTTCAAACTATGTTGACGAATGGGGAGTAATCTATAGCAAAATGGGAGTAGTATATTTATTTTCTTTCTTTTCATAACACAATGAACTGAAAAAAAATGCATTTAGGCATGCCCTAGACCATGTCCCAATGTCTGTTCAAAATTATGTTGCACAGTGTGAATAGAAAAGAACCTCCCACATGCTCATATTGTTTCAACATGAAAAGTGATTAATATTTATCTCATCATATTAAAAAGACTTTCAAAATAAAATTTAAAGGAACAATGAAATCCTTATCATGCTTTTTATTCCATGTTCAATTTGTTTATACGCAATAGGTGATCATCTGTGTTCACCATTTTACCCAAATCAAACGTAAACAATGGTTGGTCATAATCCACTAACGAAACTCACACAAACAAAACTTTCCAATTCCCAAATAGCCTGAATGAACTCTTTCTGAGACAAAGTTCAACCAACTTCATGTCACCTGAGTTTATATCGAACTCCACATTTACAAACTGTTTTCAGTTTCTCGGGAAATGGTCAAAATCAGAATTAAAGCAGCCATGACTGGAGTTGATGAAAATTTAATCTAAATATAACAAGAAATCACTGGTGAAAAAATCCATTCATTTAAAGGGGAAAATATGTTCAAATATGCCCAAATTATACTTATATCAGTGTCAAGAGAAGCCCTGTGCTGGGCAGGAAAAATCCACCAGCAGCATGCAAAGAGTTAACAGTGGTGTCTAGTAGGGCTGTCACGATTAATCGATTGTCGATCAGTCATGCCAGAATTGATTAGTATTTTTCATTGTCAAAGAATCGGTAAATTTTACCCCGTTTTAGACGTTTAATAATTATAAAAAAAATTATGAAAAAACTATTGTTTCTAAAGGTAAAAGGTCAAGAACGTCGACGTTAAACCTCAAGAAGCTGTTAGAAGCATTTGTCTTTTAGGTACATTCAAAGCTTTGATGTTCTGAACTTTTTAACTGTCAGTGTGATAATCAAGACCGGTGGGCAGTTGCGAAGTTCGCAACTGACGACCAGTCTCGATTATTACACTGACGGTTCAAAAGTTCAGAACATCAAAGCTTTGAATGTTCCTAAAAGAGGATCATCTTCGTTGTTTACTTGAGGTAGGTCACTGACTTTAACTTAATTTTTAACGACTTCAGAGAGAGGGAGGGGTCATCTAGGTACGATTAATCAATTATTTGCAACGATTAATCGATTCCTAAATTCAAAAAATCGTGACAGCCCAAGTGTCTAGTGAATTCTTAGCTGCCTTTTGAGGCAGCCAAGACTCCACTAAAAACCACTGCCAAGGTACTGTAACTTCTATCAGTAAGACCACCAAAAAAGCCTATGTGTTGCAACATGTGTCCCACATGCATATGTAAGACAAGAAACTCACCAAAATTGGAACTATGCCTTAACCCTTTACCTAACATGAAAAGCAGACGACACCTGAAAAAAAAATTCTTGAATAACTAATTTTTTCTCATTTTTAGCTCAACTTTGGCAAAGCCAAATTTGAGCTTATGCCATGGCCCGTTGTCCATCTGTCCGTCAACAATTGGATACGGCTCGGGATAGAGGCCGTATTTATGAACCGATCTTTACGAAACTTCTTGGGTACCTTTGTTATGACCGTGGGACGAGAACGAGTGTTTTGGGGTTTGGTCCGAAATTCAAGATGGCTGCCAGCCGCCATTTTGTACCGACGATGCAGAAATCTGTTTTTTGTACAGAACTTCCATATGAAAGCTATGATTTGAATAATTTTTTGTATGAATGTTTAGTACCATGGGATACATCACATATAATACGGGTTTTTTTCTCGTGCGTAAATTATGCAAATTAGACTAACTTTGATGTTTTTTGGTGTTACTTTCAGCACTGTAAGTGCAAATGCCAATACGGCTCGGGCTAGAGGCCGTATTTATGAACCGATCTTTATGAAATTCCTTGGGTACCTTTGTTATCACCGTGGTACGAGAACGAGTGTTTTTGGGTCCGGTCCGAAATTCAAGATGGCCGATGGCAGCCATTTTGTACAAAATTTGGTGCAATCAAATTTTTGCACAGAACTTCCATATGAAAGCGCTGATTTGAATAATTTTTTGTGTGAATGTTTAGTACCATGGGATACATCGCATATAATACGGGTTTTTTTCTCGTGCAGAAATTATGCAAATTAGATGAACTTTGATTTTTTCAGTGCTACTTACACACAGTAAGTACACATGTCAATACGGCTCGGGCTAGAGTCTGTATTTATGAACCGATCTTCACGAAACGTCTTGGGTACCTTTGTTATCACCTTGGGACGAGAACGAGTGTTTCTGGGTGCGGTCCAAAATTCAAGATGGCTGCCAGTGGCCATTTTGTACCGAAATTAGGTCTAATCAGTTTTTTTGTACACAACTTCTATATACGGCTCAGGCTAGAGGCCGTATTTATGAACCGATCTTTACGAAACTTCTTGGGTACCTTTGTTATCACCATGGGATGAGAACGAGTGTTTTTGGGTATGGTCCAAAATTCAAGATGGCCACCAGCAGCCATTTTGTACCAAAATTAGTGCAATCAGTCTTTTGTGCAGAACTTCTGTATGAAAGTTCTGATTTGAATATATTTTTGTATGAATGTTTAGTAACATGGAATACATCACATATAGTACGGGTTTTTTTCTCGTGCAGAAATTATGCAAATTAGATGAACTTTGATTTATTCAGTGCTACTTATACACTGTAAGTGCACATGTCATTACGGCTCGGGCTAGAGGCTGTATTTATGAACCGATCTTCACAAAACTTCTTGGGTACCTTTGTTATCTCCTTGGGACGAGAACGAGTGTTTCTGGGTGCAGTCCAGAATTCAAGATGGCTGCCAGTGGCCATTTTGTACCGAAATTAGGTCCAATCAGTTTTTTGTCACAACTTCTACACAACTCATATTTGTGAACTGATCTTCACGAAACTTCTTGGGTACCTTTGTTTTCACCTTGGGACAGGAATGAGTGTGTTTTGGGGTGCCTTTGTTATCACTGTGCTATGAGAACAAATATTTTGGGGTTCAGTCAGACCCACTGTGGGACTCAAAGATTTTTTTCTAGTTTAGCATCTGACTGTCACCCACCTTTACAATACTTTACCTATACATTTGTTACAGGCAACGGTCAGTATTTATGTACAGACCGTTACAATACTTTATATGTACCTTTGTTATCAGGTCATTACCTAGATGTTTGTCATTGCTGTGTCACATACTATACATGTACATGTCTTTGTCTTGACAAGTTGAGCTACAGTGTCATTGACACTTTCATTGTTTTTTGCCCTGACAGGCATTATTAGCTTACTTTCAGATTATGATCTTACATACAAATATGAGGTTAATGTCTAAAATATGAGACTTATGAGTCAAGAATCGATTTGTAGCAATTTTTCGGGGTTTATATTAAAGTTTATGGTTAATTAATGGCTGGGGTTAGTGTTGCCCCCTCTTCAGGTTTATCTTGGGGAATCTAACCATGTCGGTTCCCCCCCCCCCCCCCCCCCCAAAATTTGCAAAGAACCAACTTTTTAGCAGTTGTCCGAACATTTTAAAATGATAAATTTTTCCGCAAAAAATTAAGCCCACAACTCCCGTTTTTAAGAACGTGTGCCTAAAAAGTGGGTATTGTATATTTTTACACAGTATACCAATGGCCCAGACATAGCTGGTGCTAACTCTAAAATATCTAGGGCGGCCAACACAAATTTTGCCCCCCAATCCCCAAAATTTGCACGCAAAACCAAAAATTATAAGTTCTAACTGGTCCTCCATACATTTACCCTCTGCGCATGTGCAGATGTCAGGAAGTGACCAGAATTGGCACCAACACCATTCTTTGTTTGACCCTTGTCAGATAACAACAAACTGACTTTTCAGATAGTGTGCTTCCATCATCGCATTAATTAGTCAATCAGAGCTAGCGGCAAAAGCGCTCATGAATATTAGACGGCAATAAACCACAGTGTGGTTTCAAATCCCTGTCGCCAGCTAGCTCGTGAAGCGGTACACCGCCTGAGGGTACCGTGATGCCGGGTGTGTCCACTGCGGTTGAGGAGAATGGAAAGGGTAGAGCGAGCACTATAATATAAAATCAATATGAGGCTCACCCTGCGACGACGGAAAGGAAGAAGCCGGCAAGTTCAGCAAGAAGCTCGGCGAGGTCCGAAGGGCCGCGAGAGAGAGAAGGGCCCCCCCCCCCCCCCATCTCTCTTTTATTATAACATCTGGGGCCAGATGTTATGGATCAACTTGTGTCAGTTGGAGCATACATCCACACCTCCCGTCCGGATGCTCTATTCAGTTTACAGCCGGGGCCGGCTATAATTACGGCTTCTACCAAGCATGCACGACCGCACCTTGGCTACGTGACTTTGGATATCCAGCCTGCATCGCCAAGAAAGTCACTCTTCATCAGTCACGTCACACCATACAGTAGCCAAGGATAAGAGGCCTCATTTATAGGGCCATCTCAGACACACTGTCTCAGGAGCAGCCGGCGGCCATGCAACAGAAGACCGCTGCTCCTTAGGCCTCCGTAACGGACTTGCTGTCGCAGATTGTGCAGCTCATCGCAGCATCCCAGCAAATGCAGAAGCAGACGATGACAGTCTCAGAACTTGAGCTGTCGGAAGGTGCTGGGTTGGTCCAGTCATCTGCGCGTTCAGATGCCGATGACCGTGAGTATAATCTGATTCAGTTGGAGGATGAAAGGGATTTGGAGGAGAATTACCCTTCCCTTTCGGAACAACAGGGTGGCAATAGCGCTTATGCATCTATTGTTCCTGAGAATCAAAATGCTGCGACAGCTCGAAAGTAGCACTATTCAATAGCTCAGATGAGGCCTCATATATCGGGACGTCCGGAGAAAGTGCCGTCTCAGACATACTGTCCCGGGAGCAGCCGGCGGCCAGAAGACCATTGCTCCTTAGGCCTCCGTTACGGTTTTGCTGACGCAGATGCACAGCTTCTCGCAGCATCCAGCAAGTGCAGTAGCATTCATCGGCAGTCTCAAAATCTGAGCTGTGGCATGGTGCTGGGTCGGTCCAGGTATCTGCACGTTCAGATGCCGTTGACCATGATTTCAACTGATTCAGACGAATGATGAAGGGATATGGAGGGGATTTACCCTCCACATTCGGAACAATACAGGGTTGAGAGGATTTATTCCATCAACACTACCCTGAATGTGTTCCAACGAATCAGAATACTGCGTCTATTTACAAGAAACCGCCTGCGTTGTTGTACGCTAAATTATCCAGAAAAAGAGAAGAAATGTCTTTTCCGGTTAAGTATAGACAGGTGTCGCAGGCTTTTGGCCTTTTAGACGACACCACATTCAAAGTCAAAAATTATAAGTTCTAACTGGTCCTCCATACATTTACCCTCTGCGCATGTGCAGATGTCAGGAAGTGACCAGAATTGGCACCAACACCATTCTTTGTTTGACCCTTGTCAGATAACAACAAACTGACTTTTGTGCTTTTTAAATCTCAATTAATAATGATGCCAGACACAAATCAATGGTTAAATTGGTGGATCCAAGGACACAATTGGATGAAGGAAGGAAGAAACGGTGGTTTGAAAACGTTCAGGGCTGTAATTTTATAATATTTATAAAAATTACTTCATGTTCCCTAATTTCGGGACATGTGCCTGACGTCACCAGTGTTGATAATGATTTTTCCACTGTCAGTTAAGTATTCCTTCCCTAACCTCCCTTGATCCCCCCCCTGTTAAACTCCCAAGCTTTTTGGCTTTTTTTTTTTAATTTTTTATATAAAATTTCTTGGGAGATTATCTTGTTATAGAGAAAGTTTTTTCTGTATTTCTCCAGGGTTACGTCCTTACCCTTAGGGTGTTTAGGCGTTTTTAGTCATGCATCATACTTCCAATGTATCGTTTTTACTTCTGATGAAGATCTTGCCTTACATCGGATAGTTAAACTGTTACTGACTTCAGGCCATGTTGCCTGGGGTCTCGTTTCCGGTTTTCAGTTGGACGTTGTTTACATTAGCAACATTTGTTATTTATGTGTAGGTTCCTATTTCTGATATGGTAGGTCTGTTGTAAAATGCATTATACAGTCCCGTAGTGTGGCAGTTAATTTTTGGGAGGAAAAAATTTATTTTGTCCACACTTGGGCTCTTTTGGGATACATTTAGGCACTTCTTTCTCTTTGGGAACTTGGGTTCTTGTCAAAAATTTTTCGAAAAATTTTTTGGTGTAAACTATTTTTAGCTCAACTTGACGAAGTCAAGCTGAACTATTGCCATCACTTTTCGTCCGTCGGCATACAATCCAATATTTCCCTTTGGCACACCCTACAGGGCACATTTATGATTGGATTGCTTTGAAACCTGGTATGCTTGTTTAGAGTGACCTCTAGATGGGAGCTATCGATTTTCTTCAATTTCCGTCAAAAAATGTCCACAGTTTCCTTTGGCACACTTCACAGGTCGCATTTATGATCAGATCACTTTGAAACTTGGTATGCTTGTTTGGGGTGACCTCTAGATGGGAGCTATCGATTTTCTTCAATTTCTGTCAAAAAATGTTGTCGCGGCCAACGTTCTTAGAACTTAGTTTAGTCAAACCACAATATTTCCCTTTGGCACACCCTACAGGGCACATTTATGATTGGATTGCTTTAAAACCTGGTATGCTTGTTTAGGGTGACCTCTAGATGGGAGCTATCGATTTTCTTCAATTTTCGTCAAAAAATGTTGCCGCAGCCAACATTCTAAGAACTTTGTTTAGTCGGAAGACCTCAATATTTCCCTTTGGCACACTCTACAGGGCACATTCATGATCGGATTGCTTTGAAACCTGGCATGCTTGTTTGGGGTGACTTCTAGATGGGAGTTATCGATTTTCTTCAATTTCTGTCGAAAAAAGTTGCCGTGGCCAACGTTCTTAGAACTTAGTTTAGTCAGACCAAAATATTTCCCTTTGGCACACCCTACAGGGCACATTTATGATTGGATTGTTTTGAAACTTGGTATGCTTGTTTGGGGTGACCTCTAGATGGGAGCTATCGATTTTCTTCAATTTCCGTCAAAAAATGTTGCCGGGGCCAACGTTCTTAAAACTTAGTTTAGTCAGACCACAATATTTCCCTTTGGCACGCCCTACAGGGCACATTTATGATTGGATTGCTTTGAAACCTGGTATGCCTGTTTAGGGTGACCTCTAGATGGGAGCTATCGATTTTCTTCAATTTCTGTCAAAAAATGTTGCCATGGCCAACATTCTTAGAACTTTGTTTAGTCAGACCACAATATTTCCCTTTGGCACACCCCACAGGGCACATTTATGATCAGATTGCTCTGAAACCTGGTATGCTTGTTTGGGGGTGACCTCTAGATGGGAGCTATCGATTTTTTTCCATTTCCGTCAAAAAATGTTGCCACAGGCACCATTCTTAGAACTTAGTTTAGTCAGAAGACCTCAATATTTCCCTTTGGCACACCCTACAGGGCACATTTATGATCGGATTGCTTTGAAACCTGGCATGCTTGTTTGGGGTGACCTTTAGATGGGAGCTATCGATTTTCTTCCATTTCCGTCCAAAAATGTTGCCATGGCCAACATTCTTAGAACTTAGTTTAGTCAGACCTCAATATATCCCTTTGGCACACCCTACAGGGCACATTTATGATCGGATTGCTTTGAAACCTGGTATGCTTGTTTGGGGAGACCTCTAGATGGGAACTATCGATTTTCTTCAATTTCTGTCGAAAAATGTTGCCGCAGCCAACGTTCTTAGAACTTAGTTTAGTCAGACCTCAATATTTCCCTTTGGCACACCCTACAGGGCACATTTATCAGCTCAACTTGACAAAGTCAAGCTGAGCTATTGCAATCACTTCTCATCCATCGGCGTACTTATGTACGTATGTACGTACACCACAATTTCCTTTGGCACACCTCAGGGGCGCGGTGGCTCAGTTGGTAGAGGTGCAGGCTGCAAGCCGAGAGGTCCTCGGTTCGAATCCCACCTGCGGCAACCGCGTTGTGTCCTTGGGCAAGACACTTCACCCCCATTGCCCACGTGGGGGCACGGTGACGCTGTGTACTAAGGCGTACTGCACGTCGATGGTGCACCTGTCTTCAACCAATGCTAACCCTGTCTGTGCTGCGGTGCAGAGTTCAGAGTTACGATGTTGGAGAGCTGACAGCTGCTCGTCGTTGCTCGGTGGTTCTCTCCGGGTACTCCGGCTTCCTCCACCCGTAAAACTGTCACGGTCACGATTAGCCATTGTGCATAAGTATGTGACCTTAAACACCAATAAATAAATAAATAAATAAATTTGGCACACCTCACAGGTCGCATTTATTTTCATTTACTTTAAAAAATTATTGTCGTTTTCACCAGCCTTTGAACTTACTGCATTTGTGTACCAACTTATCCCTTTTGCACTCTCTGCAGGGTATATTTATGAATTTCCATAAAAAAGAGAAAAAAACATTGCCACAAGCAATGACATTCAAACTTAGTGCATTTGTGCATTAACATCTTCCTTTGGCATGCCTCAGAGGGTGCATTCATTATCAGGTTGTTTTGAAACTTTGTATGCTTATGCAGGATTACAAAAGATAGGAGATATCGATTTTCCTTTCATTTCCATCAAAAACTGTTGCTGTTCACAACAGTCTTTGAATTTATTGCATTTGTGCATCAACATTCCTCTTTGACATGGCCTACAGGCCACATTTATCAGGATTTTTTTTTAACTTGGTGTGCTCATTGGGCGAGACCTTTAGATAAGAGCTATTGGTTAGCATTCATTCCTGTGAAAAAAGCTGCCATTTACAATAACCTCTGAACTTACTGCATTTGTGTATCAGCATTCTTCCTTTAGCCAGTCTTACAGTTTACAATTATAAATTCAAGGATTACTCTTGACGTTGTGCACACACAATGCTGTTATGTTGAAATTTCACCAAATAACATTGGTACCAATGATCTTCAATTTTGCCATTTCATTGAAAACTTACCAAGTTCAAGTTTGTCAAGTTGAGCTACAGTGTCATTGACACTTTCATTCAATTTATATTTTGAATGTTTTTGTTATGTATCTTTTTGGGGGCGCGGTGGCTCAGTTGGTAGAGGTGCAGGCTGCAAGCCGAGAGGTCCTCGGTTCGAATCCCACCTGCGGCAGCCGCGTTGTGTCCTTGGGCAAGACACTTCACCCCGATTGCCTACATGGGGGCACGATGACGGTGTGTACTGAGGCGTACTGCACGTCGATGGTGCGCATGTCTTCAACCAATCTAACCCTGCCTGTGCTGCGGTGCAGACTTCAGAGTTACGATGTTGGGGAGCTGACAGCTGCTCGTCGTTGCTCGGTGGTTCTCTCCGGGTACTCCGGCTTCCTCCACCCGTAAAACTGTCACGGTCACGATTAGCCATTGTGCATAAGTATGTGACCTTAAACACCAATAAATAAATAAATAAATAAATAATGTATCTTTTTATTTGTATTTAATGTGGAATTGGTGGGAGTACAATCGACTTAGTCTGCTTCATTATGTAAGCATATTGCTCTTTCAGCAAGGCGATGAAGTTGTTCCTCTTATTTTCTTGTAGGTTGCCTTGCTTGTAGTCGATGTACTTCTACTAATTTTTGCTCATATGTGTCGGACGGGATGACAGACGTTGCTGACGGGTGTTACGTTGTTAGCGAAGGACCACTGCCGGTCCTCTCATAACGAGAGGCTGCCACCAGTCCTCTCGCCCTAGGTCGCTCTAGTTTATTAGTTTATATTTACAGAGGAACAAGAACATGGTGATGTTTACGTGACGCCATCAGATAGTGTGCTTCCATCATCGCATTAATTAGTCAATCAGAGCTAGCGGCAAAAGCGCTCATGAATATTAGACGGCAATAAACCACAGTGTGGTTTCAAATCCCTGTCGCCAGCTAGCTCGTGAAGCGGTACACCGCCTGAGGGTACCGTGATGCCGGGTGTGTCCACTGCGGTTGAGGAGAATGGAAAGGGTAGAGCGAGCACTATAATATAAAATCAATATGAGGCTCACCCTGCGACGACGGAAAGGAAGAAGCCGGCAAGTTCAGCAAGAAGCTCGGCGAGGTCCGAAGGGCCGCGAGAGAGAGAAGGGCCCCCCCCCCCCCCCCATCTCTCTTTTATTATAACATCTGGGGCCAGATGTTATGGATCAACTTGTGTCAGTTGGAGCATACATCCACACCTCCCGTCCGGATGCTCTATTCAGTTTACAGCCGGGGCCGGCTATAATTACGGCTTCTACCAAGCATGCACGACCGCACCTTGGCTACGTGACTTTGGATATCCAGCCTGCATCGCCAAGAAAGTCACTCTTCATCAGTCACGTCACACCATACAGTAGCCAAGGATAAGAGGCCTCATTTATAGGGCCATCTCAGACACACTGTCTCAGGAGCAGCCGGCGGCCATGCAACAGAAGACCGCTGCTCCTTAGGCCTCCGTAACGGACTTGCTGTCGCAGATTGTGCAGCTCATCGCAGCATCCCAGCAAATGCAGAAGCAGACGATGACAGTCTCAGAACTTGAGCTGTCGGAAGGTGCTGGGTTGGTCCAGTCATCTGCGCGTTCAGATGCCGATGACCGTGAGTATAATCTGATTCAGTTGGAGGATGAAAGGGATTTGGAGGAGAATTACCCTTCCCTTTCGGAACAACAGGGTGGCAATAGCGCTTATGCATCTATTGTTCCTGAGAATCAAAATGCTGCGACAGCTCGAAAGTAGCACTATTCAATAGCTCAGATGAGGCCTCATATATCGGGACGTCCGGAGAAAGTGCCGTCTCAGACATACTGTCCCGGGAGCAGCCGGCGGCCAGAAGACCATTGCTCCTTAGGCCTCCGTTACGGTTTTGCTGACGCAGATGCACAGCTTCTCGCAGCATCCAGCAAGTGCAGTAGCATTCATCGGCAGTCTCAAAATCTGAGCTGTGGCATGGTGCTGGGTCGGTCCAGGTATCTGCACGTTCAGATGCCGTTGACCATGATTTCAACTGATTCAGACGAATGATGAAGGGATATGGAGGGGATTTACCCTCCACATTCGGAACAATACAGGGTTGAGAGGATTTATTCCATCAACACTACCCTGAATGTGTTCCAACGAATCAGAATACTGCGTCTATTTACAAGAAACCGCCTGCGTTGTTGTACGCTAAATTATCCAGAAAAAGAGAAGAAATGTCTTTTCCGGTTAAGTATAGACAGGTGTCGCAGGCTTTTGGCCTTTTAGACGACACCACATTCAATATTCTAGTGGAAAGAAGTAAGGCGGTTTCTTGTCATCTTCTTCTGTAGTTCTGCTGGTTAGAAAACAGTGAAGATGTATTGAGAGTTCCTCTGCGCTTGAATGAGTAGGCTAAGGACCTAGCTATGGCCTTACCTTCGTCATTCATTATTTGCTTGATCACAATTGAGACAACATTTATTCATTCAGAGCAAATTTAGACTTACTGTATTATGCAGATCACCTTTAAGAACTGTGACACTACGTCTCTACGGAAAGGAATTGGAGGACGTTTGTACCTCATTTAGAGTCCTTTCCAGGGCTATATATTTATCACGTATAACTCTGTCTTAACAAGTTGCTAATTTGGAGTTAAATAGACGTGACAGAGCCCTTGCGTCGTCATCCTTAATAGATGACAATGTGAAAAACTCTCTTAGAGTCGCTCCGGTTTCCGGACACTAAGTTTTTGACGATAAGCTTTGATTGGTTTATGAACAAGCTACAAAGAAAGCATCAATACTCTGCTCCTTATGTCGACGTATATTCGGCACGCGTTAGCAGAAGGGAGTAAGGGAAGACATCCTAGACAGAAGGTTGCCTATAAGGACTCCTCGTGAGGGTATAGTTTACTCTCCTATAATTACTCTAGGGATCGTCATATAGCGACTCGAATACGGGGCTTACGTCTGATCGAGACTTCTGGTCAGACGCTCCTAAACTGCTGGGTCGAGGCTCTTCGCAAATGAGACGCAGTTCCTCATTCCGTAGACCTCGCAGGTGCTACAGGTGTGAGTTAAGACCTCTGTTGTTTTACGGTTGACAGATGGTTATCAAGATGAGCATCAATCTGAACAACTGTTACGGAGACTAGTAGTTCAGAAGTTTGGTTTCGGAAGGCCTGCACTAAATTAATGTCTGATGGACGATGCTTCTGTCTAATCCTTGCATAAGAGTCTCTCCAGTCAGAGGTAAAGATTCTCTTGACAATGATGTTAATAGAGGTCATCGAGAATCAAGATTCTCTGGAATTCTGTAGCCACCTGTTACTCGTACCGAAGCCTAAGAGCTTGTTCCAACAAATAATAGACTGGAGCTTGTTAACAAGTTTATCAAAGCTCCAAAAGTTTATTTATGGTTATCATTTAGTCGGTTAAAATGAGTGTTCGAGTGATTGACTATGCTATAAGCATAGATCTAAGGATAGCTTTGGTCTGGAGATAGTGCCCTGTGCTGTCACTCGAATATTAACTTGGTAATGTCTCATAACAATCTGGTTCGTCTGCCATTATCCAGAACGAATTAGTTTTATGCGACTGATGGAGATGTGCTGAGCAGCTACGCATCTTGTTTAGATGGGTCGCTTACGCACACGCCCCCTCCAGTTATTCTTACACAGAACTGGAGTGTGACAACGCATTCGCTCAGGACCAGTATTGTTTTAACGGATATAGTAAACAAAAAGGTCCATATTGAGGCAGATTTTCAGTGGTTAACTCATTAGTTCCGCTGCAACTGCCAGATCTGGTTTTCACTATTATGACGGGTATGAGTCAATAGTTTGGGGCATGGCCCTGAGTCCTACAGACTATAATTGCAGGGGTCTGAGACCCTCGGTTCCTGTAGAAACACATAATCATCAAGAATGATGTCAATATTGTTAGCGCTATATCAATGCATTCACGCTTGCTCAGAGTTTGTTGAACAACTCAATAGTGGTAGCGTACATCAGGAACCAGGGTGGCACCCATTCACTTTTGTTATAATACCTAATGGAGAATCATTTTTATGTCTCTCTATCCGTTATATACCGGGTCATCTAAACGTACTAGCAGACTCGCTCCTCGGAAAGGTCGCCTGTTTCAAATGTATGGACGCTCAACATGCGTTTATTTGTTGAGTTTTGCTACCAATGGGATCACCCCATGATTCTTTAGTTTGCGACGCACCGGAACAATTGTTACTGTCATTTGTGTCGCCATGCCCAGATTATTGAGCGCAAGCAGTAGACGCTCTGCAAATTCATGGGGAGGAATAACAGGATATGCGTATCCTCCTATTCATTTGATTCAATAGCTTATGTTCAGGTATAAACAGTGAATCCTACTGGTAGCGCCTCTGTTGTCACAAGAATCTTGGATCAATATTCTCAAGTGTCGGTTATGTGACGCTCCCCAGAAGCTTTCTCCCAGAGAGGGTCTTCTTTCAGGGGATGTTTTATTCTTCACGTTCCTCTCCATCCATAGTGGCATATGGAGTCGGTTAAACATGAGGGAACCATTTCGGTTCCTATATTTTTTATCTTAACTGACACAGGTACAATTAAATAATGCGGGTGAGGGGATTTCGTTATGACTTCGAATCCCCCCCCACCCCCCCCCCCCCCCCCACAGTGAGAGAACAATTGCGGTTCCTATATTTTTCTGTTAACTGACACAAGTACGATTGAATAATGCGGGTGAGCAGATTTTGTTATGAGTTCGAATTCCCCCCCCCCTCCCCCCCACTCAGACACTTTCTTATGTGTTATAAGCAATTACCAGGCAAGACGTAGTTCTCTTCCCGCAAGCTTTATTATTGTAATACATGCATTTATGTAGTGTTCTGCGGCGACTTCATGGGCTCATCCGCTTATTAGCTGAATTAATGCCCTATTATTTTGGTTGATTTGTTATATACAAGCGTTTATTTATAAATCATTACACAATTAAATTGCTACTCTTGAGTACCTCGCAGGCTGCATAACCAGTTAACTGGTATTCAGATGATTTCATGCTAATATATATGCAATCACGCATTATTATTATTAGACTAACACTTTATTGTATTTGGTGGACCTTGAAATAATAATTTATTTTGGGGGCGGTCTGTGTAGGAGCCTGTTAATCATACCTTTGTCCTTTGTACATCTCTAGATCCAAGTTTCTATTTTGTTTGGTACTCATATTACACGTGCTTTTACGATCATAGATATCGGATTATTCACGTTGGAGAGTGTTGTTACTGGAATTTATTGTACAGTGGCCACCTATGGATCATGTAGGAAGTGTACTTTCTCTTCAGGAATCATTCAGTGTGGTTTGATTAGATATGTGTATGTTATATTTTATATCACCGGTTTTCGACGTATCTGTGTATGTTGTCTGCGGTGTATGCTTATTTACTGTGCAATATTAATTTCCAGGATCGTCGCTATAGCCGTAACTTCTGAAGTAATGTTAAGCACCATTTATTAATCTTGAATTAATACCTGAGTGCGTGTTTGACGATTAATTATATTGTTGTTGGGTACCGCTCTTATTGTTTCCAGAGCTCTCCCCCTTTTTATTTTTGAAGGTTTCTTCAAAAAAGAGGGGAGGGTGTTTTTACCCATAATCTGGCTTAAAATGTATGTATCTGAAGGATGCTGTTTTTATCCGTATTTATATCCTGCATACAGCTGAAATGTTATTGTAAGGCGTATGTTTGAGGGAGATTTCTCTTATTCTCAGATACGCCATCCTAATTTTTGGGGCTTAGTCTGGGCTAGCTGTGGAAAATTAGGAACTTGTCTTCATACTTACATTAAGGAATTACTTCATTGGGCTTCTTGTTTAGAATATGTCTCCTTTATTACTGTATAGAGAGACATACATGTAATTCCTAACTGTTCTACATGTAAGTTCCTTCATTATGGATTGCAGGATTGGAATTATTTCAGAAGTCTTAAGCCCTCCACCTATTTACGATTCAGCTATGTCTGGGCCATTGGAATACTGTGTAAAAATATGATAAATTTATACCAATTTGTATATTTTTATACTTACCAATGGCCCAGACAGGAAGGGCCCTCCCATGAGTGGGCACTCATACCTCCCCGCTGAATTATTATGTAATACTCTCTTTTACAAAGAATGGTGTTGGCGCCAATTCCAGTCACTTCCTGATGTCTGCGCATGTGCAGAGGGTAAATGTATGGAGGACCAGTTAGGACTTCTAATTTGCGGTTTTGCATGCAAATTTTGGGGATTGGGGGCAAAATTTGTGTTTGGCCCTAGATATTTTAGAGTTAGCACCAGCTATGTCTGGGCCATTGGTAAGTATAAAAATATACAAATTTGTATAAATTCATTATTTTCAGGGATTTTAGGGTAAGGGATAGGTTTAGGGTTAGGGTCAGCATGCTGAAAGGGTTAGGGTTTGCCATCACTTAGAAATTAGACTTAAAAAAGAGTTTTTAGTGGTAGTCCATGCATTAAAAAATTCCTCAAATATTTTAGCCACATGAACCTGATTTGCATGAGCATATGTCCATCCTGAATATGGTTTCTGGATGATAACTTTAGTTTGACTGAATGAAATGAAACAAAATTTTATACATTGATTTTTAGCTCAACTTGACAAAGTCAAGCTGAGGTATTGCCATCACTTCTCATCCGTCGGCGTACGTTAGTACGTACGTCCACAATTTCCTTTGACACACCTCACAGGTCGCATTTATGATCCGATTACTTTGAAACTTGGTATGCTTGTTTGGGGTGACCTCTAGATGGGAGCTATCGATTTTCTTCAATTTCCGGCAAAAAATGTTGCCATGGCCAACGTTCGTAGAACTTAGTTTAGTCAGACCTCAATATTTCCCTTTGGCACACCCTACAGGGCACATTTATGATCAGATTGCTTTGAAACCTGGTATGCTTGTTTGGGGAGACCTCTAGATGGGAGCTATCGATTTTCTTCAATTTCTGTCAAAAAATGTTGCCGCGGCCAACGTTCTTAGAACTTAGTTTAGTTAGAAGACTCAATATTTCCCTTTGGCATACCCTACAGGGTACATTTATGATCGGATTGCTTTGAAACCTGGTATGCTTGTTTGGGGAGACCTTTAGATGGGAGCTATCGATTTTCTTCAATTTCTGTCAAAAAATGTTGCCGTGGCCAACGTTCTTAGAACTCAGTTTAGTCAGAAGACTCAATATTTCCCTTTGGCACACCCTACAGGGCACATTTATGATCGGATTGCTTTGAAACCTGGTATGCTTATATTTTTATACTGTACCAATGACCCAGACATAGCTGGTGCTAACTCTTAAAAATATAGGGCCAAACACAAATTTTGCCCCCCAATCCCCAAAATTTGCATCTAAAACCAAAGAAAACATGTCCTGAATGGCCCTCCATACTTCACCTCTACTATGCATGCACAGTGTCAAGGACGTCCCGAAATTGGCGCCATTAATCATTCTTTGTTTGGCCCTTCATCAGTTAACATCTGACTGATCTTTGTGCTTGTAAATCTCAGTTTAAATGATGCCAGACACATAAATATTAGAGAAATGGTGATTCTAAGGAGGATATAGAAGGAGGAGAGGAAAAATGAGTGACAGAAAATATTCAGGGCTGTAACTTAAAATTTTTTAATGAAATTATGTTAAGTTACCTATTTTCGAGGCAACAGCCTGTTGTGGTCATTCTTGTTATCAAGTTACACTGCTTGTTCAGTGTTTTCCTCTCTCCCTGTCCTTTAAGTCTCCTCTTGCTATTCTCCCATGCTTTTGGCATATTTTCTGTAATATTATTACTAAAATTTCTTGGGAGTTTTAGCTGGATAACAGAATGAATTCTGTTCTTTTCCCCATGTTTACGTCTTCACCTATGGGTGGTTAGGCGTAGTGTTCTGCATCTACCATCTGATGTTCTGCAGTTTCTGCCCTGGAAGTCTCTGTTTTGCATCAGATAGTGTATTATTGGTAACTGATTTCGGGCCAGGGTGCCTGGAGTCTTGTTCCGGTGTTTTTACACTTATTGTTTACATTTACAACAGCCCTCTGTGTGAGGGGGGATTTCTTGAAAATAATATCTTGATGTTAATTTAATCATAACTAGATACATTATTATTGTTCGTAAGTGTTGCATAAATTTTTTAAAATATTTTTAGAATTTTTGTCCACACTTAGGCTTGGGATCCATTGGGGCTCAACATTACTTTTCAGAAACTTGGGCTGTTCTGAAAAAATATTTTTTCAAAATTTTTTGATTTCAATTATTTTTTCTATGTTAATGGATCATGTTATTATGTATTTTGATTGTCAGGGGTTGGTGCGAGTACTAGGACTTTGTTTTCCTTTCACAATGAAAGGATATTGTTCAAGTCCAATAGTGTCACACAACTTTCGAATTATTGAACGACGCTATATATATATTATTTTATGCTTGCTATTAACAAGCATGTCTGGTTTCTTGTTCGCAAAGTTACTGAGATGTCTTTCAAAAGTGTGCCTCTGTCGTCATAGATAATGAAGAGCTAGCGGCAATAAGTGCTCATGGATTACGTCAATCGCCTAAGAGGTCCCTAGTAGGATCGACGGAGTTGACATTCGCTAGCTCACCCGGTGTAGCGTCCATTCATCGAATGGTTCGGCAGTCGGGTTCGTCCGTTGCGGTCTAGGAAGGAGATTTGGGTGATGCGAGCACTATAATAGACTTTAGTACACACCCAGTGACGACGGATTAGAGGACAGATCGGAGGAAGCCTGTTAGTCCGGTTCCTAGCTCATCCAGGTCCGTCCGGGCTGCGAGCGAGAGGAGTCCCTCTCTCATACAACAACATATGGGACCGGAGGTTGTGGTAGTCCCTGACTTGCCGACACAGTCCAATAATGTCATTACAACATTCGAATTATTTAACGATGCTATATATATATAAGCTTGCTACCAAGCATGATAATCTAGTTTCTTGTCCGCAATGCTCTATTCTGCCTTTCATCAATTCTAGGGAATAATTTATATTGGCAGAACAGGGCATACCGAGAGTTCCTATGCGTCTTGACGGCGGGACTGAAGACTGGGAATTATCTTTTTCGCCGTCTATGTCAATTCCAACCACGATGTTGGAAACGACAATGATGTCTATTAGACTTAACTTAGACGCTTTATCATACGTAGACCACCTTACTGAGGTGTTATCATTACGTCTTCAAGAGAAAGAATTCCAGGATATGATCCTCAATGTGATTTCTTTCAAGGGCAGTAGTTTTTCCACGTATAACTCCGCCCTTCAGTGGCAACCTGGAGTTGGTTAGACGTGACGCAGCCCTAGCTACATCCACGCGCGTGGATAGTAAGGTGAAGAACTCTCTGAGTCGCTTCGGTCTCGGAGAAGCTTCTCTTCGACGGCAACCTTTCAGCAATCTATCAATTGCTCGATATACACGTTCTCTTGTCTATCAAGTGTAACAAGAGATTCAGACTGGGGCAAACATTCGGTGGTTGACTCAGAGAGTGCCACTATAGTTGCCGGATCTGAGTTTTATGATTATGACGGATGCCAGTCAAACAGGTTGGGGTACAATATTGATCCCAACGGATTCGAAGTGCCGGGGTCTTTGGGTTCCGCAGTTTCTAGGCAAGCACTTAACTTCCAGGAAATGATGTTATTTTGGCTTGCACTATGTCATTGGATGAACATTATTCAGAAACTCATGTCCAAATCCTGTCCGATAATACGACAGTAGTTGCGTATCTCCGGAACCAGGGAGGCACGCATTCGATTCCGTTTTTCAATTTAACGGAAAGAATCCTTCTGTTTGTTATAGTACACCAAGTTCTGCTTAGGTCCGTCATATTCCGGGTCGTCTGATTGTATTAGCAGACTCCCTTTCACGTAAGGGTCGCTTGTTGCCGTCAGAATGGACTCTCAACAAACAAGTATTCAATCAGATTTGCTATCAATGGGAGCGCCCAATGATAATTTATTTGCGACACAACTCACTATTCATTTGCAGACGTCTGTGTTTGCATGTCCGGATCCCTGAGCTTATGTTGTTAACGCTCTATTGATCTAATAGGACGGAATGATAGGATATGCGTATCCTCCAGCGCTGTTGATTCAGCAAGTATTGCTAAGATAAACATCCACAATACAATTCTGTTGATAGCATCTCTGTCTTCACAGAGACCGTGGGTAAATTTACTCAGGTGTCTACTGTGGGACTTACCGCGAACTTCCTCCATGAGAGGATCTTCTTTCGCTGGGGAAATCGTGTCAACTTCATCACAACCCGCAAGGTCTCAACCTTCACGTATTCCGTTGTGTGGTCCTTCTTGCACGGCAAGCATTGTACAGGACGAGCTATGGACGCGATTTCTTACTGTAGGAGAACCTCTTCTTCGCTATACTATGCGGCTAAAGTGGAGGCTCTTCCGTCGTTGGTGTAGGGATCATTATGTTGATATTTTTGATCCCTCCATACTAGACATTGCAACTTTCTAGTATACTTGTTTGACAAGATCAACTGCAGCCTGTTACTATTAAGGTTATAGGTCTATGTTATCTCATACCTATGCACTCTATGATAGTTTACAATTGAGTCTTATGTCTCTTTATCTAAGTCAGTTAGAAACTTTTCGATAAATAGACCTAGAATCCTTAGATTAAATTCCTATATGGAATTTAGCTTCGGTTCTTATTTAGCTAAGTAATCATTTGAGCCTCTGGAAACAGTAGTTTTCAAATTCTGACCTTTTTAGACAGTAATTCTGTGAGTCTTCTCTTACTGAGGAGTCAGTGAGCTTCATGCACTATCGGTGGATGATTCTCACTTTCGTAGTATCGGAAACACTACTTCCTTTACTACTTAGGTTGGATTTTTGGTTAAGAGTCAGGCTCCTAATAGTATCCGGAACCTATTGTTATTAAGGTCCTTCCGTCTTCGTACGGGCATAGGCCTTTACTCTGTCCGGTTAGAGTTTACGTATTTATAAACAGATATCAGTTTATTAGTACGGACGTAAGCTTCTTCTGTCTTTGATGCCTAATAGAAGGACATTATGCTCCATTCTATTGCTAATGGATTCAATTAACTATCGGTACTGCTTATGGTATATCATTGACTCAGCAGTTTGTGCTTGAGATTTCGGCTCATGAAGTAAGAGCTCTTTATACATCTTGGGCTTACATTAATAGTGTCGCTATTATAGATTTTATGAAGGCTGCTCATTGGGCTCAGCCATCCACATTCATGAATTTTTATCTCAGAAATATTGAGTCTATTTCTGGAGGCCTCCATTGTTAGGTCTATTATCTACTGCTCAGAATGTCATTCACTTAACAGTTGCTACTATAGCTAGGTAGGCTTTCTGTTCCGGCAGTGACTCTGTCCTGCTGCCCTCTTCGCTCTGGGCTATTTGACCCAGGGCAAGGAGAAGGGGGGAGGGTGTTCCCTTGGGTCACCTGTTTTATTATGAAAACAAGGGGATACCTCCTCTGGAGTTAGTAATTCTGAGCTGTTACTGGGATGGTTTTTAAGTGATAAGTTTATGTTTTAAAAATTCATTCAGCTCATAGTTTTTAAAGTATAGCTTTTGAATATATCACGTGTCAAACGGGCGTTATTATACAATCCTCAGACACTTTTAAGGAGTATAAAGAGTCTCTATTCTCTAGACTAACTTTATTTATTGGCTTACTTTAAAAAGTATTAGTATGAGGATTATACTGGATATTGATAGAGTACATGGATGTTATGATGCTCAATTTTGGAAGGTGTTGTGTCTTTCTAATTTATCATAAATAAGAAAGATACATGTAAGGCCTAATACTCCTTTTCCCCTCGAGGGGATGACTCTATTTTATATAATTGAGCTTATTTGAACTTGCTCTATGTCCTAGGCCCTCCAGCCTTTTTACTATTCAGCTGTGTCTGGGTCATTGGTACAGTATAAAAATGTTAAAAAATTTATAGTAATTTATATATTTTTTATACTTACCAATGACCCAGACGGGGATGGCCCTCCCAGGAGTTGGGAACTCATACCTCCCCGCTGAGTACATAGCGCTTACCAGGCACTGGTTATAAGAATGATTAATGGCGCCAATTTCGGGACGTCCTTGACACTGCGCATGCGCAGTAGAGGTGAAGTATGGAGGGCCATTCAGGACATGTTTTCTTTGGTTTTAGATGCAAATTTTGGGGATTGGGGGGGCAAAATTTGTGTTTGGCCCTATATTTTTAAGAGTTAGCACCAGCTATGTCTGGGTCATTGGTAAGTATAAAAAATATATAAATTACTATAAATTTTTTAACTTTCGGTGACCTCTAGATGGGAGCTATCGATATTCTTCCATTTCCATCAAATAATGTTGCCATGGCCAACGTTCTTAGAATTTAGTCTAGTCAGACCACAATATTTCCCTTTTGTACACCCTACAGGGCACATTTATGATCGGATTGCTTTGAAACCTGGCATGCTTGTTTGGGGAGGCCTATAGATGGGAGCTATTTTCTTCAGTTTCTGTCAAAAAATGTTGCCACTGGCAAAAAAAAAAATAACATTGGTACCAATGATCTTCAATTTTGCCATTTCATTTATAACTTACCAAGTTCAAGTTTGTCAAGTTGAGCTACAGTGTCATTGACACTTTCATTAACAACATAATACAGGTTGGGATTGTTAGTGGGCTTGGTGCGATGTTTTTTGGCAGAGTTATGACCCTTTTCTGACAAAGTTACAAAGGTTTATCATAAAGTGTGGGCATTGGTGTCCCATGGTCACATTGGGTGGCCTGCTGTATTGTGCTGTGGGTTAGTGGAGATAAGATATTTATTAATTCAACAAAGATAAATGACTAGAAAGTCATGTGTGGCAGTGGGGGGGGGGGGGGGGGGCATAGCCACCCTTGGCATTGCACTTCTTTTACTATGGAATAGGATCTGGTTGCGCTCACACAATTATAATAGTACTTGAATGTTCCAAATTATTTAAGAACTGAAAATCAAAACTAATTCTTGCAAACTGGGACAAGTTTTATGGACTGACAATAGCAGCCAGGCTTCAGAATGAAACCTAACTCTGTTAAGAAATGGTTCCACTGTTGGAGACAACATTTCATAAGTTTCAATTTCCATTGTCAAAATCTTTTTACTGCAACAGTAATGACATTCTCCATTTCAGCTTACAAAATTTAAAGAGTTTAATCTGACGTTTAATGTAAACATATCGGTTTCGTGGTTTAATCTGAGGTTCTGTAGTTTAATCCGATGTTTTATGTTAGCATATCAGTTTTATAAATTTATTTTATTATCTTGTTCGTATATTTGATTGAATAGTGATAGATCATGGTGATTCTAGCAATAATTCTTGAGTATTCGTTAACCCTTTACTCAACGCAGATGATAACAAAATTTATTATTTTAAATATCATTTTTTTAAATTTTTCAAAACATTTCAACAAAACCATATTATGTGACCCCTCATTGGAACGAGCTCGTCACATGATATGGTTTTGTTGAAATTTTATTAAAAGTAATATTTTTTTCAGCTGGTGAATTGACATATTATGCGGTTGGATGTGGCCGATTTGTTGGGTAAAGGATTAATCTGGTATTTTATAATTTCAGGGTTCATTAACTGCTTGCGAGTTTCTCCTATTGAATGGTGCTAAGTTAGACAGGGTGGACAGGAATGGTCAATCACCTCTCCACCATGCCACAATCCATGGAAACACAGGGTTAGTTGTATGGAATATTATTGGCTTAAGCTTTTTAGCTCACCTGACTGAATATATAGTCATCATTCATCATCTGTCGCCTGTGGTGTTTGCAATGCCTCCAAAACTGCTGAACCGATTTCAGTTAAATTTCAGATCATTGATTGTTTTAACATTACATTTTGTTTTTATTCAAATCAACTTGCCCAGCCCCATAGGGAAGGGGTGGTGGAAAATGCTTCAAAACTTAGAATCTCATGAACCAGTGGGTACAATGACATGATATTTGGTATGGAGCTTTCTTTTGAGGTGTAGAATCAAGTTTGTTCAAACGAAGTTCGTGGAGCAATATAAAGTACTTGATTTATGCAAATAAAAATTTCTTGTGTCCATGTGGGAACCCCTGGAGCTAAAAATAGAAATATTTTCAAACACCCTTATTTCACAGAGAACTGTTGTTTGGTATGAAGCATCCTTTGGACCAGTAGACTGGAATGTTAAAAAGGTCAGGGCGTTTTGTAGGGGGTGGGGGGTGGGGGAGGGTGGTAGGGGGTAGAATCAAAAGCATATTCGTAAAAAAAAATTCTAAATTTTTTTTCCAGAATCACTGATCAGAATCTTTTGATATTTGTTATACAGCAAAAGGAAAGGGGGGGGGGGGGGGGGGGGGGGGGGGGGGGGGGGAATGTGATGTTCAGAAACAAGTTTGTTAAAATGAGGGACCTTGGTGCATATTTGGGCTCAAGACAGGAGTCTGAATTTTAACTTGGGGCAAAATGGGGAATAATCTTTAAAAATCTACTTCAGGATCACCAGTCAGGACTTTTTAATATTTGGTATACGTCATTGTTGCAAGGGTCAGATTCAAGTTTGTTTAATTTACTATGGGGTCCCAAATTTAACTTACTGCAATATGGGGAGTAGCCTTTAAAAATCTTCTTCTTTAGATCCACCTGTCAGAATCTTTTGATATTTGGTATACAGCATCCTTAGGAAGGTTAGATCTAATTTTGTTCAAACCAAGTCCCTGAGTTAATATTTGGAGTCCCTACTCCCTTCTGGAGCCTGATTTTTAACTTAGTCCAATATGAGGAATAACCTTTAAAACTCTTCTTCTCCAGAACCGCTAGACAGAATCTTTTGATAATACAGAATCCTTGCAGGGGTCCAGTTCAAGTTTCTTCAAATCAAGTTCACTGTTTAATATATGGAAGCACGAATTTTAAGATAATGCAATATGGGGATTAATCTTTAAATATCTTCTTCAGATTCTCCAGTCAGAATTGTTTGATATATGATATACAGCATCCTTATGGGGTGGGGAAGGGGGGGGGGGAAGATTCAAGTTTGTTCAAATCAAGTCCTTTGAATAATATTTGGTCTCTTTATTGGAACCTGAATTTTTACTTGTTGCGATATGAGGAATATTTTTTTTAAATTTTCTTTTAACGAACCCCCAGTTAGAATCTGTTGATACATCACCCTAAGGAGAGTCAGAGTCATGCTTATTAAAATCAAGTTCCTGGGTTAATATTTGGGCTCCCTATTGGAGTCCGAATTTTAACTTAGTCCAATATGAGGAATAATCTTTAAAATATGTTTCTTGAGATAGAATCTTTTGGTATATGGTATACAGCATCCTTAGAGAGTTCAGATTCAGTTTGTTCAAATAAAGTCTTTGGGGTTGATATTTGTGTTCCCCTACGATGCGGGGAGATGGGGGGGGGGGTGCAAATTTGGACATAGTGCTATATTGGAAATATTCTCAGAATTTTCTTCTCCCAAACCACCAGTCGGGAGCCCTAATGTTAACTTGGTGCTAAAGAGGAATATTCTTTGAAATCTTCTTGAGAACCACCATTCAGAATGTTTTGATACTCGATATATAACACTCTACTCAGTCTCAGATTCAAGTTTGATCAAATTAAGTCCCTGGATTCATATTTGGGCACCCGATGGGGGCCAAAATTTTAACTTAGTGTAATATGATAAATAATCTTTTAAAAAATCTCCTTCTTCTGATCTACCATTCAGAATATGTTGATACTTAGTATACATCATCCTGGGTGTGGAAGAGAAGGGCTCAGACTCAGGTTTGTTCAAGTTCAGTCTCTAGGTTGATATTTGGACTCACAAGTTTTGCATTACTGGAAATCTGGGCATTATTTCTGTGGAAACATTCCAGTACCAGAAAATAATCATCTGGCATGGACAACAGAGTTATAAATAATGAAATAACTTCATTCCTCTGTAGTGTTAAGGCATAGATGCTAATTAAATCCTTCTTCAGACAACTTTGGTCAGGTGAGTGCCTCAGGTCCCATGGGGCCTCTTGTGTAATTATATATAGTTAGTCTGTTTTGTAACTGGCAAAATGGTGATTTCATTTGCAGGATTCTATTTGAAAAAGTAACAAAATAGAATAATTTTAATTTTAAATATCTCCGATCATAGAAGATTTCTGGTTTTTTTTCAGACAAGTGTGTCAGTTTTTGAAGAGAGGTGCTGACTTGTCATTAAAGGATCTTAGTGGTCTGGTAAGTATTTTTAGCATTCAGGTTGGAAATCATGAACAGGCACCTTCATTTTCATATTTTATTATGACCATATTTTGCTTTCCTAAGTAAACATTACATACAATACTTTATAATCCTGTGAACTTTTTAAGGTAACAAAGGTAAAGAAGGTTGACAACAATCAGGTTCACTTTTGTAGTTACCAGTACTCATTTTCAGTCTTCAAGACTTATAGACCATGACTGAAAGAAAAGTCTACATTTTGTAGCATCAGCATAACAATTACAGAACAGAAACTTTAAGATTTTTTACATGAATGATGACTTTAGTGTTCCATTAACTCTTTACACGCTGAGTATTTTTATACCCCTGCCCCCAGTGGGGGTAACAGAGTCTGTTCATCTGTCCATCCATCCATCAGTCCATCTGTCCATCCATATCGAAATTCAATCATGAATAACTTGTAAAGTACTTAGTTGGGTGACTTGATATTTGGTAAGCAAGTGTATCCCATTGCTGTATACCCATAGTGAAATGCAGGTGTCGTGTGAGATTTTATTGCCAGAGTTATTGCCCTTCATGGACTTCGAATTTGTCCGCCTTGAAATTAATTCATGAATAACTAAATAAGTACTCAATGGAATGACTTCATATTTGGTGTGCAAGTCTATCCTATTGATGTCTACCCACAGTACAAGGCAGATGTTATGCAGTGTATTATTATAGGAGTTATTGCATTTTATGGACTTTGATTTTGTATGTCCCAAAATTCAATCATAAATAACTTGTTTAGTTAAGGGTACCTTGATGGTGTAATCAACTCCTCCCACAGTTTCTAATGTAGAGAGTTGAAACTTTAGGATGTGGTTACACATGTCTTGCAGGCCTGAAAATAAGCAGTCTGACATTTGCAGAATGAGGTCCCCAGAAGGTGAATTTGATGTTGCTATCCCATACAGGGTCCTCGGTTCGAATCCTACCTGCGGCAATCGCGTTGTGTCGTTGGGCAAGACACTTCACCCCCATTGCCCACGTGGGTGCACGGTGACGCTGTGTACTAAGGCTACTGCATGTCGATGGTGCACCTGTCTTCAACCAGTGCTAACCTTGCTTGTGTGGAGTTAGTATGTTGGGGAGCTGACATTTGCTCGCCGTTGCTCGGTGGTTCTCTCCGGGTACTCCGGCTTCCTCCACCTGTAAAACTGTCAAGGTCATGATTAGCCATTGTGCAGAAATATGTGACCTTAAACACCAATAAATTAATAAAAATCCCATACAGTGGGCCAATTTATCCTCTGGGTACCTCTTTCTGTTTAGTTTTGAGACCCTGATTCAGATTGAGGTTCACAGAGGTTAAATTTAGTGATGCTACCCTTCTGTGCATCACTAAATTCACCCTCTGGGGACCTCATTTTGCAGATGACAGTCTGCTTATTTTCTGGCTTGATGTAGATGCGCAACATATATAAAGTTTGCAGAAAAATATTTTTTTCACAGCATTATCATTTCAAGTCACTCTCACACTTTGTAAAGAGGTGGGGGAATCTTTTTGTGTCACCCTATGGTGATATATGCCCCAATGGTCTGTAATCTGTCACAGGTCTGTCATCTGTCACCCTTCGGCGTCCCCCAGTAATAAATGTTTCATTTCTGTAATGCTATCCATGGTATTGCAGGCGGGTGTATATGCCACCCTTGACTTTGCTCCAGTTAAAATATTTTTTATCTAATCTAGTCATGGCTTCTGTAAAGCAGCCATGACTAGATTTAATAAAAAAATACATGGAAACGTGACGAAAGAAATCACTGGTCAAAAAGTAGATATACTCGCCCAAAAAAGAAAGTGTGCATTGCAGAAATTGATCAAACTCCAAAAAAATAATTACGTAGGTGTAAAGAGTGTTAACCTGTTCATGACTAAGTTATATTGAGCACAAAAACAGCTTTCCCCGTTACAAATTGCATTAACGTTAAATGACGTGCTGCACGTTTGTGAAAAGGCATGTTTTGCACGTGGAGAGTCTGAAAATTCATGTAGCAGTGTGAATCCTTGGGTATTTAAACACTAAAGTAAGGCCTTCTTATCGTTCACATTCAAACTTGCGCTGCTGTTAAAACGACTCCACATTAGCATGCCAAGATTGACAATGAATCAACGTCTCCTTGCCCTGGGTATGATTAGAGCTGGCAGAACACTCAGAGAGGTTGCCCAGCATTTGAACTGCCACCGTAACACTGTAGACAGGCTAGTCCATCGACATGCACAACATGATGACGTTCGAGACCGACCCCGCTCCGGGAGACCCCGAGTTACCACCCCTGCACAAGATCAGTATATCCATGTCGTCCATCTCCGGAACCGGCAACAAACAGCAACGACGACAGCCAGGAACATCCCTAACCTTAGACGGATACATCCTCAAACAGTAATCAACCGGCTGAGAGAATACGGCTTACGTCCTCGAAGACCTGCAATTCGTCCGATTTTGACGTTATGTCATCGTCGTGCTCGACTGCAGGGGTGTAGACAACATCTCAGGCATCCCTTACACTGGTGGCAACGTGTTTTATTCACAGATGAATGTCGTTTCCATCTTTCATCATCAGATGGCCGCCAGAGAGTGTACAGACGTCGAAACGAACGCTACGCAGATCCATGTGTCGTGGAGCGAAACCGTTATGGGGGAGGGTCTCTCATGGTGTGGGGGGGGGGGGGGGGCATCACTGCCCATAACAGAACTGAGCTGGTCATTATTGATGGCAATCTCAATGCAGCCAGATATCGTGATGAAGTGCTTACACCTGTTGTTGTCCCATTTCTGCAACGTCACAGCCCCGGCGTCATTCTACAGCAGAACAATGCCAGACCCCACGCAGCTCGTGTTGTTCAACAGTATCTGCAGCAACAACAAGTGGATGTTCTTCCCTGGCCCGCAAATTCGCCCGATATCTCACCCATTGAACACGTATGGGATGAAATGAAACATCAGCTACGCCGGCTTCCCCATGCACCGTCAACGCTTGTGGAACTCCAAAGACAGCTTATCAGAATATGGAACAACATCCCACAACACTTCCATGCTAACTTGTTCGCTTCCATGAGGCGTAGACGCACAGCAGTAGTCGATGCAGACTGAGGTCATACCAGATATTGAGTGTGTGACTTTTGTGTTTGACCCTTAGTGTCTTTGATTCTCCATGGCACCAAGAGTATTCGTCGTAGCATAATGAAATTTCTCGTGTTGATCACAAATTGATTCATCTGTGATTTGATAAAATTTCCATGAATGAAAATGATATATATCTTTTTTTAGTGTTATTTTTTAGCATGCACACTTTCTTTTTTGGGAGAGTATACAATTTGCAGGTGAAAATTTGTTAAATGTGGTCAAATTGTACTGAATTTACTGGCAAGAGATTTCCTGTTCTGGCAGTAACCTCTGCCAGCAGCATGCAAGGAGTTAAATGTGTTCTTTGTAGTTTTCTAAGGAATAGGAAATACCCCTCAATAGAGATATAAATATAACAAGGAATTTGATGCATAAAGCACTTCTTATGAATCAGAAGTTGTGTACATGGTTTATTTCTGTAAGGCCTTTGACAGAGTCTGGTATGAGGGACTGCATTATAAATTAATACAAAAGGGCATAGTTGGCCACTTGTATGATTACATCAAGCAGATGTTTTCATCTGCAAAAGGCTGCAAGCTTAATTTCGAAGCACTCTGAAAAATTCATGTAGGAGTAATGCAAGGGAATGATTTGAGCATGTTACTTGTTATCCACCGCCAAAATGAAGTTTGTGGGGGATCTAGCAATCAGGTCCATCTGTTCATCCATCCATTAGTAATAACTTTAGACCTCTGTATCTTGGTTAGTGAATGTCGGATTTGGATAATCTTTGGTATGCTGATGGACCATCATGGGGGAAAGGATATTCACAAAGAACAGGTTTTATCCAATCATTTTTTCTAGGGTCATTGCCCTTTTTTTACTTAGAAAATTTCAATTTTTATGGTTCACTGCTTGGTGGGGGATACCGGTGGTATTGCACCTTGTTAACCTTTTCGTTGATGATATTTCATTTTATTTAAAAGATGACAGTTATAATGTTCCTGAAATACAAGATGTTCCCAACCCATGACTACAAGTCCTGTTTTCCACTACTGAAAAGAGGCCACAGAACACAATAAATTTTGTATGAATTTGTAGAATGGGGAGGCTTATGGTCAAAAAGTGTTGGTCTTCAATAAAATCTGGTAGAAAAGTGGACATTTCATTCACCCATAGAAGTGACCAGTTACAAAATGTTACTTCTTCTTACCTATACCTGGGGTTAACTCTCTCCATGTTTTTTTTTAGCCCAAATGTTTACAGTCAGAGCTATGGTCGTGACTTTCGTCTGTCCGTCCATCCATCTGCCTCTCCATCCATCTGTCCCTCATTTAACATTTAGAGTTTTTGTTCAAGTTTGTGGTTCAAGTTTTTTAGTGAAGGTTAAAGTTTTTTTTCGTCTCAGTTAATATTAATAACTATTGATTGTATCATTCTCATTATTATTTTTCATGTTATTTTGTGAAATATTTAACCCTTTTTTAGCTCACCTGGCCTAAAAAGCCATGTGAGATTTTCTCATCACTTGGCATCCGTCGGCGTCCGGCATCCATAAATTTTTCACATTTTCATCTTCTTCTCCATAACCGCTGAGCCGGTGTGAACCAAACTTGGCAGGAATGGTCTATGGGAGGTCCTCTACAAACGATCCTCATTTTGTTCCCGTCGGATGAAAATCATGGCATCCAGAGGCATTCTTTGATTCTGGTTGGTGGATTTTCAAAAATCTTCTCCTCTGAAACTGCCAGACCAGATGTTTTGAAACTTCATATAAATGATGACTGGGACCCTCTCTACAAATGATGCTCATTTAATGTTGATCGGGTTGTAAACATGGCCACAATTGCGGCTTATAGTTACTATAGAAACCCTATGGGAAATCACATTTTCCTCTTCTTCTCTGGAAAAACTGAGGCGACGTGAAAACAAACCTGGCAGGGATAGTCTATGGGAGGTCCTCTATAAAAGATCCTCATTTTGCTCCCGTTAGCTGAAAAACATGGTCGCCAGAGGCATTCTTTAATTCTGATTGGTGGATTTTCAAAAATCTTCTCCTCTGAAACCACAGGGCCAAATGTTTTGAAACTTTGCATGGTTGATGACTGGGACACTCTCTACCAACATTCCTCATTTACTGTTATCGTGTTGCAAACATGGCTACAATTGCAGTTTATAGTTACTATAGAAAAACCCTATGGGAAATCCCATTTCTTATCAACCTACTCACAATTGTTTACTACAGGCTTGCACTACAGTGGAAGTCCCTAACTCGGATAAAATACTCTCTATTTTTGTCTTTCCCAAGGAAGTTGGGAAAGAAAAGTGGTGCAAAAGCACCAATAAAAATAAGCCAAAACTGGGTCGAGTGCAACCGGCGCAGACCCAGTACGGGACGCTCTCTCCCAAGTACAACTCCACGACTTCCGTTGCCAGTGCGCATATACCGTCTCTAAAGACTCATTCTTTTTGAAATCCGCTTCGTGTCGAGATGTTTTTGCACGCTTATCAGTGTTCCACCAGCTCGATGTTTGATGATTCCTGATTCATTATACCACAGTGTATCCTTTGTATTCTCAGGAACAGTGTTTTATATATTCTCTTTTCTATTATATGTCCATAATGTATTTTTATTTGCTCTCTCTCGAGTCGCTCGCAAATTTCGCGTGCCACGCGGTTCGGACTTAGATTTTTTCACAATTATTGTTAATGCTTTTTTTGCAAAATTTTCAAATTGTGTTAGAGTTAGGTGTCAGCGGGGTACCACTCCTGCAGTGTTTCTTCTTTCTTTTGAGAGTAGTCTTCCTGTTGGGTGGTTCCCGGTCGACCTTCTGGGGTCTTTGTTTCTGTCACCTTTCTCTCTTCTTTGGGGGTGTTCTGTTTTCTCATCTCCACTTCTCTGCTCCTCTCACCTCTATCATGCCCAGGACAATTCCCTGTGGGCAATGTCTGCTGCCAAAGCATGTGGACGATGTACATTTGTCTTGTTCCTCCTGTAATGGGTGTTCGGCCGAGCGGCCGTGTGGTGTCTGTGGAACATGGTCTTCCACCTTCTGGGCGTCAGTAAACCGTGTCATTCGTTCTCGTGGCCGTGCCTCCCGCTCCCGCGGGAAAGGAGAACGTGGTCGTTCGGGGCCTCCCGAGTCGACTTTGTCTGGTGAGAGTTCTTCCTCCTCCGTGGGGGATGTGCAGTCTTTTCCTGTGGTGGATACTGCGGGAGCCGTTGAGTGTTCTGGTGTAGAGATGCCTGGTTCCGGGACTACGGTCCCCCTCCAGTCGACATCTGAGGCTGTCACTAGGGTTGTGACTCCTCCTTCGGAGCCGAGCCGGTGTGCTCTCTCCACTATTTCACCAGCCTCAACGACTCTCGACGTATCTACTACTGCTGCTGGCCCGTCTGCTTCGTTATCTGTTTCAGCCGGCCTCGGCTTTTCGCTGCAGGGGACTGCAGGACTGTCCGATACTGTAGACGTGGGATATCGGCCTCAGCCTTCCCTGACTTCAACTCGGCGAAGTCGGAAGGGGCTGCCGGCCGAGCCCATCGCTGTGGTCTCTTCGCCGTCGAGCACCACAGTTGTGTCTTTGGATTCGGATGTTCGTAGTGGAAACACTATGAACTCCGTGGCGTTTCCGTCTACTCACTCTGGTCACACAACCAGTTTTGGGGGACCAACGCCTTTTGTGCAGCCTGGACCTTCTGCCCCGCAGAGGTCCGCGGTGACTCTCATGAGTTCTCGCAATATTGATCCTCGGGGTGCATCGTACCCCTATACACGTCTGCCTTCAGATGTTTCGGCTGCCGCCCGCCGTCCCGCGTCGGGTGTTTTGGAGGATTGTGACCCTTCGCTGGTTAAGAGGGTCAGAGGTGAAGCCACTTTGCCGGTTCACTCCCCTGTCGAACCGGTCGGTACAGGCAGTGAGCTTAGGGAGGCCCTCTCCTTACTCACTCAGGTTCTTTCTAAGAGCCTTCCTGTTGCTTCCAGCGAGGCTATGGGTGGTTTCCAGGCGCCTCCTTTGGCGCCGCCTCCCGGGATTGGAAACAGGCCGGTTTCCGATTCCTCTGGTGTCCCGACACCATGGGAGGCGTCGGCTGGTTTGCCCATGATGGGCTATGTGTCTTCTGACTCTGGGGAGGAGTCCGACATGCTTGAGGTCGAGGGGCAGCAGTCTTCGGACTTGGGGGCGGCTCTTGACTTTGTGTTTGGGTTTCTGCCTGAGCTCAAACCTGCTAACCAGCCGACAGTGTCAGCCTGGCCGTGATCATCGGTCGCGCGCCAACAGCCTTTGGAGCAACCTGCTTCTGGGCGCCTTCGACCGTGCCAGTCGGTACAGGTGGTTGAGGCTTTTTCAGCATTGGATGCCAAGCTGAATTCCAAGGCTTTGAAGACTTCGTTCTTCACCAGGGTTGACACCTTTTTGCCTCCTGTGCGTTATCGTTCCTACGATTCCGCCAATCCGTCAGTCTGCCAGACTTTGACGGTTCTGGATCAGGACTCCACTTCCCTCGGGCTTTCCAAGCCCAAGTCTGCCGTCATTCCAATGATGACTCTGGAGTCCACGTTGGGCTTATCTAGAGAGATGCTTGGCATGCTTTCTCTCTCAGATCACGTCGTCTCCGCTTTGGCTGCTTATCTGCCTCCAGATAAGTTTGACGAGGTACAGGCTCCTTTGCGTGTGCTGTCCAAGGCGCTTATGCACCTTACTCACACGCATGCCTGTAACACGGCCAATTTGGAATTAGTTCGAAGGGACGCTGTGCTGGACACAGGACGATCCCTTCCCGAGGAGCAGCGTGCTACTCTTCGATCTGCTTCTTTGGCAGGTCCGCAACTTTTCCATGGTTCCGTGTCGACGGTCCGGGATGACGTCCTACGTCATTCCAAAGATCAGCTGCTGTTTCGTCAGCTTGATCAGCCTTCTCGGGGAGGCAAGGGCCGTTCCAAGCCTAACAAGTACCCTTCTGCTTCCTCTGTGAAGCAAAAGGCTGGTCCTTCTGCCGCCGCCTCTACTTCTTACTCACGGGGTAAAGGTAGGGGCGGGCAGAATCGAGGGAAGTCTCAGGATTCTTCATTTAGCAGAGGAGGTGGTTTCTCCTCTCGCGGGCCTCGTCGGGGCTCGAAATGAAGGTCCTCACCTCGACTCGTCCCAGGTTGGAGGAAGGATAGCAGAGTTCGCAGACCATTGGACCACCATCACATCCGATCCATGGGTGTTAGATGTTGTTCGGTCCGGGCTGCGCATATCCTTCCGACGGCACCCCACTCTGTCAAGGGTGCCTCTTCCAACCACAGTTCCTTCAGACGTTTTACGTCGGGAACTTTTGTCCACGGAGATTGCCAATCTCCTGGCAAAGGGGGCGATCGAGGTCGTCAAGAACGTTCAGTCAGTGGGTTTCTATTCCCGCCTGTTCTTGGTGCCGAAGAAGGACAGCCGACTCCGACCGGTTATCGATCTGAGTATCCTGAACCAGTCTATCATTGCTCCCAAGTTCAGCATGGAGACTTTCAGGTCGGTCCGCCAATCCATTCACCAGGGAGATTTCGCAGCCAGCATCGACCTGCGAGACGCTTACTTCCACGTTCCGATGCATCGGGCGTCACGGAAGTATCTCAGGTTCGCTTTTCTGGGGCGAGTTTACCAGTTCAAGGCCATGCCTTTCGGCCTCAACCTGGCTCCTTGGGCGTTCACCAGACTGATGTCGCATGTGATAGCGTTCCATCGCACACAGTCCAGGGTGACTACTTCGGCATATCTGGACGATATCCTCCAGAGGCATTCCAATGCTGCCTTACTGGAATCGGATGTCGCCACTCTGTTGAGCTTGCTCACGTCGCTAGGATTCAGAGTCAACGAGGAGAAGTCGGACCTGGTCCCTTCTCAGTCGTTTTGTCATCTGGGGATGTCTTTCCAAACCAAATTCAATTTGGTGGCTGTTCCCCAGGCCAAGGCTGTGATTCTCTCAGCTTTTGCTCTGACTCTGTCCCAGTCCAGGTCCGCGACCGCTCGGAGTTTTCTCCGGCTGATCGGTCTCTGCGGTTCGGTGACGGATCTCATTCCTCTAGGTCGGCTGCGTGTCAGACCTCTCCAACACTTTCTGCTCAGTCGTTGGAGACCGAATGTAGATTCTCTGGATCAGGTGCTTCCGTTTCCGGACTCTCTGTATCCTCACCTTCTTCCCTGGACAGATGTTCAGTGGATTACGCAGGGTGTTCCGCTGGACTTACCCACGTCCGATCGCGTTCTGACGGCAGATGCCAGCGATCTCGGATGGGGTGCGACGTTGGATCCTCTCGGTCTTTCCCTGCACGGGATGTGGGACCAGGATCAAGCAGCTCTACACATCAACCAGAAGGAGCTTCTTGCTCTTCTTCTGAGTTTCAGGCAGTGGATCCCTCACCTGTCGAATCGCCAGGTCCTTCTACTATCCGACAATTCGACAGTGGTTGCTTACATTCGGAACCAGGGCGGCACGCACTCGCTTCCGATGTACGAGTTAGCTCGGGATCTTTTACTGCTCGCTCAGGATGTTCACGCTGGAGTGGTTGTTCGTCACATTCCCGGATGTCTGAACGTCCTAGCCGACTCCCTGTCCCGACAGGGCAGGGTTATTTCCACCGAGTGGATGCTTCACAGGGCAGTGTTCCAGTTGCTTTGCGATCTCTGGGGACGTCCCCACATCGACCTCTTTGCGACTCGTTGGAACCATCAGGTGGACACTTTCGTGTCCCCGTGTCCAGATCCTCTGGCTTTTGCCGTGGACGCTCTGTCACTTGATTGGAACGGTCTAGTCGGCTACGCCTTCCCGCCGGTTCC
The DNA here is from genome assembly GCA_031216915.1 of Pictodentalium vernedei. NCBI lineage: Eukaryota > Metazoa > Mollusca > Scaphopoda > Dentaliida > Dentaliidae > Pictodentalium > Pictodentalium vernedei. The sequence continues at coordinate 90,198,054 of CM062290.1, read as the reverse complement.
GATTCTTCCTCAGGTTCTCGCCAAAATTCGAACCTGCAGTTGTCGAATCATTCTGATCGCTCCCCTGTCGCCTCAGCGGGTGTGGATCAATCAGCTCCGCTCGCTGATGGCGGCGGTTCCGGCACGTCTCCCGCTATGTCGCGACCTTCTTTGTCAAGGTCGCCCGAGGAGGTTTCACGTCGACCCGACTTCATTGTGCCTTCACGCATATCTTTTGTCAGGTCCTGTCTCCTCCGTAAAGGTTTTTCGAGACGAGCAGTGGAGTGCATTTCTTCTTCAAGGAGGCACTCCACTGGTTTAGCTTATGCAGCTAAATGAAAGGTCTTCTGTCGATGGTGTGCTGATCACTCTGTTGATTATGCCAATCCTTCGATTTCACAGATTGCGGAGTTTCTGGTATATCTGTTTGATTCTCGGAGTCTCCAGCCTGTTACCATCAAGGGTTACAGGTCTATGCTTTCAGAGACTTTTTCTTATGTGGGGAAGCGTCGTATCGGCACTAATCCTTACCTCTCCAAGCTTGTTCGGCACTTTTCTTTGAAAAGGCCTCGGACTTTGTAGCTTACTCCACGATGGAATCTTTCGTGGGTGCTGCTTTGCTTGGGGGGGCGCCGTTCGAACCTTTATCCCAGGTGGATATGCATTTTCTCACATGTAAGACGGCTTTTCTGATGGCATTTGCTTCGGCCAGACGGGTTAGTGAGCTTCACGCCCTCTCGGTTGACCCGGCCTTTTTTAGGAGCTCTCCCAACAGTGTTACTTTTACCACTGATTGCTCCTTTTTGGCTAAGAATCAGTTACCAGATACTACTCCTCCTCCTATCTGTATCAGGGCTCTTCCCTCTGTTGAGGGTACTCGCCCTTTGCTCTGTCCGGTCCGTGCTATTCGCATTTGTCTTGATCGGACACGCTTCATACGGAAAGACAGAAAACGTTTTTTTCTGTCTCTCATTCCGGGTCGACAGAAGATCTCTCCTCAATCCATTTCTCGATGGATTTGTCTTGCTATTCGTACGGCTTATAGTCGTTTAGCAGCTGGCGATTGTATTACCAATCGTATTTCTGCCCACGAGGTGCGGGCACTGTCTACCTCTTGGGCTTATTCTAACTCCGTCAAGTTGTCGGATGTTATGCAGGCAGCCTACTGGAGAAATGCTTCTACTCTCTCCACCTTTTATTTACGCCAGTTGCAGGAGCAGTCGGAGGACCTTTTTGCCCTGGGTCCTCTTTCTTCTGCTCAGGCTGTTGTCTGCCATAGCCATTAGGCTTCTTGAAGGTCAGTTTCAGCCTTGTGCTGTTACTGCCCTTTTTCTGTCTGTGTGTCACACAGGCTCATATGTCTCTTTTCATTGTCCTTTACCAATGATTGCGACATTATGGTTGATAAGCCTCGGGACCTCTTCCATCTACTTCACGGTTCCAGTGCACTAGGGTTATGTGGGAGTTGGTTATGCGATTCCCTCCAACCTTTTGTCTATTCAGCCTGTAGTAAACAATTGTGAGTAGGTTGATAAGAAATCTAAATTTTATAGTAAATTTCCTTTCTTATTATACCTACCACAATTGTTTACATGGAGGCCCTCCCGTCTTCTTTACGGGTAAAGAATCTTTCCTCCCCGCTGATCACATAACTCTAACGTTTACGGATTCAAAAAAGAATGAGTCTTTAGAGACGGTATATGCGCACTGGCAACGGAAGTCGTGGAGTTGTACTTGGGAGAGAGCGTCCCGTACTGGGTCTGCACCGGTTGCACTCGACCCAGTTTTGGCTTATTTTTATTGGTGCTTTTGCACCACTTTTCTTTCCCAACTTGCTTGGGAAAGACAAAAATAGAGAGTATTTTATCCGAGTTAGGGACTTCCACTGTAGTGCAAGCCTGTAGTAAACAATTGTGGTAGGTATAATAAGAAAGGAAATTTACTATAAAATTTAGATTTTCATCTTCTCTCTGGAATTACTGAGCCGACGTGAACCAAACTTGGCAGGGGTGGACTGTGGGAGGTCCTCTACAAACGGTCCTCATTTTATTCCCATGGGCTGAAAAACATGGCTGTCTGAGGCATTCTTTGATTCTGATTGGTCGTTTTTCAAAAATCTTCTCCCCTGAAACTGCCAGGCCAAATGTTTTGATACTTCACATAAGTGATGACTGGGACCCCCTCTACCAACGATCCTCATTTAATGTTGATCGGGTTGTAAACATGGCCACAATTGCGGCTTATAGTTACTGTAGAAACCATATGGGAAATCACATTTTTATCTTCTCTGGAACTACTGAGCCGATGTGAACCAAATTTCGCAGGGATGATCTATGAGAGGATGGAAATATGTGGCCACCAGAGGCTATATTCTAATGCTTAACCCAATGCCTCTCCAGTCTGTACGAAGATCTGTACTGTCGGCAAAGTACTTGTTTTTTGAGAATCTGGTAAGGGTTGGTTCCAGTCTTCTGCACTGAGAACTGGGAAAAAAACCTCAAAAATATTGTATATACAGTACAAGTCAAAATAAGTTGTAGCAGAACTGCAATAAACTAAGCAAACTCCTGCTCTTGCCCTGATAAGATCAGAATCTGACATTTTCTGGAAAGCTTTCAGTGAGAGCTTTCCAGAAAATGATGTCAGCTTTTGGTCTTATCAGTGTAGGAAGAGAAAAGATACATAGTTTATAGGATTATCTTACAACTTATTTTGACTACTACTGTAAACAAGTGAAGTTAATACATTATAAGCTCTCAAGTTACTTATCTGAAATACTGATTGATGACAGGTGTATGGGAGTTTTTGTTTATTTTCTTTTCTCAGTAGCTGTCCAGCAAAAATAAATCTATGACAAAATTGGAGTAAAATGTGTTTCCTGTAACCCTTTACCTAGCCAAAGCTATTTGAAAGAGAATACTGTCTTGAAAAAAATTGTAATTTTCAAAATATTTAACCTTCTTTTACTGATTTTTGTGTTGAAACAGAATTCATAAATGTGTGCATTTTCAAGAAATCTTCTTTGAAACTACAAGGCCAAATGTTTTGTAACTTAATGTGACTGATGGCTGTAACCCCCTCTACCAATGATCCTCATTTAATCTTCATCGGGTTGCAATTATGGCTGCAATTGTGGCTTATAGTTACTATAGAAACTCTATAGGAAATCACATTTTCATCATCTTCTCTGAAAGTACTGAGCCAATGTGAACCAAACTTGGCAGACATGGTCTATAGGACGTTCTCTACAACTGTTACTCATTTTATTCCTGTTGGATCAAAAACGTTGCCGCCAGAAGCATTCTTTGATTCTGATTGGTCAATTTTGAAAACTCTTCTCTGAAACCAAATGTTTTGAAACTTTGCATGGTTGATGACTGGGACACTCTCTACCAACATTCCTCATTTACTGTTATCGTGTTGCAAACATGTCTACAATTGCGGTTTATAGTTACTATGGAAAAACCCTATGGGAAATCCCATATTTTTATACTGTACCAATGACCCAGACTTAGCTGGTGCTAACTCCTTAAATTATAGGGCCAAACACAAATTTTGCCCCCCAATCCCCCAAATTTGCATCAAAAACCGAAATTCAATGTCCTATATGGTCCTCCATACTTTCTATCCACTGCGCATGCACAGTGTCAAGGAGCTCTCGAAATTGGCGCAAATGTCATTCTTTGTTTGGCCCTAAAATCAGTAACATGTCACTGATATTTGGACTTGTAAATCTCAGTTTAAATGATGCCAGACACATAATTATGAAAGAAATGGTGGATCTAAGGATGAAATAAGAGGATGAGAGGAAGAAGCAGTGGCAGAATGTATTCAGGGCTGTAACTTATAATTGTTTTATGAAATTATTTCATGTTCCCTAATTTCGGGGCATGAGCCTTATGTTGTCATTCTTGCTATGAACTTACCATTGTTTGTTCAGTGTTTCCTCTCTCCCTTTCCTTAATAACCCCCTTGCTATTCTCCCATGCTTTTGGCACTGCAGTTTCTTCTCTGGAAGCCTCTATTTTACATCTGATAGTGTTTAAATTGGTTAATGATTTTGGGCCATGGTTTCAGTGCCTGGAGTCAGGTTTCCGGTTTCTGTACACTTTTGCTTAAGTTGACAACGGTTACTTCTGATAGTGATTACTTGTCTTCTATTAGTTCTACTCATAGCCAGATACATTAATATTGTCCGGAAGTGTTGCATTAATTTTGAAAAATGTTTTAAAATATTTTGTCCACACTTAGGCTTTTTGGGATCCATTTGGGCTCATTGTTCCCATTGGGAACTGGGGCTCTTCTGAAAATTTTTCAAAAATTTTTTTTTTTTAATTATTTTTTCGAAATGTTATAATGGATTATATTATATTATGTATCTTTGTTTCAAGGGTTAGTGCAAGTACTATGACTGTTTATATTTTTTCATGATGAAAAAATATTGTTCAATTGTAATGCGAGGAAATCTTCCTCTGATTCTCATGTTCATTGTGTTTCTTGTAGTCAATGTACTCGCACTAATTCTCGCTCAGTGTGTGCTAATTGTAATGACAATGTTGGAGACGTGTGTCACAATATATTGTAAGCGGTGAGGGGTCCATTCCGTTCCTCTCTCTGCAAGGTCACTCTAGTTTATCAGTCTCTTTTTCAGAAGAACAAGAACAGGGTGATGTTTCCGTGATGTCTTCAACAAGTGTGTCTCCGTCGTTGCAGTATTAGGGCTAGCGGCTAAGTGCTCATGGAAATACGACAATTGCCGAAGAGGTCCCTAGTAGGATCGAAGGCGTTGATCGTCCGCCCGGTATAGCGACTATTCATCGAATGGCTCGGCAGCCGAGTTCGTCCGTTGCGGTCGAGGGAAGCAGTTTGGGTGATGCGAGCACTATAAACATTGAACATGCACACCCAGCGACGACGGATCCGAGGATAGTACGGAGGAAGCCTATTAGTCCGATTCCTAGCTCGTCCAGGTCCATCCGGGCTGCGAGCGAGAGAGGCCCCTTCTCTCTTACAGCAACATCTGGGCCGCGATGTTGTTGTATGTTCGTTCTTTATTCGGAGCATACGTCCACTCCTCCTGCTCGGGATGCTCCGTCGCATAGACAGTCCGACGCGGCTGTTCTATTGGCTTCCTCATCCTCACGTCAGCACACACGACCACACCTTGGCTATGTGACTACAGATTACCAGGGGACGTTCGCATATTATATAAATGCAGGAATGAACGTCCCTGGAGCTCCTGCTTTGCCGACCAGGGAATCCACGTCAACCAGGTCACTACATCCACTAGCCAAGGACACGAGGCCTTTCCATTTGGGACGTTCGCATATTATATAAATGGAGGAATGAACGTCCCTGGAGCTTCCAGCAGCTAATTATGTAAGACCGCGGCTCCACAGGCCTCCATGACGGACTAGCTATCGCAGATAGCTCAATTCATCGCAGCATCCCAGCAGCTATCAGAAACTTTTTCAATAAAGAACTATCTGAGAATGCTGGGTCGGTTCGCTCCCCTGCAGAGTCAGTAGGGACGACCGAGATTATTATGTGGTCCAGGCGGATGGTAAAAGGGAATCAGCACGGCTGAAATTTTCCCTTTCAGAACAACTTAAGGTGCTGTAGATTTCATCCGGCATCACCTTTAGAAGTTGTTTCTCAGGACAAAAATACTGCGTTACCTGATAAGAAACTGTAAGCGTCACTGGACACAAACTTTTTCGGCCGGATTAGGGACACTGTCCCTGAGTTTCCGACCCAGTCCAGATATGTCATTGACATTTGAACTTTTGAATGACGCTATATTCAAGCTAGCCTCTAAGACTGGCAAATCCGGTTTCTTATCGCTTGCACTATACAGCTGCCTTTCATCAATGCTAGATATTAATTTGAAACGGCAGGACAAGGCACACCGAGAGTTCCTCTGAGTTTGGACGACTAGGCTGCAGACATGAAACGGTCATTATCCATGTCTATTTACTCCAGTATACTGGAGAACACAATTTAGACGCATTTTCTCACACTGATCACCTTACCAGAGTGTTATCACTACGTCTCGAAGCGAAAGAATTCCAGGATCTCCATCTTCCTTAAGAGTTCTTTCGAGGGCTATAGCATATTCTACGTATAACTCCGCCCTTTCAGTGGCAATATGGAGTTAGTCAGACGTGATGGTGCCCTGGCTGCATCCACAAGAGTGGATATTAAGGTGAAAAACAAACCTCTCTTCCAGTCGCTCCGGTCTCAGGAGAGCTTCTCTTCGTCGTTTAGCTTTCTACAATCTATATTAGATTACTAAGAAAGCTCCGGATTCTCTGCATTATTCCGCTTTGAATAAGTCGGCGTCAGCAGGGAGGAGTAAGGCAGGTTCTTCGGGGACGAATACGTCCAAAGGAAGTTCCTATAGAGGATCAAAGCCTCTACGTCTTACTCCGGAGACCGTCAGAGTAGCGACTCACATCGGGGTCGTAATGCTGGCCTGAGATATCGGGTCATATGCCCCTAGGTCGACTGGGCGAGGTGCGGGTCGTGGAGGGTCTGTTTTCTCCTTCCGCAATCATCGCAAGACCAGGAGGTGATTCCACGTCGACCAGGTCACGCCATCTGCTAGCCAAGGACATGAGGCCTTTCCAGTTGGAACGTTCGCATATTATATAAATGCAGGAATTTACGTCCCTGGAGCTTCCAGCGGCTAATTACGTAAGACCACGGCTCCACAGGCCTCGGTGACGGACTTGCTATTGCAGATAGCTCAATTCATCGCAGCATCCCAGCAGCTATCAGAAACTTTTTCAGTAAAGAACTATCTGAGCAAGCTGGGTCGGTTTGTTCCCCTGCAGAGTCAGTAAGGGACGACCAAAAGTTTTATGTGGTCCAGGCAGATGGTAAAAGGGAATCAGCACAGCTGAAATTTTCCCTTTCCGAACAACTTAAGGTGGCCATAGATTTCATCCGGCATCACCTTTTTTTTGTTTCTCTGGATAAAAAAATGCTGCGTTACCTGATAAGAAACTGAAAGCGTCACTGGACACAGACTTTTTCGGCCGGATTAAGGACACCGTCCCTCAGTTTCTGAGGACACAATTCAGTCCAGAAATGTCATGGACATTTGAACTTTTGAATGACCCTATATTCAAGCAAGCCTCAAAGACTGGCAAATTAGGTTTCTCATCGCGTAGCGCTATTCAACGGTCTTTCATCAGTGCAAGACATAATTTTGAAACGGCAGGACTAGGCGTGCCGAGAGTTCCTCTGCATTTGGACGACTAGGCTGAAGACCTGGAATTGTCATTGCCGGCGTCCATGTCTATTACTCCAGTATACTGGAGACGACAATATTGTCTAATAGAATTTAGACGCATTATCTCACGCAGATCACCTTACCAAGAAGAACTTGGACGGCATTCTTCAGGGTTACAGCAGCAAGTTAATGCTTCAGATCAATGTTCTGAGTCTGCTTCAATTGCTCCGACATCTCAGTTTCTTAGTAAACGAAAAGAAGTCGGATCTAGTGTCGTACTATTCATTCACCCACGTGGGAATGAGCTTAGAGACGCACAACAATCTCATTCGTCTGCCGTTAACCAGAGCGATTTTAGTCATTTGTTACGCTCGCTTTTGCCTTCACTCAGATGTAGTAACAGCGAGAGAATTCATTAGACTGACAGGTTTGTGTGTACCCGCTGCGAATATTATTCCGATGAAGCGGATACGCACTTGTCCACTCCACAGATATTTTATCTCAGAATTGGAGTGTGAAGACTCATTCGCTCGAATCGAACATTGTCTTGTCGAATCAAGTGAACAAGGGTTTCAGACTTGGGTAGATTTTCAGTGGTTAACTCAAGGAGTACCACTGCAACTGCCGCATCTGAGTTTAACGATAATGACGGATGCGAGTCAAACAGGTTGCGGCGCAACTCTGAGCCCAATAGATTCAGGGTGCCAGGGTCTTTAGGCTCCGCAGTTCCTAACAAGTACATAAACATCAAGAATGATGTTAATATGGCTTGCGCTACGTCAATGAATGAACATTCTTCAGAATTCGCATGTTCAAATTCTGTCTGACAAGTCGACAGTAGTAGCGTATATTCGGAACCTGGGAGGCACTCATTCCATTCCGTTATTCAATTTAACGGAAAAGATTCTTCTGTTTGTCCTAGAGCATCAAGTTCTTCTATCGGTCCGTCATATTCCAGGTCGTCTGAATGTTCTAGCGGACTCCCTTTCTCGGATAGGTCGTTTGTTGTTGTCAGAATGGACTCTCAACAACGATTGTTCAAATAGATTTGCTACTAATGCAATTGTCCAAGGGTAAATTTTTTTGCGACGCATCTCAACTATCAGTTGCAGACATATGTGTCGCCGTGTCCAGATCCTCGAGCGTTTGAAGTAGACACTCTCTCGATCTCTTGGGACGCAATGATAGGATACACGTATCCTCCAGCGCCATTGATTCTGGAGATATTGCTTAAGATAAAGCAATCTCACTGCAAATTCTGTTGGTAGCATCTCTGTCACCCCAGAGACCATGGATAAATCTTTTCAGGTATCTGCTGTGGGACATGCTGCCGAAGCTTCCTCCACAAGAGGATCTTCTTTCGCAGGGGAAATCGCGCACACTGCATCACAACCCGTAAGGTCTCAACCTTCACGTATTTTCGTTGTGCGGTCCTTCTTGCACGGCAAGCAATTTACAGGACGAGCAGTGGACACAATTTCTAACTGTAAGAGGACCTCCTCTTCGCTGAATTATGCTGCTAAGTGAAAGGTTTTCTCACGGTGAGGTAGGGATCATTCTGTTGATACCTATGCACATCATGATAGTTTGCAGATTCGATCTAATGTCTCTTTATCTAAGTTACGGAAAACTTTTCGATAAATAGACTTAGAACCCTTAGATTAATTCCTAAGTGGAATTTAGCTTGGGCTCTTCTTAATCTTAAAGAAGCGTTATTTGAGCCCCTTGATACAATGGACTTCAAATTCTTATGTTATAAGACAGCTTTCTCTTAGCCTTCTCTTCGGCTAGAAGAGTTAGTGAGCTTCAGGGACTATTTGTTGATGATTCTCACTTTCGTAGTGTAGGTAATACTATTACCTTGACTACTAAGGTTGAGTTTTTGACTAGATTCAGGCTCCTATAAGTATCCGGAATCTATTGTTATTAAGGCTCTTCCGTCTTCAGATGGGCATAGGCCTTTAATCTGTCCTGTTAGAGCTATACTTTTTTTTTTACAAACGTAGATCTGAGTTTATCAGAAAGGGACGTAAACAACATCTCTTTCTGTCTCTGCTGCCTAATAGTAGGGACATTACGGTCCATTCTTTTGCAAGGTGGATTCAATTAACTATCCGTACTGCTTATGAAAAATTATCTTCAACTCAGCAGTCTGTGCTTAAGATTTCGGCACATCAAGTATCTGTTCCGGCAGCGCATCTGTCCTGCTGCCCTCTTCGCTCTGGGGTATTTGACCCAGGGCTAGGGAAAGGGGGGGGGGGGGGAGCTTTATAGGGAAAAGCAAGGGAATACCTCCTCTGGAGTCAGTAATTCCAAGTCGGTGCCGGGATGGTTTTAAAGTGTAAAGCTAATTCATATAATATTTTAAAAGTGTAGCTCGGTGGGAAACATTTGTATATGTCACGGATCATACCGCTAACTATTTTTAATTATTGGCTTTCCTTTAATAAGATTAGTATAAAGGATTATACTGGATGTTAATAGAGATCATTGATGATTATTGTGCTCAATTACGGAATGGTATTGTGTCTTTCTTTTTTGATAAAACAAGAAAGATACATATAAAACCTGTGCTCCTCTTCTCCTTGAGGGGATAATTCTATTTTCAAGTAATCAAACTCACACCTCCCCGCTGATTACATAGCGCTTTCCAGGCACTGGTTGTAAAAATGACATTTGCGCCAATGTCGAGAGCTCCTTGACACTGCGCATGCGCAGTGGATAGAAAGTATGGAGGACCATATAGGACATTGAATTTCGGTTTTTGATGCAAATTTTGGGGATTGGGGGGCAAAATTTGTGTTTGGCCCTATAATTTAAGTAGTTAGCACCAGCTAAGTCTGGGTCATTGGTAAGGATAAAAAATACATAAATTACTATAAATTTTTTAACTTTCATCTTCTCCCTGGAATTACTGAGCAGACGTGAACCAAAACCTGGCAGGAATGGTCTATAGGAGGCCCTCCTCAAATGATACACTTTTTGTTCACGTTGGTTGAAAAATATGGCCAGCAGAGACATTCTATGATTCTGTTTGATGGATTCAAATGTTTTGAAACTTCATGTGATTGAGGACTGGGACACCTTCTACCAATGATCCTCATGTAATGTTGATGTAATGTTGCAAACATGGTCACCATAGCAGCTCATAGTTACCATGGAAAGCCTATGGAAAATCACATTTTTATATGTAGTTCCAGGTGAGCGATTATAGGCTCTGTAGAGCCTCTAGTTTGCAGTCAATTTAATTTAGAACTTCCAGGTTAAAGTTTTTGGTTACAGATTTTAGGTCAACTTGACAAAGTCAAGCTGAGCTATTGCCATCACTTCTCGTCCGTCGGCGTATGTGCGTACGTACGTACATTAGTACGTTAGTATGTACGTCCACAATTTCCTTTGGCACACCTCACAGGTCGCATTTATTATCAGATCACTTTGAAACTTGGTATGCTTGTTTGGAGTGACCTCTAGATGGGAGCTATCGATTTTTTTCATTTTCCGTCAAAAAATGTTGCCGCAGCCAATGTTATTAGAGCTTAGTTTAGTCAGACCTCAATATTTCCCTTTGGCACACCCTACAGGGCACATTTATGATCGGATTGGTTTGAAACCTGGTATGCTTGTTTGGGGAGACCTCTAGATGGGAGCTATCGATTTTCTTCAATTTCCGTCAAAAAATGTTGCCATGGCCAACGTTCTTAGAACTTAGTTTAGTCAGAAGACCTCAATATTTCCCTTTGGCACACCCTACAGGGCACATTTATAATTGGATTGCTTTGAAACCTGGCATGCTTATTTAGGGTGACCTCTAGATGGGAGCTATCGATTTTCTTCAATTTCCGTCAAAAATTGTTGCCGCGGCCAACGTTCTTAGAACTTAGTTTAGTCAGACCACAATATTTCCCCTTGGCACACCCTACAGGGCACATTTATAATCGGATTGCTTTGAAACCTGGCATGCTTGTTTAGGGTGACCTCTAGATGGGAGCTATCGATATTTTTATACTGTACCAATGACCCAGACATAGCTGGTGCTAACTCTTAAAAATATAGGGCCAAACACAAATTTTGCCCCCCAATCCCCCAAATTTGCATCTAAAACCAAAGAAAACATGTCCTGAATGGCCCTCCATACTTCACCTCTACTGTGCATGCGCAGTGTCAAGGACGTCCTGAAATTGGCGCCATTAATCATTCTTTGTTTGGCCCTTCATCAGTTAACATCTGACTGATCTTTGTGCTTGTAAATCTCAGTTTAAATGATGCCAGACACATAAATATTAGTGAAATGGTGATTCTAAGGAGGATATAGAAGGAGGAGAGGAAAAATGAGTGACAGAAAATAATCAGGGCTGTAACTTAAAATTTTTTGATGAAATTATGTTAAGTTACCTATTTTCGAGGCAACAGCCTGTTGTGGTCATTCTTGTTATCAAGATTACACTGCTTATTCAGTGTTTTCCTCTCTCCCTTTCCTTTAAGTCCCCTCTTGCTATTCTCCCATGCTTTTGGCATATTTTCTGTAATATTATTACTAAAATTTCTTGGGAGTTTTAGCTGGATAACTGAATGAATTCTGTTCTTTTCCCCATGTTTACGTCTTCACCTATGGGTGGTTAGGCGTAGTGTTCTGCATCTACCATCTGATGTTCTGCAGTTTCTTCCCTGGAAGTCTCTGTTTTGCATCAGATAGTGTATTATTGGTAACTGATTTCAGGCCAGGGTGCCTGGAGTCTTGTTCTAGTGTTTTTACACTTATTGTTTACATTTCCAACAACCCTCTGTGTGAGGGGGGATTTATTGAAAATAATATTTTGATGTTATTTTAATCATAACTACATACATTATTATTGTTTGTAAGTGTTGCATAAATTGTTTAAAATATTTTTAGAATTTGTGTCCACACTTAGGCTTGGGATCCATTGGGGCTCAACGTTACTTTTCAGAAACTTGGGCTGTTCTGAAAAAATATTTTTTCAAAAGTTTTTGATTCAATTATTTTTTCTATGTTAATGGATCTTTCTATTATGTATTTTGATTGTCAGGGGTTGGTGCGAGTACTAGGACTTTGTTTTCTTTTCACAATGAAAGGATATTGTTCAATTGTAATAAGAGGAAATCTTCCTCTGACTTTCATAATCATTGTATAATGTAGTCAGTGTACTCGCACTAACTCCTGTTCTGTATGTGTTGATTTCGATGACAACATGGGTAGCGTGTGTCACGGTATGTTAGTGGGGAATTGGCCATTCCGGTCCTTTCCCCGCAGGGTCACTCTACTTTATCAATCTCTGTTTCAGACGATCATGATCAGGGTGATGTATCCGTGATGTCTTCCAAAAGTGTGCCTCCGTCGTCACAATTAATAAAGAGCTAGCGGAAAAGTGCTAATGTAATACGTTAATTGCCTAAGAGGATCCTAGTAGGTTCGACGGCCTTTGATGTCCGCTAGCTCGCCCAGTGTAGCGTCCATTCATCGAATGGTTCGGCAGCCGGGTTCGTCCGTTGCGGTCTAGAAAGGAGTTTTGGGTGATGCAAGCACTATAAAATATCCATGTGCACACCCAGTGACGGCGGATTAGAGGGGAGAACGGAGGAAGCCTTTTAGTCCGGTTCATAGCTCATCCAGGTCCATCCGGGCTGCGAGCGAGAGAGGCCCCTCTCTCGTACATCAACATCTGGCCCCAGATGTTGTGGTACAAAATGTCTCGCATTCGGAGCATACGTCCGCCACTCGGGACGCTCCGTTATATACACAGTCCGGAGAGACTGTCAATAAGGCTTCCTCATTCTCATGGCAGCGCACACGACCGCACCTTGGCTACGTGACCTCCGATATCCAGTCAACTTCGCCAATCAGAGAATCCTTGGCGACCAGGTCACGCCATCCGATAGCCAGGGACATGAGGCCTGGAGACTCCGGACGTTCGCATAAGAAAGTATGCGGGAGTCAACGTACACGGAGCTTCCAGCGGCAAAGCATCGTAGGACCGCTTCTGCACAGGCCTCGGTGACGGACGTGCTATCCCAAATAGCACAACTTATCCCAGCATCCCAGCAACGACAGAAGCTCTGTCGCATAATATAATATCCGACGACGCTGGGTCGGGACGCTCCGCGGAAGCATCAGGTGCGGACGTCCGAAAATTTCATACGGTCCGACGGGATGCCGAAAGGGATTCGGAAGCTTTCGAGCTTTCCCTTTCGGAACAACATAAGCTGCTGTATATGTCATCCGACTTCATCTTCTAGAGGTTCTTCGTCGGACCAGAATGCTGCAATGCCGGATGAGAAACTGATAGCGTCGGTGGACTTAGAAATTTTTGCTTCGGTTCAGGGACATCATCCCTCAGTTCCGACACAGTCCAATAATGTCTCAGATCTGTTCGATTTATTGAACGTCGCTATATATTTTTTTTTTATATGCTTGCTATGTCCAAGCATATCTGGTTTCTTGTTCGCAAAATTACTGAGATGTCTTTCAAAAGTTTGCCTCTGTCGTCATAGTTAATGAAGAGCTAGCGGCAATTAGTGCTCATGGATTACGTCAATCGCCTAAGAGGTCCCTAGTAGGATCGACGGAGTTGACATTCGCTAGCTCACCCGGTGTAGCGTCCATTCATCAAATGGTTCGGCAGTCGGGTTCGTCCGTTGCGGTCTAGGAAGGAGATTTGGGTGATGCGAGCACTATAATAGACTTTATAGTACACACCCAGTGACGATGGATTAGAGGAGAGATCGGAGGAAGCCTGTTAGTCCGGTTTCTTGCTCGTCCGGTCCATCCGGGCAGCGAGCGAGAGAGGTCCCTCTCTCGTGCAACAACATATGGGACCGGATGTTGTGGTACAGACATTTCACCTTTGGAGCGTATGTCCGCCACTCGGGACGCTCCGTTATATAGACAGTCCGAGTGACTGTCGATATTGCTTCCTCATCCTCACAGCAGCGCACACGACCGCACATTGGCTACGTGACCTTGAATATCCGGCCAGCTTCGGCATTCAGTGATTCCATGGCGAACAGGTCACGCCATCCGGTAGCCATGGGACACGAGGCCTGCACACTCCGGTCGCTCGCATAATAGAAGTATGCACGGGGTAACGAACACGGAGCTTCCAGCGGCAATGCATCGTAAGACCGCTTCTCCACAGGCCTCAGTGACGGACGTGCTATCCAAAATAGCACAGCTTATCGTAGCATCCCAGCAAACGACAGATTCTCGGTCGGATCAGGCATAATCCGACAGTGCTGGGTCGGTGCGCTCCGCTGTTGCATCAGGTACGGACGACCGAATATTTCATAGGGTCCGACAGGATGGCGAAAGGGATTCGGATGATTTAGAGCTTTCCCTTTCGGAACAACAGAAGCTGCCATACATTTCTTCCGGCATTATCTTCCAGAGGTTGTTCCGTCCGACTACATTGCTGCGATGCTGGATAAGAGACTAATAGCGTCATTGGACACAGAGTTTTTGATCGGTTCAGGGACATTGTCCCTGAGTTGCCGACGCAGTCCAATAATGTCTTAGAACATTCGAATTATTTAACGACGCTATATATATATAAGCTTGCTACCAAGCATGATAGTTTAGTTTCTTGTCCGCAATGCTCTATTCTGCCTTTTATCAATTCTAGTAAATAATTTATATTGGCAGAACAGGGCATACTGAGAGTTCATATGCGTCGAGACGGCGGGGCTGAAGATTAGGAATTATCTTTTTCGCCGTCTATGTCAATTCCAACCACAATGTTGGAAACGACAATGTTGTCTAATAGACTTAACTTAGACGCTTTATCATACGTAGACTACCTTACTGAGGAGTTATCATTACGTCTTCAAGAGAAAGAATTCCAGGATATGATCCTCAATGTGATTTCTTTCAAGTGCAGTAGTTTCCACGTATAACTCCGCCCTTCAGTGGCAACCTGGAGTTGGTTAGACATGACGCAGCCCTAGCTACATCCACGCGCGTGGATAGTAAGGTGAAGAACTCTCTCAGAGTCGCTTCGGTCTCGGAGAAGCTTCTCTTCGACGGCAACTTTTCAGCAATCTATGAATTGCTCGATATACACGTTCTCTTGTCTATCAAGTGTAGCAAGAGATTCAGACTGGGGCAAACATTCGGTGGTTGACTCAGAGAGTGCCACTGCAGTTGCCGGATCCGAGTTTTATCATTATGATGGATGCCGGTCAAACAGGTTGGGGTACAATATTGATCCCAACGGATTCGAAGTGCCAGGGTCTTTGGGTTTCGCAGTTTCTAGGCAAGCACTTAACTTCCAGGGAATGATGTTATTTAGGCTTGCACTATGTCATTGGATGAACATTATTCAGAAACGCATGTCCAAATCCTGTCCAATAATACGACAGTAGTTGCGTATCTCCGGAACCAGGGAGGCACTCATTCGATTCCGTTATTCAATTTAACGGAAAGAATCCTTCTGTTTGTTATAGTACACCAAGTTAGTTTTGCTTCGGTCCGTCATATTCCGGGTCGTCTGATTCTATTAGCAGACTCCCTTTCACGTATGGGTTGCTTGTTGCCGTCAGAATGGACTCTCAACAAACAAGTATTCAATCAGATTTGCTATCAGTGGGAGCGCCCAATGATAATTTATTTGCGACACAACTCACTATTCAATTGCAGACGTATGTGTTTGCATGTCCGGATCCCTGAGCTTATGTTGTTAATGCTCTATTGATCTAATAGGACGCAATGATAGGATATGCGTATCCTCCAGCGCTGTTGATTCAGCAAGTATTGCTAAGATAAACATCCACAATACAATTCTGTTGATAGCATCTCTGTCTTTACAGAGACTGTGGGTAATTTTACTCAATGGTCTACTGTGGGACTTTTCGCGAAAACTTCCTCCATGAGAGGATCTTCTTTCGCTGGGGAAATCGTGTCATCTTCATCACAACCCGCAAGGTCTCAACTTTCACGTATTCCATTGTGTGTGTCCTTCTTGCTCGTCAAGCATGGTACAGGACGAGCTATGGACGCGATTTCTTACTGTAGGAGAACCTCTTCCTCGCTATACTATGCGGCTTAAGTGAAGGCTCTTCCGTCGTTGGTGTAGGGATCATTATGTTGATATTTTTTATCCCTCCATACTAGACATTGCAACTTTCTAGTATACTTGTTTGACAAGATCTACTGCAGCCTGTTACTATTAAGGCTATAGGTCTATGTTATCTCATACCTATGCACTCTATGATAGTTTACAATTGAGTCTTATGTCTCTTTATCTAAGTCAGTTAGAAACTTTTCGATAAATAGACCTAGAATCCTTAGATTAAATTCCTATACGGAATTTAGCTTCGGTTCTTATTTAGCTAAGTAATCATTTGAGCCTCTGGAAACAGTAGTTTTCAAATTCTGACCTTTTAAGACAGTTATTCTGTTAGCCGTCTTTTTTACTGAGGAGTCAGTGAGCTTCATGCACCATCGGTGGACGATTCTCACTTTTGTAGTGTCGGAAACACTACTTCCTTTACTACTTAGGTTGGATTTTTGGTTAAGAGTCAGGCTCCTAATAATATCCGGAACCTATTGTTATTAAGGTTCTTCCGTCTTCGTACGGGCATAGGCCTTTACTCTGTCCGGTTAGAGTTTATGTATTTATAAACAGATATCAGTTTATTAGGATGGACGTAAGCTTCTTCTGTCTTTGATGACTAATAGAAGGACATTACGCTCCATTCTATTACTAATGGATTCAATTAACTATTGGTACTGCTTATGGTATATCATTGACTCAGCAGTTTGTGCTTGAGATTTCGGCTCATGAAGTAAGAGCTCTTTCTACTTCTTGGGCTTACATTAATAGTGTCGCTATTATAGATTTTATGATGGCTGCTCATTGGGCTCAGCCATCCACATTCATGAATTTTTATCTCAGAAATATTGAGTCCATTTCTGAAGGCCTCCATTGTTAGGTCTATTATCTACTGCTCAGAATGTCATTCACTTAACAGTTGCTACTATAGCTAGGTAGGCTTTCTGTTCTGGCAGTGACTCCGTCCTGCTGCCCTCTTCGCTCTGGGCTATTT
This sequence comes from Pictodentalium vernedei, assembly GCA_031216915.1. NCBI lineage: Eukaryota > Metazoa > Mollusca > Scaphopoda > Dentaliida > Dentaliidae > Pictodentalium > Pictodentalium vernedei. The sequence continues at coordinate 90,180,782 of CM062290.1, read as the reverse complement.
GACCCAGGGCAAGAAAAAGGGGGGGGGGGGGGGGGGGGGGGAGGGTGTTCCCTTGGGTCACCTGTTTTATTATGAAAACAAGGGGATACCTCCTCTGGAGTTAGTAATTCTGAGTTGTTACTGGGATGGCTTTTAAGTGTTAAGTTTATGTTTTAAAAATTCATTCAGGTCATAGTTTTTAAAGTATAGCTTTTGAATATATCAAGTGTCAAACGGACGTTATTATACAGTCCTCAGACACTTTTAAGGAGTATAAAGAGTCTCTATTCTCTAGACTAACTTTATTTATTGGCTTACTTTAAAAATTATTAGTATAAGGATTATACTGATTATTAATAGAGTTCAAGGATGTTATGATGCTCAATTTTGGAAGGTGTTGTGTCTTTCTAATTTATCATAATTAAGAAAGATACATGTAAGGCCTAATACTCCTTTTCCCCTCGAGGGGATCACTCTATTTTATATAATTGAGCTTATTTGAACTTGCTCTATGTCCTAGGCCCTCCAGCCTTTTTACTATTCAGCTATGTCTGGGTCATTGGTACAGTATAAAAATGTTAAAAAATTTATAGTAATTTATATATTTTTTATACTTACCAATGACCCAGACGGGGAGGCCCTCCCAGGAGTTGGGAACTCATACCTCCCCGCTGAGTACATAGCGCTTACCAGGCACTGGTTATATGAATGATTAATGGCGCCAATTTCGGGACGTCCTTGACACTGCGTATGCGCAGTAGAGGTGAAGTATGGAGGGCCATTCAGGACATGTTTTCTTTGGTTTTAGATGCAAATTTGGAGATTGGGGAGCAAAATTTGTGTTTGGCCCTATATTTTTAAGAGTTAGCACCAGCTATGTCTGGGTCATTGGTAAGTATAAAAAATATATAAATTACTATAAATTTTTTAACTTTCTTCAATTTCCGTCAAAAAATGTTGCCGCGGCCAACGTTTTTAGAACTTAGTTTAGTCAAACCACAATATTTCCCTTTGGCACACCCTATAGGACACATTTATGATTGGATTGCTTTGAAATCTGGTATGCTTGTTTAGGGTGACCTCTAGATGGGAGCTATCGATTTTCTTCAATTTCCGTCAAAAAATGTTGCCGCGGCCAACGTTTTTAGAACTTAGTTTAGTCAAACCACAATATTTCCCTTTGGCACACCCTACAGGGCACATTTATGATTGGATTGCTTTGAAATCTGGTATGCTTGTTTAGGGTGACCTCTAGATGGGAGCTATCGATTTTCTTCAATTTCCGTCAAAAAATGTTGCCACGGCCAACGTTCTTAGAACTTAGTTTAGTCAGACCACAATATTTCCCTTTGGCACACCCTACAGGGCACATTTATGATTGGATTGCTTTGAAACCTGGTATGCTTGTTTAGGGTGACCTCTAGATGGGAGCTATCGATTTTTTTTCATTTCCGTAAAAAAATGTTGCCGCGACCAATGTTCTTAGAACTTAGTTTAGTCAGAAGACCTCAATATTTCCCTTTGGCACACCCTACAGGGCACATTTATGATCAGATTGCTTTGAAACCTGGCATGCTTGTTTGGGGTGACCTCTAGATGGGAGCTATCGATTTTCTTCCATTTCCGTCAAAAAATGTTGCCACAGCCAACGTTCTTAGAACTTGGTTTAGTCACACCACAATATTTCCCTTTGGCACACCCTTCAGGGCACATTTATGATTGGATTGCTTTGAAACCCGGCATGCTTGTTTGGGGAGACCTCTAGATGGGAGCTATCGATTTTTTTCAATTTCCGTCAAAAAATGTTGCCGCTGCCAACATTCTTAGAACTTAGTTTTCATTCTTCAAACCCCCAGTGCCAATTGGGCAATTGTTTTCTTTGATCCAAAATGCATTTTGAAGGATTTAAAGTGACTATACTCCCCCCCCCCCCCCCTCCCCTCGTGCCAATTGGGCAATTGTTTTCTTTGATCCAAAATGCATTTTGAAGGATTTAGAGTGACTACATGCAGAAAAAAATGTGACTCCTATAAGCAGAGCATTTTATAATACTGTACGTAATATTGACTTACCAGAATGACCACATAATTCACTTTTTAATAAATGCAATATCTACGAATCTGCTGGCCAGTGTCAAATAATTTCCGTATACATTTGATTGGAATTAAAAAACAAAACTGTTGTACACTATACTTGCATGAATGACATTTTCAAGACAGTAAGCCGAGATCTAAGGCTTTTATTATCAATACACGAAACTCAACAAGATATTCATTAATATTCATTGTAAAATGTTCATCAGTTTATCAAATGTGATTTCCTTTGATGAACTGTAACTTGCCACGTGCTCTTCATTTTATACTGTCCGATATATTTATTTCTACACATAATTTTAAAAGTTTGAACATCAAAATCGGTTTCAAATTCATAGTTGAAGTCAGATGGAAATTTAAGGTTACAATGACCTAAATGAGTGACTTTTACTTCATAAAATTTTGAGGGTTGCAATAATTTTCTAGGGTCAGTCAGGTTATCCTAAACACAGTTTGGTTTTTTAGGGGAGCTTTTTGGCCTGACATTTTACAACATTACAGGCATAGATATGTTATAATTATTTATTCAACTGATACAATCAACAGAAGATGCCTTCTTAACTGTTAGTGGAAGATGTTTTAATTATACTGCCGATCTGATAAATATATATGGATAGTTTCTATATGCTCATGGACAACCGAAACAGAAACTGCAACCAAGGGTTTTTTTATTTAAAAAACCGAAACATTACCACAGTGCAAATTCCACAACCTCCCCAGCTCTACCAATTATGCAATTTAATTCTTCTTTGGTCCAAAATGCATTTTGAAGGATTTAGATTGCATACATGCTGAAAAAAAAATTACTCCTACGACCCCACACCTGTGTCAGTTAGGTTTTTTTTTTCTTTGCTCAAAAATGCATTTTGAATTATTTTAGAAATCACATGCAGAAAAAAAAATTGGCTCCTATGCCCCAACAATACCGCCCCCCCCCCCCCCCCCCCCCCCCCTTTTTTTGCTCCAAGATGGATTTGGCTGGATTTAGTAAAACAACCTGTGCTCCCCCTCCCCAATTGGGTGATTAGCCATTTTGCATATATAAATTGTCAACAATTCCATTAGCAAACACTACAGGCCGCATCCTTCACCCCATCTTCTTCAAAATTTCACATGTACCTTTGGTGTGATGTCTAGATGGAAGCTATCAAATTTTTCTGAATTTCATTGAAAAACAATGCGTCAGTGGCCATCTTTGATTTGGCATATAAATTGTCAGCAATTCCATTAGCAGACCCTACAGGCTGCACCTCTCACCCAGTCTTTTTCAAATTTGCTATGTAGTTTGGTGTGATGTCTTCTCTGTAGAAACTTGAGTGAATGACTTGACATCACTGGATCTTTCTATTCAGTTCAGTCCCTTCTTGGACAAGTTCAGCTGCAGTGTCATTGACAATTTCATTCATTTGGGCCAAGGTCTACTGAAACTTCATACAGTCGATTCAAATAATATTGGCATTAATTTAACCCTTTTCAAAACGGTTTTTGAACTTAGTTTCTTTAAATTTGGAATTAGGCTTCTACCACATACTTTGTTACTTTTTGTTCTTGCATGATCAATACAACTTTAATAATTGCATTTACAGACATGATTTCTTTTACTTGTATGCAGCTATTTTTTCATTACCGGAGCTTCATGGTTTGGAATATAAAGAAATGCCTTCTGCAGCATACTTCTGTTGTTTTGCAAAAAGCAATACAGATGGGAAGGAAATAGGGGTGAGGGACGTTGATGTTGTCTCCAAAACTTTGGGGGATATGGGTGGAATCAATACTCCCCCCTCTTCCCCATGTTATCCAGAAGATAAATCCAGTTCTAATTATACGACTCTCTTTAAATTTGATAGTACATTTTTTCAACAAGAAAACACAGGTGCACTTCAAATTTGAAGTATAGTCTTTTAAAATTTAAACCACAAATTTTAAGTTAAAAACTCCAACTTATATTGACTGCAGTTTGGAAATGTAATGCAGAAAAATCCCTTTGCTTTGCATGCATATACATGTCTCATTTTCTTGTACTATGCATATTAGTTAAAGGGTACATATTTTATTTTGTAAATGTACCCAAATAAATGGATTTAGTCTTGATTGTGTGTTTTTTCTCTTTTGTCACCTGTAAACAAATATGCAAGTTGTTATTTCATTAATAATAATTTTTATTAAAAAAAAAAAAAAAAAATTTGAATAGCAATTTTTGTATATCTTGAGTGCAGATATGGCAAATTCATAGGTAAAAGGTTAACAAAAAATAGCACAGACTATTTTGTGTCTAAGCATTGTCATTGCTGGGACAGTCAGGCTCTATGCATGACATCACTCTAGTTTGATTAATGCGACAATGAATTTGAGGGCTATTCTATTGTGCTGCTGAAAGCTTATTTTAAATTTTAATGCGCCAAAGGACAGCACTTTGTATGATGGAAAAATTGTTTCACGCTTTATTTAAACATATTATATTCTGTGTACTGGAAACCTGGGGAAATCTGCCAGTCCTCAGTACCCATAAAAATAGAGAATCAGTTCACCTAACATTTTACAAGAATATGTTACAAGTACACTCAAAATCTTGTAATGTGCCTGTACTTGCAGAACTTGGCAGGTGTCCAGTGCTAATCGATACTCAGTTCAATATGGTAATGAATTGGATTAAAGCTAAAACAGTTAACATCATTCTTCTCCTTGTGATCGCATATGATGACATGCAGGCTTGTGAACATGGCTGCACATCTGCTGTGGAATCCTTACTTCCCAGCTGTGGATTTTGCTATGTGTGGCTTATCCCATGGCAAGTTCTTCAAAACTTGGAGAAAATTTTCAGACACTGCCTTTGTGTTGGGGGGGCAGGGGGGGGGGGGGGGGGGGGGGGGGGGGGGGGGGGGGAATTATTGTTTCGTGCATTTCAATCATCACAGAATCTTTTCAGATATAACATTATTTCTGGTAGGGAGATCTTGTGATAATTAGGGTGTATCAGGTGGAAGTGTGTTTCTGTTTGAGGTTTGACATAAGAATAGCTGCATTGAGTTTAGTTTCTTGCTGCTGCACTCTCTGCTTTAAAGTGGATCTTGGGTCATTTTGATATCCTGGAAATCATATGAAGAAGATATGAATTGGGGCGGTGGAGATTGAGAGGGTTCACTTGGTGATCTCATGGACTACCTTGTGATGTTGTGTGATTACTGTTCATTGAACATTAATGAATTTCTAGGGGATGAAAAATAGTTGCATGACTTTACTGAGGATTTCCACAAATTGTGTGTATGTGTGGAGAAAGAGAGAGAGAGGATTTGGCCAGGGTGAATATGTTTAGTGCATGCTGTAGTACTTATGTTTGCTTGGGTTAATACAGTATTACAGTATTTAATTAGTTATCACTGATTCATATTTCGAACAGTCTTAAAATATTTAATTAGTTGATTATGGATTATGATTTTTGTATCCTTAATAAATATTTCTATTTCCTAATTTTTCTCTAGGATCCATTAGCAATAGCAGTAAGTGCAGCAAATGCAGATATTGTAACCCTGTGAGTATTTATTCAACTTATTCGTATTAATGCACATAATATTGGATAATAATACACACACAAATTTATAAATATCACTAACAGACTGATTGCTGTTTTTGTTTGAGTGAAATTGTAAGTTAAATGAATGAGGATACACTATATAAAGATTATAAAGAATAAATGCAAAATATTAACTCTTCTCCTGCTGCAGGAGGATTTTCCTAACCAGTACAGAAAGTCTTTTGTTACTTTTTACTGGTGTAATCCTGGCTATTGGAAACAAAAATCACCATACCAATCATTTTTTTTATTACAGACGTCACAGCAGCCATGACTTGATTATTAAGAAATTATAAACAAATACTCAGCAGATTAACTGTTAATTGTTAAATCCGAATTGGTCTTAAAAGCACATTAATCCTTTGAAACCGAGAGACTGCTTTTCTGGTCCAGGAACATAATGCGTAATAATATCATTAAATTGAATGACTGCTTAGCTCATTGCGCCGTTCCAATGAGGGGTCATAAGCTATGGTTTTGACACAAAAAGTAAAAAAAAATTACTTATTCAAGAATTTTATTTGCAAGTGTCGTCTGCTTTTCTTATTAGGTAAAGGGTTAAGTTACATCTACTTTCTTTTGCAGATTGAGACTTGCAAAACTTAATGAAGAAATGAAGGAATCAGATGTTTATGGACAGCCTGGTAATTGTATAATTTTCTCTTTTTTAGCTTAACTCTTTACCCAACATAATGGCCAATTAATATTTTTATACTGTAACCAATGGCCCAGACTTAGTGTGCTAACTCTAAAATATTCAGGGCCAAACACAAATTTTGCACCCCCCAAATCTCCAAAATTTGCATCCAAAATCAAAAAACTGATGTCCTATATGGTCTTCCATACTTTCTCCTACTGCGCATGATGCGCAGTGTCAAGGAAGTAACGAAATTGGCGCCAAGCCTCATTCTTTGTTTGGTCCTTCTGTCAGTAACATCTCTCTGACTTCTGTGCTTGTAAATCTCAGTTTATATGATGCCAGACACAAACTAATGATGAATATGGTGGATCCAAGGTTGCATTAAAAGGAGAGGAAGAAGCAGTGGTTGGATGTGTTCAGGGCTGAGAGACTGATGTCTGTTCTCTCATCACAAGGTCACTCTAGTTTTTCAGTTTCTTTTTCAGAGGAACAAGATCATGATGATGTTTCCATGATATCGTCTGGAAGTTTGCTGCCGTCGTCGCAAACTAACGAAGAGCTAGCGGCAAAAGTGCTCAATGAAATCAGACAAGGGCCTTGATCTCAGAATATGGGATTTACATTCTTGTCGCCAGCTAGTTCAACCGGCGGATCTATCACTCAGAATATGGGTGGTGTGACACTGGGTAAGTCTGTAGCAGTCGAGGAGAGGAAAAAGGGTGTTGCGAGCACTATAATATCGGATCATGCACACCCTGTAATGATGGAACAGAGGAAGCCAGTCAGTTCTGCAGGGGGCTCGTTCAGGTCATCCCGGACTGCGAGCGAGAGAGGTCTCTATGTCTTACAACAACATCTGGGGCTGGAGGTTGTTGTTCAGAACGTTTGTCAGTCAGAGCAAACGTCCACACCTCCTGTCCCGGACGCTCTGTGATATAGGCTACCGGGGTCGGCTAGTCTATCGGCGTCTTCTTCATCGTATCAGCACACACGACCTCACCTTGGCAATGTGGCCACAAAGATCCAGCCTGCATCGCCGACGAAGGATTCAATGTCGTCAAGGTCACGCCATCCAATAGCCAGGGACACGAGGCCTCATCAGTCTGGACATTCGCATAAGAGGATTATGTCGAACACGCAGTCCCAGGAGCTTCCAGCGGCTAAACATCAGAGAACCGCGGCTCCACATGCCTCCGTGACGGACTTGCTGTCGCAAATAGCGCAGCTCATCGCAGCATCCCAGCAACCTCCGGAACATCCTACAGCAGTTTCTGATCAGGAATTGTCAGATGAAGCTGCGTCGGTTCGTTCCTCTGCATGGTCAGACAGAGACGACCAAGATTCTCATGTGATCCAGTTGGATGGTGAAAGGGAATTTACGGAGCTGGATTTTTCCCGTTTGGAACAACATAAGGTGGCGATGGAGTTTATCCATCAACACCTCCCAGATGTTGTTCCGTCAGATCAGATTGCTGCGACCAAAGATAAGAGACTGATAGCGTCATTGGATTCTGACTTTTTTGGCCGGGTCAAGGAAGCTGTTCCTGATTATCCGGTGCAGTCCAGCAATGTCTCTCGGACGTTTGACTTGCTTAATGACGCTATTCGGGGTCGAGGAAAAACAGTTTCTTATCCTCACGTGCTCTGGATCTGCCGTTTATTAATAGTAGAAATAAATTTACAACGGCAGGTCAGGGCATCTCGATTTTCCTCTGCATTTGGAGGATCAAGCTGAGGACTTAGATTTGTCTCTTCCTGCGTCCTTTTCTAATCACTCAAGTACTATGGAGACAACGATTTCTTTTAATAGAGCGAACCTAGATGCTTTGTCATACGCAGATCACCTTACTAGAGCGTTAGCACAACGTCTCTGTGGGAAAGAATTTGAGGACGTACGTACCTCTTTAAGAGTTCTTTCTAGGGCTATTGCTTTCTCCACATATAACTCTGCCTTATCAGTGGCTAATTTAGAGTTGATTAGACGTGATGCAGCCCTGGCTTCATCCACTATGATGGATTCTAAGGTGAAAAACTCTCTTCCAGTCGCTCCGGTTTCCGGTGACCTTCTCTTTGATAGTAAGCTTTCTTTAATCTATGATTAGATTACTAAGAAAGCTTCGGATACTCTGCTTCTAAAGTCTGCTTCTAAAAGACCTGACTCAGCAAAAAAGAGTAAGGCAGGAGCTTCTGCTTCAAGTTTGTCCAAGGGAAGCTCCTCTAAAGGATATAAGAAGTGCTCAAGTTCTTACTCTAGAGACCGTCAAAGTAGCGACTCAGGTAGGGGACGTGGTTCTGGCCGAGACAACTGATGAGACGTCCCAAGGTCAGCAGGATGAGACGCTGCACGGGGAGGACGTAGTTTCTCTTCCCGTAGGCCTCGCAGGTCCAGGAGGTGATGGTCAGGACCTCTATTGTGGTCCTCTGGGCGGAAGGCTGACAAGGTTTTTGACGAATTGGTTGTCAATTACAGATGACCAATGGGTAAGAGGGGTTATCTCGGATGGCCTAAAGCTATCTTTCCGAGAAAAACCTCCAATAACCTCCATCCAGTTATAGATTTGAGCTGGATAAACAAACTGATTGTGGATCCAAAGTTCTATATGAAGACCATTCGATCAGTAAGGGCAAGCATTCGGGTGGACGATTATGCATCAAGCATAGATCTAATGGATGCATACTTTCATGTCATGGTAAATCCAGCATTCAGAAAGTACTTGGGAATGAGCTTTGAGACTCACAACAATCTGGTTCGTCTTCTGTTACCCAGAGCGAAGTTAGTCATTGAAAGAATTCATAGGACTGATGGGATTGTGCGGAGTGGCAGCGGATCTCATTCCGATGGGCCGCTTGCACACACGTCCACTCCAGATACTTTTCACTCAAATTTGGAGTGTGAAGATTCATTCGCTCGAAACAAATATTGTTTTATCGGACCAAGTAAAACAAAGGATTCAGATTTGGGCAGACATTCAGTGGTTGACTCAGGGAGTTCCACTGCAACTGCCGGATCCAGCTTTTACAATTATGACGGATGCGAGTCAGACAGGTTGGAGCGCAACACTGAGCCCAACAGACTCAGAGTGCCAGGATCTTTGGGACCCTGTGATCCTGAACAAGCATATAAACATCAAAGAAACGATGTCAATATGGCGAGCGCTATGTCATTGGATGAACATTATTCAAAATTCACATGTTCAAATATTGTCGGACAATTTGACAGTAGTAGCGTACATTCGGAACCAGGGAGGCACTCATTCCATTCCGTTATTCGATCTAACGGAAAGAATTCTTCTGTATGTTTTGGAACATCACGTTCTTCTGTCGGTCCATCATCAACATGTTCGTCTGAACATTCTGGCAGACTCGCTCTCCCGGAAAGGTCGCATGTTGCCGTTGGAATGGATTCTCAACAAGCGAGTATTCAATCAGATTTGCTACCAATGGGATCGACCAATGATAGACTTGTTTGCAACACACCTCAACAGTCAGTTGAAGACGTATGTGTCGCCATGCCCAGATCCTCAAGCATATGCAGTAGATGCTCTCTCAATTTCTTGGGACGGAATGATAGGTTATGCATATCCTCCAACTGCGTTGTTTCAACAGATCTTGCTAAAGATCAAACAATCGCACTGCAAGATACTGTTGATAGCAGAAACCATGGATAAATCTACTTAGGTGTCTGTTATGGGATGTTCCTCGGAAGCTTCCTCCTCGGGAGGACCTTCTCTTTCAGGGGAAATCTTGCACACTGCATCACAACCCGCAAGGTCTCAACCTTCACGTATTTCTTGCATGGGAAGTGCTTTACAGGATGAGCAGTGGACACAATTTCTAACTGTAGGAGGGCCTCCTCTTCGCTAAACTATGCGGCAAAGTGGAAGATTTTCTCTCATTGGTGTAGGGATCATTCGCTTGATGTTTTTGATTCTTCCATTCCAGACATTGTTAATTTTCTGGTCTACGATCTCAAATTGCAGCCAGTTACTATTAAGGGTTATAGGTCTATGCTATCGGACACTTATGCTCATCATAATAGCTTAGAAATTGGATCAAATATTTCTTTATTTAAGTTAGTAAAAAACTTTTCGATAAATAGGCCTAGAACTCTTAGGTTAATTCCTAAAATGGAATTTAGCTTGGGTTCTGTTGAAGCTTAAGGAAGCTCCTTTTGAACCCTTGGACACTGTAGACTTCAAATTCTTGTCATATAAAACAGCTTTTCTCTTAGCCTTTTCTTCTGCAAGAAGAGTCAGTGAGCTTCATGCTTTGTCTGTTGATGATTCTCATTACCGTAGTATTGGTAATACTATTACTTTAACTACTAATGTGGGATTTTTGGCTAAGAATCAGGCTCCTAATAAATATCCTGAGCCTATTATCATTAAGGCTCTTCCGTCCTCAGATGGTCATAGACATTTGCTGTGTCCAGTTAGAGCTGTGCGTATTTATAAACGTAGATCAGAGTTTATCAGAAAGGGACGAAAATGCTTCTTTTCGTCTTTATTTTCCCAATAGAAGGGACATTTCTGTTCATTCTATTTCTAGATGGATTCAATTAACTATTCGTACTGCTTATGAGAGTTTATCTTCCAATCAGCAGTCGGTGCTTAAGATTTCAGCGCATGAAGTTAGGGCACTGTCAACATCTTGGGCTTGTTCTAACAGTATTGCTATTACTGATCTTATGAAGGCTGCTTACTGGACACAGCCTTCTACCTTCACTAACTTTTACCTTAGAAATATAGAGTCTATTTCTGGCGACCTTATATGTTTAGGTCCATTATCTGTTGCTCAGAATGTCGTCCACTAAACAGTTACAGCTATAGTTATAGGTCTTTCTGTTCCAGCAGTGACTGTGTCCTGCTGCCCTCTTCGTTCCGTGGTGATTTCACCCAGAGCAAGGGGAAGGGGGAGGGGGATGGTGTTCCTTTATATCACCGGCTTTATAGTGAAAAGCAAGGGAATACCTCCTCCTGAGTCAGTAATTCCGAATCGGTGCTGGGATGGTTTTAAAGTGTAAAGCTAATGTCTATCTCATTTATGTAATATTTTTTAAAGTGTAGCTCGGTGTGAAGCATTTGTATATGTCACGTGTCATTCGAGCATTAATATACAATCCTCGGACACTTTTAAATGAGTATAAAAAGTCTCATTCTCTGGACTATCTTTATTTATTGGCTTTCCTTTAAGGAATTAGTATAATGGGTTATACTGAATATTAATAGAGATCATTGATGTTATTATGCTCATTTATTGATTGGTATTGTGTCTTTCTTGTTTTTAATAAATAAGAAAGACATGTAAATCCTTTCTCTCCTTTTCTCCTCGAGGAGATATTCCTTTATGCATAATTGAGCCTATTGGATTTTCCTTTATGTCCTAGACCCTCCAGCCTTTTTGCTATTCAGCTAAGTCTGGGCCATTGGTTACAGTATAAAAATATGAAAAAATTTAAAGTAATTTACATATTTTTACCTGCGTCGCCAGCGACAGAGCAGGTCTAGTAACCGCTCGACTCAGTCCGTCAGTCCATCCGTCAGTCCGGCCGAAACACTTTTTCCGTCAAAGTTTCCTTGGCTTCTATGATGAGTTGTATCGTGTAAGCAATTTTCAGATCTGCCGTGCAGCCACTTCCTGTTTGCCGATACTTTGAAATTTTACTGTACTCACTGAACATTGAAATTTTTCGTCAAACTTTTCTCGGCTTCTATGCAAGGGATTGATTTTATATTTCATCTGGAGCCTGATAATGATCAGTTGTATCGTGTGTGCAATTTTCAGATCTGCCTTGCAGCCACTTCCTGTTTGCCGATTCAATTGCATGTAGCAACGCAGGTCCAGACCCAGTATTGGTCTTGGCTTGTTTATACTTACCAATGGCCCAGACGGGGATGGCCCTCCCATGAGTTGGGAACTCATACCTCCCCACTGATTATATAACATTTAGCAGGCACCGGTTGTAAGAATGAGACTTGGCGCCAATTTCGGTACTTCCTTGACACTGTGCATGCGCAGTAGGCAAAAGTATGGAGGACCATATAGGACATCAGTTTTTTAGCTTAACTTGACATAGTCAAGATAAGCTATTGCCATCACGCGTGCGGAAGTCTGTGAGTCTGTGAGTCTGTTCACATTTTCCTTTAGCTCGGGCTACACTCCGCAGTTCTTGTCTGATCATCACAAAATTTCATATGCAGGTTTGGGGTCATGTCTAGATGAGAACGTCCCCTTTTGGTCGCGATCGGTCAACTGGTATGGCTGCCCGAGCCCAAAACCCGAAAACCATTAGCACAGTCTACAGGTCGTATTTATGAAGGGATTTCATTGTAACTTGGTAGGATGCATCTGTATAATGCCCAGATGAGAACTCACCTTTTGGGCATGATCTATCAACCGTGATAGCTGCCCAAGCCCGAAACCCAAAAACTTTTAGCACAGTCTGCAGGTCATGTTTAATATGAAGGGATTTCATTGTAACTTGGTAGGATGACTCCTTATGATGCCTAGATGAGAATTTCCCCATTTGGGCATGATCTGCCAACCTTGTCGACTGCCCGAGGCCAAAACCCGAAAACCTTTAGTACAGTCTACAGGTCATATTTATTGAGGAATTTCATTGTGACTTGGTGGGCTGACTTCATACAATGTCTAGATGAGAAAGTCCCCTTTTGGTCCTGATTGGGCAACTGTGACGGCTACAGGGGCCCGAAGCCCGAAAACCTTTAGCACAGTCTACAGGTATTTATGAAGGGATTTCATTGTAACTTGGTAGGATGACTCCAAATAATGTCTTGATGAGAACGTCCCATTTTGATCGAGATCATTTAGCCTTGATGGGTGCCCGAGCCCAAAAACCTTTAGCATAGGCAAAAGGTCATATTTATGGAAGGATTTCATTGTAACCTGTTAGGTTGACTCCATATAATGCCTAGATGATGACATCCCCTTTTGGTCATGATTGGTCAGCTGTGATGGCTACAGGTGCCCGAAGCCCAAAAACCTTGAGCACAGTCTACAGGTCATATTTATAAAGGGATTTCATTGTACCATGGTAGGATGACTCCAAATAATGTCTAGATGAGAACATCCCCTTTTGGTCAGGATCATTCAGCCTTGATGGCTGCCCGAGCCCAAAACCCTGGATCACTTCAGATGATGCCCAGATGAGATTGTCCCCATTGGTTGCGATCATTCAACCATGATGGCAGCCCGAGCCCGAAGCCTGAAAACTTTCAGCACAGTCTACAGGTCATATTTATGAAGGGATTTCATTGTAACTTGGTAGGTTGACTTCATATAATGTCCAGATGAGAACAACCCCTTTTGGACACGATTTCCCCGTGGGAACCCCGGGAAGTAAGCAGCACTTGTTTACTGTGGTAAACCAGTTCTGCTTTACTAGTAAAATAGGACCCAGTCACCAATGCTTGGGGTGAAAGTCCTCTAAAATGGGCAACATGTAGATCAACGATTGACTAAACTTGACTTCATCTCCATGTTGTGTCACGATTAGCCATGGTGCATAAATATGTGACGTTAACCACCAACAAACAAACAAACATTTGGACACGATTGGGCAACTGTGACGGCTACAGGGGCCCGAAGCTCGAAAACCTTTAGAACAGTCTACAGGTCATAATTATGAAGGGATTTCATTGTAGCTTGGTAGGATGACTCCAAATAGTGTCCAGATGAGAACGTCCCCTTTTGGTCGCAATCATTCAGCCTTTATGGCTGCCCGAGCCCAAAGACCTTTAGCATAGTCTATAGGTCGTATTTATGGAAAGACTTCATTGTAACTTGTTAGGTTGACTCCATATAATGCCTAGATGATGACATCCCCTTTTGGTCATGATTGGTCAACTGTGATGGCTACAGGTGCCCGAAATTCTTGAGCACAGTCTACAGGTCATATTTATGAAGACATTTCATTGTAACTTAGAAGGATCACTCCAGATGATGCCCAGATGAGAATATCCCCATTTGGTTGCGATCATTCAACCATTATGGCTGCCCGAGCCTGAAGCCTGAATACCTTTAGCACAGTCTACAGGTCATATTTATGAAGGGATTTCATTGTAACTTGGTAGGTTTGACTTCATATAATGTCTAGATGAGAATGTCCCCTTCTGGACACGATTGGGCAACTGTGACAGCTGCAGGGGCCCGAAGCCGAAAACCTTTAGAACAGTCTACAGGTCATAATTATGAAGGGATTTCATTGTAGCTTGGTAGGATGACTCCAAATAATGTCTAGATGAGAACGTCCCCTTTTGGTCGCGATCATTCAGCCTTGATGGCTGCCCGAGCCCAAAAACCTTTAGCATAGTCTATAGGTCGTATTTATGGAAGGATTTCATTGTAACCTGTTAGTTTGACTCCATATAATGCCTAGATGATGGCATCCCCTTTTGGTCGTGATTGGTCAACTGTGACGGCTTCAGGGGCCTGAAGCCCTAAAACCTTGAACACAGTCTACAGTTAATATTTATGAAGGGATTTCATTGTAACTTCGTAGGATCACTCGAGATGAGAATGTCCCCTTTTGGTTGCGATCATTCATCCATGATGGCTGCCCAAGCCCAAAGCCCAAAAACCTTTCACACAGTCTACAGGTCATATTTATGAAGGGATTTCATTGTAACTTGGTAGGTTGACTTCATATAATGCCTGGATGAGAACATTCCCTTTGGACGCAATTGGGAAACTGACTGCTACAGGGACCAGAAGTCCGAAAACCTTTAGCACAGTCTACAGGCCATATTTATGAAGGGATTTCAATGTAACTTGATAGGATGACTCGTTTTGGAATAATTTCACTGTAACTTGGTAACTTCCGTTAATATACGTTAACTGTGAGGACCACATACATTAACTGTGAGGTCATATTAACCCACCCCTTAGCTCTTCAGTACAGTGTACACCTCATATTATTTTTATCAAAAACATAGCATACAGGTAACAGAAATGAACATATTCCCAATTATCACAATTCTTGTCTTATTTCTTAATCCTTTCATAAACATTGAACATTATCCTTTTCATCAAACACAACACACAAGTTAAGCTACAGTGTCATTGACACTTTCATTTATTTTGGATGCAAATTTTGGGGATTTGGGGGGTAAAATTTGTGTTTGGCCCTGAATATTTTAGAATTAGCACCAGCTAAGTCTGGGACATTGGTAAGTATCAAAAATATACAAATTACTTTAAATTTTCTCATTTTCGTTATTTTATCATTTTTTGGTCTCAAAAACATAGGTTATGACCCCTCATTGGAACGAGCTCATCGAGCTCATTCCAATGAGGGGTCATAACCTATGTTTTTGAGACAAAAAATTAAAATATAGTTATTCAAGAATTTTGTTTGCAAGTGTCGACTGCTTTTCACGTTAGGTAAAGGGTAATAGTAACTGTTGTTTACAGATAATTTTTTCACTAGAAAGAACTTGACCAGTGACATGCATCAATGTTAATATAAAGCATAGAGACTTGGTGAGAAACTTGCCCTCGTACATGTCTAAGGTTGTCTAAAGACCAGGGGTGTAACTATGGAAAATAGTGCCTTTGGCATACACATGAATAGAACAGAATGCTTTTTCCTTCTTAAAAGAATTTCCTCCTAAATAAATAGATACAACTAACGTGCAATCTCGCTTCAGCAAGACCGTGCATTATTTGTTGATATTTATATAGGCAGAAATTCCTACAAGATGTAAAAAGCGTGTCTGGTGTAGAAAAACAGAGAAGATGGAAAAGGAACACAACCTCCCTTGATTGTGCAGGAGAATGGTCTTACTGCCAGCTGGTACTGAGGCTGAACAGTGGTACGAGGAGGCATATGTTCATATTGTTCCCAGCACGGTATTTTTACCTAATAATTTCTATAAGTCGTTTAACAATCCGGTCAGCCTAGTGCTTCTCAACCATAATAATTAAAGACAGATCATACATTCGAAGAATTCTTTTTCACGATTTGAGGATGACTTGTCTGACTTTAATAGAAACTGCTCAGTCCCCCCTCCCCTTCAAGTGGCACTCAGGGTGCATGCCATACCTTAACCCTTTGCCCTTTTTTGTCTTAAAAACATAGGTTATGACCCCTCATTGGAACGAGCTCGTTCCAAAGAGGGGTCATAACCTATGTTTTTGAGACAAAAAATGAAAAAATAGTGAAAATTAATTGGCAATTTTTGTGAATAGTGCTGGCCGGTTTTGGCCGTTACGTTGGGTAAAGGGTTAAGTATGCAGCTGCTGAAGACAGTCTTTTTCACCAAACACCTGGTCCTGTCTGTTCTATTGAGAGAAATTTCAAAAAGCAGTTAAGTGGAAACACATCGGATATTTTAGCATGCATGAGATCTTTATCGTAACTGCCCTTCATATCACTTTGCAGTGTAAACAAACTTAAGACTGCAATCATGTTCTGAGGTCCTTTTTAGTAAGGGAACTAACTTAACTTCCACTTTTGGCTAGTTCTTAGAGTTGTGTACAGGCATGTCAACCGGTACCTGTACCGGTACTGCCACTTCCCTCCTGCTCCAACCAGTACAGGTACTAAGCTTTTGTCCCGCTGCAGCGCTGCTACCAGTACAAAATTATTTTATCGGGAAATTCCTAATTGAACGAGGGTAAACAGGTTAATTATCATGTATGGCACACTTGCATGACATACTTTTAACTTATTTGTGAATTAATATATCAAAACACTGTACAGGTGCATGTTCTGTCTGCAACATGACCACGATAAGGCAGACCATTTTGACTTTTCAAATGTCACCTTAAAGACAATGAAATCGCCATCATCAAGCTACTTCAAAGAAATTATCGTGCTTTATGATTACTTTGATGCCGCCACGGATTAATTGTCATGGTGCCATATTTGTAGTGCGATCTTCGGGATTGGGGCAGTTTAAATGCTAATTTCTCCCATCTGATTGCGATATGTCATCCAACTGTTGATTTGTACCGGTACCGATTTCAGCGGGACAGGCTGTCCCATCCCAGTACCGGTTATGTTTGTACCGGCGGTACTTTGACATGTCTCGTTGTGTAGCTTATTAAGTTAAAATGATAGGTTCTTATTATTATTATTTTCACATAGATGCTTACAATATGTTCTTATTATTATTATTATTATTATTATTATTATTATTATTATATTTTACAAGGATTGGCGAACAAGTTATATTAACGCCCCTCCTTGGCCCAATGGCGCAGGTGTGTGGGATGACCTTTGTAGCAGCAACTTCATGGCCTTCGTGGCCTCGCTCTTCTCGAATACTAGAAAGGGACCTTTAGCCTGCACGGAGTGTATCTCTCTCCGTACAGAGGACAGCCATTTTACGTCCCCACCCGATAGGACGGTATGCTGTGACAGCATTAACCCCACAATTGATGCTGACAGAGAGTGTTCGGACACCTCGAGAACTTTCCCCGACCGAGGATCAATCCGGGACCTCTGACATGAGAGACCAGCCCACTTATCCACTCCACCACCACTCTCTCAAACAACCCCAACAGTCTTTTATTAAATTCTTACAATTTTGCAAATGAGTTTGCTGGTTTTTTTTATGTTTTTGTAATTTTTTATATTGTAGGTGATGAAACATTCAATGATGTCTTCAGAGATTTTTCAAATATGGCTTCCAACAATCCAGAGAAGCTCAAGAGAAAATAACAAAATTCAAGCGAGGGATGAGAGAGATTTTAAAGTTTGTGTCAATAATATTCCTTTTGATACAAAAGAAAAGGATTTTTCCAGCTGACGTGACGACGTGGGAATATTTGGAGGTTATTACTTTAGTTTTGGCGGAGATATCAGCCAGAAGTTACTTCTTATCAGTCTGTGACTTAAGGTCGAAGGCTGATGTGATGTTACCAAAGGCTGATATCTCAGCCGATATGAAACTAACCAAGTAATAACCTCTTTATTTATTAACCCTTTACCCAACATAACGACCAAAACCAGTCAGCGCTATTCTAAAGAATCGCCAATTAATATTTTTATACTGTACCAATGACCCAGACATAGCTGGTGCTAACTCTTAAAATATAGGGCCAAACACAAATTTTGCCCCCCAATCCCCAAAATTTGCATCTAAAACTAAAGAAAACATGTCCTGAAAGGCCCTCCACACTTTGCCCCTACTGCGCATGCGCAGTGTCAAGGACGTTCCGAAATTGGCGCCATTAATCATTCTAAGTTTGGCCCTTCATCAGTTAACATCTGACTGATCTTTGTGCTTATAAATCTCAGTTTTAATGATGCCAGACACATAAATATTAGTGAAATGGTGATTCTAAGGAGGATAGAGAAGGAGGAGAGGAAAAGAATGTGTGACAGAATATTATCAGGGCTGTAACTTAAAATTTTTTAATGAAATTATGTTAAGTTACCTATTTTCAAGGCAGCAGCCATTTTGTTGTCATTCTGATTATTTAGTTACACTGTTTTTTTTTAAGTGTTTTCCTCTCTCCCTGTCCTTTAAGTTCCCCCTTGCTATTCTCCCATGCTTTTGGCATAGTTTTTGTAATTATTATTACTAAATTTTCTTGGGAGTTTTAGCTGAATAACAGAATAAATTCTGTTCTTTCCCCATGTTTACGTCTTCACCTACGGGTGGTTAGGCGTTGTGTTCTGCATCTACCATCTGATGTTCTGCAGTTTCTTCCCTGGAAGTCTCTGTTTTGCATCAGATAGTGTATTTTTGGTAACTGATTTCGGGCCTGGGTGCCTGGAGTCTTATTTTAGTGTTTTTACACTCATTGTTTACATTTACAACAGCCCTCTGTGTGAGGGGGGGATTTCTAAAAAATAATATCTTGATGTTATTTTAATCATAACTAGATACATTATTATTGTTCGTAAGTGTTGAATAAATTGTTTAAAATATTTTTTAAAATTTTTGTCCACACTTAGGCTTGGGATCCATTGGGGCTCAACGTTACTTTTCAGAAACTTGGGCTGTTCTGAAAAAATATTTTTTCAAAATATTTTGATTTCAATTATTTTTTCTATATTAATGGATCATATTATTATTATGTATTTTGATTGCCAGGGGTTAGTGCGAGTACCAGGACTTGTTTTCTTTTCACATTGAAAGGATATTGATCAATTGTTTTAAGAGGAAGTCTTCCTCTGACTTTATTATCATTCTATATGTGGTCAGTGTACTCGCATTAACTCCTGTTCTGTATCGTATGATTTCGATGACAATATGGGAAGCGTATGTCACGGTATGTTGTTGGGGATTTGGACACTCCGGTCCTTTCCCCGCAGGGTCACTCTACTTTATCAATTTCTATTTCAGACGATCAAGATTAGGGTGATGTATCTGTGATGTCTTCCAACAGTGTGCCTCCGTCGTCACAATTAATGAAGGGCTAGCGGAAAAGTGCTCATGTAAATACGCCAATTGCCTAAGAGGACCCTAGTAGGTTCGACGGCCTTTGACGTCCGCTAGCTCGCCCGGTGTAGCGTCCATTCACCGAATGGTTCGGCAGCCGGGTTCGTCTGTTGCGGTCTAGAAGGAATTTTGGGGTGATGCGAGCACTATAAATTAACCTAATGCACACCCAGTGACGGCGGATCGGAGGGAGAACGCAGGAAGCGTTTTAGTCCGGTTCATAGCTCGTTCCGGTCCATCCGGACGGCAAGCGGGAGAGGCCCCTCTCTCGTTCAACAACATCTGGCCCCAGATGTTGTGGTACAAAATGTGTCGCAAGCGGAGCATACGTCCGTCGCTCGGGACGCTCCGTTGTATAGGCAGTCCGCTGAGACTGCTAAGGCTTCCTCTTCTCGTCAGCGCACACGACCGCACCTTGGCTGCGTGACCGCCGATATATTACCAGCTTCGCCGATCAAGGATTCTTCGGCGACCAGGTCACACCATCCGGTAGCCAGGGACACGAGGCCTGCAGACTCCGGACGTTCGCATAGGAAGTGTGCGGGAGTCAACGTACACGGAGCTTCCGGCGGCAGTGCATCGTAAGACCGCTACTGCACAGGCCTCGGGAACAGACGTGCTTTCCTTACTAGCACAGTTTATCGCAGCATCCCAGCATCAACTGAATCTGTCGCATATATTTTATCTGACGATCCTGGGTCGGGACGCTCCGCGGAAGCGGGTACGGACGTCCGAAAGTTTCATCCGGTCCGACGGGATACCGAAAGGGATTCGGAGGATTTCGAGCTTTCCCTTTCGGAACAACATATGCTGTTGTGTATGTCATCTGACTTGGTCTTCTACAGCTTCTTTCGTCGGACCAGAATGCTGCGATGCCGGATAAGAAACTGATAGCGTCGGTGGACTTAGAAATTTTTGGTTCGGTTCAGGGACATCGTCCCTCAGTTCCGACATAGTCCAATAATGTCACACAAACTTTCGAATTATTGAACGACGCTATATATATTATTATTTTATGCTTGCTATCCAAGCATTTCTGGTTTCTTGTTCGAAGAGTTATGGAGATGTCTTTCAAAAGTGTGCCTCTGTCGTCATAGTTAATGAAGAGTTAGCGGCAATAAGTGGTCATGGAATATGTCTATCGCCTACGGAGTGACATTCGCTAACTCACCCGGTGTAGCGTACATTCATCGAATGGTTCGGCTGCCGGGTTCGTCCGTTGCGGTCTAGGAAGGAGATTTGGGTGATGCGAGCACTTTAATTACTTTAGTACTCACCCAGTGACGGCAGATTGAGGACAGATCGGAGGAAGCCTGTTAGTCCGGTTCCTGGCTTGTCCAGGTCCGTCCGGGCTGTGAGCGAGAGAGGTCCCTCTCTCGTCCAACAACATAGGGGACCGCATGTTGTGGTTCAGATATTTTACATTCGGAGCATATGTCCGTTGGTCGGGACGCTCCGTTATATTGACAGTCCGAGAGACTGTCTTTAATGCTTCCTCATCCTCACAGCAGGGCACACGACCGCACATTGGCTACGTGACCTCGAGTATCCGATCAGTTTCGGCATTCAGTGATTCCACGGCGAATAGGTCGCGCCATCCGGTAGCCAAGGGACACGAGGCTTATACACTCCGTTCGCTCGCATATTGGTAGTATGCACGGGGTAACGATCACGGAGCTTCCAGCGGCAATGCATCGTAAGACCGCTTCTCCTCAGGCCTCAGTGACGGACGTGCTATCCGAGTTAGCACAGTTGTTTCGCAGCATCCCAGCAATTGACAGTTTCTCGGTCGAATCAGGAATTATCCGACGGCGCTGGGTCGGTGCGGTCCGCGGTTGCATCAGCTACGGACGACCGAACGCTTTATAGGGTCCGACAGGATGGCGAAAGGGATTCGAAAGATTTCGAGTTTTCCCTTTAGTAGTATCGGAAGATGCCTTTCATATCTTCTGGCATTATCTTCCAGTGATTATTATTTCGGACTTCATTGCTGCGATCTTGGATAAGAGACTTATAGCGTCATTGGACTCGGATTTTTCGATCGGTTCAGGGACATTGTCCCTGACTTACCGATGCAGTCCAATATTGTCATTACAACATGTGTTTTATTTTTCGACGCTATATATATATATATACAAGCCTGCTACTAAGCATGATAGTTTAGTTTCTTGTCCGCGTTGCTCATTTCTGCCATTTTATCATTTATACAAATAGTTTATTTTGGCAGAGCAGGGCATACCGAGAGTTCATATGCGTCTAGACGGTGTGATTAAAGACTGCATATATTCTTTTTCGCCGTTTATGTCTTTTCCAATTTCAATGTTGGGAACGACATTATGTATAGTAGACTTAACTAAGACGCTTTATTATACGTAATCCGCCTTACTGAGGCGTTATCATTACGTCTTCAAGAAAAGATTTACGGGATATTATTCTCAATGTAATTTCTTTTGAGGGCAGTAGTTTGTTCACATATAACTCCGCCCTTCAGTGGCTGATTGGAGTTAGTTAGACATGACGCAGCCCTAGCTACATCCACACGCGTGGATAGTAAGGTTAAGAACTCTCTCAGAGTCGCTTCGTTCTCGGAGGAGCTTCTCTTCGACGGCAACTTTTCGGCAATCCATGAATTGCTCGATTTATACGTTCTCTTGTCTATCTAGTGTTACAAGAGATTCAGACTGGGGCAAACATTCGGTGGTTGACTCAGAGAGTGCCGCCGCAGTTGCCGGACCCGAGTGTGGCTGTTATGACGGTTGCCAGTCAAACAGATTGGGATATAATACTGATCCCTACGGATTCGAAGTGCCAGGGTCTTTGGGTTCCGCAGTCTTTTAGCAATCAGTTTAACTTCCACGGAATAATGTTTTTTAGGCTTGCTTTATGTCATTGCATGAACATTATTCAGAAACGCATACCCAAATTCCTGTCCTTTAATTCGACAGTAGTGGCGTATCTCCGGAACCAGGGAGGCACTCTTTCGTTTCCGTTATTCAATTTAATGGAAAGAATCCGTCTGTTGGTTATAGTACACCAAGTTCAGTTTTGGTCTGTCATATTCCGGGTCGTCTGATTGTTTTATCGGACTCCCGTTCTCTTACGGGTCGCTTGTTGCTGTCAGAAGGGACTCTCAACAAACAAGTATTCAATCAGATTTGCTATCTATAGGAGCGCCCAATGATGATTTATTTATGACACAGCTTGCTAATCAATTGCAGACGTATGTGTTGGCTTGTCCAGATCTCTGAGCTAATATTGTTAACGCTCTATTGATCTATAGGACGGAATGATAGGATACGCGTATCCTCCGGCGCTGTTGTTTTAGCAGGTATTGCTAAGATAAACAACCACAATACATTTCTGTTGATAGCATCTCTATCTTCACAGAGATCATGAGTAATTTACTCTCTTGTCTACTGTGGGTCTTAACGTGAAATCTTCCTCTATGTGAGGATCTTTTTCACTGGGTAAATTGTGTCATCTTTATCACAACCAGCAAGGTCGCAACCTTCATGTATTCCGTTGTGTGGTCCGTATTGCATTGTAAGCACTGTACTGGACGAGCTTTGGACGCGATTCTTACTATAGGAGATCCTCTTCTTCGCTATTCTATGCGGCTAAAGTGGAGGCTCTTCCGTCGTGGTGTAGGGATCATTATGTTCATATTGTTGATCCCTCCATACTACTCATTGCTATATTTTTATACTGTACCAATGACCCAGACTTAGCTGGTGCTAACTCCACAAAAACCAGGGCCAAACACAAATTTTGCCCCCCAATCCCCAAAATTTGCATCCAAAACAAAAAGAAATCATGTCCTAAAGGACCTCCATAGTACGACTCTACTGCGCATGCGCAGTGACGCAGTCGTCCCGAAATTGGCGCCAAATATCATTCTCTGTTTGGCCCTTCATCAGTCAACATCTCACTGATCTTTGTGCTTGTAAATCTCAGTTTAAAGGATGCCAGACACGTAATTCTTGGAGAAAATGTGATTCTAAGGAGGATAGAAGGAGGAGAGGAAAAAAGAAGTGGCAAAAAATAATCAGGGCTGTACTTAAAATTTTTTGTTAAAATTATGTTAAGTTGCCTATTTTCGAGGCAAACGCCTCTTGTTGTCATTCTTGCTAATTGTTGCACTGCTTATTCAGTGTTTCCTCTCCCCTAACCTTCTAAAGTCCCCCCTTGCAATTCTCCCATGCTTTTGGCATATTTTTGAGAAGTTTCATTTCTAAAATTTCCCTGGGAGAGTTGCTTGGTTACAGAATGTTTTCTGTTATTTTCCCCATAGTTACGTTTTCACCCATGGGTGTATAACGTTTGTGTTCTGCATCTTCCATCTGATGTTCTGCAGATTCTCCCCTGGGAGTCTCTGTTTTGCATCAGATAGAGTGTAATTGAGGACTGATTCCGGGCCAGTTTTTTCAGTGCCTGGAGTCATGTTTTCTTCTGTGTTTACACTGTTTGTTTTCATTGGCAACAGCCTTTTTTGAGGGGGGCTGTTTGCCTTTGAGGTAGTTTATCTCATTATAAGATACATTTATATTATCCGAAAGTGTCTCATTAATTATTTTATATAATTTTAAAATTTTTGACCACACTTTGCCATCGGATCCATCGGGGCTCAACGTTACTTTTCAGCAACTTGGGCTTCTCTGAAAAAATATTTTTTCAAAATTATTTTGTTTTGCAATTGTTTTTTCATTTATTAATGGATCATGTTATTATGTATCTTTGTGTCAGGGGTTTTTGCGAGTAACTAGGACTTATTGTTGTTCCTTCACAATGAAAGGAACTTGTTCAAATTGTAATAGGAAGAAATCTTCCTCTGACTTTCATGATTATTGCATAAATTGTAGTCAGTGTTCTCGCATTAATCCCTGTCCTGTATGTGAACATTGGGATGAGAAACATTGGAAACGTGTGTCACGATATGTTGTTTCTGGAGAAAGAGCGATGCCGGCTCTTTCTCCACAAGGTCACTCTACTCTCTCAGTTTCTATTTCAGAGGAACCAGAACAGGGTGATGTTTCCATGTTATCTTCTTCAAGTGTGCGTCCGTCGTCACAATTAAATACAGAGCTAGCGGCAAAAGTGCTCATGGAGATTAGACAAATGTCGTCCGCTAGCTCGCCCGGTGTAGCGTCCATTCACCGAATGGTTCGGCAGCCGGGTTCGTCCGATGCGGTCCAAGAGGAAATTTTGGGTGATGCGAGCACTATAAAAATAATAGATGCACACCCAGTGACGGCGGATAGTGAACGAGAACGGAGGAAGCCTTTTAGTCCGGTTCCTAGCTCGTCCAGGTCCAGCCGGGCCGCGAGCGAGAGAGGCCCCTCTCTCGTACAACAACATCTGGGACCAGATGTTGTGGTACAAAATGTGTCTTTAGCGGAGCATACGTCCGTCGCTCGGGACGCTCCGTTGTATAAGCAGTCCGCAGAGACTGTTAAGGCTTCCTCTTCTCGCCGGCGCACACGACCGCACCTTGGCTGCGTGACCTCCGATATCTTGCCAGCTTCGCCGATGAAGGATTATTCGGCGACCAGGTCACACCATCCGGCAGCCAGGGACTCGAGACCGATGGACTCCGGACGTTCGCATAGGAAAAGTATGCGGGAGCCATCTGATGCGGAGCTGCCCTCGGCAAAGCAGCGAAAGACCGCTCCTCCGCAGGTCTCGACGTCGGACATTCTAGTGCAGATAGCACAGCTTATCGCAGCATCCCAGCAGCCGACAGAGACGGTGTCGGATCGAGAATTATCCGACGGCGCTGGGTCGGTACGCTCCGCCGAAGCATCGGGGGCGGACGACCGGGAACATCGGGAGGTCCGACCGGATGGTGAAAGGGATACGGATGAATTGGAGCTATCCCTTTCGGAACAACACAAAGCTGCCGTAGACTTCATCCGGCACTTTCTTCCTCAAGTTGTTCCGTCGGGCCAGACTGCTGCGCTTCCGGACAGGAGAATTATAGCGTCATTGGACTCTGATTTTTTCGAGCGGTTCAGGGACATCGCTCCCGAGTTTCCGTCGCAGTCCAATAATGTTGCAAGAACATTTGAATTATTGAACGACGCTATTTTTAAACTTGCTTCCAGGACAGGGAAAGCAGGCTTCTTGTCCGCAAATACTCTCAACCTGCCTTTCATTAATGCAAGGAATAAATTCGACACGGCAGGTCAGGGTATACCGAGAGTTCCTCTGCGTATGGACGACGAGGCGGAAGACTTAGAGCTATCATTACCGTCGTCAGCTTCTATTCCAACCGCAGTGTTGGAAACAGCTATTGCGTCTAACAGAGCCAATTTAGATGCCTTATCTTACGCAGATCACCTTACGAAGGCGTTATCACTGCGTCTTCAAGGGGAAGAGTTTCAGGATATACAATCCTCCTTAAGACTTCTTTCAAGGGCAGTAGCTTATTCCACGTGTAACTCCGCCCTTTCAGTGGCAAATCTGGAGTTGGTTAGACGTGACGCAGCCCTGTCTACATCCACACTAGTGGATTCTAAGGTGAAGAACTCTCTTAGAGTCGCTTCGGTCTCAGGAGATCTTCTCTTTGACGGCAAGCTTTCCGCTATTTATGATAATATTAAAAAGAAAGCTAGTGATTCTCTGTTGTTTAGATCCGCTCCTAAAAGGTCGGATTCAGCAGACACGAATAAGGCGGGCACTTCTGGGTCTTATCCGCCCAAGAGAGGTTCCTATAGAGGTTCCGGTGCGTCCTCTAGCTCTTATTCGAGAGACCGTCAGGATAGCGACTCTCGTTCGGGGCGTCCT
The DNA here is from genome assembly GCA_031216915.1 of Pictodentalium vernedei. Taxonomy (NCBI): domain Eukaryota; kingdom Metazoa; phylum Mollusca; class Scaphopoda; order Dentaliida; family Dentaliidae; genus Pictodentalium; species Pictodentalium vernedei. The sequence goes on along the minus strand of CM062290.1, from coordinate 90,154,301 downwards.
TCAGGCCGGGACAATCGGTCGGACGCCCCGAGGTCGACGAGGCGAGGTGCGGGTCGTGGAAGACGTGGTTTCTCCTACCGCAGGCCTCGCAGATCCAGGAGGTGATGGCTCAAACCTCTATCGCGTTCCTGTTGGCGGAAGGTTGTCGAGTTTTTCTCAAGAGTGGGCGTCGATTACGGACGATCCGTGGGTGAGAGGAGTGACTTCGGAAGGTCTAAAGATATCCTTCAAACGAAAGCCTCCATTAACTCGAAGTCCAAAGTGGACTCATCTTCCGTCAAACCCTCAGAAAAGAGACGCTCTGCTATCAGAGGTGCAGTCTCTTTTAATGAAGAACGCGGTAGAGGTCGTAGAAAACCAGGAATCGCTGGGATTCTACAGCCATCTGTTTCTGGTTCCGAAACCAGACGGCTCGTTCCGTCCAGTCATAGATTTGAGCTGGATAAACAAGCTGATCATCGCTCCGAAGTTTTATATGGAGACGATTCGATCGGTCAGAGCGAGTATTCGGGTGAACGATTATGCAACGAGCATAGATCTCAAAGATGCGTACTTTCACGTCATGGTACATCCGACATTCCGAAAGTATCTACGCTTCGCAGTCCTAGGAGTGGTGTATCAGTTCCGGGCCATGTGCTTCGGATTGAATCTAGCACCCTGGGCTTTCACTCGGGTAATGAACTCGGTAATGATTTACTTCCGAGCTCATTCGTCTGCGGTAACGTCGGCCTACCTGGACGACATTCTTCAGAGGTACGGCAACGAGTTAACGCTTCAGAACGATGTTCAGAATCTTCTTCTATTGCTCCGACGTCTCGGTTTCATAGTAAACGAGGAGAAGTCGGATCTGGTGCCGTCCAAGTCATTCACTCATCTGGGAATGAGCTTCGAGACGCACAACAATCTCGTTCGTCTGCCGTTAACCAGAGCGAAATTAGTCAGTTGTTACGCTCGCTATTGTCTAAATACAGACAAAGTCACAGCGAGAGAATTTATGAGACTGATAGGTCTGTGCGGAGCCGCTGCGGATCTCATTCCGATGGGACGGCTACGCACACGGCCTCTTCAAATTTTCTTGACTCAGAATTGGAGTGTGAAAATTCATTCGCTCGATGTAGACGTTCTCTTGTCAGATCAAGTGAAACAAGAGATTCAGACTTGGGCAAACATTCAGTGGTTAACTCAAGGAGTTCCGCTGCAGTTGCCGGATCCGAGTTTTACCATTATGACGGATGCCAGTCAAACAGGTTGGGGTGCATCATTAATCCCAACGGATTCGAGATGCCAGGGTCTTTGGGATCCGCAATTCCTGCGCAAGCACATAAACATCAAGGAAATGATGTCAATTTGGCTTGCGTTACGTCACTGGATGGACATTATTCACGATGCTCATGTCCAAATCCTATCCGACAATACGACAGTAGTGGCGTATATACGGAATCAGGGAGGCACTCATTCAGTTCCGTTGTTCAATCTAACGGAAAGAATCCTTCTGTTTGCGTTGGAACATCACGTTCTTCTTTCGGTCCGTCACATACCGGGTCGTCTGAATGTGCTAGCAGACTCCCTTTCTCGAAAGGGTCGCTTGTTGCCGTCGGAGTGGACTCTCAACAAACAAGTATTCAATCAGATTTGCTACCAATGGGAACGGCCAATGATAGACTTATTTGCGACACATCTCAACAATCAGTTGCAGACGTATGTGTCCCCGTGTCCGGATCCAAGAGCATTTGCTGTAGACGCTCTATCGATCCCTTGGGACGGAATGATAGGATATGCGTATCCTCCAGCGCCGTTAATTCAACAAGTATTGCTAAAGATAAAACAATCTCAATGCAAGATTCTGTTGGTAGCATCTCTGTCGCCACAGAGACCGTGGATAAATCTACTCAGGTGTCTGTTGTGGGACCTACCGCGGAAGCTCCCTCCACGAGAGGATCTTCTTTGGCAGGGGAAATCGCGCCAACTGCATCACAACCCGCAAGGTCTCAACCTTCACGTTTTTCCGTTGTGCGGTCCTTCTTGCATGGCAAGCACTTTACAGGACGAGCAGTGGACGCGATTTCTAACTGTAGGAGGACCTCCTCTTCGCTAAACTATGCGGCTAAGTGGAAGGTTTTCCGTCGTTGGTGTAGGGATCATTCTGTTGATATATTTGATCCCTCTATACCAGACATTGCTAACTTTCTAGTATACTTGTTTGACGAAATCAAACTGCAACCGGTTACTATAAAGGGTTATAGATCTATGTTATCTGATACCTATGCACATCATGATAGTTTACAAATTGGATCTAATGTCTCTTTATCGAAATTGGTTAGAAACTTTTCGATAAATAGACCCAGAACTCTTAGATTAATTCCTAAGTGGAATTTAGCTTGGGTTCTCCTTAAATTGAAGGAAAAGCCATTTGAACCTCTTGGGACAGTAGATTTCAAATTCTTATCTTATAAGACAGCTTTTCTCTTAGCTTTCTCTTCTGCCAGAAGAGTCAGTGAGCTTCATGCACTATCGGTGGATGATTCTCATTATCGTAGTGTTGGGAACACTATCACCTTCACTACTAACGTCGGTTTTTTAGCTAAGAATCAGGCTCCTAATAAATATCCGGAACCTATTGTTATTAAGGCTCTTCCGTCTTCAGACGGGCGTAGGCCTTTACTCTGTCCTGTTAGAGCACTATGTATCTATAAACAGAGATCTCAGTTCATCAGAAAGGGACGGAAACGTTTCTTTCTGTCTTTGATGCCTAATAGAAAAGACATTTCAGTCCATTCTATTGCTAGATGGATTCAGTTAACTATCCGTACTGCGTATGAAGATTTATCTTCTTCTCAGCAGTCTGTGCTTAAGATTTCTGCTCATGAAGTAAGAGCTCTTTCTACTTCCTGGGCTTATGCTAATAGTGTTGCTATTACAGATTTAATGAAGGCTGCTTATTGGTCTCAGCCATCCACATTTACTAATTTTTATCTCAGAAATATTGAGTCCATTTCTGGAGACCTGCATTGTTTAGGTCCGTTATCTGTTGCTCAGAATGTCGTCCACTAAACAGTTGCAACTATAGTTATGCAGGCTTTCTGTTCCGGCAGTGACTCCGTCCGGCTGCCCTCTTCGCTCTGGGCTATTTGACCCAGGGCAAGGGGAAGGGGGGGGGGGGGGGCGGGTGTTCCCTTAGGTCACCTGCTTTATAGTGAAAAGCAAGGGAATGCCTCCTCCAAGACAGTATTTCTGAGTCGCTTCCGGGATGGTTTTAAAGTGTAATATTAATGTTTAATTTCATTCATGTCTTATTTTTAAAGTGTAGCTCGGTGTGAAGCATTTGTATATGTCAAGTGTCAAACGGGCTTTAATATACAATACTCGGACACTTTTAAATGATTATAAAGAGTCTCAATTCTCTGGACTACTTTATTTATTGGCTTGTTTTAAAAATAATTAGTATAAAGGTTATACTGGATGTTAATAGAGAACATGAATGTTATTGTGCTCAATTATTAAGGGTAGTGTATCTTTCTAATTTAAATATTAAATAAGAAAGATACATGTAAAGCCTAATACTCCTTTTCTCCTTAAGGGGTTACCTCTTTATTTTATAATTGAGCTTATTGGATTTTCCTCTATGTCCTAGGCCCTCCAGCCTGTTTACTATTCAGCTAAGTCTGGGTCATTGGTACAGTATAAAAATGTTAAAAAATTTATAGTAATTTATATATTTTTTATACTTACCAATGACCCAGACGGGGATGGCCCTCCCTGAGTTGGGAACTCTTGCCTCCCCGCTGAGTACATAGCGCTGACCAGGCACTGCCAGTAAGAATGATATTTGGCGCCAATTTCGGGACGACTGCGTCACTGCGCATGCGCAGTAGAGTCGTACTATGGAGGTCCTTTAGGACATGATTTCTTTTTGTTTTGGATGCAAATTTTGGGGATTGGGGGGCAAAATTTGTGTTTGGCCCTGGTTTTTGTGGAGTTAGCACCAGCTAAGTCTGGGTCATTGGTAAGTATAAAAAATATATAAATTACTATAAATTTTTTAACTTTTTAGTATACTTGTTTCACAAGATCTACTGCAGTCTGTTATTATTTAGGTTATAGGTTTATGTTACCTCATACCTATGCACTCTACGATAGTTTACAATTGAGTCTTTTGTCTCTTTATCTAAGTCAGTTAGTAACTTTTTGATAAATAGACTTAGAATCTTTAGATTAAATTCCTATACGGATTTTAACTTCGGTTCTTATTTAGCTAAGTAATCATTTGAGCCTCTGGAAACAGTAGTTTTCAAATTCTGACCTTTTAGACAGTAATTCTGTTGGTTTCTCTTTTACTGTAGAGTCAGTGAGTTTCATGCACTATCGATGGATGATTTTCACTTTCATAGTTTCGGAATCAATACTTCCGTTACTATTTAGGTTGGATTGTTGCATAAGAGTTAGGCTCCTATTATCCGGAACCTATTATTTTAAGGTCCTTCCGTCTTCGTATGGGCATAGGCCTTTACTCTTTCCGGGTACAGTTTATGTATTTATAAACAGATATCTGTTTATTCCAAAGGGCGTAAGCTTCTTCTGTCTTTGATGTCTAGTAGAAGGACGTTACGCTCCATTTTATTGTTAATGGATTCTATTAACTATCGGTACTGCTTATGGTATATCATTGACTTAGCAGTTGTGCTTAAGATTTCGGCTCATGAAGTAAGAGTTCTTCTACTTCTTGGGCTTACATTAATAGTGTCGCTATTATAGATTTTTGAAGGCCGCTCATTGCGCTCAGCCATCCACATTCATGAATTTTATCTTAGAAATATCGAGTCCATTTCTGGAGGCCTCTATTGTTAGGTCTATTATCTACTGCTCAGAATGTCATTCACTTAACAGTTGCTACTATAGCTAGGTAGGCTGTCTGTTTCGGCAGTGTCTCCGTTCGGCTGCCCTCTTCGCTCTGGGCTATTTGACCCAGGGCAAGAAAAAGGGGGGGGGGGGGGGGGAGGGTGTTCCCTTGGGTCACCTGTTTTACTATGAAAACAAGGGGATACCTCCTCCGGAGTTAGTAATTCTGAGCTGTTATTGGGATGGTCGTTTAGTGAGAAGTTTAGGTTTTTAAAATTCATTCAAGTCTTAGTTTTTAAAGTATAGCTTTTGAATATTGCATATGTCAACGGACATGATTATGCAATCCTCAGACACTTTTAGGAGTATAAGAGTCTCTATTCTCTAGACTTACTTTATTTATTGGCTTACTTTAAAAATTATTAGTATAAGGATTATATTGGATATTAATAGAGTACATGGATGTATGAAGCTCAATTTTGGAAGGTGTTGTATCTTTCTAATTTATCATAAATAAGAAAGATACATGTAAGGCCTATTACTTCTTTTTCCCTACAGGGGATGACTCTATTTTATTTTATTGAGCGTATTCCATTTTGCTCTATGTCCTTGGCCCTCCAGCCTTTTTACTATTCAGCTATGTCTGGGTCATTGGTACAGTATAAAAATGTTAAAAAATTTATAGTAATTTATATATTTTTTATACTTACCAATGACCCAGACGGGGATGGCCCTCCCAGGAGTTGGGAACTCTTGCCTCCCCGCTGAGTACATAGAGCTTACCAGGCACTGGTTATTAGAATGATTAATGGCGCCAATTTCGGAACGTCCTTGACACTGCGCATGCGCAGTAGGGGCAAAGTGTGGAGGGCCTTTCAGGACATGTTTTCTTTAGTTTTAGATGCAAATTTTGGGGATTGGGGGGCAAAATTTGTGTTTGGCCCTATATTTTAAGAGTTAGCACCAGCTATGTCTGGGTCATTGGTAAGTATAAAAAATATATAAATTACTATAAATTTTTTAACTTTCATTATTTTTTTCATTTTTAGCTCAACTTTGGCGAAGCCAAATTTGAGCTTTTGTCATGGCCTGTCGTCCGTCTGTTCGTCTGTCCGTACGTCAACAATTGGATACGGCTCGGGCTAGAGGCCGTATTTATGAACCGATCTTTACGAAACTTCTTGGGTACCTTTGTTATGACCGTGGGACGAGAACGAGTGTTTTTGGGTCCGGTCCAAAATTTAAGATGGCTGCCAGCCGCCATTTTATTCCGACGATGCAGAAATCTGTTTTTTGCACAGAACTTCCATATGAAAGCGCTGATTTGAATAATTTTTTGTATGAATGATTAGTACCATGGGATACATCACATATAATACGGGTTTTTTTCTCGTACGTAAATTAAGCAAATTAGACTAACTTTGATGTATTTAGTGTTACTTTCAGCACTGTCAGTGCAAATGCCAATACGGCTCGGGCTAGAGGCCGCATTTATGAACCGATCTTTACGAAACTTCTTGGGTACCTTTGGTATCACCGTGGGACGAGAACGAGTGTTTTGGGGTGCAGTCCGAAATTCAAGATGGCCACTGGCAGCCATTTTGTTCAAAATTAGGTGCAATCAGGTTTTTCCGCAGAACTTCCACATGAAAGCTCTGATTTGAATAATTTTTTTGTATGAATGTTTAGTACCATGGGATACATCACATATAATACAGGTTTTTTTCTCATGCAGAAATTATGCAAATTAGATAAACTTTGATTTTTTCAGTGCTACTTACACACAGTGAGTACATATGTCAATGCGGCTCGGGCTAGAGGCTGTATATATCAACCGAACTTCACAAAACTTCTTGGGTACTTCTGCTATCACCTTGGGATGAGAACGAGTGTTTCTGAGTGCGGTCCGAAATTCAAGATGGCTGCCAGTGGTCATTGGCCATTTTGTGCCGAAATTAGGTCTGATCAGTTTTTTGTACACAACTTCTATACGGCTCAGGTTAGAGGCCGTATTTATGAACCGATCTTTACGAAACTTCTTGGATACCTTTGTTATGACCATGGGATGAGAACGGGTGTTTTTGGGTGTGGTCCAAAATTCAAGATGGCCACCAGCAGCCATTTTGTACCAAAATTAGTGCAATCAGTCTTTTGTACAGAACTTCTGTATGAAAGTTCTGATTTGAATAAATTTTTGTATGAATGTTTAGTAAAATAGAATACATTACATACAGTACAGGTTTTTTTCTCGTGCAGAAATTATGCAAATTAGATGAATTTTGATTTATTTAGTGCTACTTATACACTGTAAGTGCACATGTCAATATGGCTCAGGCTAGAGGCTGTATTTATCAACCGATCTTCACGAAACTTTTGGGTACCTTTGTTATCACCTTGGGATGAGAACGAGTGTTTCTGAGTGCGGTCCAAAATTCAAGATGGCTGCCAGTGGCCATTTTGTACCAAAATTAGGTCCAATCAGTTTTTTGTCACAACTTCTATACAGCTCGTATTTATAAACTGATCTTCACGAAACTTCTTGGGTACCTTTGTTTTCACCTTGGGACAGGAATGAGTGTGTTTTGGGGTGCCTTTGTTATCATTGTGCTATGAGAACAAATATTTTGGGGTTCAGTCAGACCCACTCTGGGACTCAAAGATTTCTTTTCTAGTTTAGCATCTGACTGTCACCCACCTTTACAATACTTTACCTATACATTTGTTACAGGCTATGGTCAGTATTTATGTACACACCGTTACAATACTTTATATGTACCTTTGTTATCAGGTCATTACCTAGATGTTTGTCATTGCTGTGTCACATACTATACATGTACATGTCTTGACAAGTTGAGCTACAGTGTCATTGACACTTTCATTTGTCTCAAAAACATAGGTTATGACCCCTCATTGGAACGAGCTTGTTCCAATGATGGGTCATAACCTATGTTTTTGAGACAAAAAATGAAAAAAAATTAGTTATTCAAGAATTTTTTTTTTGCAAGTGTCGTCTGCTTTTCATGTTAGGTAAAGGGGTAAACCAAAACAAATAACTACAAATTATGTCAGATCTGTATCATCTCTTACAATTTTCTGATGGTGTTGTTCTTTCTAATTCTTTTCACAAAATCCTAGGTTTCCTCTTCTTCCACTCCTAGTTCAGCTGTTTGAATGTCTTGGCTTCCCCATGAAGTGGGGAAACCGTGACGTTTGGGTATCTTAACTACCTCTTCTCCCACTTTGACGAATCTCTTGACGCAACTCTGAATTTTAGTTTGCGATGAATCTTCTGTACAGCTCTCTTCATTCTTTTCTTCATCACGTAATTGGTAGCGTGGCGACACATTGGTTTTGGCATTGGACTTTAAACCTAAAGTTCCACCTTTCGATCCCCACCAAGGGTAACTGCATTGTGTCAGTTAATCTTGGGCAGTTAATCTTGACATGAGGGCACTGTGGTGCTGTGTACTAAGGCATACTGCACGTGGATGATACACTTGTCTTCAACCAGTGCTCACTGTGCATGTGCAGAGTTAGTACGTTGGGTAGTCTGGCAGTTGTTTGGAGCTGCTTGGTGGTGATCTCCTGGTACTCAGCCTACCTCCATCTGTAAAACTGTCCAACACAAGGTGACCCTGGCTGTCGAATGTGACATTTTACCTCAATAAATATATCCCCTTAATATTACTTATTGTTATCATTGATTTCTTATCCTACAAAACTCGGCCTCCAATGTTCCTGATTGGGTTCGATGAATTACTCTGAATATTTTGATGCAAACAAATTGGTTGTGCCTGGTAATGCATCAAGGGGGACAACTCTAGCTTGGTTCATATCAGCCGAGATCAATGTCATCTTCCAAGTTTGAAGCTATATCAGCCGAGTTTGATAATGGGCAATTCTTGAAAAATTATTAACCCTTTACCCAACGTAACGTCCAAAACCGGCCAGTGCTTTTCACAAAAATCACTATTCAATATTTTTATACTGTACCAATGACCCAGACTTAGCTGGTGCTAACTCTAAAAAATCCAGGGCGAAACACAAATTTTGCTCCCCAATCCCCAAAATTTGCATCCAAAACCAAAAGAAATCATGTCCTATAGGACCTCCATACTTCGCCCCTACTGCGCATGCGCAGTGTCAAGGACGTTCCGAAATTGGCGCCAATTATCATTCTCTGTTTGGCCCTTCATCAGTCAACATCTCACTGATCTTTGTGCTTCTAAATCTCAGGTTAAAGGATGCCAGACATGTAATTATTGGAGAAATGGTGATTCTAAGGAGGATATAGAAGGAGGAGAGGAAAAAGGAGTGACAAAAAATAATCAGGGCTGTACTTAAAATTTTTTATGAAATTATGTTAAGTTGCCTATTTTCGAGGCATGGGCCTCTTGTTGTCATTCTTGCTAAAAAGTTGCACTGCTTATTCAGTGTTTCCTCTCCCCTGGTCTTCTAAGTCCCCCTTGCAATTCTCCCATGCTTTTGGCATATTTTTGAGAAAGATCATTTCTAAATTCTCTTGGGAGAGTTGCTTGGTTACAGAATGTTTTCTGTTATTTTCCCCATAGTTACGTTTTCACCCATGGGTGTATAAACGTTGTGTTCTGCATCTTCCATCTGATGTTCTGCAGATTCTCCCCTGGGAGTCTCTGTCTTGCATCAGATAGAGTGTAATTTTGATGACTGATTTCGGGCCAGTTTTTTCAGTGCCTGGAGTCATGTTTTCTGGTGTTTTACACTGTTTGTTTACATTGGCAACAGTCTCTTTTGAGGGGGGCTGTTTGCCTTTGGTGTAGTTTATCTCACTATAAGATACATTTTTATTATCCGTAAGTGTTTCATTAATTATTTAATATAAATTTAAAATTTTTGACCACACTTAGCCATCGGATCCATCGGGGCTCAACGTTACTTTTCAGAAACTTGGGCTTCGCTGAAAAAATATTTTTCAAAAATTATTTTGATTTGCAATTGTTTTTTCATTATTAATGGATCATGTTATTATGTATCTTTGTGTCAGGGGTTTGTGCGAGTAACTAGGACTTGTTGTTGACTTTTCACAATGAAAGGATATTGTTCAAATTGTAATAGGAAGAAATCTTCCTCTGACTTTCATGATCATTGCATTAATTGTAGTCAGTGTTCTCGCACTAATCCCTATTCTATATGTCAATATTGGGATGACAAACATTGGAAACGTGTGTCACGATATGTTGTTAGTGGAGAAAGGGCTATGCCGGCTCTTTCTCCGCAAGTTCACTCTACTCTCTCAGTTTCTATTTCAGAGGAACAAGAACAGGGTGATGTTTCCATGTTATCTTCCGCAAGTGCGCTTCCGTCGTCACAAATGAATACAGAGCTAGCGGCAAAAGTGCTCATGGAGATTAAACAAATGTCGTCCGCTAGCTCGCCCGGTGTAGCGTCCATTCACCGAATGGTTCGGCAGCCGGGTTCGTCCGATGCGGTCCAGGAGGAAATGTTGGGTGATGCGAGCACTATAAACATTCAACGTGCACACCCAGTGACGGCGGATAGTAAGCGAGATCGGAGGAAGCCTTTGAGTCCGGTTCCTAGCTCGTCCAGGTCCAGCCGGGCCGCGAGCGAGAGAGGCCCCTCTCTCGTACAACAACATCTGGGACCAGATGTTGTGGTACAAAATGTGTCGCAAGCGGAGCATACGTCCGTCGCTCGGGACGCTCCGTTGTATAGGCAGTCCGCGGAGACTGCTCAGGCTTCTTCCTCTCGTCAGCGCACACGACCGCACCTTGGCTACGTGACCGCCGATATTTTACCAGCTTCGCCGATCAGGGATTCTTCGGCGACCAGGTCACACCATCCGGTAGCCAGGGACACGAGGCCGATGGACTCCGGACATTCGCATAGGAAAAGTATGCGGGAGTCATCAGATGCGGAGCTGCCCTCGGCGAAGCAGCGAAAGACTGCACCTCCGCAGGCCTCGATGTCGGACGTACTTGTGCAGATAGCTCAACTTATCCCAGCAGCCGACAGAAACGGTGTCGGATCGGGAATTATCCGACGGCGCTGGGTCGGTACGCTCCACCGAAGCATCGGGGGCAGATGACCGGGAGCATCATGAGGTCCAACCGGATGGTGAAAGGGATACGGATGACTAGGAGCTATCCCTTTCGGAACAACATAAAGCTGCCGTGGACTTCATCCGGCACTTTCTCCCTCAAGTTGTTCCGTCGGGCCAGACTGCTGCGGTTCTGGACAAGAGAATTATAGCGTCATTGGACTCTGATTTCTTTGAGCGGTTCAGGGACATCGCTCCCGAGTTTCCGTCTCAGTCCAATAATGTTGCAAGAACATTTGAATTATTGAACGACGCTATATTCAAACTTGCTTCCAAAACGGGAAAAGCAGGTTTCTTGTCCGCCAATACTCTCAACCTGCCTTTCATTAATGCAAGGAATAAATTCGACACGGCAGGACAGGGTATTCCGAGAGTTCCTCTGCGTATGGACGACGAGGTGGAAGACTTAGAGTTATCATTACCGTCGTCGGCGTCTATTCCAACCGCGGTGTTGGAAACAACTATTTCGTCTAACAGAGCCAGTTTAGATGCCTTATCTTACGCAGATCACCTTACTAAGGCGTTATCACTGCGCCTTCAAGGGAAAGAATTTCAGGAAATACAATCCTCTTTAAGACTTTCAAGGGCAGTAGCTTATTCCACGTGTAACTCCGCCCTTTCAGTGGCAAACCTGGAGTTGGTTAGACGTGACGCAGCCCTAGCTACATCCACACTCGTGGATACTAAGGTGAAGAACTCTCTCAGAGTCGCTTCGGTCTCCGGAGAACTTCTCTTTGACGGCAAGCTTTCTGCAATTTATGATAAAATTACAAAGAAAGCTTCGGATTCTCTGCGGTTCAAATCTGCTTCTAAGAAGTCGGACACGGCAGACAAGAGTAAGACAGGCACTTCTGGGTCTAATGCGCCCAAGAGAGGTTCCTATAGAGGTTCCGGTGCGTCCTCTTAGTCTTATTCAAGAGACCGTCAAGGTAGCGACTCACGTTCGGGACGTCCTTCGGGCTGGGACAACCGGTCGGACGCCCCGAGGTCGACGGGACGAGGTGCGGGTCGTGGAGGACGTGGTTTCTCCTACCGCAGGCCTCGCAGGTCCAGGAGGTGATGGCTTAAACCTCTATCGCGTACCGGTTGGCGGAAGGTTGTCAAGCTTTTCACAAGAGTGGGCGTCGATTACGGACGACCCTTAGGTGAGAGGAGTGACTTCGGAAGGTCTAAAGATATCCCTCAAACGAAAGCCTCCATTAACTCGAAGTCCAAAATGGACTCAACTTCCGTCAAATCCGCAGAAAAGAGACGCTCTATTATCAGAGGTGCAGTCTCTTTTAACCCTTTACCTAACATGAAAAGCAGATGACACTTGCAAAAAAAATTCTTGAACAACTAATTTTTTTCATTTTTTGTCTCAAAAACACAGGTTATGACCCCTCATTGGAACGAGCTCGACGAGCTCGTTCCAATGAGGGGTCATAACCTATGTTTTTGAGACAAAAAAAGAAAAAATAATGAAAATTAACTGACGATTTTTGAGAATAGTGCTGGCCGGTTTTGGCCGTTACGTTGGGTAAAGGGTTAATGAAGAACACGGTAGAGGTCGTAGAAAACCAGGAGACTCCGGGATTCTACAGCCATCTGTTTCTGGTTCCGAAACCAGACGGCTCGTTCCGTCCAGTCATAGATTTGAGCTGGATAAACAAGCTGATCGTCGCTCCGAAGTTTTATATGGAGACGATTCGGTCGGTCAGAGCGAGTATTCGGGTGAACGATTATGCAACGAGCATAGATCTCAAAGATGCGTACTTTCACGTCATGGTACATCCGACATTCAGAAAGTATCTACGCTTCGCAGTCCTAGGAGTGGTGTATCAATTCCGGGCGATGTGCTTCGGATTGAATCTAGCACCCTGGGCTTTCACTCGGGTAATGAACTCGGTAATGATCTATTTCCGAGCTCATTCATCTGCGGTAACGTCGGCCTACCTGGACGACATTCTTCAGAGGTACGGCAACGAGTTAACGCTTCAGAACGATGTTCAGAATCTACTTCTATTGCTCCGACGTCTCGGTTTTATAGTAAACGAGGAGAAGTCGGATCTGGTGCCGTCCAAGTCATTCACACATCTGGGAATGAGCTTCGAGACGCACAACAATCTCGTTTGTCTTCCGTTAACCAGAGCGAAATTAGTCAGTTGTTACGCTCGCTATTGTCTGCACGCAGACAAAGTCACGGCGAGAGAATTTATGGGACTGATAGGTCTGTGCGGAGCCGCTGCGGATCTCATTCCGATGGGGCGGTTACGCACGCGTCCTCTCCAAATTTTCTTGACTCAGAATTGGAGTGTGAAAATTCATTCGCTCTACATAGACGTTCTCTTGTCAGATCAAGTGAAACAAGAGATTCAGACTTGGGCAAACATTCAGTGGTTAACTCAGGGAGTTCCGCTGCAGTTGCCGGATCCGAGTTTTACCATTATGACGGATGCCAGTCAAACAGGTTGGGGTGCATCTTTGATCCCAACGGATTCGAGATGCCAGGGTCTTTGGGATCCGTAATTCCTGGGCAAGCACATAAACATCAAGGAAATGATGTCAATTTGGCTTGCGTTACGTCATTGGATGGACATTATTCACAATGCTCATGTCCAAATCCTATCCGACAATACGACAGTAGTGGCGTATATACGGAATCAGGGAGGCACTCATTCAGTTCCGTTGTTCAGTCTAACGGAAAGAATCCTTCTGTTTGCGCTAGAACATCAGGTTCTTCTTTCGGTCCGTCACATACCGGGTCGTCTGAATGTACTAGCAGACTCCCTTTCACGAAAGGGTCGCTTGTTGCCGTCGGAGTGGACTCTCAACAAACAAGTATTCAATCAGATTTGCTACCAATGGGAACAGCCAATGATAGATTTATTTGCGACACATCTCAACAATCAGTTGCAGACGTATGTGTCTCCGTCCCCGGATCCAAGAGCATTTGCAGTAGACGCTCTGTCGATCCCTTGGGACGGAATGATAGGATATGCGTATCCTCCAGCGCCGTTAATTCAGCAAGTATTGTTAAAGATAAAACAATCTCAATGCAAGATTCTGTTGGTAGCATCTCTGTCTCCACAGAGACCATGGATAAATCTACTCAGGTGTCTGTTGTGGGACCTACCACGAAAGCTTCCTCCACGGGAGGAACTTCTTTCGCAGGGGAAATCGCGGCAAATCCATAACAACCCGCAAGGTCTCAACCTTCACGTTTTTCCATTGTGCAGTCCTTCTTGCATGGCAAGCACTTTACAGGACGAGCAGTGGACGCGATTTCTAACTGTAGGAGGACCTCCTCTTCGCTAAACTATGCGGCTAAGTGAAAGGTTTTTCGTCATTGGTGTAGGGATCATTCTGTGGATATTTTTGATCCCTCTATACCAGACATTGCAAACTTTCTAGTATACTTGTTTGACGAAATCAAACTGCAGCCTGTTACTATTAAGGGTTATAGGTCTATGTTATCTGATACCTATGCACATTATGATAGTTTACAAATTGGATCTAATGTCTCTTTATCTAAGTTGGTTAGAAACTTCTCAATAAATAGACCCAGAACTCTTAGGTTAATTCCTAAATGGAATTTAGCTTGGGTTCTTCTTAAACTGAAGGAAAAGCCATTTGAACCTCTTGGGACAGTAGATTTCAAATTCTTATCTTATAAGACAGCTTTTCTCTTAGCTTTCTCTTCTGCTAGAAGAGTCAGTGAGCTTCATGCACTGTCGATGGATGATTCTCACTATCGTAGTGTCGGGAACACTATCACCTTCACTACTAATGTGGGTTTTTTAGCTAAGAATCAGGCTCCTAATAAATATCCGGAACCTATTGTTATTAAGGCTCTTCCGTCTTCAGACGGGCGTAGGCCTTTACTCTGTCCTGTTAGAGCATTACGTATCTATAAACAGAGATCTCAGTTTATCAGAAAGGGACGAAAACGTTTCTTTCTGTCTTTGATGCCTAATAGAAGGGACATTTCGGTCCATTCTATTGCTAGATGGATTCAATTAACTATCCGTACTGCTTATGAGAGTTTATCTTCTTCTCAGCAGTCTGTGCTTAAGATTTCGGCTCATGAAGTAAGAGCTCTTGCTACTTCTTGGGCTTACGCTAATAGTATTCCTATTACAGATTTAATGAAGGCTGCTTATTGGTCTCAGCCATCCACATTCACAAATTTTTATCTCAGAAATATTGAGTCCATTTCTGGAGACCTGCATTGTTTAGGTCCGTTATCTGTTGCTCAGAATGTCGTCCACTAAACAGTTGCAACTATAGTTATGCAGGCTTTCTGTTCCGGCAGTGACTCCGTCCGGCTGCCCTCTTCGCTCTGGGCTATTTGACCCAGGACAAGGGGAAGGGGGGGGGGGGGGGGGAGGGTGTTCCCTTAGGTCACCTGCTTTATAGTGAAAAGCAAGGGAATGCCTCCTCCGAAGTCAGTATTTCTGAGTCGTTTCCGGGATGGTTTTAAAGTGTAATATTAATGTTAAAAATTCATTCATGTCATATTTTTAAAGTGTAGCTCGGTGTGAAGCATTTGTATATGTCAAGTGTCAAACGGGCGTTAATATACAATCCTCGGACACTTTTAAAAGAATATAAAGAGTCTCAATTCTCTGGACTAACTTTATTTATTGGCTTACTTTAAAAATAATTAGTATAAGGGTTATACTGGGTGTTAATAGAGAACATGAATGTTATTGTGCTCAATTATGAAGGGTATTGTATCTTTCTAATTTAACATAAAATAAGAAAGATACATGTAAAGCCTAATACTCCTTTTCTCCTTGAGGGGTTGCCTCTATTTTATATAGTTGAGCTTATTGGATTTTCCTCTATGTCCTAGGCCCTCCAGCTTTTTTACTATTCAGCTAAGTCTGGGTCATTGGTACAGTATAAAAATGTTAAAAAATTTATAGTAATTTATATATTTTTTATACTTACCAATGACCCAGACGGGGATGGCCCTCCCAGGAGTTGGGAACTCTTACCTCCCCGCTGAGTACATAGCACTGACCAGGCACTGCCAGTAAGAATGATAATTGGCGCCAGTTTCGGAACGTCCTTGACACTGCGCATGTGCAATAGGGGCGAAGTATGGAGGTCCTATAGGACATGATTTCTTTTGGTTTTGGATGCAAATTTTGGGGATTGGGGGGCAAAATTTGTGTTTGGCCCTGGATTTTTTAGAGTTAGCACCAGCTAAGTCTGGGTCATTGGTAAGTATAAAAAATATATAAATTACTATAAATTTTTTAACTTTCATTATTTTTTTCATTTTTTGTCTCAAAACCATAGCTTATAACCCCTCATTGGAACGAGCTCATTAGGTAAAGAGTTCAATAAATATTGGTAAAATTTTTTAAGATGTGCGATAACATGGGTATGAGACAAGTTCTGGGCAAAAAGAATAAAATATTTGGTTAACCTTGATTATTTTCCTGTTTCTGTCAGAATATAGCCATACATTTTAGCCCCCTACAACAATAATGTCAAAATATTGAAATTTTAAACGTCAAATCTTTCCCATATTGCAACTAGGAAGCTAACCAATTCATTCTTGTTTGACAGAGCTTACGTCCCACTTTGTGCTCTTTGCACCTTTTCATCTCTGTCCACTAACATTAGTATGACAGTTGTTTTTTGACAACCTTTTGTAACAATACACTTTCTAGGTCTAGTTCGACTTTGAACTATTTTAGAATTTTTGTGCTGCTTTTTTTACCAAAATCGGTAACCGGTTCTCGTCAGCTCACCAAAGTTAAGCAACGTTGAGCTCGGTAATTCCTCGGATGGGTGACCATCTGAGCTAAGGCTTCCACGTTTAGACAAAATTGTAAACGTTTAAACGACTGTCTGTAAACGAAACGTAAACGTTTACACGTACTAACAATGCAAGTAGTCAATATTTGATAGAAGTGTGTAATAATACACAGTATGTCAATAAGTTCATCATATCTTTGCGTACAGGGCATACAATTTATGTTATTGAGACAGACGATTTACAGTTTGTCCAAAAACGACGTAGACGAACGATCACAGCATGCAGATGCTGAAGGCAAAGTCGCTCAGTCTATGGGGCGGAGGGGGGGTGTCTGGGGGATTCTCCCCCAGGTAAATTTTGAAATTTATGGGGGTCACTGAGCTCATTCTGGTGGGTTCGTGGTGAAATTCCTTGTGTTTTTTCAAACAGTAATGTTGGAGCGTGTTGCCATGGCACACAATAATGACTTGAGAGTGGAATGCAATGTTGCAAAAATAAACAAAGTCTACAAACCATGCAGGGGAATCCAAATTTTCAAACACCGCAAGTGCCAGTCTGTCTGTCAAACTCCATAAATTGATCCTAAGATCATCCCATGTGTGAATAATAAATTAATAATCCATGTCAGGTGAACGAAATCATCGAGAACAATTGTGTATCACTTTGGGAATATACATGTAAATCCGAATAAACTAAAACATCCCACACATGTTTCGAAGGAAACACCAAAGATAAGCACGTGCCATGCGGCTCACGTGACTGTGTCACGTATGATATCACATGATTTGAAGATGATTTTGTTCGGTTACTGTGGTGGCGGCGCCAGACGGAACCAGTACACAGTTTTTCTGAAGCATTATCAAAATATTGCATTGCAAAGTTGGAAATTTTTTTTTTTTGTTTCTTTGACTTTCTGCATTAATCTGCAATTTTGAAATTACTCTATTAAAACTTCATTCCGTGTACACGTTTACCAGAACTGTAAACGTTTAACGCCCATAAACGAAACGTTCACGTTTACACGTGTAAACGTGGAAGCCTTAATCTGAGCAATCGATTCCGACTCCAAGTTGTGTCCTTGGGCAAGGCACTTAACCCCGATTGTCTACATGGAGGCACGATGATGCCGTGTACTAAGGCGTACTGCACATTGTTGGTGCGCATGTCTTTGACCAATCTAATCCTGCCTGTGCTGCAGTGCAGAGTTACGATGTTGGAGAGTTGGCAGCTGCTCGTCATTGCTCGGTGGTTCTCTCTGGGTACTCCGGCCTCCTCCACCCATAAAACTGTCGCCGACACAATATGACCTTGGCTGTTAAAATGTTGTTAAACCATAACTCTTTCAATACGAGAGACCGCTTTTCCAGTCCAGCAACACGATACGTCATAGTTTCATTAAGTAGGATGGCTACTAAGTGAACGTGTGTGGTAGAACAATATTTTCAACATGCAGCCTTCAGTTGAAAATATTAATTGCTCTACCCCCAAATAATGGATATGGACTCTTCCAATTTCTGCCATTTAACTGGCATGGAAGATACCGCCAGTGTTCAAAGGGTTAATAGAAAAAAACAAATAAATATCATGATAAATTGTTGTAATTCATATTATTTAGCCTGGCTTGCCTCGAGTAATAAACTAACACTTCTCCCCTTTTTGTGTTGATTTTTCTACCAAAATGGACTTGAAATGAAATATTCAGAAACGAGCCAACTATACCTGGCCAGCATTGCTTGGTGGAAGGCTTAACATGACATTGCATGTAAAATTTACTCTTCCAATTTTATTCCTGATAAAAAATTTCAGCATGATATCTTAGGCACAATGTAAACAATTGGTCAAACTTGACTTCATTAAACTTTATTTATTTAACTTCAATAATGTTGAAGCAGTATATTGTAATTGTAAGCCTTTTTGTTTTTTCTTTCTTTTTTAGCGTACTTCCACTTAATCACAACCTCTAGTTTGATTTGTTTTTCAATTTGTTGTTTCTTTGTAAACTGGAAAATATTTCTCAGCCCTTCAGCCAATATGTCTGGAAGACAACAATCTCAAAAAAAAATTCTTGAATGACTAACATTTTTCATTATTTATTTATTTCTTGGGGTTCGGTGACACTTTTGACAGCCAGGATCACCTTGTGTGGGAAACATTTTTCATTTTGTATGCTCCAAAACATAGCTGTCTTATTGGAGTGTGTTTCACTGAAGAGTGTTTTGGAGGCAAAAATGAAAAAACGCTAAAATTTTAAAGGCATTTTTTTTTAATATTGCTGCTCGGTTAATACCGTTAAGTCAGGTACAGGGATAATAGAATTATTTATATATATGGATTTATTCCCTCTACACTTGGAAGCATGGTTGCTCAGTAGGTACTCACAGCAACTGCATTGTGTCCTTGGGCAAGACACTTAATCCCAATTGCCCACGTGCAAGCACTGTGGCATTGTGTACTAGGGTATACTGCATGCCGATGGCACACTTGTCTTCAACCATTGCTAACCCTGCTTGTGTGGAGTTAGTATGTTGTGGAGTCTGACAGTTGTTCCTTGCCATTGCTCAGTGGTTCTCTTTGGTTACTCCGGCTTACTCCACCCATAAAACTGTCCAACATAACAAGGTGACCATGGCTGTCAAAAGTGTCGTTAAAGCCCAATAAATAAATAACTCCCTATACACTGATTTCAAAATACGTAAGTTTCAAAATTGAAATGTTTCCCATAATGCAACTGGGAATTTAAACAATTCAAGCTTACATGACAGAACTCACTGAACTTATTAAATTCCCAGTTACATTATGGGAAGAATGTATTTCTTCAACTTGCGATATTTCAGTGTCATTGTGCAGGGGTTAACCTTTAACCCTTTAGGGCCTGGAAATTTTTACATATCTTTGCTACACTCTTGATAGTTTACATCTGTGGCTTTGCTGCTGTTTTTTTTGCAAATCTTGACTGCCTACTTAGGTACTTAGAATGTAACTTGTGACTGCATGTTGGGTCACCTGTTCTGTTGCAAACAATGTTATCAAAGTCGGAATTAGGCCCTTAAGGGTGAAGGGCCCAGAGATTTTAAGAGATTTTAATACATTTTTGCTTCAGATTGACAACCCATATCTTGTGACTCAGTAGTTGTTTCTAGGCAAGTCTTGGCTGCCTATACAGCAGCCAAGACTTGCCTAAAACAACTGCCAAGACACTTTGAATGAAATTTGCATGTTTACTGAAAGATTGCAACTGTTTTGTTGTAGAAAATTCAGACTCAAGTCAGAATAAGTCCCTTAAGGGTTAAATTATGTATTAAAAATGAAAATCGATGTGAATCTTCAAATATGGAATTCTGGTAACTTCCAGTTTATGTTTCTTTACAAGTCTTTATACTGAAATTTATCCTGAAATTTATATTAAAGTTTTTGTGTAGTTGTTTTGTTTTTACCTCATTGCACTCTATAGTCTTCTCTCATCCCTCATGTAAATCTGCATTAGTGCACAATTACTGTCTCATAATTCACTCTGTCACAGTATAGAGTTTATTTGTTGTATAAAAACAATGTAATAACCCTGAGTCCACGTCCTTTTTTTTTAAATCTTTGGAAGTGAGAAAGTGCTTATCTATTATATAAATGTGGAGTGCATGATCCTGTGAGTTTGTGATTCAGTCTGTGTCCACCTATAAATTGATATGCAGTGCAACTAGAAATTTTCTGTTGGATGGGCAGGGCAACCCGTCCTGGGTCAGGCTGCTGATATACTATGACATTTTTTTTTACTTTTTACTGGTATTTTTGGGCCCGGGGACAATACTATAGAACTTATACAATTGTATTTTCCAAAATTGTATTTTCTAGTTATGACTTTAAATGGTTTGAAATAAACAATTAGCATTTTCAAAGATGTTGCAATTTGCCAGTTTTTAAAATGCTAATGATTTATTTTAGTCAGTTATATTAATAGGTAGAAAATACAATTCTAGAAAATACATTTGTAAAAGTTATATAGTATTGGCTCCTGATAAACTAATGTCCTATATAAGTTTACTAAAGTGGATAGCATAAACATAAATGATTTCCTAAACTTGACTTTAAACTTGTGTTGCTATTATAAGATAGCTGTTGATGCTGAAATTGATCTTAAAGGTCAATAAACAAACCTGTATTCCACAAACCTTTACTTGCTTTTTTCAAAATAAAAGCCCTTATTATTTCAACACCATTTATATAAGTATTAGGTAAAATCTGAGGAGTATCAGTTAAAAAATTTGCCATGTAAATTGTATGCATTGTTTTCATAAAAAAACACAAATAATTTGTGTGTTCATTGTCCAACACATTTTTTATCTTCCTGATGCAGAACAGAATCACATTACGTGGTTTAACTCTTAACCCACCGAGTATTTTCAAAATATTGACAAGGAGCCATGACTTGATTTGATGAAAAATTCATCTAAATTTAACTAAAGAAATCATTGGTTAAAAAGTCCATTCAATTTACTGGAGAGAAATTTGGGTATTTTTAACCAAATTTCTCTCCAGTAAATTGAATGGACTTTTTTTTATTTATTTCAATGGCAAGAGATTTTGTATCTGGGCAGGGAAAACCGACAGTTGCATGCAAGGAGTTAACTGTTACCTCCTGAATATTTTCTTAAATTCTTCTTAAATTTTCATAAAATCAAAGCAGTCAGGATTCTCTTAAAGTTTGTTGCCTCGAGAAAACCTTGATAAGAGGGCTAATATGTATAGAAGAAGATTGTGTTGACGAATTTGTCTAATTCTTTACTTGGTAAATTGTATTTTTGTTCTGGGCATTAAAATCCCCCCTCCCTCACCAGGCAAAGGGTTTGTATCCCCTGTTCACTGTAAATCTAGTGATGTGTCACAATGGGTCATGAAAGTGGTGTACACTTCATGTTGAGATAGTTAACTTCCATCAACAAATTATTTAGTCTAAAACACAGATCATTTACAATTGTTAAGCATGTCTGTGAAAGACTGTTTGATTTTTGTAGGGCTGTATGGTGCTTTGAATGTCCTGGAATTTAGAAATCTGTTGCCAAAACTTTGGAGACTCCTTAAATATCGAAAACTTATATAAACCTCTATCTGTGTATTATTTTAATGAATGCTCAGTAATTCTTCGAAGAATGCCCAGTTAATCTTAAAAATAATGCACGCATATTGTTTGTGGCAGTTATTCTTTAAGATAATTGCGAAGGTGAAACAAAGGGAGTTGTCTGCAGTGGGTTTTAAAGTCCCTCAGTAGCTCTTGGAGGGAAGCTCCCTTCTTTTTTCCTAGAACCTCCTTAAAAAGTCTTTTATATCTAATTTCCAGTACCTTAAAAATATACCAGAAGGTCATAGAAATTTTCTAACATTTAACTGGTTGATTGCTAGATTATTTTTCAAAGGTGGTTTGAAACATGGGTATTTTCTTTCAATGCTGCCCTGCTACCAGCATGAGTCGCATAAGTTTAGCAAGATTTTGATAATTGTTTTGTTACAATTTACTTGAGAGTTCCAACAGGCAACCAAACAATTTTATATAAAAAAAATATTCTGCTGATCAAACCTCAAGCTAATGCACACAGTCTAAAGCCACTAAACTGGCTCCCAGCACCTTTCAATGGAGCCATGATAGTGGCTTCTAGTAATCAGCCAGTTAATACTTTTGCAACAACCCATAAAGAGTTGATTTGTTTTATTTATTGGGATAAGGCTTATTTTTCTGCACTTGGGTTTGATGGGTCCACCACCAATTAAACTTTTTGAAAAATTTAATTTTTGATACTAGTCTTCATTGTAAAAATCAGTTCTCATGTTTACACAATATATATCTATGTATCATAAATTATTAACAATCAAATCAAGATTTTTTTTTCATTTTAGAAATGACTGCACTTGGTATTTGACGCAATTGTATGTTTGTTTTTGAGGGTTTTTTTTTTTTTTTTTACTTCTCCATTAACAAGTTTATTTGAAAACAGGATTCATGCTCATGAAACCTGATGGGTCACAGTATTTAAAGTGGAGAGCTGAAGAAGCCAATGTTGTAACCAAAATTTGCTATGTGTATATAGTATGTGCAAGAACCATTTCAATAAAAAAAAGTGATGTGATTGAATTCTCTTTTAAAATACAGACGCTCAGATTGTAGCCGTGGCTTTCACCATGGAAAACCATGGAAATGAAGCAGTACTTGTTTATTAACTGGTCAGGTGCTAGAAGCTACTAACAGGGCTTTCAGAAAAATGAGGGAACTGGTGCACAAGCCAACATTTTCACTCCTAACGTTCATATTCAGTCAAACCCCGACAATATCTTGTTCATATAAATTTGTTTTATTACAAGTTATTGGAGAGTGCCAGTGCCTGAATTTTGAATAACAAATTCAGACTGCCGAAAATAATCTAGCCCTCCAAAAATAATCTAGCCTTCAGTTTTCTTTTTTACATTGATGAGGATTTTTGTGTCGTAGTGAAAAGAGTTTTTTGAGATAGGCGTTTGGAAATTGAAAAAAAAAATAGTTTAACCTGGATAAGGTCCTTGCAAAGAAAAACAACATAACATTTTTATTAGCTCAACTTTGACATAGTCAAATTTGAGGTTATGTCATGGCCTGCCATCCATCTGTCCATCTGGATGTCTGTCCATCAACAATTCAATACGGCTCAGGCTAGAGGCCGTATTTATGAACCGATCTTTACAAAACTTCTTGAGTACCTTTGTTATCACCGTGGGACGAGAACGAGTGTTTTGGGGTGCTGTTCGAAATTCAAGATGGCCATTGACAGCCATTTTGTACTGAAATTAGTGCAATCAGTTTTTTGTGCAGAACTTCTGTATGAAAGTTCTGTTTTGAATAAATTTTTGTATGAATGTTTAGTAACATGGAATACATCACATGTAATACAGGTTTTTGTCTTGTGCTGAAATTATGCAAATTAGATTAACTTTGATTTATTCAATGCTACTTATACACAGTAAGTACACATGTCAATACGGCTCGAACATTACCTTCTCTTGAAATAAATCCACGGATACTTTTCTTATAACCCCACCTTCTCTTGAAATAAGTCCAATAATACCTTATAACATCACCTCTTGAAATAAATCTGAGGATACTTACCTTATAATATCACCTTCTCTTAAATAAGTGCTTTCATGGCCTTGCATTGTCTTACTTCTCTGAACTTCTGAATTGATATGAAGTTACCAGAACCTCAAGGTCCAGTAATGAAATTTTGCTTTCACAGCCAGGGGCGAAACTGAAGACTGCAGGTGACAGAGCATTCACTGTGGCTTCTCCCACTCTGTGGAACTTGTTCCCCAAAAGTATAACAAACATTCAGACCCTGTCTTCTTCTTGTACGAAAAGCATTAAAACACATCTCATTCAATGGGCATTCTATTAGCAACGGTAACGCCAAAGAGCACTGTTGTGGATTTTGGGCTAAAATTATTATTATTTATTTATAAGTCCAGGGATACTTTTCTTATGATGGTGAATCATGTTTTGAAAAAAATAGAAATGGCATGATTTTTTTTTGAATGGTTGCTATTTCAGCTTGTATGTCTTCATGGAGTTTTAATTTTTAACTCTTTCAACATGAGAGGCCTCTTTTCTGATCCAGGAACACGATATGTCATAATTTCATTAATTAGGATGGCTACTAAGTGAACCTGTGGTAGAACAATTCTTATTTTCAACATGCAGCCTGAAGGCTGCATGTTGATAATATTAATTGTGCTACCCCCCAAATAATGGATATGGACTCTTCCAATTTCTGCCTTTTAACTGGCATGGAAGATACCACCAGTGTTGAAAGGGTTAATAAGTGCAAGTATGGTTTAAACTTTGTTATGAATTGTCTTGAGAGTAATGATTGATCGTGATAACATTGTATATATGTAATAGCAGTAGTATGTTAGATTTTGTACAAAAAATAGTGAGTTGGAGAGTGCTTATTGGAAATATATGAATGATGTGATCTACTGTACAAACACTAGTGAGTTGGAGAGTGCTTATTGGAAATATATCAGTGATATGATCTATTTATTTTCCTTTTATTTTTTATTAGCTAACCTGATTGAATGTCAGGGTGAGCTATAGTGATCACTCCATCCGTCGCAAAGATGGTGTTTGAGTCTTCTCCATAGCCAGATTCCAATGAAATATCATGTGAATGTTGACTGGGGAGGGGCAATTCAGATTTTTAGAAATCAGTGCAATGGTTTAACACCCCCTGCCATAAGGGAAGGGGGGAGGAAAATGCCTTAAATTTAATAAAAAATTTCTCATAATCCAATGGATGGAATATGTTTGAATTTGGTATGCAGTTCCCTTTTGAGAGGTTTATCGTAAAATTTGTTCAAGGGAAGTTTGAGAGACAGTATTTTCTGTTCTAAGAGGGGTAAGATTTTAGGCCTGCTCCAAATTTTGAATGCAGTATTATTTGGTCATAAGTATATGATTCATCCCCCCAAAAATTTCATAGATCCATTTGGGAATCCCTGGAACTAAAAGTTGTCAAACTCCAATATTTCCCAAACTGCATGGGACCAAGAGCTGCTATTTGATATGAAGCATGGTCAGGTTCAATACAATCAATGGCCATAAAACCAAACTTTCAATATGACACCTTGGGGTGGGGTGGGGGTGGGTACTGGAGGTGGACAAAAACTGCTTCTGTCAAGTTGATGAGATGAGATCGGCCAGATCAAATGAGACATTGTAGGCGTCGAGTTTGATCTGGCCGACCTCATCTCATCAACGAGACGGAATACAACAACACAGATCAGTTGACTGTTGTAGTAATTTGTTTATTATATGACAATTAGTATTTTAATTGATCACAATACCTGAAAAATTAGCCAAATAACCATTAACAATTTATGGAATTGGGGAATCCCAAACACATAGTAATATTGAACGTTCGTTTCAAACATGAAACTTGAAAGTCAAAACAATGGAGGCAAGACTTGAATTTGAATCAGAAGCATTTTCAATAACACAGATTCTCCTACATTTAGTTGGATTCGCATCTTGAAAATAGTTAACTATTATTAGTCGAGTTGTGACGAAGTCAAACTCGACTTATAGTTTGGTGAATGGCGGGCGGGCGGGTGGGCGGGCGGGCGGGCGGGCGTAAACAATTGGTTTCCGGATGATAACTTGATAGTGGTTCAACTCACATTCATTAAACTTCATACGTAGGTTGGTCTTGGTGGGAGGAAGAACCCTATTGATTTTGGACATGCTACGTCGAAGGTCAAGGTCACAGTGACCTTGAACATAGTAAATCTTAAACAATTGGTTTCCGGATGATAACTTGATAGTGGTTCAACCCAGAGTCATGAAACTTCATAGGTGTGTTGGCCTTGGTGCGAGGAAGAACCCTATTGATCTTGGACTCACCAGGTCAAGGTCACAGTGACCTTGAACATAGTATATCGCAACAATTGGTTTCCGGATGATAACTTGATAGTGGTTCAACCTAGAGTCATGAAACTTTATAGGTGTGTTGGCCTTGGTGCGAGGAAGAACCCTATTGATCTTGGACTCACCAGGTCAAAGGTCAAGGTCACAGTGACCTTGAACATAGTATATCGCAACAATTGGTTTCCGGATGATAACTTGATAGTGGTTCAACCTAGAGTCATGAAACTTCATAGGTATGTTGGCCTTGGTGCGAGGAAGAATCCTATTGATCTTGGACTCACCAGGTCAAAGGTCAAGGTCACAGTGACCTTGAACATAGTATATCGCAACAATTGGTTTCCGGATGATAACTTGATAGTGGTTCAACCTAGAGCCATGAAACTTTACAGGCGTGTTGGCCTTGGTGCGAGGAAGAACCCTATTGATGTTGGACTCACCAGGTCAAAGGTCAAGGTCACAGTGACCTTGAACATAGTATATCGCAACAATTGGTTTCCGGATGAGAACTTGATAGTGGTTCAACCTAGAGTCATGAAACTTCATAGGTGTGTTGGCCTTGGTGCGAGGAAGAACCCAATTGACCTTGGACTCGCCAGGTCAAAGGTCAAGGTCACAACTCGACATTGGATCTGTGATCCTGAGCGGCATTTTTTTGCAATTGTTCAGCAGGGCATTTTCAAATAGACCTCGACTGGAATGTTTGTCAATGGAGTTTAATGAGGAGACGCAATCTATATTTGTAACTTGGCAATGGGAAGATACAATATCAACAAAAAAACAAGTATGTTCGATTTGCTAAAATATTGTAACCGTTTCTCATTTCTCTTTCAATCGCTTGTCATGAAATGTGCAAATGTGTTCTGTAACTGGTCATAGAAAAGCAGTATGACCCTGCATGTTCTATAGGTTAATAGTACCTGAGTTTGTGTGATTTCTGAAATAAAACATGAAGCAGTGAAGCTGCTGAAGATTTTTAACAGGAATCACACAAACTCTGGTACAGTAGAATCCTCTTAATTGAATATCCATTTTGCCAGTGAAAATTATTCAATTGACAGGAGTTTCCAATTCACAGAGATTTGATCAGTTTCCTGTGTACTGGAGGTAAACTGAGCATTTATTCTATTATATCTTGTTTGACAGAGCTCATAGAGCTCTGTCAAACAAGATATAATAAAATATAAATGTCTGTATTGGATGTAGTGAGGCCAAAAAGGTTAATAAATAAGGGGAATTTGGTGCGTGTCACAGTAATTTTTTTCGACATATTACAAAAATTTATATACAATTAACAGAAGTTTACTCTACAACCCATATGCAATTAACAGATCAAATTTGTACTGAAGGTATGGTAAATGGCTTTGTGTTTGAAAATTATATTCAATTAACAGGGATATACAATTAAGAGATATCGAATTAAGTGGGCTCCACTGTACTGTTGACCGATAGAATATGAAAAAAAAACGTTTTAATTATTTATTATGCCGAACAAAAAAAACTTTCATTGTTAAGCGTTTACTGCAACATGCCATCAATCATATAACAAGGTAGCTGAATCCAGAAGCATGCTTTTAGTTACGTCATTTCAAACAATTGACATCATCACTTTAGGAGTTTCCAGATCACCAAATTCGAAAATGACTTGTTACAAGTGCTGTCGCTTTGGGAGTTTCTATATCACCAAATGTCGGTGTTTACAACTACATCATGCTGTTCATGTTATAATTCATTATTAATACTTGTGTGATAAGTGGTATAATGGAATATAAATTCATGTTTCTTGGTCAATGACAGTTGTTAGAATAAAGCGGACTGAAGCAATTTATTTTGAACTTGAGGCGGAGACTCAGTGAGGTCAGGGAGTACTGAATACTAAACTTGTGGAAATATAATTGATTGAAGTCACATTCATGATTCACTAAACTAAAGTGGTGAACAACACGTGAGTTTTTGTCCCCCGAAAAAAAATTTGGGGGGACTATTAAAAAAAATAGCCGGTGTCTGTGCATCCATCCGTCCGTCCCACTTTGGTTTCCTGATGAAAACTTTAGTTATAGTTGGCCAAATCAAATGACATTTGATATGTCGGTGTATTAATATAAAATACAGGTCTAGTTCAAATTGGGGTGCAGTACCCCTTTTTCAACTTCAAAAATTCATTTTTTTTTGGTTTCCCGACAATAACTTAAGTTATAGTTGGCCAAATCAAATGAAATTTAGTATGTAGGTGTATCAACATAAAATACAGGTCAAGTTTGAATGGGGGTGTGGTCCGACAATTTTTCCAGAATTATGCCCCTTTTTCGACTTCGAAAATTCTTTTTTGGGCGGGTTTCCCGATGATAACTTTAGTTGTTGTTGACTGATTCAAATAAAATTTGGTATATAAGTGTAGCAACATAAACCACGGGTCAAGTTCAGATTGGGGTGTGGTCCAGCATTGTTTGCCAGAGTTATTTCCCTTTTTCGGCTTCAAAATATTGCCATTCAATTTTCATTATTTTTTTCATTTTTGGCTCACCAACGTTAGTTGTGTGAGCCTATGGCATAGCCCTCATGTCGGCGTCGGCGTCCGCTCTCAAATATTTTGAACTTTTGTGTACAGGTTTTGATTTTTTGGCTTTTCAAATTTTTTTTTAGTTTCAGCATATTGCTATAGTGGTTCACTATAACATTTAACTCTTTTCCAGGGTATTTTGTCGTAATTTTAACCCTTTGAATCAAATTTTAGACTTATTTTGATGTTTGCGTGCAGGTTTTGATGGGTTTTTTTTCCTTTCTTTCAAGTGGAGATTTATCTTGCAGCATATGTCCATGCTTTCTATTGTATGTAAACATGCATCTTAGGGCTATGTTTGTATTATTTAACCCTTTTCCTGCTGAATTACTTCAATTTTGGACTTTTATGTACAGGTTTTGGACTTAGGCTTACAGCTTCTTACTTTTATGTACAGGTTGTGATAAAAAAAAACAATTTCAAGTGAGGTTGACCTCACTGCATATTGCAGTGGTGGTTATTATAACATTGATATCTTTCCAGTGCATTTTTAAAAAATTTTTAACCCCTTCAATAGATTTTTAGACTTATTTTGACGTTTGCGTGCAGGTTTTCATGGGTTTTTTTTTCCTTTCTTCCAAGTGTAGAGTTTCTGCATATTGCTATGGTGGTTCACTATAACATTTAACTCTTTTCCAGGGTATTTTGTCTTCATTTTAACCCTTTGAATCAAATTTTAGACTTATTTTGATGTTTGCGTGCAGGTTTTGATGTTTTTTTTTCCTTTCTTTCAAGTGGAGATTTACCTTGCAGCATATGTCCATGCTTTCTATTGTATGTAAACATGCATCTTAGGGCTATGTTTGTATTATTTAACCCTTTTCCTGCTGAATTACTTCAATTTTGGACTTTTATGTACAGCTTTTGGACTTAGGCTTACAGCTTCTTACTTTTATGTACAGGTTGTGATAAAAAAAGTGAGGTTGACCTCACTGCATATTGCAGTGGTGGTTATTATAACATTGATATCTTTCCAGTGCATTTTTTAAAAAATTTTAACCCTTTGAATAGATTTTTAGACTTATTTTGACGTTTGCGTGCAGTTTTTCATGTATTTTTTTTCCTTTCTTCCAAGTGTAGATTTACCTTGTAGTATATGCTTTCTATTGTATGTAAACATGCATCTTAGGGCTACGTTGTATTCTTTAACCCTTTTCCTGCTTAATTATTTCAAATTTGGACTTCTTTTGTTTACAGGTTTGGATTTTTGTGCTTTTAAAAAAATGTTTTTCTTCTTTGCATATTGCTGTGGGGGTTCACGATAACATTTAACTCTTTTCCAGGGTATTTCGTCTTAATTTTAACCCTTGGAATCGTGTGCAGGTTTTGATGTTTTTTTACTTTCATGTGCAGGTTTTGAGGTTTGTCTTTCTTTTCTTCCAAGTGGTGACTTACCTTGTAGCATATTGCCATGGTTCCTATTTTATGTTAGGATGCTTCTTGGGGCTATTATTATATGATGTTTTTTTGCTTTCATGTGCAGGTTTTGAGGTTTGTCTTTCTTTTCTTCCAAGTGGTGACTTACCTTGTAGCATATTGCCATGGTTCCTATTTTATGTTAGGATGCTTCTTGGGGCTATTATTATATTATTTAACCCTTTAGCTGCTTATTTACTTTAATTTTGGACTTTTGTGTGCAGGTTTTGTACTTTTGTGTGCAGGTTTTGATATTTTTTTTTAAGTGGAGTTTTACCTCTCTGGCATATTGCCATGGTGGTTACTGTAACATTTTCAGGGTATTTTTTTCTAAATTTTAACCCTTTGAAACAAATGTGATACTTTTATGTGCAGGTTTTGAGGTTTGTCTTTCTTTTCTTCCAAGTGGATATTTTTCAAGTAGACTTTCACCTTACTGGCATATTGCCATTGTGGTTACTGTGACAGGGTATTTTTCTCAATTTTAACCCCTTGAAACAAATGTGATACTTTTTTTTACTTTTATGTGCAGGTTTTGAGGTTTGTCTTTCTTTTCTTGCAAGTGGTGACTTACCTTGTAGCATATTGCCATGGTTCCTATTTTATGTTAGGATGCTTCTTAGGGCTATTTTTATATTATTTAACCCTTTAGCTGCTTATTTACTTTAATTTTGTTCTTTTCTTTGCAGGTTTTGTACTTTTGTGTGCAGGTTTTGATATTTTTTTTAAGTGGAGTTTTATCTCACTGGCATATTGCCACGCTGGTTATTGTAATATTTTCAGGGTATTTTTCTAAATTTTAACCCTTTGAAACAAATGTGATACTTTTTTTACTTTTATGTGCAGGTTTTGAGGTTTGTCTTTCTTTTTTTTCAAAGTGGAGACTTACCTTGTAGCATATTGCCATGGTTCCTATTTTATGTTAGCATGCTTCTTAGGGGTTATTATTATATTATTTAACCCTTTAACTGCTTATTTTCTTTAATTTTGGACTTCTGTGTGCAAGTTTTGAACTTTTTTTTTTTACTCCAGCCACCCTTTTGCATTGGCCACCTGTTGGTGAGCCACGGGGTACTGATACCCCCTCTAGTTCACCTCAAAAACGACCCTCATTGGAACGTTCCTGTCGAGCTTGTTCCAGTGAGGGTCATAAGCTATGTATTTGATGCCAAAAATGAAAAAAATAGTTATTCAATAATTTTATTTGCAAGTGTCATCTGCTTTTCATATTACGTAAAGGGTTAAATTATTGTCTTTGTTGGGCATCAAAGCTGAAAAGAGAAGCATCACACTAGTGAAATGTTAATGGAGACAAAAGAAATTATTGGTAATAACTTGATGACAAGAAGTTCCATGTCTAAGAACAAGCCAGAAAATAAGCAGACTGTCATCTGCAAAATAAGGTCCCCAGAGGATGAATTTTGAAATGTACCCTCTGTGAACCTCAGTCTGAATCAAGGTCTCAAAGCTAAACAGAAAGAGATACCCAGACGATAAAATTGGCTCACTGTATGGGACAGCATCAGCAAATTAACTCTCTGGGGACCTCATTCTGCAAATGACAGATTGTTTATTTTCAGGCCTGTCTAAGAACCATATATAGTGATATTTCCATTTCATAAATGAAATATGACATTAATTGCAACTGTCTTACTTTTCATCAAAAAGCAATAATCTTGAGAAATAATCGTTGTAATATGGGTCATAAACTTTTGTATAGTATTTCTCTATAAAATGCTCAATTGTCAATTTTTTAGTAATTTTTTTTTTATTGAGATATTAAGCTTTGTTGTAAATTCTTGTTTTATTTACTGCTTGAAATAATTGTACACTCCACATGAATAGTGTATTCCAGTTTTGTACTTATAGGTACAATAATGTAAGGCTGTAATATATTTGTTGCTATTTAATTTTTTTGTTTAAAGTCAATACACAAATGTTATTTGTAGGTATTGTGAATAAAAAATTTCCTATTATTTTTCTTGTCCGTTTGAATAGTTAACCCTTTGAACACTGGTGGTATCTTCCATACCAGGTAAATGGCTGGGTGCATGGTAACATTGTGGTAACTGCTTCTCGTCCGATCAGCAAAGTTAAGCAACGTTGAGCCCAGTTAGTCCTTGGATGGGTGACCGTCTGAGCGATCGTTTTGGACTCCCACGTTGTGTCCTTGGACAAGGCACTTAACCCCAATTGTTCACATGGGGGCACGATGACACCATGTACTAGGGTGTACTGCACGTCGATGGTGCACATGTCTTCAACCAAACTAACCCTGCCTGTGCTGCAGTGCGGAGTTATGATGTTGGGGAGCTGGCAGCTGCCTGTCGTTGCTTGGTGGTTCTCTCTGGGTACTCCATCTTCCTCCACCCATAAAACTGTCACGATTAGCCATTGTGCATAAGTATGTGACCTTAAACACCAATAAATAAATAGTTAAATGGCAGAAATTGGAAGAGTCCATTTCCATTATTTGGGGGTAGAGCAATTAATATTTTCAATATGCAGCCCCAAGGCTGCACGTTGAAAATATTGATTGGTCTACCCCACAAATTCACTGAAGAGTCTTCTACTTTAGGAAGTTACGACTTAGCATGACCCTGGACAAAAAAAAAAATGTATCACGGTTTCAAAGGATTGAGGGTGGAAATAGTCTTCGAGAGTAGTACGATTATTAAAAATATTAATTGTTCTACCACACATGTTCACTTTGTAGCCATGCTACTTAATGAAATTATGACGTATTGTGTTGCTGGACCGGAAAATCGGTCTCTCGTGTTGAAAGAGTTAACAGTTTTCTGTATATAAGCTTTCATATACCATTGATTCATTCTGTTGATCTTTATTTTATGAAACACAATTTTTCTCCATGAAAATATTAAATTCACACTGTCCATTGGAGAAAGTCTACAGCCAATTTTACTGGGGGTTCATTGACAATTTCAGCCGCCAGGGTTATGTGGTTTCAGGGCTGTTCTAATAGTGGAGGAAGCCTGAGTACCCAGAGAGCAT
Organism: Pictodentalium vernedei; assembly: GCA_031216915.1. Classification (NCBI taxonomy): domain Eukaryota; kingdom Metazoa; phylum Mollusca; class Scaphopoda; order Dentaliida; family Dentaliidae; genus Pictodentalium; species Pictodentalium vernedei. The sequence goes on along the minus strand of CM062290.1, from coordinate 90,121,192 downwards.
CACAGGGCAGTGACAATTTAAGTGTTGGATTCAGCAACTGAGCTTGAGTAGGGCTAGCATTGGTTGAACACTCATGTACCATCAACATGCAGTATGTCTCAAGCTCAACACACTGTAGGCAGCTGGGATTAATTCCTTACATGCTGCTGGCAGATATTCCTGAACAGGAAGTCTCTTGCCACTGAAATAAGCATAAATTGGGCACATTTAACCCAATTTCCATCCTGTAAACTGGATGTACTTTTTATGCCCCGGTCCTCTCAGGAGCATTATGTTTTCACCACATCCAACCATCTGTCATCCATCCATTAACTTTGTTTTCCGGCCAATAACTAAAGAACTGCTTATTTGATCAAATTATAATTTTAGTAGTTACTTGTGGATGACTAGACAATGCTTCCTTTCGGTTTTGGTTCAGTGAGCCAATTCAATATGGCTGCCATGGTATTATGCACAGCAGCCATGACTAGATTTGATGAGAAATATCTTGAAAATACTCATATAGTATGCCCGAGAACCCAAAGCTGGGGCAGGATGAAACACAGGACTTTTCGATTTGAAGTCAAATATGGTAATCAATAATCCACAGCTCCAAATCATTGGAATGATCTAATCAATCAATCAAAACATACACTTAGCTCCAAAGATGCCAAATAAAAAATTTATGCTGCCCAAATATGTTGTGTTTAGGCCTCACAAAGTAGATCTGTTTCTCAGGCCATTTTTTGTAAAATTGTATGTTGGTTGGGAGACGGGGGTTATTTTATTTTTTATTTTTGTGTTTATTTCTTTGCCATCAAAAGTTCATGTTCTTGGTTTGTTTTATGTTTTAGGCCTCATGATCTACAGAATAGCATGGACGGTGATGTATTTCATCCCTTGAGTGCAATAAGGCTTTGCAATGCAAAAGCATTACAAAGACTTGTTGCACTCAAGCGACAGATTTATCAATTTTATTAACTTGGGTAAAATATCAGACATAAACCATTTAATTTTTAGCTCACCTGGCCTAAAAGGCCATGTGAGCTTTTCACATCACTTAGCGTCCATTGTCCCCAATCGCCTGTCATCCCACGTCTGTAAACTTTTCACATTTTCATCTTCTCTGTGACCGCTGAGCCGGTGGGAAACAAACTTGGCAGAAATGGTCTGTGGGAGGTCCTCTACAAACGATCCTCATTTTGTTCCCGTTAAATGAAAAACATGGCTTCCAGAGGCATTCTTTGATTCTGGTTGGTGGATTTTTAAAAATCTTCTCCTCTGAAACCGCCAGGCCAAATGGTTTGAAACTTCACATAAATGATGACTGGGACCCCCCTCTACCAATGATCCTCATTTAATGTTGATCATAGTTACTATAAAAACCCTATGAGAAATAACATTTTCATCTTCTCTGGAACTACTGAGCTGATGTGAACCAAACTAGGCAGAAATGGTCAATGGGAAGTCCTCTACAAACGATCCTCATTTTGTTCCCATGAGTTTGAAAACATGGCTACCAGAGGCATTCTTTGATTCTGATTGGTGAATTTTGAAAATTCTTCTCTGAAACCACAGGGCCAAATGTTTTGAAACTTTGCATTGTTGATGACTGGGACCCCCTCTACCAACTATCCTCATTTAATGTTGATCAGGTTGCAAACATGGCTGCAATTGCGACTTATAGTTACTATAGAAACCCTATGGGAAATCACATTTTCATCTTCTCTGGAATTACTTAGCCTAACTTGGCAGGAATCATTTATGGGAGGTCCCCTACAAATAATCCTCTTTTTATGCCCCTGAAAATTTTTTTTGGGGGGTATATAGTCGAGGTCTCTGTCCATCTGTACGTCCTTCCTTCCGTCTGTCTGGACATACGAACATTTTGTATTATAACTCAAGCATCAGTTGTTGGATTTTAATGTTCTTTGGTATGGTGATAGGACAGCTTGGGGGAACGGATGCCCTCATACCTAGCGTTTCGTCCATTCATGTTTGGTAGAGTTATGGCACCTGTTTGTTTTGGCCTCTGTTTCTGACTAAGGTAAATTGTACCATAGCCTATAGGGCAAAGTGCTGTGTGCCCCCAAAAAATTTTCGAGGGGGTATATAGTAGAGATCTCTGTCTGTCCGTACATCCGTCCATCTGTACGAACATTTTGTATTATAACTCGAGCATCAGTTGTCAGATTTTAATGTTCTTTGGTATGGTTTTAGGGTAGCTTGGGGGAACGGATGCCCTCATACCTAGCATTTCGTCCATTCATGTTTGGTAGAGTTATGGCCCCTGTTTGTTTTTGGCCTCTGTTTCTGACTAAAGTAAATTGTACCATAATCTGTAGGGCAAAGTGCTGCCCAATTTTTAGTTCATTATTTTTCTGCGGTCTAGTGCTTGCAGGGGAGGTTGCATGACATTTTAACCTCTACATATCAATATATCAATATAAATATGGATGACCCAAGATTTACAATGATTTTGGTTCCAGACCATTTAAAATTGTATCACCGCACCAATCGATTTCAAATTTTATTTGCTTATTACTAATGTCAAAATACAGGTCAAGTTCAATTTGGAGATTCACTCCGGCAATTCTTGCAAGAGTTACGCCTATTTTTGAATTAAAAAATCACAAATTTCCCAATTTCAGCTTTATTCTTACTGACCAGTGCCTATAGGGGAAGTGCTGCCCAGTTTTTTTTAAAGCATCTCATCAATATTGCTCTTCGTCAAGCTTTCGGCCTCTTGGCCTTCTTCAAGGACCGTTGATAAATTTGCAAACTACATCTCCGCACTCTACTAAACAACAATGAACACTGAAAAGAAAACTATCACACAGTTTCGTTGGAACGTTTGACGTACGCCGACGTAATACACGACGGGCTGTGAACATGAATGCCAGATTAGCAATATCTCTACGTTATAGCGGGATTATAATAAAACTGCAATGTTCTTGCTTCAGAATCCTAGCAACCAGCCCTTTGCGTAGCACTGCCAGAAGGAAAACTAAAACTACGCAAAGGGCTGGTTGCTAGGATTCTGAAGCAAGAACATTTTAGTCCACTATTTCTGTACTGCCCAGTTCTTGTAGGGGAGGTTGCATGTCATTTTAAGCTAAATATCAATATAACCATACAAATATGGATGCCTATTTCAGCTTTATTCTTACTGGCCAGTGTTTTATAGGGGAAGTGCTGCCCAATTTTTTTTTTAGTCCACTGTCCCAATTTTTTCTCGTCCACTATTTCTGTACTGCCCAGTGTTTGCAGGGCAGGTTTGCATGTCATTTTAACCTACTACACATCGATATATTCATATAAATATGGATGACACAAGAATCGTAGTGTTTTTTAATTCCGTTCATTCAAAGTTGATTGGATGAACCAATTCTCTTCAAACATTCAGAAGTTATTTATTTACATGCAAGTCCAACTTTGCTACCTTCGGGGGCATCAGCACATGCGTTAGCGTTGCTCTTGTTGTTCCTGTCGGTTGGAAAACATTGCTGTCAGAGGCATTCTCTGATTTTGATTGTTCAATTTTGAAGAATGTTTTCTGAGACTACAAGCTGAGCCAAATGTTTTGAAACTTCACATGATTGATGACTGGGACACTCAATGTAAGAGGAACAAATTTGCTGTTATATGTTATTATGAAAATATAAACCCTATGCCGACAGGGTAGCTTGAATAGTACACTAAGTGGAGAGTAGACTGTAACTAAATCACCTGTGTAGTAGAATAATCAACAAAAGTATCAGTTTCAAATTCTGTACATATGGACAAAAAAAAACAGGCAAGGTGCTAGCCAATGGACCTTTGGGTTTAACATGGAAGTCCATTGGCTGGAACTTTGCTTGTGATTGTTATGGTTTGCAACAAATTTGCAGTTATTGCTTGGGTGGAATCTCCATTCTGGGTGATTTTAGTGATAATACTCTTGCCACATACTGCAGCAGTTTTCTCCACTGAGAACTGCGACAATGATAAAATATTGTGTACAGTTTTATGTAGGAAACAACTTTGCTACTAAATGTTATCGGGAAAACTGTCAAGTTGTGATTGATGACAGGTGTTTGGAAAACTAGTGTAATTTACTGATCAGCTCTAAATGATAGTATACAAATATTCTCCACATTATTATTCTTTGATTTTATCATTCATTCAAGATAGACATAATGACAAATCCTTTGAATAAAATGTTGTTCTTTGTGTAACCCTTACCCTTTACCTATCCTAAGCGCTTTGAAAGAGAGTACTGTCTGAAAAAACTGTAATTTTCAAAATATTCTTTAACCTTCTTTTACTGATTTTTATTGAAACAGAATTCATAAAATGTGTGCTGACACTATTAGGTAAACAGTGTTACTATGATACTGTTCATTTCTAACTTAACCCTGCACATATGGTTTCAGAGAAGTGGATATGGATTACCAGCAATTATGGCTGGAATATTATGAAATGCAGGCTGTCTGTCCAGCCAGCTGTCTGTCCGTGCGTCCATCCATCCATTCTTTTCATCTGTGTGACTGTCTGCCTGAAAGATTGTCTGTCCGTCTGCCTGCCTGGAACCCACCCGCCCGCCCGCCTGCCCACCCACCCATGCACCCATCCATGTGCCCACTCACGCACCTGCCCATATTCCTGCCAGCATTCTGGAAACCCACCCAGACATCGACTTTAACCATACATCATTCATGCCGGAACAGTTGTTAGACACAATTTTCTAATGGTTATGCACTTACTATAGCCTTAAACTTACTAACTCTATATGAAAACTAGTTTCGTTGGTGTCTGAAAAAAAAGTGGAATAGGTGAATCTCTCGATTCGAAATCGAAAAATGGTGGATTTTCTAAAAGGTTTTCCTCTGAAACTACAAGGCCAAATGTTTTTAGACTTCACATGCTTCATGACTGGGACACCCTCTACCAAAGATCGGATTAAGATCCTCATTTAATGTTGATTGGGTTGCAAACATGGCGGCAATTGCGGCCCGTAGTTACCGTGGAAAACCTATGGGAAATCTCATTTTCAACTTTTCTGGAACTACTGAGCTGATGTGACCCAAACTTGGCAGGAATGTCTATGGGAGGTCCTCTATAAACGCTTCTCATTTTTTCCCGTCGGAAGAAAAACATGGCCGCAAGAGGCATTTTTGGATTATGATTGGTCGATTTTAAAAAAAAAAAACCTCCTCTGAAACTACAAGGCCAAATGTTTTGAAACTTTACATGATTGATGACTGGTACCTCCATAGCTAATGATCCTCACGTAATGTTGACCGTGTTGCAAACTTTGCCGCAATTGCAGTCCATAGTTACAATGTTAACAATGGGAACCCTATGGGAAATCACATTTCTGTATGTATGCGATTATAGGCTCTTTAGAGCCTCTAGTGTTTTTAAGTTTGCATTATTAATAAAAAGAGAGCACGAGGCAGCCAAAAGGACCATGCAGGAGGGCCTGAGAAACAGATTTTTAACTTTTTAGGCTTTATCAAAATGCATTTTCAGACCACCTTGTCCCAATGTAGCCAACTGTGATTCAGTGAGCAGATGTCAAATTTGACATACTTCACCAACATAGGATATTGTTATGCTGTCACCAATTAAAATCTACCTTTCGGTCCAATTAACAAAACGCAAAATTGTCAGGTATGAGTATATTTCCAACTTATGCTGAGAACCAGCTCCGGTTTTTAGACTTAGTAGTCGTGACAACCCAGAGTAAAAAATCGTCAGAAAAAGAATCATGAGGATTGTAACCTTAATTGGCGAGATTAGGTCAAATCAAAGAGGTCTTTGAGTGGCCTGCGTGAAAAATTGAAGCCAAGTTTTTTAAGAGTACCTTGATGGCGCCTTTGGGGTGGGGGCGCTCCGGTTCAAGCTGAAGTCTAGATTGATGGAGCTTTGGGGGAAATGGGAAAGACAGTGAAAAGGAATGTCAAATGTGTAATTTAGGCGTAGAGGAGTCCCTGGAACACTTTCCGCTATTAGAATTTCCCCAATACCAGTCTAACAGAATAAGATTCACCGTGAGTGTAATGGAGAAGTGGGATGAGAGAATGAAGGACACGTGGTTAGCAGGCCTGGCATTTTCAGGAGAGCAATTTATTCGCTCGCCTACAGCTCGCCTTAAAAAAATTAGGGAGGGAGAAAACTGGCCCTCCGGGCCTTAGAAAATAATGATTACCATAACTGCCTATGCCTAAAACCCACATCTTTTAAGATCTCCCCTACATGTGTGTTGGTGGTCTCCGTAAGACGGTCACACTGCCCCTCCCACATCTCCGGGCCTTGCCAAGGCCCGGAGGTGTGGGAGGGACAGCGTAGCCGACTCACAGAGACTACCTTGTTGGCAGCACCAAATAAAATGTACAAAGCTCACTTGGCAGAATTCATTAAAAGTAAAAGTTCATTTTGCAATTTTAGCTTTTGTAAGCTTGAGCAGAGCTAATCGTTCGCCTAGGCCATGCGAGGGGAGTGAGTTTTAGTCCTCCTGCATTTTTAAGAAAGCCAGGCCTGGGTTAGTGGGTGAGACAAAGGAGAGGGTTCGTATGCTTATCGGAGGGATTGGGAATTCGGCACGGGAGGTCATCATGCAGTTCCTCTCCGAGTTTTGGGGGGATAAAAGAGACGTGGAGATAGGGAAGGATTTGGGAACACAGGTAATAATCAAGACCTCCTCACCTGAGAATTGCGACAAATTAGCTGTCGACCAAAGTGTTATTGTTATCCACCAACAATGCTTCAAATTTCCCATAACAGAGATGAACTGGATAGATCCGTCCCAATGAAGATCTGAAGACGTGTTTGTGTAAAATTGATACAAGAACAAACAGGACGTTGAAGATAAGACACTTTCTGGACAAATGTAACCTTTTTGCTTGACGAGTTTGGGTAAAAAGTTGGAAGACTCGTACCAGTTGTCGAAGTTAATGAATTCTTGGGAAAATCCGCCATGGACGTGAACAACCTGTCCCCTTGCGGCGAGTTGGACCAAGGCTGGTCGAGCCGTATAGCGGGGCAGTGTTGCAGCGTGGATGATCCTTTGTTCACTTCATGAATACCAGTGGCGGAGCTGGGGTGGGGGCATGCCCACCTAAAAACTTTCACTGCCCCCCCCCCTCCCCAAAAAAAAAGCACTGGCCCAATGCGCCTTTCACACAACATAGAGCCTCAATGGCTTCCAATTTTGGACTGTACACGCTATAAATGCCTCATCACATTCGTTCAGAGCACTAAATTTTGCAAACTTTTCTCGGGAGGGGGGGGGGAGGGCTGGTCCAAATTGGATCCTCTGGTCATTAACCTAGTCCCACTTCCTGAAGGGAAGGGGGGCATCGACCGGAGGGTCCTAATTGGAGGTTGCCCCCAGAAACCCCACACAGCGCCCCCGCCCCCAAATACCCCCCCCCCCCCCCCCAAAAAAAAAAGACAACAAAAAACTGGTTATGGCACCTCTATTATAGAAACCTGGCTACGCGCCTGATGAATACTGACAGCGATCGAAGTTGACAACTGACCTACACCGGGATTCCCTCAAGACGAAGTATCGTTTGTTCAGTCATCCAAAAGCCCCGACAAGTAGAGTGGATGTTGGCCCATGGGGAGTATTCAGGTGACGTCACTTGAATACCCAGTCCCGTATTCTATCGAATATTTCAAACTGATTGTGACCCCCGGATAGATTAAAAGGTCGGAGTACAAAAAGGAAGAGCGATCATCCCTTCGCAATTTGCTAGTGATAGAATAAATCAGCCACAAGAGAAAAGGGCATTGACAGGGGCGTCGTGTTTTTGTAGGGGTGGGGGTAAACCTGATCTGCCACAACTGTGATGGCTGAATTCCCGACTTATCAAATATTCCAACTATATCATCAGGGCATGCCTTAGTTAACCCTTTACCCAACATAACAGCCAAACCCGTTCAGCGCTATTCTCAAAAATCGTCAATTAATTATCATTATATTTTCATTTTTTGTCTCAAAAACATAGGTTATGACCCCCTCTTTTGAACGAGCTCGTCGAGCTCGTTCCAATGACGGGTCATAACCTATGTTTTAGAGACAAAAAATGGAAAAAATTAGTTATTCAAGAATTTTATTTGCAAGTGTCGTCTGCTTTTCATGTTAGGTAAAGGGTTAAAGACATGCCTCGATGGTAATGTAGTGTTGGACTATTAGTCAGTCGGTATTATTATAACGGTTAAAAGGTCAAGACTTCTTGGGAATTTATTTGGGGAAGAAAATATACTTGTGGTAGTCGTGGCGGAATCTGTTACCGGTATTTAATTAACATTCTGATTGTTTGCGCTACTTGTTGCATATTTAACTGTATCAAACTAACAAGAGAAAACAAAAAGAATATTTTTAAATTAAATAAAGGAAAAACGAATTTTATTTTATTTCTTTTTGGTTTTTTTAAACAAGGAAAAACGCAATTGATAAACATAATTTTTAACAAAACCTCTTTTCGAATGTAACAAAGTAATGGAGCGGTTCGATGTGGGGACAATGGGGCGGTCCGAGGTCTGGGGAAGTCGTAGGGATATTTTGAGGCGCTAATCCCCTCTATCCTACTTTCCAGGTCAAAAATAGAGCATTGGTGGTCGACGGCCTCCAACGGCTCGGTTTGCTAAGTGGATGGGGCTGATTTGTCCGTTTTTAATTTGAGTGGTTTTGATCCCTTTATTCTACCAATGGCCTGGCTTTCGGGGTGCGTGCCCCCATTTTAACCTTTTAACTACTTTAACAATTGGCGACATTTTTCACTCCACTGTTTCTTGTGACAAATGTTTAAATTGGATCTGTTTTAACTGTGTCGACTTGAGAAAAACACCTAATCCCCATGTACTGGTTCTGGAACATGTGTAAATAGGAGAAAGTATTGTTTATTAAAACAATGACATGACTTTGTCGGGCATTACTTGATCAGTCCTGGAAATGAGGCGGGTGTGAGTGCAATTGCCCCCGTCAGCACCCGTGATTTCTATTTTACGGGCAGTGCCGCCGAGAGAAAATACGGGCCCGGGGGGAGGGGGTCAATTAGATGGTACCACCTGGGCCCCCTTGTTTCAAACCCAACTTACCAAGGACCCATTAAAATATTCACCCTTCCCCCGACCGATATCTATTATGACTCAATTGCCTCTCAAAGACTAGATTGGGTTACACAAGAAGATGGTAAGAAGAGAGAGATATATATAACCGAATTACGAACAGCATATTGTGGGCGGATCGACCCACGATATATCTAATAACTTAGACAGTCCTGGAAAGGAATATATGCTTACTAGTGGATTCGGGAGCCCGCCTGTCGATTCACACACACTGGACATTGGAAAAATCTCGCTAACTAGCTGTCTCGGGTGGCGCAGCTTCGTCCTCGTGCCCCCCCCCCCCCCACCGGGACCGCCGGGCCCGGGGTTACTACCCCGCCCCCCCCCCCCCCACCTCTCAATGGCCCTTTTATGGGAGCTAGAAAATGCACTCGTTGAAAAATATTGTGGAGCACTAATATACTGTGAGGACATAGAAATATGTGTTGTTTTGAAAAAGCAGCACACTGTGGCCCGTGGCAAGTTACTGCCATAATTCGGCAATTCCTTATACATTTAACCCTTTGAACACTAGTGGTATCTGCCATGCCATTTCAATGGTAGCAATTAGAAGAATCTATATTCATTATTTGGGGTAGACCAATTAATATTTTCAACGTGCAGCCTCGGGGCTGCACGTTGAAAATATTGATTCCTCTATCCCATACACTTACTGAACAGCCATCCTATGTAATGACGTTATGGCGCATCATGCCCCTAGTTGGAAAAACAGCCGTTCAGGTTCAAAGGGTTAAGGTTTCTGGTGTCTTGTTACACTATTCCCTCGAAAATTCATGTTCTTACATTTTACGGGTGCCAATTATCCTTGTCTCTGATTTCGCGGGAGCTTAAAACTGCACCCGTCAATTTTGTTCATTTCCAGCACTGTGCTTTGTATCAAAAGCTCAACAGAAGTGGTTAACAGTCCAAGAGTTTATTAGCGGCACGAGACAAAGTCGAAATACTGGTTCTGTAATATTTGTATACATAGGAAAAAATATGTTTAAATTTTGATTATCTTTGCCGTGTATTGACAGCTTGACGGAAGTGGTTAACAGCCAAAGAGATTACTAGCGACTCGAGACGACGAAGCCGAGGGCCGCTAATAAACTCAAAGGTTGTTAACCATTTCGATTAAGCCGTTGATACACTGTAATGAACCGCCGGAGAAAGTCATGTTATTTCTATTAGTGTCACTTTCGTACAACGGGTACACTGCAAAAAATATAGGTTCTCTTTAGAACCAAAACTGGTTCTAATTTTGTCCCTGAGATGGAACCAGCTCTGTTTAAACAGTATTTATTTCAAATCAAATAAATTTACCAAGATTAGCATTCAGTTTTAACAGAATATTACATGAACTGAAGTAGATTCAGCAGTAAACTTGGAGCTTATTCAACGCAGTCGCCAAACATTTTGAAACAAAGTCGATATGAACAGTTGGCATATCGAACCAGTTTTGGTTCTGAAGAGAACCAAAACTGGTTCGATATGCCAACTGTTCATATCTCCTTTGCTTGATGATGATTTGAGACAACCTCGTATAAGCTCTAAACTTACGACTGAAACCCCCTCAATTTATGTTTAATTCTGTTAATATTTAATGTTAATCTTTATAAATTTATTTGATTTGAAATGAACACTGTTTAAACTGGTTCCATCTCAGGGACAAGATTAGAACCAGTTTTGGTTCTAAAGAGAACCTATATTTTTTGCAGTGTACATTGCATTTAAATTATATGGGAAGTAAGGTAAATAAATGGAGTTTGACGTTTTCGAATTCAAAAATGTGTGAATCGAAAGCCTATGGGCAGGGTCTCTGGAGCAGAATCACGGGGAGGGTCTCCTGGGCAGGTCACACAGGGGATTGGGTGGTAGGAGGAATGTGCTGGGTCAATTAAGTTGGGGAAGAAATGGAGGGAGCCCTTGGTCAGGTCATTATGATAGGACTACAGTAGTGCATTCTGGTGTTGGCCACCACGGAATACATCGAATAGGCAGTGAAGTTGTCAGGTCAAGAAGAGGAAGGGTGACATTAGGTCTTCGACGGTCTCTATGGTAGTTTCACCGGAAATGGCTTCTGGGGCAGATCATTATTGGGTCACTCCTGGAATAGGTATGTGGGTGGCTCGATATTTTTAATCCATTTTAAACAGATTACTAACGCATTTAAACAGATCAGATTACTAATCCATTTAAACAGTTTGGTGATCCTTTAGGTGAAGGGTTTTACGAGGGTATTGGTGACCGACCATGGATTGGTCTCATAGAAGCCACATCGTGATGTAACCTCTACTTAAGATATAATGGGGCACTCTCCTCTGATATGGCGACCATCGGTAACATGTCATGGCACGATAACAGTTAGATTTTTTTTTCCCTTATGGGCCCGAGGATTTTATATATTTCACATTCCAACAAAATCGAAGTACTAGAAAACACGGGAAATCAATGACAATTCAACAGAATAACCTGGGTCAAAACTGAGTCCGGGTCCTTAATTCGGTGTATAATTTCAGTCCGAGTCCTCAATTCAGAGACACCCCATAGTTACGCTGTCTGAAAATAAGCACAGTATATATAAAAATGCCGATCTTCTTAATGAATATTCTTGCAAATGTTGAGTCAGTTGAATACAATATTATATTAAGACAGGCAGCAATGAAATTTCCAAATTCAAACAGCTGGGCTGTTAAGATTCAAGAGGTCCTTAGCAAATATAGTTTACCGTCATTGTACCAACTCATTCAAAATGTTCCAGACAAATTTACATGAAAAGGAACCATCAAATCAGAACCCAACGAATAAAATTTGTAAACTATGCAATGCAGAAGTTGAGGATCGGGCACATTTTCTACTGAAATGTAAATACTTGGATGCAACGAGATCAAAATACCTTCCTGCAATAGAACATTACTGAAAAATAACATTACATCCATGAAAGATTCAAGCACTTTACCCCCTCTTCCTGTACTAAATCTACAAGCATTACTAGATCATCTCCGTGAAACTCTCACTCCTCCGTTCAACCTTGATACTAACATTATTTTCAACATTGAATATCTTTCACGAAATTTGATTTATAAACTGCACCTAGATGCAACAAAGTATGCAAATCAGACTGCTGTCGGTGGACGAGATCTGTTATCGCTCACCTATTAAGATTAACTCCATATAAGTAACATTACAATATTCTTATAGTACTGGAATATTGGTGCTCCTGACAAAGGAAGTATATACGGAATACAGAACAGAATACAGAATACGTAAATAAAATAAGATCTGGAAAAGTGAAGATACGCCTTCATGCATCCTTACACCCAGCACCCCTTCTGTTTTCGCCGATGGTAGACGCATTTGTTATTACAAAAATTACCCATTCTTTCAAAAAGAAAAAAAAGCATAACCAAATTTCCATGTCATGGATCATTCAGCACAACCACAATACGTATGGTCCATGAGAGGAATTTTGTAGTTTTAGAGTTTCCTGCACTTTGTTCTTTAAAAATTAGCTCTTAGCAAAATCTAGAATCCTGCTATGATTTAGTAACAACACCCCACCTCCACCCACCCACCCATCTACACACCTTTTCATTAATACATTGCACGAGACTGGGGTTTTGAAGAGCTGCACAAAAGTCGAATTATTTCGGAAAATGGAGGGACGAATCGTCCAGGTTTTTAATTGCATACTGTGGTCCCGCCAGAACAGAATGTTCTCTCCAACATTGAAAGATATTCAATGTTGGAGAGAACCATCAAAAAGCGTAATAGGGGCTTTAAAAAACACAGAAAGTCAAATAAGCCATATGACCGAAAGAAATTCTTGGACCTCAAGCACCTCGTTCGGAAAAAAAACCCAAAGATGCTTAACAACTATATCTCGAAGATATTCTTAACGTTAAGCAGACAGGTGATTCTCCCAATGCCAAACCCAACACTAAGAGGTTTTACTATCTCCTTAAACACTCCAAACAAGACTCGGCATCCCTCCCCCTTAAAATTCCAAAACATATTGAACTATGATGAAAAATCAAAGGCCACAGTGTTAAATAAATAGTTCCAATCTGTTTTTAGCCCCAAATCCCCATTGAGCCTAGCTTCTTATTGCAAAACAAGGCTTCAAGATATGCTTGATCGCAAAGAAATATCTGTGCTTGAATATCAAACATCTCCCAGAATGCCAGACATTAACATAAGTGCAAATGGTATTGAAAAACTCCTATCAAATTTAAAACCACACAAGGCATGCGGGCCTGATCATCAAAACCAAACCCATAGTACTCAAAACACTATCAAAGGAACTTTCACCAATTATTGAAAAAATCTTTCAAAAATCCATCGATGGGGGATCGTTACCTCCCCAGTGGAAAACTGCAAACGTAGCGCCCATTTTCAAGAAGGGTGACAAGTCAGATCCTGCCAATTATAGGCCCATATCCCTGACATGTGAACTCTGCAAAACACTGGAACATATTGTCTCTTCCTCAATTGGTAATCTGTCAAAAGACTTCCATCTTGAATGTGGAGTTGCCTTGGTCCTGTTCTGTTTCTATTCTATATTTCAAAAATGTTCACCATCATTGAATCTCACCTGTCTGATGTCAATGGTTATGCTGATGACACACAGGTCTATTTCTCTTTTCGACCGTCAATCAAGGATCAAACTAAAGCTCTAGAAACTATTGAATCATGTATTTCGGACATGGATGGTTTCAAACAAATTACTGATAAATTATGATAAGACTGAATTCCTAATAATTGATTCACGACAACAACTCACTAAAGTTGACATCAATTCATTGAAGGTAGGAGATTCCGCCATCAGTGCAAGTAACAGTGTTCGTAATCTTGGTGCCTTCTTCGACTCTACCATGTCTTTGGACAGACATGTTACAAATATGTGCAATAAGGCTTTCAGAGGTCTATACAAAGTTAAACAGATAAGACAGTTCCTCACCAAAGACTCAACAAAAACCCTAGTTCATGCCTTTGTAACTTCACATTTGGATTATTGTAATGCCTTATTCTTCAACCTTCCGCAATATCAGTACTATCGCCTGCAGATGGTACTAAATGCATCAGCCCGAGTGGTATGTAGGATATCACGATCTCGACACATCACTCCTGTTCTGAGGGATATGCACTGGTTGCCAGTCAAGTACAGAATAATTTTCAAAACTTTATTATTAGTTTTTAAGACACACAACAACATGTCACCAGCATACTTAGAAGAACTCCTTAATACCAAGAATGTGTGTCAATACAACCTGAGATCCGATGGTAAAATGCTGCTACATGTTCCAAAACATAGGTGTAAGACATTTGGAGATAGGTCATTCTCATTTGTTGGCCCTCACTTGTGGAATAATTTACCAGAACACCTAAAAAGACTGTCAAATGTCAACCTTTTCAAGAAAGGTCTCAAAACATACCTGTTTCAAAAAGCTTATAAGTGATGTTCTGGACTGTAAGATACTGTATATATTCCGTTTGTATATTTGCCTGAGCTCAGTAACATGTACTGCGCCTTAGAATATGGTTCTATATCTTCTGAACTATAATTTTGGCGCTATATAAATGTGTATATTATTATTATTATAATCATCAAACATTTTACAAACCTTTTACAAACCTTTGCGTCCTATACAACCTACAGCACGGTTTCCGAGAAAAGAGATCATGTATAACCCAACTAGTAATGCTTGTAAATAACCTCCTCCTGTCAGTATATAACAAAAACAAACTGTATAATTTTACTAGACTTTAGCCAGGCCTTTGATAAAGTCAGCCATGAGAAAGTCCTACCGAAAATGCATAACTATGGAATACGCGGCCAAACCCTCAAATGGATTAAAAGCTTCCTAGATAACCGTTCTCAATCCGTAATTCTGAACGGCACTCGCTCGGAACCCATACCGGTCGCATCTGGAGTCCCCCAGGGGTCCGTGCTTGGACCGCTGCTCTTCCTAGCATATATAAACGACCTTCCCCAAGACATCCAATCCAAAGTGCGCCTTTTTGCAGGCGATACTGCCATATACGTGTCACTCACTTGCGTAAATCAGTCAAGGACCCTTCAAAACGATCTACAACCTTAGAAAAATGGGAGATGGACTGGGATATGCAATACAATCCTTCAAAATGCCAAGTTATACATGTCACTAGAAGGAAACATCCTATACCCTCCAAATACTTTTTACATAATGCCCTGTTACAATCAACTTCATCGGCTAAATACCTTAGCGTGGACATCTCAGGCGATCTCTCCTGGGATACACACCTAAGCAGAGTAACAGAAAAGCAAATCAAACGCTTGGTTTTCTTCGCAGAAACATAAAAGTACAAATCTGAGCTCCTTAAATCCATGGCTTACCAAACCCTGATTCGACCCCAGTTGGAATACAACTCTGACGTCTGGCCTCCCTACACCCAAACCCAAATCGACCAACTTGAAGCAGTCCAAAGATATCTGCGCGCTGGGCAAAGTCTGACTTCAGACGCACATATAGTGTCACAGAAATGCTCCAGACACTTAAATGGCGACGTCTGGACCTCCGGCGTATTGACTCAAGACTGTCCCTCATGTACAAAATAACACACAATCTAGTTGCTATCCCGATTGACGGCTATCTAACCCCCAAAACAAAAAGATCCCGCCTTAAATACCCATGGTGCTACATACAAATTATAGCAACCACAGACTACTACAAGTACTCGATATCATTCTTCCCTAGGACTGTATATCATTGGAATGCCCTCCCACCTCATATCCCCTCGATCCCTCCCTACCCTTGAGCAGTTCAATATGGCTGTTAGTTATATTGATCATGTCTCTCCGTAGCCTTGCTTCCTCCATCTTTTACTTTTTAACCAAATTTTTCTGATCTTATCTGTATATAGTTTTAGGCCTGTTTCTATACTTCTCTAACATTCTTTGTGGCTGACGCGCCGAATGTCTATGTCCTCGCGAGGGGTTCGACATAAGTGGAAGGTAGATAGATAGAACGCCAGTTAATCAGTCCCATTCACCCACAGCACACTCGGCCCAAACCGAAGTCAACTCGTCCCAAACCCAAGTCGACTCGTTCAAAAATATTTTATGTATGTTCACAAAAATATTTCTTTTGTTGACGTTTGCTCTATCAAGAAAGAGACTGATGGTCACTGAACATCAATAGTTTCATAAAATTCTAGGGTGCCAAAGTCAGCGTGGCAATGTTTAAAAAAAAACCCATAGGCCTAGTTGCTTGTTATAATTACTTTGATCGTGGCCCAGTGAACTGTTGACATGGGGCAACTTGACTATAAAGCTGGACCGAGTAGGCTCTTCATTTAGGACGAGTTGACTCCCATTTGGGACGAGTAAGTGGGACGAGTAGGGTTTGGGTTGAATGGACAAAGAACCACCAGGACCGATAACTCACACTGAAAGTTTTTAACAAGAATGGCGTGTTCGAATGAGAACTGCAATTTAAGAAGATCTCAAAATCAATATTCTGCTTTATTCCTAAATTGCGGCGTACTGTGACCACACACATATAGTTTTAGGTAATTAAACATGGCCAAGTTCATTGTTTAAAATAAAATTTCTGTCTCCTTTAATATTTTTTTTTAATACAGTACTGGACGCGTGGTTCCTCTGAAAATTTTCGCGCGTTTTTTAAAATCTTCGTGCCCAAGATAAGCCGACTAAACTGCGAAGCTTGGACTCGACTTTTCCCCTCCCCACAGTGGCATAGATAAAGGGGGGGGGGGGAGGGGGGCGGAGGCACCCCACCAGAAGTTTTGTCGGAAATTTTTGGGGACCATTTTTAGGCGAATTTATGCCTAATAACATTAAAATGCTGGCTTTGGGGATAAAACATGCCATTTTGGGCAAAAAAGACCAATTTTCAGTACATTTGCAGTAAACAACAGATTCTTTCTGTTTGTTTGGATTTTTGTTGTTGTTACACTGTCGGAAAATTTTGGGCTTGCCCCTCTGCCAGTGAAAAGCTATCTACGCCACTGCCTCCCCAGCTGCCAAGGTAGTACCAGGAAACATTGCGAGAAGCAACACTTACTACTCTCACTGAGGGAGAAATGGCCTAAGGCCAAGAAGGGGCATCAGTTAAACCTGGTCTTTGTGACCTTGTCGCTCTGGAGCAGTGGAGGAAATGGTTGCTCCCTGCACAAGCGTCTGGCGCTTGGATCGTGAAAAAATACGCCCAAAATCCAATATATAAGACCATTATCAAATATTACCATTATGCATATATAAATAAAAGAAAGGTGTGCAACGAACTCAGGAAGTTTGACACTCGAATTTAGATAACGCCTATTTTTCATATAAAAGAAAGTTTTTCTATCAGTTTTAAGGCATTAATGAATGCACAATATATTTATCTTCACATGTGCAAGTGTTTCATTTATTGCTCACACCTCATACAATCATACCAACTTTATTTTTCATAACTTTCACATCAGATTTATTTCTCTTCATACTCCATGATACAAATTCGTAAACATTACGTCATAGTTGTTACGGTGTGGAATTATTAATGATATTGGTAACAGAAAGAAATCTGAGAATCAGCAACAAAACTGAATTTAACTATTCTGAAATTTAATTAAAAAGAATTAATATATAAAAAAAAAAAAATGATACAAAGATCTTTTACACTAATTGGTTTACAGAAAATAAAAACAGTGGTACTTATCAATTATTGAATTAGTCCAAAGTACAGTTTGACAGAATCCAGTAATCCAGTGGTGAAGTATCTTCTGAAGAAAGTTACCAGCTGGTCGATGTAGTATTAAATCCAAGAATGTCTCTTCAGAAACAGTATCCCATAAATTTGTAATAAAATTTTCACTTAGAAATTTCAGCAGTCTCCAATAAGATATAATAAAATTCTCCGTAAAATTCAAATGGAGTAAAAATCCAAGAAGTATTGGCACCGCAGGTAATTTCCAAACAATCCAGTAGAATCCTGGCTTTTCACAAAATATTATTCTGTTTCACAGAAAGTATAAATTCTCTTTTCCAAGACGAACAGATTCTCTTCAAAATTCTCTTTTGGAATCAATCTCCAAATTCACAAAGAAGCACTGCTTCTATAATAAATGCACTGTTCTGAAACAATAATATTCTCCAATGGAAATAACTGAAGCGAGTCTTTTTGAAAGGCTTTCTAAGAATGAGTTTTTGAATTCTGTTGACAAACCTTTATATAGTAACCAGATAGAATGTCCCAGAAGAGGAAGTTTCTGCAATGTTCTATTAGTTTCTGGGGGATTCTGTTAAAGTTCAAGTAAACAAGGTCATTGACCTATTTAAACAATTAAACAATCAACAGCTATATGTACAATATATCAGTGTAACAAAGATGTAAACAAGGTCACTGAGTGCAAAAGAGTTAGACCAGTCAGAAAATGCAGCAATAAAAAAAAAATATCTTTCTCATATAATTATCTACTAAGGATATATCAATCTCAATATAATATGGGGGCTATAACACACCCTGCCTTAAAAGAAAAAGTTTGAAGGTACTGAAAACTTTTTACATAATTTTAGCAGACTCTGACTGGTTTACAATACACACACACCATAATCTTCACATTTTTTTTTTTTTTTTTTTTTTAATAAACATATATACACTTGAAGTGAATAGGGACCGATCATATTATTTTAAATTAGGATATTCTGGAAAGAGCAACAGCTACAACATTATCTCTTCCCGAAATATGCCTAATCTCTAAATTATATTCTTGAAGGGCTAAACTCCACCGCAATAATCTTTGATTCTTGTTTTTCATTTTATTGATAAATGTTAAAGGGTTATGATCGGTGTAAACTGTAATTGGACATTGGGCGGTTCCTAGATACACATCAAAATGGGTTAATGCCAAAATTAGAGCCAAAGTTTCTTTTTCTACTGTAGAGTAATTCTTTTGATGTTTGAGAAATTTTCTGGAAAAATAACATACAGGGTGATCAATACCTTGGGAATCTTCCTGGGCAATATACCCACCTGCTCCATTGTCACTTGCATCTATGAATAATTTGAAGGGCTTTTCATAATTGGGACTGGCCAGGACAGGGGAATTATTTAATAAAGTTTTTATTCTGTTAAAGGATTTCTGACATTCCTCAGTCCAAACAAACTTAACCCTTTTGCTCAATAAACTGGTCAAAGGGGAGACAACATCTGAAAAATTTAAACAAAATTTTCTATAATATCCAGCCATGCCTAAGAATCTCATGAGCTCTTTTTTAGAGTTTGGTACTGGAAAATTTACAATGGCATCAACTTTAGCCGAAATCGGCCTCACCTGCCCCCGCCCCACAACATGACCTAAATAATTTACAGTTGCTTTGCCAAATTCTGATTTTACCAAGTTAATAGTTAGGTTGGCTTGGGTCACTTTGTCAAAAAATTCTTGAATATGCTTTAGATGATCAGCCCAATTTGTATCTGTGTGTATAATAACATCATCAATATAAGCTTCACTGTGATCTAGGTCTGCAATTAAGTGGTTAACCATGCGCTGGAACGTTGCCGGAGAATTTTTCATGCCAAAAGGGGTTACTTTATATTGATACAACCCAAATGGGGTAACAAAAGCAGATATTTCTTTTGCTTTTTCTGTTAAAGGGACTTGCCAATAACCCTTTAACAAGTCAAATTTTGTCACAAATTTAGCATGGCCAAGTTTGTCAATGCAGTCATCAATTCTTGGAATTGGATAATTGTCTGTTTTGGTGAGGCTGTTCACCTTTCGGTAATCCGTACAAAATCTGTAACTACCATCAGGTTTTGGGACGAGTATACAGGGCGAACTCCAGTTGCTATGGCTAGGTTCTATGATATCATTGTCCAGCATATACTGTATTTCCTTTCGCATGATCTCAGCTTTGAAAGGGTTCAATCTATATGGATGCTGTTTGATGGGATTTGCCTCTCCTACATCAACATCGTGAAAAATAACAGATGTCCTACTAGGCACATCGGGAAATAAGTGTTGATATTTGAAAATTAAATCAACTAAATCTTTTCTTTGGTCAGGCGGTAAATAATCTGTTTTATTTTGTAGATCTCTCAGGACATCTGAGTTCTGTAACTTCAGAGGTACATTTTCGCCGCCTTCATAAATATCCTCTACAGGATTTTCCAGCTCATCCGTGTGGGTGACTGTTGAGACTGGTAGAGAGTTTGGTTCTCTCTTATAATAAGTTTTCAACATATTTATATGGCACAGCTGAGTATTTTTGAGTCTATCGGGAGTCTCAACAACATAATCAGTATCACTGATCTTGTGCTTAACAATATAAGGGCCTGAATATCTTGCTTGTAAAGCATTGCCCTTTACAGGGAATAATACTAGCACCTTGTCCCCAGGTTTAAAGGAGCGAAATTTCGCCTTTTTATCATACCAGGTCTTCATATGACTCTGGGCTTTCTGTAAATGTTTATTTGCCATTTCTCTGGCCTGGTGCAATTTTTCCTTAAAAGTGGACACATAGTCCAGAAGAGAAATTTCAGGTGGCTCTTCTTCGAGCCATTTCTCCTTCAAAGCAGTGAGTGGACCCCTCACTGAATGTCCAAACACTAATTCAAAAGGGCTGAACCCCAGAGATTCCTGTACAGTCTCACGGACTGCAAATAAGAGGAGATGTACTCCTTCATCCCAAACCTTCTCATTATCCTCCCCATAGGCCTTTATCATGGTCTTCAGTGTTTGATGAAAGCGTTCTAGAGCTCCTTGACTTTCGGGATGGTAGGCACTTGATGTGTACTGCTTGATTTTGAGCTCATACATCACCTGCTGAAAAAGGTTTGACATAAAATTTGAGCCTTGGTCCGATTGCACTGACCTGGGTAGACCGAAAGTTGTAAAAAATTTTATCAAGGCCTTAACTATTGTCTTAGTTTTAATATTTCTTAGAGGTATAGCTTCAGGAAATCGTGTAGAAGCACACATGATGGTAAGAAGATATTTATTTCCAGATCTTGTTCTAGGCAATGGGCCAACACAATCAATAATAATTCTACTAAATGGCTCCTCAAAAACAGGAATTGGTTGAAGGGGAGCAGGAGGAATCTTCTGGTTGGGTTTTCCTACAATTTGACAGATGTGGCAGGTTTTACAAAATTCGACAACATCCTGTCGAAGCTTGGGCCAGTAAAAACATTGCTGAATACGAGAGTAGGTTTTCCTAACTCCCAAATGTCCAGCCATTGGATTTTCATGAGCCAGGCTTATTATTTCATTCCGGTATTTAGTGGGGACAACTATTTGATAAATAACCTCCCAATCAATATTGGAGGGTACTTCTGGTGGTCGCCATTTCCTCATAAGTACACCAGATTTTCTGAAATAACAGACAGGGGAGTTTTGGGCTTCAGCCTGTGTTAGAGCCTTTTCACGTGGCTCGGCAAGGTCAGGATCACTTTCCTGTTCCTGAATTAAAGATGTCCGGGAAATGACATTCAAGGAGGTCCCCCTATCACTCTCAGGTGTAGTGGCCTCTTTACAATGTCTGGACGAGTCATCACACTGACTCAAAAATGTCTGAGACAAATCAATGTCTTCAGAATCCGTAATTCTGTGACTGTTCTTATCCTCAGCTTTGCTGTTTAAATCAACACAATTGAGGTTGTTATCAACCTCAGCTTTCTTTGCCATGGACCGAGTCACAGCACATGCTGGAAAAGCAAAAGGAAAACATTCCTTCAAATTAATAATACTTTCATCTGTGCTCGGCTTATCCACCACTTGAGGTTCTACAGTGACTTTGTCACCAGCTAAGTCATTTCCCAATAATAAAGAAATACCTTTTACAGGTAGAGTAGGTCTGATTCCTACTGTCACAATCCCATTTACTAAACTACTTTTTAAATTTATTTTATGAAGTGGGACCATTAAAGAGTTTGACTCAATACCTGATATTAGAACTTGTGCCCCTGTAGCACTTTCTTCAGAAAATGGCAAAATGCCTTCTAACATTAAAGACTGAGTAGCCCCTGTGTCTCTCAGTATTTTTATTGGTAAGGAACAGTGCTTATCCCCATCAAGGGAAACAAAGCCTTCAGAAATAAATGGCTTATAATTTTCTAAAGCGTCTTGCTTTATAACATAATTTTCAGGGCATGGAGCACATGCTAGTGCATTCTGTGAAGTAGAGGACTCATTTTTCCTTTTTAACAGCCAGCAATCAGATAATAAATGACCTGCTTTCTTACAATAATTACAAGTTTTAGTTGAACTGTTGGGTCGTAATGGTGTAGGGCTGGCATTGGATGACTTATTCTCATTAGGCTTCCGATTAAATTTAGGTGGTGAAAAGTTTGTAGGATGGGAAGGATGAGTTTTATCTGAAGCTGGTCTAGGTCCACTTTGGAAAGAATTCTTGTGGGGCCAAAAATTTGTGGCGTTACGACTCATTTTATGAGTTAAGGCATAGTCATCTGCCAGTACTGCTGCTCTATTTAATGTGTCAACTTTTTGTTCATCCAGGTGGGCCTTTATATCTGAATGTATCTTTCCTTTAAACTCCTCAATCAGCATCATTTCCTTTAATTTTGTAAAATCTTTCCCTATTTCTTTTGAGTGGCACCACCTGTCAAATAAATTTTGCTTTTCTCTGGCAAATTCCACATGAGTTTGATTTTCATTTTTATAATAATTTCTGAATTTCTGCCTATAGGCCTCTGGAACAAGTTCATATGCCTTAAGTATAGCCTCTTTAACAGTGTCATAATTATTGCTTTGCTCCGAAGATAGAGCGGAATAGATTCCTTGGGCCTTCCCTTTCAAAACACTTTGCAGTAGCAAAGTCCAGACATCCCTTGGCCATTCTAAACTTGTTGCCACTTTTTCAAAATGTGAAAAATATTTATCAACTTCTTTTTCTTGAAAGGGGGGAACTAGCCTAACATGTTTAGTTGCATCAAATCTACTTGGAGAAATTACATTTGAGCCTTGATGTTGAGATTCTAATTCTTTTATTTTTATTTCCTTTTGGGACTGAATTTCTAATTCTTTTAAGTGCATTTCTTTTTGAGCTTCTATTTCCCTTAATTTTAATTCCCTTTCCTCTTTTTGAGCCTGAATTTGTTCCCTTTCTTTTTGAGCCTGAATTTGTTCCCTTTCTTTTTGAGCTTCTAATTCTTTTAATTTAATTTCATTTTCTCTTTCTTCTTTTTCTTTTTGAGCCTGAATTTGTTCCCTTTCTTTTTGAGCTTCTAATTCTTTTAATTTAATTTCATTTTCTCTTTCTTCTTTTTCTTTTTGAGCCTGAATTTGTTCCCTTTCTTTTTGACCCTGAATTTCAATTTCCCTCATTTTTTGTTGCATTTCTAACTTTTTTAATTCTAATTCTAACTTTTTGAGTTCAAGGGCATCAGTATGTTGTGGTTCAGAGGGGGGAGTTTTAGACTGAGGCAAAAGACCTTCTTCCATATAATGATTAACAATGAGCTGTTTAAGTTTATGTTTGTTCAGACCAGGGGTGGCAGGTAATTTTAGATAATGAGCAAGTTGGAATAAATCCTCCTTCTTAAGAGATTCTAAAAGGGCCAAACTAGGAGAGCCTTCAAATTCAGAAATAAATTCTGTCACAATAAATACCATGATGAAAAGGTTTGCTGGTTCTCAGAATATAAATAATAATACTGAAATTTTCTAAGAAAATTTAAATGTTTTAAAAGTGAGCCAAATAATAATTGCAATATGCAAATAAAGTTTTCTCGTTATCTTATATTCAATCTCGGCAACGAGCCCCCAATTTCTGTTACGGTGTGGAATTATTAATGATATTGGTAACAGAAAGAAATCTGAGAATCAGCAACAAAACTATGAATTTAACTATTCTGAAATTTAATTAAAAAGAATTAATATATAAAAAAAAAAAAAATGATACAAAGATCTTTTACACTAATTGGTTTACAGAAAATAAAAACAGTGGTACTTATCAATTATTGAATTACTCCAAAGTACAGTTTGACAGAATCCAGTAATCCAGTGGTGAAGTATCTTCTGAAGAAAGTTACCAGCTGGTAGATGTAGTATTAAATCCAAGAATGTCTCTTCAGAAACAGTATCCCATAAATTTGTAATAAAATGTTCACTTAGAAATTTCAGCAGTCTCCAATAAGATATAATAAAATTCTCCGTAAAATTCAAATGGAGTAAAAATCCAAGAAGTATTGGCGGCGTAGGTAATTTCCAAACAATCCAGTAGAATCCTGGCTTTTCACAAAATATTATTCTGTTTCACAGAAAGTATAAATTCTCTTTTCCAAGACGAACAGATTCTCTTCAAAATTCTCTTTTGGAATCAATCTCCAAATTCACAAAGAAGCACTGCTTCTATAATAAATGCACTGTTCTGAAACAATAATATTCTCCAATGGAAATAACTGAAGCGAGTCTTTTTGAAAGGCTTTCTAAGAATGAGTTTTTGAATTCTGTTGACAAACCTTTATATAGTAACCAGATAGAATGTCCCAGAAGAGGAAGTTTCTGCAATGTTCTACAAATGTATTAGTTTCTGGGGGATTCTGTTAAAGTTCAAGTAAACAAGGTCATTGACCTATTTAAACAATTGAACAATCAACAGCTATATGTACAATATATCAGTGTAACAAAGATGTAAACAAGGTCACTGAGTGCAAAAGAGTTAGACCAGTCAGAAAATGCAGCAATAAAAAAAAAATATCTTTCTCATATAATTATCTACTAAGGATATATCAATCTCAATATAATATGGGGGCTATAACATAGTCCACCGCAGCGAATAAACTGTTTGTTTCTGTTATAATAATCTTTCTTTATATCTTGTACTGGCAAATAGAACCAAACAGTTTATTCACTGCGGTGGACTATGACATAATGTTTACGAATTTGTATGGTGTCGTGGCCTAATTCACTTTCAGCCTTGTATCATATCGGTGACAAGGAAAGTGGACTCGACCGAGGTGTTTCGACCAAAGCATTCTGGTCTCTATTTGCGTTAGATGGGGAGGTGGTGGGATGTATGAAATGTGTCTTAACTAGAAATGGGCGAAGGCTCAAATTGAACATTTTTGCCCCAAAACATGTCTGGGGACACGAGGCAGAAATGGGAGTTTCTGAATTTTGCTGAAAAACATGGCTGTCAGTGGCCATCTTGGATTTGGCATATAAATTGTCAACAATTCCATTAGTACAGCCTACTGGCCACACCCCTCCCTGTTCTTTTTCAGAAACATGAATAAATGACTTTGTATTGCCATGACAGGATCTTTCTATTCAGTTCAGTCCCTTCTTGAACAATTTGAGCTGCAGTGTCATTTCGATCTTTTTCCTATGCGTAGATAATTCCAACAATTGACATCATTTCCTGGGAAGCCCTTCCCAAGAAATATGTAAAGTCTTGGAATTATCATCAAAGGTACATTTTATTTATTTATTGGTGCTTAGTGTCAAATCAACATCTAAGGCTGTATCGTGACAATACAACGGCTACAACAAGTATAAATACAAGACTAACCAATCATTTATACCCATTGCCAACATCAGAGAACTTCCACCACAGACATTGGTTACAGGATTCTGTTTTACCAGTAAAGCAGGACTTGTCTACCACAGGGATCAGGTACTACTCCACTCTCCACTTTCCATCGTTCTTACGGGATAACAAAGCTAAACTGTGAGGTAAAGTTTCTAGTGGTTACCCTACAACTTATTTCAACTCATCATCACCACACCATCATCATCACCACCACCATCATCATCATCATCACTTTAGCATCGACATCAAATCATCACCACACCATCATCATCAAAATTGTCATATCGTCATCATCAACTCATAATCTCATCATCGTAATCATCATCATTTCTCTGTGAGAAGCAGTTTGCTTTGAATTCTTTCTATTTAATACATATCTCATTCATTGAAGTATGTTGTTTGTTTTATTATTCCCAACATCAGAAGTCAAATTTTGGGGCATTCAAAGAATTATCATCTACTGGAGCTTACTTTCCAACAAAATATACATCACCTCACCAAACATTCACTCCCAGTGACAGTGCATTGACATTTTAAAAATTTATTTGGAGAGAGAGAGAGAGGCCCTTGGTCACTCCTCCAATGGCAGGGACGCACCCTATATAGTCTCTCTATATACCACCTATACAGCTCTGGTCCTCTTAGACCTAAGATGGTAAGAGGTATTACAAAAGCTAGTGACAGACAACCTTCTCGTCTCTTGACCTTGCCCTTCCAGATATGCCTCCCAATCCCCCCCCCCCCCCCCCCTTTCAGAAATTTTCACCACTGCCTTTCACATGCTTTACTGCCTTTTAATCAGTCAATATGCCTGGTATATAAATAAAGTTCAAAACGTGCGACAACTAGGTCAGTCACCCTAAGGCTATCCATTTATTTATGGGTGTTTAAGGTCACATATGTATGCACAATGGCTAATCGTGACAGTTTTATGGGTGGAGGAAGCCAGAGACAACCACCGAGCATCGACGAGCAACTTTCAGCTCCTCAACATTTTAACCCTGTTCAAGCGCCGCTCAAGCGGTTGAACACGTGCTGTATGCCTAAGTACACAGCATCATCGTGCCCCCATGTAGGCAACTGGGATAAGGTGCCTTGCCCAAAGACACAACGTGAGTCGTCCCGGACAGGGATCGAACTCAGGACCTCTAGCATAGAAGTCCAACAGTCTACCACTGAGCTTCCCCCAAGGCCATTAAAAAATCTGACGGGACATGCATTATTTTACACAACTGGCACAAAATGACATCCGCAGAGGCGGAACGGCTAAAAATTCGGCCTGGGAAATTTCAGCAACCGACCGTCCCATATGGCAACAGTGGCGGCCTCTCTACTAATTTACCAGTCCACCCATGCATATACCCCTCCCCCCTAGCATTGCGACAAAAAGTTGTGATTTTAGTCAGAAAATCTTGACGTGTTTTAGTCATTTATTTGAGCCTCCAGCCTTTCGGGAAACATCCTGGTCGCCAGTCCGTCTCTGCTTATTCGTAAAGTCGACATTGAACACCAACGGCTCAATCTACTGTGAAAGGAGATTACACGAACATGATAATCATGAATTTATGCCAGTATATTTTGTGAATTTCCAGCCAGCTTTGGACGAAGGTTAGTTTTTTTTTAACCCAATTTCAAATGGCAGCACCCGTTTACTATCGGTTTAAGTCTAACTTGACAGATTGCTGGGAATGTATAATAATCTGAGATAAATTCAAATTGGTATCTGTTCTTATAGAAATGTATCTTAGAGAGTTCGGCAACCACAAATTACCCAATTTAGTGATACCGTACAACACACATTTGAACTGGTGCAAAATGTGTGATTCTTCACCACCTGCCATGACTCTTTACTGCCGCTATTGTGCGACTGATAAAATGATTTCGTACATGGACATGTAAGCATTATTTTTCCTTGTGCAGACGTGGTAAGCAGTACCTAGTTCTACATGATACATTGCCAAGACAAACAAATCGATGTTTGGTTTAACGATGGAGATGGCAGAAAATTAAAAAAAAGTGACACGATACTGCCAAGTAGACTGTACAAATGTAATCAACTCACAAAGCTGACAGCAGGCATAACTGGTTCCTGGGAGTTTGCTACCCAATTCGTACCAGAACTGATAATAAAATAATATTTCCGGAGTAGGGCTGCACGTTATTCAAAACTGAATACCGGTATCGGTATTCAAAAAATTACCGTGGTATACCGGTATATCGAAAACTGTTGCATGCCTTGATGCGGTTCGAAAAACCTTTACCCAACGCAGATGATATAAAAATTTATTATTTTTAAAATTAGTTTATCAGATTTTCCCCAAAGATTTCAACTAAATATCATGTGACCCCTCATTGGAACAAGCTCGTTCCAATGAGGGGTCACATGATATTGTTTTGTTGAAATTTATTTTTTCAACTGCTGAATTTATATATTATGAGGGCACAAGCAGACGATTCCTTGGATAAAGAGATAATATTATTCATTTGGGGCTACAGTTACAAAACTCAAGACATCTTGAAAATTAAATTGTGGATATATAAATAATGACGATAAACCAATATTTTAGTAATTACACCGGTATTCAATCGATATTGGTTTAAATTCCGGTATATATCGGTTTATCGATATACCGTGCAGCCCTATTCCAGAGAACAACTTGTGTCCAAATGTGCTTCACAATCACATATCTAAGAACAAAGCTAGGGTTTAAAAATCCCTCAAAACACAGCGACAGGGCTGCATGGGGGTGGTATCAGGACAACTCTGACCAAAGACAACTTGGACCAAGACAAGTCGGCCCATTTTCGAGACAACTACGACCACTAATTGGGACAACTCTGACCACATCTCTAGACAAATCAAACTATTTTTAGCTCAACTTTGGCGAAGCCAAATTTGAGCTTTTGTTATGGCCCGTCGTCCGCCTGTCCGTACGTCAACAATTGGATACGGCTTGGGCTAGAGGCCGTATTTATGAACCGATCTTTACGAAACTTCTTGGGTACCTTTGTTATGACCGTGGGACGAGAAAAGTGATTTTGGGTGCGGTCTGAAATTCAAGATGGCTGCCAGCCGCCATTTTGTACCGACGATGCAGAAATCTGTTTTTTGTACAGAACTTCCATATGAAAGCTCTGATTTGAATCATTTTTTGTATGAATGTTTAGTACCATGGGATATATCACATATAATACAAGTTTTTTTCTCGTGCGTAAATTGTGCAAATTAGACTAATTTTGATGTTTTTTGTCGTTACCTTCAGCACTGTAAGTGGAAATACCAATGCGGCTTGGGCTAAAGGCCGTATTTATGAACCGATCTTTACGAAACTTCTTGGTATCCTTTTTGGTATATTGGTATCACCATGGGACGAGAACGAGTGTTTTTGGGTCCGGTCCAAAATTCAAGATGGCCGATGGCAGCCATTTTGTACAAAATTAGATGCAATCAGATTTTTTCATAGAACTTCCATATGAAAGCGCTGATTTGAATAATTTTTTGTGTGAATGTTTAGTACCATGGGATACATAACATATAATACAGGGTTTTTACTTGTGCAGAAATTATGCAAATTAGATGAACTTTGATTTTTTCAGTGCGACTTACACACAATAAGTACACATGTCAATACGGCTCTGGCTAGAGTCTGTATTTATGAACTGATCCTCACGAAATGTCTTGGGTACCTTTGTTATCACCTTGGGACGAGAACGAGTGTTTCTGGGTGCGGTCTAAAATTCAAGATGGCTGCCAGTGGCCATTTTGTACCGAAATTAGGTCTAATCAGTTTTTTGTACACAACTTCTATACAGCTCAGACTAGAGGCCATATTTATGAACCAATCTTTATAAAACTTCTTGGGTACCTTTGTTTTCACCGTGGGATGAGAGCGAGTGTTTTGGGGTGTGGTCCAAAATTCAAGATGGCCACCAGCAGCCATTTTGTACCAAAATTAGTGCAATCAGTCTTTTGTACAGAACTTCTGTATGAAAGTTCTGATTTGAATAAATTTTTGTATGAATGTTTAGTAACATGGAATACATCACATATTGTAAGGGGTTTTTTTCGTGCAGAAATTATGCAAATTAGATGAACTTTGATTTATTCAGTGCTACTTATACAATGTAAGCACACATGTCAATACGGCTCAGGGTAGAGGCTGTATTTATGAACCGATCTTCACAAAACTTCTTGGGTATACCTTTGTTATCACCTTGGGACGAGAATGAGCGTTTCTGGGTGCGGCCCGAAATTCAAGATGGCTGCCAGTGGCCATTTTGTACCGAAATTAGGTCCAATCAGTTTTTTGTCACAAGTTCTTTGCAGCTCGTATTTATGAACTGATCTTCACAAAACTTCTTGGGTACCTTTGTTTTCACCTTGGGACAGGAACGAGTGTGTTTTGGGGTGCCTTTGTTATCACTGTGCTATGAGAACAAATATTTTGGGGTTCAGTCAGACCCATTCTGGTACGCAAAGATTTCTTTTCTAGTTTAGCAACTGACTGTCACCCACCTTTACAATACTTTACCTATACATTTGTTACAGGCAACGGTCAGTATTTATGTACAGACCATTACAATACTTTATATGTACCTTTGTTATCAGGTCATTACCAATACCTAGATGTTTGTCATTGCTGTGTCACATACTATACATGTACATGTCTTTGTCTTAACAAAGTTGAGCTACAGTGTCATTGATACTTTCATTTTCTGTTTGGTGGACAAGTTGGACCACTGCCAGGGGACATGTCGGACCACTGCCAGGGGACATGTCGGACCACATTGGGGAAAGTTGGACTACTTAATCAGAGAAAGGGCGGATCTTGGAATTAGTCCGACGACAAAAAGACATCACTTCTCGGGTGGACGTACGTCCACAATTTCCTTTGGCACACCTCACAGGTCGCATTTATGATCAGATCGCTTTGAAACTTGGTATGCTTGTTTGGGGTGACCTCTAGATGGGAGCTGTCAATTTTCTTCCCTTTCCGTCAAAAAATGTTGCCACAGCCAACGTTCTTAGAACTTAGTTTAGTCAGACCTCAATATTTCCCTTTTGCACACCCTACAGGGCACATTTATGATCGGATTGCTTTGAAACCTGTCATGGTTGTTTGGGGTGACCTCTAGATGGGAGATCGATTTTCTTCCATTTCCGTCCGTCAAAAAATGTTGCTGCTGGCAACGATCTTTGAACTTAGTTTAGTCAGGCATCAATATATTCCTTTGGCATGCCATACAGGGCACATTTATGATCAGATCAGTTTGAAACTTTGTATGCTTGTTTGGGGTTACTTCTAGATGGGAGCTATCGATTTTCTTCGATTTCCATCAAAAAGTGTTGCCACTGGCAATGAATGACCTTCGGTGAACTTGGTAAAAACTTAGTGCAGTTAAGCATCAGTATTTCCCTTTGACACACCCTGTAGGGCACATTTATGATTGGATCGCTTGCAAACTTGGTTTGCTTGTGTGGGGTGACATCTAGATGGGCTCTGTCTATGTTCTTCCATTTCTTTAAAAAAATGTTGCCGCTGACCTTTGAATTTTGCTTAGTCAGATCTCAATATTTCCCTTTAACACACCCTTCAGAGCACATTTTTGATCGGATCACTTTGAAACTTGGTATGTGTGTTCGGGATGACCACTAGATGTGAGCTATTGCTTTTTTTCATTTCCATAGAAAATTAATGTCATTATCACCAGCCTTTGAACTTACATCATTTGTGCATCAACTTATCCCTTTTGCACTCTCTGCAGGGTATATATTTGAATTTCCATAACCAACCCCCCCCCCCCCCCCCCACACCCCCACAAAAAAAACCCTATTGCCACAAGCAATACCTTCTACTTAGTGCATTTGTGCATTAACATCTTCCTTTGGCATGCGTCAGAGGGCACATTCATTATCAGGTTGTTTTGAAACTGTATGCTTATGCAGGGTGACAAAAATAAGAGCTATTGATTTTCTTTATTTCCATCAAAAACTGTTGCTGTTCGCAACAATCTTTGAATTTATTGCATTTGTGCATCAACATTCTTTGACATGGCCTACAGGCCACATTTATCATAGGATTGTTTTTGAACTTGGTGTGCTCATTTGGCAAGACCTTTAGGTAAGAGCTATTGATTAGCATTCATTTCTGTGAAAAAAATTGCCATTTACAATAACCTCTGAATATACTGCATTTGTGTATCAACATTCTTCCTTCAGCCACTGCCAGTCTTAAAGTTTACATTTAAAAATGCATGGATTACTCGGACGTGCACACATAATGCTGTTATGTTGAAATTTCATCAAATAACATTGGTACCAATGATCTTCAATTTTGCCATTTCATTTATAACTTACCAAGTTCAAGTTTGTCAAGTTGAGCTACAGTGTCATTTACACTTTCATTTTCAATTTCCGTCAAAAAATGTTGTGGGCAACGTTCTTAGAACTTAGTTTAGCCAGACTGCAATATTTCCCTTTGGCACACCCTACAGGGCACATTTATGATCAGATTGCTCTGAAACCTGCCATGCTTGTTTGGGGTGACCTCTAGATGGGAGCTATCGATTTTCTTCCATTTCCTTCGAAAAAGGTTGCCGTTGGCAATGACCTTTGAACTTAGTTTAGTCAGGCATCAATATATTCCTTTGGCACGCCGTACAGGGTACATTTTTCATCAGATCAATTTGAAACTTGGTGTGTAGTGCTGCCGCGGTTATCCGGATAACCGGTTAACCTGCGGTTAAAACTTTGACCGGTCAAGAAAATGTTTTAACCGGTTAACCTTACATTCATTATACTCACCGTATATGTCTGTGTATAAGTCGTCCCCGTGTATGAGTCGCACCCCAAACTCACACCTGGAATTCCTCCCTTTTGCCTAAAGCCCATGTATAAGTCGCATCCCCCATTTTTAAATATATGCAGTCAAAAAGAATTAGTTGCAAGTTACGTTTTGCCAATTTGGGGCAGTTTGGGATCAGGGGTCAGCCTGGCAGCTGATTTTGGGGAGAAGTGACATCTCCATCCAGAGACTTTAGGGAGAAGTCAGGATCCAGGAGGGAGAAGTCAGTGGACATGAAGGAGAAATCAGAAAAAAAACATAGAACGTATATGACATTGCGACAAAATAAATGAACATAGAGGACACAATTGTGGAGAAAAAAATAAATAAAAGTTATACACACACACATACACACACAAAACTAAGTCAGATGGTATATAACAGAATGTAGGTTAAAATCCCCCCCCCCCCCCCCACCCCACGTCGTTCACTGTTTCTGAATACCCCCTAACACTTTGTCTAACAGTGATGACTAAGGTTACCATGCAGTTGATTTTGTATTTGCCTCAACGCAGTGGATTTGAAATTTAGTATGACCCATGGTGAGAGTGCTCTTCTCTGTAAGAGAAGGTATATTCTTTTTAAAAAAAATATTTAAAGTGTTTAAAATAAATTTCAAGTTCATATAAGAAGCTGGGTCATTCATGGTTTCTGAATACCCTAACTGAGTTGAAAAGCGTAGTTAAAAAAGTTTTCGATATCCTTCATAAATTAAGCGTTATTAACAATTTGAGTTAATTTATTTCTTTGGTAAATGATAAAATATTTCAGTTGTCTCCCTTCCCGGCTGCGCTGGGTAATAACACACTGTTCAGAAAACTGACAATTTCTGCCAACCATCTCACACTGACACGTGTGATTGGTGCTTTGAAGGTCTGCCATTCTTATCCATCCAAATACCTGTGATTTCTATTGTAGCCTTATTACATTTAACCCCCTTCCAACACAACTTCACAAGTTTTCAAAGAAAAACATTCAATGCAAATTGCGGGGCGAATTTCAATGCAACCAATTTTTCAGTGGAACAGAGCGTAACCGCAAGCAATTTCAATATGGACGAACTGTCTCCAATACATTTTTAGCTTAACTTTGACGAAGTCAAATTTGAGCTATTGTCATGGCCCATTGTCCATCATCCGTCTGTCCGTACGTCAACAATTGGCTAAGGCTCAGGCTAGAGGTCGTATTTATGAACCGATCTTTACGAAACTTCTTGTGTACCTTTGTTATGACCCTGGGACGGGACCAAGTGTTTTTAGGTGTGGTCCGAAATTCAAGATGGCTGCCAGCGGCCATTTTGTACCAATGATGCAAAAATCAGTGTTTTGTACAGAACTTCTGTATGAAAGTTCTGATTTGAATAAAGTTTTGTATAAATGTTTAGTACCATGGGATACATCACATATAATACAGGTTTTTTTCTCGTGAGTAAATTGTGCAAATTAGACTGACTTTGATTTATTTAGTGTTACTTTCAGAGCTGTAAGTGCCAAGCTGCTATGGCTCGGGCTAGAGGCCGTATTTATGAACCAATCTTTACAAAACTTCTTGGGTACCTTTGTTATGACCGTGGGATGAGAACGAGTGTTTTGGGGTGCAGTCCGAAATTCAAGATGGCTGCCAGCAGCCATTTTGTACCGATGATGCAGAATTTTTTTTTTTGTACAGAACTTCCATATGAAAGCTCTGATTTGAATAATTTTTCGTATGAATGTTTAGTACCATGGGATACATCACATATAGTACAGGTTTTTTTCTCGTGCAGAAATTATGCAAATTAGATGAACTTTGATTTATTCAGTGCTACTTATACACTGTAAGTGCACATGTCAATACGGCTCGGGCTAGAGGCTGTATTTATGAACCGATCTTCACAAAACTTCTTGGGTACCTTTGTTATCACTTTGGGACGAGAATGAGTGTTTCTGGGTGCGGTCCAAAATTCAAGATGGCAGCCAGTGGCCATTTTGTACCGAAATTAGGTCCAATCAGTTTTTTGTCACAACTTCTACACAGCTCATATTTGTGAACTGATCTTCACGAAACTTCTTGGGTACCTTTGTTTTCATCTTGGGACAGGAATGAGTGTGTTTTGGGGTGCCTTTGTTATCACTGTGCTATGAGAACAAATATTTTGGGGTTCAGTCAGACCCATTCTGGGACGCAAAGATTTCTTTTCTAGTTTAGCATCTGACTGTCACCCACCTCTACAATACTTTACCTATACATTTGTTACAGGCAATGGTCAGTATTTATGTACAGACCGTTACAATACTTTATATGTACCTTTGTTATCAGGTCATTACCTAGATGTTTGTCATTGCTGTATCACATACTATACATGTACATGTCTTTGTCTTTGTCTTGACAAGTCATTGACACTTTCATTTTTGTTTGTTTTGAAACGGTGATTAACTTTAATAAATTCTAATTAACTCTATGCGTGTCTTGTATGATTCATTGTTTTGGCTGGCACTTTGTTTTTAAATAGCCATTTTGTGCTGGCTGCTATCAGTTGGGGCGAATTGTTCGAACTTACAATTCTTTTCAGAAATATAAAATTGGGCTAGTTTAGGCTATTTTCATAGCCGTGTGACGGACTTTAACAGCAGCTGTGTTTACTTTTTTTGCGAATGCGGAAGCTGGTGTTTTTAAAAAATAAAACATAAGAAAATACAGTAAACTGTCATGTCTCCCTAGGAAGTTTTGGAGGGCGACTTGAATTTCGCCCCCAATGTAAGCCAAGGCGACTTGAGGAATGACAAGGCGACTTCTTTGCCCAAGTCACCCACTCGGCTGACCCCTGTTTGGGATGAAACGGAAATAGGTAAGTTTTGACGAGTTACCACGTGGTGAATAAGATAAAAGAATAAAGGAAAATTATTACTAAAGATTTAAAAAATACTCGCATTTATTTGTTTTTCGTTGTTTGTTTATCACCCCAATGTCTTTCTTCATCCCTGTCAAGAAAATCCAATGCTCGTTTGTGACCGAAAGCTCATAGTTTCAGAATCAGAGCACCATTTGCGCCGTAACCTGCGCAGTTGTTGTGATTAAGTTGGTTTTTCCGGAATGCGAGAATGTTCTGGAAAACCCAATAAAAATACAACAAATGTGCAGGTTACAGCGCAAATTGTTTTCAAATTGTTGTCCCACTCAAGCATTGTTGGTGCTATTGAAACTAACTTTACCTGGTGCACGTGTGCTTAATTTACAACCGGACATTACACATCAGTGAATTGGAGTTCATGGAAAAAATAAATACGTCTCTCCAGGTATTGCTGGCAAACATTTAATGTGTTATTATTTATTTTTTCGTTATTTTGATGATTTTGTATTTTTTATGGTTTCATCCATATTGGCCCCACAAACCTGTTGATTTCCGGTACACGCACTGATGTAAACACATGGGCGATTGAACAACAACGACTAAATAGAATACTTCTTTATTATTATTTATGGTCAATGTAAATAACATTGGCCGGCCCGATATAATAGTTACAGTTGAAGCAAGAACACACTACAAATATAGGTACCTTAAATGCGGTTAACCACGGTCAAACACGCTCGTTAACCGGTCAGAAAAAAGTCTTAACCGCGGCAGCACTATTGGTATGCTTGTTTGGTGTTACCTCTAGATGGGAGCTATCGATTTTCTTTGATATCTGCCAAGAAATGTTGCCACTGGCAAACCACCTATGGTGAAGTTAGTGCAGTTATGCATCAATATTTCCCTGTGGCACACCCTGCAGTGCACATTTTTGACCAGATCACTTTGAAACTTTGTATGCTTGTTTGGGGTGATCTCTAGATGGGAGCTATTGATTATCTTTCATTCCCATCAAAAACTGTTGCCGCTGGCAACGACCTTTGAGAACTTAGTGCACTTATGCATCAATATTTCACTTTGGCACATTCTGCAGGGCACATTTATAATCGGATCAATTTGAAACTTGGTATGCTGGTTTGGGGTGACCTCTAGATGGGAACTATCGATTTTCTTCCGTTTCCAGCAAAAAATGTTGACGCTGGCAACGACCTTTAAACTTAGTTTAGCAGGTTTGGCAATTTCAGGAGAGCGATTTTTTAGCTCTCCTTACTGCCCTCCTGAAAGAATTAAGGAGAGTGAAAAATTGCCCTCCTAAATATTTTGGTCTGGGATGATTGAGATTACATGTATTATGCTCACATTAAATTTTTGTTGTAAAGCAAAAATGTAATTTAACTTCGAAGTCACATAACATCACGTAATTTCATTTTGAAAGTGGTTTAGTGGTAAAAGGTAATGGCTGCAACCATACCCAAACACAGTTGCAAACATTTGAAGCAAAATGGGTCACAGCAATATTTTTTTTTCTGTCAGTTTCAAGTTCAACAACTGACATCACAGTTTGAGGGGTAATTATTCAAGGAATATTGACACTATAATATATTACCATTACTACTATCCTGTCACTTGAAGCACTTGCACCAGGATGTGACTGTAGATTCAAGCAGACCTGTCGTCCAAGAAAGTCATATGACTACCACTACCACCTTCAACCCCCCTTAGGGGGTTGAAGGTGGTAGTGGTAGGCATATGACTTTCTTGGACAACAGGTCTGGGTACACACACAGGTCTTGTCAAGTGTGTGTTCGGTTGTTGAGTGAGACATCTAGATGTCTAAGAGATTTCGCTTTACCTCAGTAAAGTTAATAAAATCACTGATGTAGTCTGTTGGTTTCAGTTTCAAAGAGTTCGTTCAACTGGATACTTAAAATGCTGTGTAAAGCTAATTGCTCTCCTAAGCTGATTGAGGAGAGCGATTTTTTGCCCTCCTGCATTTTTCAGAATGCCAGGCCTGGTTTAGTAAGGCATCAATATATTCCTTCGGCATACCCTACAGGGCACATTTATGATCAGATTGGCTTGAAACTTGGTATGTTTATTTGGGATTACCTCTTGATGCGAGCTATCAATTATGTTCCATTTCCATAAAAAAATGTTGCCCCTTGCAACAACCTTCAATGAACTTTGTTCAGTTATGTGTCAGTATTTCCCTTTGGCACAGTTTATGATAGGATCACTTGAAACTTGGTATGTATGTTCTGGGTGGCTTCTAGATGTTAGCTGTTGATTTCTTTTCATTTTCATAAAAAAATATTGTACGACTAGCCTTTGGACTTAGTGCATTTTTGTCGCAACTTATCACTTTTGCACTCTCTGCAGGGTATATTTATGAATTTCCATAAAAAAAGATCAAATGACTAAGGCTGTCATGATTATGAATTTTCATAATCGATTATTTTGTCATAAAAATCGACGGTTATTCGATTATTTATGGTTAATATTTCTGTCTTGTCTCCTAGGACTTCGTCTATGATATAACTTGGGAGGAGTAAAAAATTAAAATATCCTAATCGTAAATGAAGCAAACGAACACCAAACCTTGAAAAATTTGACAAAACAGAATCTACATCACATAGATTCAAATTTCAAATCATAGAAAAATGCATACTAAACTCATTAATGGCCCCATCCGCGCTCAATGTGTAATGATTATGAATTTTGCCTTAGGGAATGTCAAGTCAACAAAGCTTTACACGTGGAAATGAAACTTCCGGTTGCGATACGTCGGAGAACAAAATAAATCATCATACTTTAAAAATAACATGGCATTTCGAAGTTTTTCCCTCTTCACTTTCCGTATGTTAAAATTGATTATCAAGTATCAAATTGATAAAAACAAAAACAACTCAACACTTGACGATGTCTTATTGGCAAGGAGTACAATGCAGCCATTGACAGTAAGGCATCATTGAGTGTTATGTTATTTTTAGCTCACCTGACTTTCAGTCAGGAGAGCTATAGTGATCACTCACCGTCTGTTGTCCTGCGTCCGTCGTCCGTGAACATGGTGTTTGCGTCTTCTCCTCCCAAACCGCTGAACCAATTTAATTGATATTTGAGATAATAGTTTGTTATGACATCGCAATTTGATTTTGTTCAAATCAAGTTGCCTCTCCCGTGGGTAGGGCCACACCCAAAAAGTGTGCTGAAATCTTAAAAAATCTTCTTCTCATGAACCAGCAATAGCAGAGACTTGATATTTGGTGTGCAGCTTCCTTTTAAGGTGTAGACTCAGATTTGTTCAAGAGAAGTTTGTGGGGCTATACTTGGCGTCGTTATGGGAGGGGCAAAATTTTTGGCCCCGCCCAAAATTTCTATTTTCCAAACCGAGAGGCTGATTTGAACCAAATTTTATGTGAGGGCTTATTGGGTCATAAGTACCTAATTTATGCTGATTTTTTTTTTCCCGTAGCCCCATGGGAACCACAGGAGCTAAAAATAGAAAAAAATTAAAACGCCCATATCTCCAAAACTGCACGGCACCGAGAATGTTTATTTGGTGTGAAGCTTCCTTAGGACCAACAGAAAGAATTGGTAAAAAAAAATTGCCATCGGTTTTATCATAGGGTACAGTTTCGGGACTTTGAAAAAGTGCTGAGTCAGCACTTTTTAACACTGTAGGCAATGGGAAAAACATTAAAAAATCTTCTTCTCCAGATCCAGCAGGCAGAATCTTTTGATATTTGGTATGCAACATTGGAGGGTGGATCTGATTCAAGTTTGTTCAAATCGGCCCCCTGGGTTCATATTTGGGCTCAGTATAGGAGCCCGATTTCGAACTTAGTGCATTTCAGGCAAATTTCTTAAAAAAATCTTCTTCTCCAGATCCAGCAGGCAGAATGTTTTGATATTTGGTATGCAACATTGTGGGGTGGATCTGATTCAAGTTTGTTCAAATCGGCCCCCTGGGTTTATATTTGGGCTCAGTATAGGAGCCCAAATTTGAACTTACTGCATTTCAGGCAAATTTCTTTGAAAATCTTCTTCTCCAGATCCAGCAGGCAGAATCTTTTGATATTTGGTATGCAACATTGTGGGGTGGATCTGATTCAAGTTTGTTCAAATCGGCCCCTTGGGTTTATATTTGGGCTCAGTATAGGAGCCCAAATTTGAACTTAATGCATTTCAGGCAAATTTCTTTGAAAATCTTCTTCTCAAGATCCAGCAGGCAGAATCTTTTGATATTGGGTATGCATCATTGTGGGGTAGATCTGATTCAAGTTTGTTCAAATCGGCTCCCTGGGTTTATATTTGGGCTCAGTATAGGAGCCCAAATTTGAACTTAGTGCTTTTCAGGCAAATTTCTTAAAAAATCTTCTTCTCCAGATCCAGCAGGCAGAATCTTTTGATATTTGGTATGCAACATTGTGGGGTGGATCTGATTCTATTTTGTTCAAATCGGTTCCCTAGATTCATATTTGGGCTCACTATAGAAGCCCAAATTTGAACTTAATGCATTTCAGGCAAATTTCTTCAAAAATCTTCTTCTCCAGATCCTGCAGGCAGAATCTTTTGATATTTGGTATGCAACATTGTGGGGTGGATCTGATTCCAGTTTGTTCAAATCGGCCACCTGGATTCATATTTGGGCTCACTATAGAAGCCCAAATTCGAACTTAGTGCATTTCAGGCAAATTTCTTTGAAAATCTTCTTCTCAAGATCCAGCAGGCAGAATCTTGTGATATTTGGTATGCAGCATCCTTAGGGGGGTGAGATTCAAGTTTGTTCAAGCCATGTCCCTAGGTCCATATTTGGGCTCACTGTGGGAGCTTGAATTGTAACTTTGTTTGAAATGAGGAATTTTCTTAAAAAAATCTTCTTCAGATCCAGCAGTCGGAATGGTTTGATATGTGGTGAGTAGCATCCTTGGGGGTGAGGGGGGGGGGGATTCAAGTGTATTAAAGCCAAGTCCATGGGTCCATATTTGGGCTCCCTGTGGGAGCCCAAATTATAACTTAGTCAATATGAGGAATTTTTCTTTAAAAATCTTCTTCAGATTCAGCAGTTGGAATGTTTTGATATTTGGCATGGAGCAACCTTAGGGGGCTGAGATTCAAGTTTGTTCAAGCCAAGTCCCTTGGTTCATATTTGGGCTCACTATGGGAGCCTGAATGACAACTTAGTTCAAAATGAGGAATTTTCTTTAAAATCTTCAGATCCAGCCGATGAATGCTTTTGATATTTTTTATGCAGCATCCTTAGGGGGGTAAGATTCAAGTTTGTTCAAGCTATGTCCCTAGGTCCATATTTGGGCTGATTGTGGGAGCTCGAATTGTAACTTGGTTCAAAATAAGGAATTTTCTTTAAAAATCTTCTTCAGATCCAGCAGTCGGAATGTTTTGATATTTGGTGTGCATAATCCTTAGGGGTGTGAGATTCAGGTTTGTTAAAGCCAAGTCCCTGGGTTCATATATGGGCTCCCTTTGGGAGCCTGAATTATTACTTAGTTCAATATGAGGAATATTCTTTAAAAATCTTTTTTTAGATCCACTGGTCAGAATATTTGGATATTTGGTTTCAGCTTTTCTTAGGAGGAGCAGATGCAACTTGTGGAAATCAATTCTCTGGGTTGATATTTAGGCTACCATGTCAGGTGAGCACCCTCAGGCCCCCTGGGGCCTCTTGTTGTTAAATTGTTATCACCGCTAATGGCAGTGAGCCAGTGATGCTTGAACCAGAAAGTTCGTCCCATGAATGATAATGATTCAGCCCCTGTTCAGTGTGAAAATACTTATCGCTTGGAGGCTCAATCTTTCCAGGGATTAATTTTATTTATTTACTCTGTTATTTATTGGTGTTTGACACTATGAAAGCTAGGGTCAAATTCAACTGAGTGATCACGCATACGATGATGACTGGGTTTCGGCTAACTTTAACTTGCGTAGTGCCGCGACTTGAAGCAATTTGGTTTTATGTTTTAACTCTGTTCACACACACATTTGTTGTCGAAATAGGTCCTTTATGTGAAACAATTGCATGTGAATCAATATTTCCCCTTTGTTTTACAAAAATGTAGTATGACAGCACATGTCCAGTCAAATAATCGATCATTGAAATAAATCGTCGATTATGACCTCAATCGACAGTTGATTGATTTTTCGATCATTTGTGACAGCCTTACAAAAGACCATTGCCACTGGCCAGGACCGTCAAACTTAGTGCATTTGTGCATTAACATCTTCCTTTGGCATGCTTCAGAGGTTGCATTCATTATCGGGTTGCTTTGAAACTTCATATGCTTATTTGGGGTGACTGAGATAGGACTATCGATTTTCATTTCATTTCTATAAAAAACTGTGGCTGTTCGCAACAATGTTTGAATCTATTGCATTTGTGCATTTACCAGGGTTGGGGTATTCGGTATTCAGTCGTATTCAATACATTTTTTCAAGTATTCGAATGTATTCAGTATTCATGCAATTTTAAAGTATTCGTATTCGAATACAGTCAAATTTGAGGTGTATTCATGAATACTTTTTGAATACTTTTCTTGTTTTTAATACACATGTATACAGTATTTGTAAAAAAATATTGTGATTATCTCAATTAGAAAGTAGTAAAGAATTAAACTAATACTTTTGAAGTGCCCTTTAACAGCAACAGGCTAATTCACTTTAATGTGAAGGCAAGTTCAGTTATTTATCTACCTTTTGATAGCAAACTCTTCATTGTTCAAATAATGTTTCACTGTAAACTGAGCATTGTAATTGTACAAAGGATATCAGTCTGACCAAAGTATTGATTTTTAATCCCTAAACGGCTCCATTATCCAATTAGTACTAATCTAATATTTTTCTACAGTAATAGTAGAAATAAGGTGTAGACTGATAGATCTGTAAAATTATTGTGCTTGAATTACAACATTTTTCCAATAGTGCAGTAATTGCTTAATTGATTTTTGTGAATAGCACTGGCCAGTTTTTTTATTCTCACCAGCAATGTATATTTAAATATTAATAAAAGACATGAAGCAAAGAAGCCACAATTAGCCACAATTAATAGACATTGTTGGGGGTCATAAAATGCAGTTTAGAAGAAAAAAACTTTAAAAAATACCCCCAAAATTGTGTAAATTTCTCACAGTTCCCTTTTTGATGACTTTATTTTTCCGTTTTGTTCTTCCAAACTGCATTTTATGACCCTACATATTTACTGTGTATGCACTAAACAACAAAACATTGGATGAGTACTGTGTACATTTTGCTAATTGTTTTCTAAATAAATTGATATTTGAAATTTTTTTGTATTTCTATTGTTTGTCATTAATACCAGCTTATGTCTGTTGATTGGATTCTAAGGAATTAAGAGATCCACCCTCTGAAAAACTAATTCTTCACCTATAATCCCTTCTACCCTTAATCCCAATAAAAATGATCAAATTATCATCCATTTACAAGACATAATTTTGAAAAGTATTCAAGTATTCATATTTGTATTCATGAATACATTGTAAAGTATTTGTATTCATATTCAAATACATTTGAAATATGTGTATTCGTATTCATAAAATTTCAAAGTATTCGTATTCGTATTCAATACATTTACAGTGTATTTGCCCCAACCCTGGCATTTACATCCTTTTTTGACATGACCTACAGGGCACATTTATTGTAGGATTGTTTTTGGTCTCTGCGTGCTCATTAGGCGAAACCTCAACATGTAGATTCATTTTTGTGAAAAAAGTTGCTGTTTACAATGACCTCCGAACTGAATGCATTTGTGTATCAACATTCTTCCTTTAGCCAACC
The DNA here is from genome assembly GCA_031216915.1 of Pictodentalium vernedei. NCBI lineage: Eukaryota > Metazoa > Mollusca > Scaphopoda > Dentaliida > Dentaliidae > Pictodentalium > Pictodentalium vernedei. The sequence goes on along the minus strand of CM062290.1, from coordinate 90,078,090 downwards.
TTACAGTTCACATTTAAAATGCATGGATTGCTCTGACATTGGCACACACAGTGCTGTTATGTTGAAGTTTCACCAAATAACATTGGAACCAATGATCTTCAAATTTACCATTTCAAGTTTGTCAAGTTGAGCTACAGTGTCATCAACACTTTCATTTTTAGCTCAACTTGACAAAGTCAAGCTGAGCTATTGCCATCACTTCTCGTCCATCGGCGTACGTACGTTAGTATGTTAGTACGTTAGTACGTACGTCCACAATTTCCTTTGGCACACCTCACAGGTCGCATTTATGATCAGATGACTTTGAAACGTGGCATGCTTATTTGGGGTGACCTCTAGATGGGAGCTATCGATTTACTTCAATTTCCGTCAAAAAATGTTGCCGCGGCCAACATTTTTAGAACTCAGTTTAGTCAGACCACAATATTTCCCTTTGGCACACCCTACAGGGCACATTTATGATTTGATTGCTTTGAAACCTGGTATGCTTATTTAGGGTGACCTCTAGATGGGAGCTATCGATTTTCTTCAATTTCCGGCAAAAAATGTTACCACGGCCAACGTTCGTAGAACTTAGTTCAGTCAGAAGACTCAATATTTCCCTTTGGCACACCCCACAGGGTACATTTATGATCAGATTGCTTTGAAACCTTTCATGCTTGTTTGGGGTGACCTCTAGATGGGAGCTATCGATTTTCTTCAATTTCCATCCAAAAATGTTGCCGCAGCCAACATTCTTTGAACTTAGTTTAGTCAGACCACAATATTTCCTTTTGGCTCACCCTACAGGGCACATTTATGATTAGATTGCTTTGAAACCCGGTATGCTTATTTACGGTGACCTCTAGATGGGAGCTATTGATTTTCTTCCATTTCCGTCAAAAAATGTTGCCACGGCCAACGTTCTTAGAATTTAGTCTAGTCAGACCACAATATTTCCCTTTTATACACCCTACAGGGCACATTTATGATTTGATTGCTTTGAAACCTGGTATGCTTATTTAGGGTGACCTCTAGATGGGAGCTATCGATTTTCTTCAATTTCGTTGCCACGGCCAACGTTCGTAGAACTTAGTTCAGTCAGAAGACTCAATATTTCCCTTTGGCACACCCCACAGGGTACATTTATGATCAGATTGCTTTGAAACCTTTCATGCTTGTTTGGGGTGACCTCTAGATGGGAGCTATCGATTTTCTTCAATTTCCATCCAAAAATGTTGCCGCAGCCAACATTCTTTGAACTTAGTTTAGTCAGACCACAATATTTCCCTTTGGCTCACCCTACAGGGCACATTTATGATTAGATTGCTTTGAAACCCGGTATGCTTATTTACGGTGACCTCTAGATGGGAGCTATTGATTTTCTTCCATTTCCATCAAAAAATGTTGCCACGGCCAACGTTCTTAGAATTTAGTCTAGTCAGACCACAATATTTCCCTTTTATACACCCTACAGGGCACATTTATGATTGGATTGCTTTGAAACCTGGCATGCTTGTTTGGGGAGGCCTCTAGATGGGAGCTATCGATTTTCTTCGGTTTCTGTCAAAAAATGTTGCCACTGGCAAAAAAAATGACATTGGTACCAATGATCTTCAATTTTGCCATTTCATTTATAACTTACCAAGTTCAAGATTGTCAAGTTGAGCTACAGTGTCATTGACACTTTCATTCATCCCGTTAGCGGAAACAAACATATATATTTTTTAGGCCTAACCCTGCTTGCATGGAGATAGTATGTTGGGAAGTTGACAGTTGCTTGCCGTTGCTCGGTTCTCCCCAGGTACTCCGGCTTCCTCCACCTGTAAAATTGTCGTCATGATTAGCCATTGTGCAGAAATATGTGACTTTGAACACCAATAAATAAATATAATGAAATCATTTTTAGCTCAACTTGACAACGTCAAGTATACGGTAATGGGATGGGTTGCGATCTATCGTCCGTCCATCCACAACTCCCTTAGCACACTCTACAAGCTGCATCTCTCACCTGATCAGTTTTAAATTTCATACGTAGCTTTGGAGTAATGTCTTGATGGGAGCAATCAAATTTTGTTGAAAAACATGGGACGCTGGTGGACATCTTGGATTTGTCTTATAAATTTTCAACAAGTCCATTAGCATATCCTACAGGTTGCATCTCTTAACTGATCTTTTTCAAATTTCATATGTAGCTTTGGTGTGATGTCTAGATGGAAGCTGTCAAATTTTTCTAAATTTCGTTAAAAAAACATGGACAGCACACTCTTCAGGCCGAACCTCTCGTCTGATTTTTTCAAATTTTATTTATAGCTTTGGTGTAATGTCTGGATGGGGTTTCAGATTTTTCTGAATTCGGATTTCCGTTGAAAAAATCATGGCTGGCAGTGGCCATGTTGGATTTGGCATATAAATTGTCAACAATTCCACAAGGCTTATCACACCCTACAAGCTGCATCCCTCACCTGATCTTCAGATTTCTGAAATTTTCCGAAAGTTTCGTTGGGCAACCCCTTGAGCAATATGCATGTGGAGAATCATTAATACTGGTCAGTTTGGCCAATCAATAGGAAACATGCGTAATTACAGCAGAACTGAATACAACTTCCTCCTGAGTAATGGAAAAGTGCTTTCCTTACAAACATTAGACAGTGAATAATCTAATTATCCATCAGAGGTTGAATGCTTTTCTATCCTTTATTTACGCTGTACCACTCGTACAAAATTGGATAAAACTTTGTTTTTTGTTTTCTAGAGTTATTTTATCTGATTTACAATTGACTGAGTTTATTGCAACAGTTCCTTTCATGACAAGTTTTTTCTCTTTTCAGGCTTGTCATTTTGAAAATTGCAGGAGGGCCATTATGGTTCGCCTCAAATCACCCCAGGAGGGCCATTTTGGGTTCACCTAAAATGACCCCAGGAGGGTCATTTTGTTTCAGCTTGCTGAGTAGGCAACTAATATCATTTTAAGGTACATGGTTTGTGTAATTATGATATAGGTCATCACGCAATGTATAGATGCAGGCTTGAATATTTGAATGCAAGAATCCAGGTTACCCATGACACTAACAGTGAATGTTATAGTTATCTTGCTTCCAAATAACCAAGCCTGTATCTATACATTACATAATGACTGAACAACCAGTTCTCTGTGCCCACCGCCAGATGCCGATATTTTGGGGCGAATCAATCAGATTTGGGTGGACGAATCGTCCCGGTTTTGATTTTGGGACGAAACATCCCAGGCAAATCATCAGGGGTCGAGCTGGCTTGGGGATGATACTTCCCGTATTCACGCGTGACATGAGAGTTGTCACAGTCTGATGTACAATGTAATAACTAATTACAGCTTTGGAATTGGCGGACCTCTCGCTCGTATTTGGAAAATTACTTACTGTCTCTAGGTGACTGCGCCAACGACGCACTACAAACTTCACAAATTGTGTTTTGTTACCTCCTTCTATCGGCGAAAAATTGCCGTTTCAGACAGCCGATTTTGAGGTGCCTTCGACTGAATTAATGGGCCACAGAAGTCGGGGTTAGGTGGACGTCTACCGTCCGTGGAATTTTGACCTCAGACTGGCGACTCAAAATGACAAGCCTGCTCTTTTCATGTCCAATGTTTGTTGGACATACATGTATGGTATATACCTTCCTTAAGGGAGTTGGATTCAAGTTTGTTAAAATTAGGTAGGTCAAATCTAAGTTTGTTCAAACCAAGTCCTGGGTTAATGTTTGGGCTTCCTATTGGAGCCAGAATTTTAGCATCGTCCCATATGAGGAATAATCTTTAAAAATCTGCTTCTTGAAATACGCTATAACCAGAATCATTATATTTTGGGTCAAGCCTGAAAATATGCAATCTGAAATTTGCTGAATGAGGTCCCCAGAGGGTGAATTTGCTGATGCTATCCTATACAGTGGGAAAGACTCCCCAAATTTACCTCTTTCTGTTTAGGCCTGAGACCTTGATTCAGATTGAGGTTCACAGAGGGTGAATTTGGTAGTGCTAAACTGCTGTGCATGATAGCATTTAGCCCAAGAACATTAGGTTTCATTAGGGAAAAAAATCGGAGAAAGCTGATTTTTTCAGGGAATGTCGAGTACATGTCACTGAACGATTAGACAAAAGTCCCCTAAAATCCCAGTTGAGCTTTTTTTTCTACAGCCTTTTTTCGAAAACGCGTTTGAAAAAAAATCGAAAAAAATCGCACGAACTTTGTAACCTCGAATTGATCCAACTGTATTTTTTGTTTACGCGTATTTCGAGCTACATAATGTCTAATATACATTTACCTAGAGGAAAGTGTGCATTCTGTGACAATTTCTGTGAAAAATTATTGAAAATTCACAAAAAAGTATCGGATTTACGCAAAAAATGACGATTTTCCTAACGGATTTGCCCAAAGGGTCGTAGTACAGAACGGGATGTTAGTTGGACAGACGATAAAAAATCCACCACCATTTGAAGACTTTTATCATTGCTTACAAAATAGACATTATGGAAGACCCCCTCTGCTTCTGGCCGAGTTCCCCTTTTGGCATAAAATTCGTCAGCATGAGAACTCAACTATTTTCGGGCTTGGGACCGAACAGACACGTCTGTGTCTGGCAGCATTAGATCAATAAATAATATTTACAGAATGTACAAAAATCAATAAATAATATTTACAGAATGTACAAATCAATCAACATGGATTAAGTTACATTGACTATTATCAACGCTATATACAGAAATGACATGACCTATATACATATTATTCATCGAACTCAGAAATTTCCGACAGGACAGTGTTTCTGTGGTTGTTACAAGAATCCGAACTGCAATTACACAAACCTGAGCAAGAGAGTCCTGCCTTCTTACACCCACACCTTTTTGTACAAGCACTCTTGCAACCACAACTGATCAGATTCAGTAGGTTATCGGGGGCACATGGCTTTGTGGCTGCAGTGGGTACAAGAAGTCCATTGTCTAGCGACCACCCCCAATCCGTCGGAGGAAGCGAAGTGCCCAGCCATTGTTGGACCTGGAGATAACATCTGTAGACATGTTGTTGTGCAGCATCGCTGCTTGGTGGGAGTGAGGCTAGGTCGATGGGTTTATTCAGTTTAGATTTTGCTACATAACGCTTGTAAGTGACATATCTATATTGGTCGAGAGAGGAAACAGTTTTACTCCCGTATAAGATCAGGAAAAATTGTTCCCCGGCAGCGGCTACTGCACTTGGTGTACTGTCATCCGCCAAAATTGTGTTGACATACTGTTGTGAGTCGCTAGTAACATCGGAGACAATTGTACTGAATACTTTCTTCTTACCAACTCGAAAGAGTGCAGAAGTAGTGTCACAACCACTTATAGAATGTGCTACAAGGAGGTTGCTTCTATGGTCACCCATTTTGGTTGCTATTTCACTAACTGAAACTAGTAAGTTTGGGGTAATGGAATACATCATGTGAATATTACATCCCGGTTGAACTCGAGAGGTAAGAATGACTAACAAGTCTGTGTCTGTTCCCACAACGACAACATTGTTGTCATCTTGAGCGATGTCAAGTGCAGTTTCGGCTATCAGTACATCAGCATCAGCCTCGGCCTGCTTGGACTGAATATTGATAGCAGATAGCTCCTGCATTAGAAGATCGATCAGTTGGGTTTTGTTCTTGGCATTTGCAAGGAAATCGGATTGGGGTGTGGTGGCTGGTAACTCGGGTGAGATATTGATATCAATGGAATACCTGTCTTTAGATCTACGGGCTTGTTCCATGCCCTTTGTCGACATTGTACAAGCATAACCATCAAAAACAACCACGACGTTCGCCCCAAAATGTCTCACTAGATAATTGGAATATGATGTACATATGTCCTTATATGACGACTGTTTAGGCCATACAACTGCCCTCAATAAAAATCCACCATCTACAACAAACAGAGAATGTTCTGGGATTTTAGTTTGCTCGGAACCGTATGTTTTGAGGATCTTACCGAGCGTGCTTTTCTGTGTCTTCCTCTTTCCAGCAGAATCAAACAATGCTGGTGGTTTCGGGGCGAGTTCATATTTGAGATACTCTTCCATCTCTGCTTGTGACTGAATAACACATGTGATGCGGTTGAACAGAATTGTGGGGTCAATCACTACCTTACTTCCACAGACTTTGATGCTATTTGCCATCGATGCGAAAGACTTCACAGTGTCAACACGTCATAGTTTGATGCTGTTGAACGTTTTGCTTACAACATTCGATACGCAACATTCACCAATTTTGCGAACTTCGTCACAGTTCACAGTTTCGTCGGCCACAAGCCCGGTCGCTATAGAGACTAATTGTAGTGGATCTCTATTCTGAAAGGGGGAATGCACTCTGAGCCAGTTCAATAATTTGGTGATATCATTGGCATCAGTCAATTGTGAACTTTGACGGAGATCCCGATGTTGTTCGCCATGACCAGTGTGAACATGAACAAAATTTTCGAGAACATTACATATCGGAAGGCAAAGAGGTAGTCCATGTACCCATTTTGCAACAGTGCTATCGGTTATTCCCCTGCCATGTGTGAGACCACCAGGGAGCTTCAACATTCTCATTAAACACTGCTCTATGGTCTGATCAGAATATATCCCGTCCCAGAATTTATCTGAGCGCCTTATGGTAAAGTAACCTTTCTCAGTGAACAACTTCAAATCATCCTGTTGCATTATTTCTGTTAGCTCATTCATCTGCTGCAAATAGAGATGAGAACTTTTTGCGTATGCAAAATGACCACCTGCGTGAAATACTGGAATCATATTGCGAACACAATATGTGTGGAGTTCCCAGTCGCCTGTGCGCTCTGCTCTCAAGAACAACTGGAGAAGATCTATTTGCTCGTAGTATTGTACCCAAAGCTTTCCTGTGCGTCCTACAGACGCATTCTGGAGCAGTTCGTGTAATTTTGACAGTACAGTAGATGGTTGACACTTTCTTGATTGACAGCGTCAGCTGTTGTACAGTCACCTCTGGCAAGTCCACAGAATATTTCATTGACTTCTGTGCAGTCTATGTTATCTTGTGTTCGGCTTTCTTCAGACACAAGTTTTGTAATGGCAATTTGTGTTAGCAAATGGGCACGAACTGCTCTTGAATATGCATGACCACTGATCAAATGATGGATTGACCCACCAGCATAAACAGCCCCCCAAAGTTCATCCAAGCCGCTACCAGCCATGATCGAACCAATTGCCCCTAAATATGACATAATCATGTGGAAGACGCCGAGTCTAACGAAAACTTTTGTCAACTTATCTGACGAAGACACAATCTCCACTGCTTTGATATATACACATCAAGGGCGTGCACACATTACATGCCAATGCATCTTGAGTGTAGGCGAACACCACATTATGTGATTTAATCGAACATGGAAATTGAAACAGTGATGCTATAATACGGTATTTGAATGAGAAAAGTCGATGCCGTTTGAATTTGAGTTTAGGGGGTATGGTTAATATTTCACACGTTTCACCAGTTCATTATGGAATAAATGACTATTGTTATATATCATTATAAAGCCACTGCTTTTCTGCAATTTTTGATATATAATTTAACTCCCAAAGTAGTCGTAGATTTGATTTAATGGACGTTGTGTACTGTTGTGTGTATGAAAACAATAAAATTTTTTTCGTAATTTTGTACATTTTCGTGAATATTTCACCATTGAGTGTGAGGATTGGTACAAAGTTGGCATTTTCTGTTGGGGATATGTATTCACAATATAATTCAGCACGATATTTATGATTCTCACCCTACTAAGGCGAATAAGAATGAGAAATATGGAGCTGGGTCGAATTTTTTTTAAAATTTTTTTTTTCATCAAAAAAACGCTATAACTAAAAAAGCTCAACTCGAATTCGCGGGGACTTTTCACACTTTATCCACAATGTGAGTCCCGGAAACATATAAAAAAATCAGCTTTCTCCGATTTTTTTCCTTACTTTCTCATTTTTATGTCTAATGTGCCTGGATTAATTACCAAATTCCTCCTCTGGGGAGCTCATTCTGCAGATGACAGTCTTATTAGCTTAACGCGTGCGGAAGTCTGTTCACATTTTCCTTTAGCATAGGCTACACCCCGTAGTTCTTGTCTGATCGTCATGAAATATCACATGCAGGTTTGGGGTCATGTCTAGATGAGAACGTCCCCTTTTGGTCGTGATCGGTCAACCGGTATGGCTGCCCGAGCATAAAACCCGAAAACCATTAGCACAGTGTACAGGTCATATTTATGAAGGGATTTCATTGTAACTTGGTAGGATGCCTCTGTATAATGCCTAGATGAGAACGCCCCCTATTGGTCATGATCTGGCAACCGTGATGGCTGCCCAAGCCCAAAACCCAAAAACTTTTAGCACAGTCTTCAGGTCATGTTTAATATGTAGGCATTTCATTGTAACTTGGTAGGATGACTCCATATGATGTCTAGAGGAGAATGTCCCCATTTGGGCGCAATCTGTCAACCGTGACGTCTGCCCGAGCCCCAAACCTGAAAACCTTCAGTCCTTCGCGTGAGACAGGCGCTATTGCGCTCATGCTCGTAAGCGCCCGTACTTTAAAAAAGACGAGCGCAAAAAATCGCGCCTGTCATCAAACAGTTCAACTTCACTTAAATTGCACTCAACTCACAAGCATTGCCACGCTTCAAGTCAGAATGGACATCTATTTTGTTATTGTCCATTGGTTAATGGTAAAGCAAAAACAAAATTAAAGCCCTTCCCCTCCCCCCCCCCCTCCCTCCACCTTCATATCACCATCCGCTCCGCAAGAGGTCCGAATCGATATTGTCAGTGAAAACTGAAACATTTCCAGTTTCCTTTATTCACTGCGCATGTCATTATACATCCCCATTCATCCAGTAAACGAAACCGAAAGTACAGTGCTAATTTAATCAGAATTTGCTTTAAAAATTCTCATAATTATCTTGTACATACGTTTCATTTTCAGATTTCGGGTTTTAATTCTCAATTTAATGAATGAAACAAACAGAAAACCATGCGGTGTTGTTTTCATATTTTGTACAGGTTACTCTCGAAGCTAGAAATGGACGTAAGTTAAGTATGTCAATCAACACTGCAAACCACCCCCTTGAAAACAAACAAACATAGTCTGTTTAAAAATAGCTGTTTTTTTTTAAATATGTACATTTATTACGAATAAACTAAATAGAGCTTCACGCAAAATCAATAAAAAAATCATAATATGGAGACCAGATAAAATTTACACAGCGGAATATGAATAACAAAATAGTTGCCTCCCTTGGCAATATCCAAAAAATTGATTTTACACTGAAAGTCATAACTTCACATGTTGCAGAGCATGATGAAATGATAAATGAGCATGTTTTATTAAACCAATAAGTCATACATCATATCGCTGGTTAAATTGTTATATAATTCTCAAATACCAGAGTTGTAATTATTTTTTATTTTCAATTACCACTTTCTCATTAATTTCTGAGCACCCGTTTTCACACTGAGTTGTGCACGCTTGAAAGTGGCAGTGTTCTTTCACAATGAGTTGTGCACTGCTCGAAAGTGGCAGTGTTCAATCAGTATCTTTGTGATGATGTTCAACCATTGTGAAAACTATATGTTATGGGCGTGTTTCAGACAACTATTGACAGCAGTCTGCACACTTATTTGAAACAAGTCAGAGCTTCCAAAACGAGGTCGACATAAAAATAAACAAGTCAATTTTGCTTGGGATATATAATTTTTTAATAAAGACTTATTACACTGAACACAGACATAATGCATTACACAAAAGACGAATTTAACAACACAAAAACCTTAACTCCCATAAATTCCATTTGATGCCTGTAAATTTGACAACTCAAACAACTTTCGTCCAATTTGGGGTGGGGTGGGGGGTTCTTTGACACGAGTAGGGCACCCTGTTCATAAATCTGAAAAAGCGAGGTTTGGGCTTAATCACGAATATGGGCTTCGACACGTGTGTGTGTGGGGTGGGGGGGGGGGGGGGGGGGGCTTTGACACGAGTAGGACACCCTGTTCATAAATCTGAAAAAGCGAGGGGTGGGCTTAATCACGAATATGGGCTTCGACACGGGTGAGTACGGTAGCTGTGTTTAACCACATCTGTCTCAAACAATTACATGCATAGTAGTGAAGCTATGGGGAATTTTGCGAGTGCGATTTGCACAAAATCACACTCGAATTTACTCACACGAAGGACTGAACCTTTAGCACAGTCTACAGGTCATATTTATGGAGGGATTTCAGTGTAACTTGGTAGGTTGACTTCATATAATGTCAAGATGAGATAGTCCCCTTTTGGGCATAATTGGCGCAACTGTGATGGCTAGTGAGTCCCGAAGCCCGAAAACCTTTAGGATAGTCCATAAGTTGTATTTATGAAGGGATTTCATTGTAACTTGGTAGGCTGACTCCAAATAATGTCTAGATGAGAATAAGGCTGTCACGATTATGAATTTTCATAATCGATTATTTTGTCATAAAAATCGACGGTTATTTGATTATTTATGGTTAATATTTCTGGCTCGTTTCCTAGAACTTTGTCTATGAAATAACTTGGGAGGCGTTAAAAATTAAAATATCCTAATCGTAAATGAAGCAAACGAACACCAAACCTTGAAAAATTTGACAAAACAGAATCTACATCGCATAGATTCAAACTTCAAATCACAGAAAAATGCATACTAAACTCACTAATGGCCCCATCCGTGCTCAATGCGTAATGATTATGAATTTAGCCTCGGGAAATGTCAAGTCAACAAAGCTTTACACTTGGAAATGAAACTCCTGGTTGCGGTACGTCGGAGAACAAAATAAATCATCATACTTTAAAAATAAATAACATGGCATTTCGAAGTTTTTCCCTCTTTACTTTCCGTATGTTAAAATTGCTTATCAAGTATCAAATTGATAAAAACAAAAACAACTCAACACTCGACGATGTCTTATTGACAAGGAATACAATGTAGCCATTGACAGTGAGGCATCATCGAGTGTTATGTTATTTTTAGCTCACCTGACTGAAAGTCAGGGTGAGCTATTCTGATCACTTTTCGTCCGGCGTCCGGCGTCCGTCGTGAAGGTGGTGTTTGGGCTTTTTCTCCCAAACCACTGGCCGCATATTAATGAAATTTCATGTGAGAAGGGGTTGTGTCTGCGGACACCGATTTTTTGTCAAATTAGGTTTCGGCTCACATTGAGCAGAGGGGTGGGGCAAAAATGCTACAATTCTTAAAAAATCTTCTTCTCAAGAACCAGCAATAGCAGAGACTTGATATTTGGTATGCAGCTTCCTTTTGAGGTGTAGACTCAAGTTTGTTCAAGAGAAGTTGGAGGGGCTATATTTGACGATGTTAAAGGAGGGGCAAAAATTTTGGCCCCGCCCCAAATTTCTATTTTCCAAACCGCGAGGCCGATTTGAACCAAATTTTACATGAGTGCTTATTGGGTCATAAGTACCTAATTTATGCCGAAATTTTTTTCCCCATAGCCCCGTGGGAACCACAGGAGCTAAAAATAGAAAAAAATGAAAACGCTCATATCTCCAAAACTACACGGCACTGAGAATTCTTATTTGTTGTGAAGCTTCCTTAGGACCAACAGAATGGAATGATCCAAAAAAATTGCCATCGGTTTTATCATGGGGTACTTTTTGGGGAGTTTGAAAAAGTGCTGAGTCAACATTTTTTAACACTGTGGGTAATGGGAAAAACATAAGACTACTTTTCTCCGAAAGCACTGCTCGAAAAGCTTTAAAATTTCACATATAACATCTTTGGAAGATTGTTTCACATGTTTATTGAAATGAATTGCCTGGGTGGATATTTGGGCTCTCTATGGGAGCCCAAATGTTTAAATTAGTGCAGTATGAGGAGTATTTTTGAAAAATCTTCTTCTTCAGATCTAGCAATATGAATGTTTTGATATTTGGTATGCAGCATCCTTAGGGGGGTGAGATTCAAGTTTGTTGAAGCCAAATCCCTGGGTTCATATTTAGGCTGAAAATTTGGGGTCCCGTTGTGGACTTCGAAATTTTGGACCAAAATCCGAAAACAATTTTTTTTGTTTTTTATGCGTTTCGGTCAATTTTAAGACAAAAAAATTTTTTTTTTTTTTTCCCCCTGAAAATTTGGGGTGCGGGTGGGACTTAGAAAATTTTGGACCAAAATCCGAAATTTTTGTTTTTTTGTTTTTTATGCATTTCTGTCAATTTTAAGACAAAACAATTTTTTTTTGTTTTTTATGAATTTCTGTCAATTTTAAGACAAAAAAATTTTTTTTTTTTTTCCCCTGAAAATTTGGGGTGCGGGTGGGACTTAGAAAATTTTGGACCAAAATCCGAAAAAAAATTTTTTTGTTTTTCATGCATTTCTGTCAATTTTAAGACAAAAAATTATTTTTTTTTTTCCCCTGAAAATTTGGGGTGCGGGTGGGACTTAGAAAATTTTGGACCAAAATCCGAAATTTTTGTTTTTTTGTTTTTTATGCATTTCTGTCAATTTTAAGACAAAACAATTTTTTTTTGTTTTTTATGAATTTCTGTCAATTTTAAGACAAAAAAATTTTTTTTTTTTTTCCCCTGAAAATTTGGGGTGCGGGTGGGACTTAGAAAATTTTGGACCAAAATCCGAAAAAAAATTTTTTTGTTTTTCATGCATTTCTGTCAATTTTAAGACAAAAAATTATTTTTTTTTTTCCCCTGAAAATTTGGGGTGCGGGTGGGACTTGGAAATTTTGGACCAAAATCCGAAAAAAATTTTTTTTTGTTTTTTATGCATTTCTGTCAATTTTAAGACAAAAAATTATTTTTTTTTTTCCCCTGAAAATTTGGGGTGCGGGTGGGACTTAGAAATTTTGGACCAAAATCCGAAAAAATTTTTTTTTTGTTTTTCATGCATTTCTGTCAATTTTAAGACAAAAAATTATTTTTTTTTTTCCCCTGAAAATTTGGGGTGCGGGTGGGACTTGGAAATTTTGGACCAAAATCCGAAAAAAAAAATTTTTTGTTTTTTATGCATTTCTGTCAATTTTAAGACAAAAAATTATTTTTTTTTTTCCCCTGAAAATTTGGGGTGCGGGTGGGACTTAGAAATTTTGGACCAAAATCCGAAAAAATTTTTTTTTTGTTTTTTATGCATTTCTGTCAATTTTAAGACAAAAAAAATTTTATTTTTTTTTCCCTTGAAAATTTGGGGTGCGGGTGGGACTTAGAAAATTTTGGACCAAAATCCGAAAAAAAATTTTTTTTGTTTTTTTTGCATTTCTGTCAATTTTAAGACAAAAAAAAAAAAAGAAAGTTTTTTCCCCCTGAAAATTTTGGGTCCGGGTGGGACTTAGAAAATTTTGGACCAAAATCCGAAAAAAATTTTTTTTTGTTTTTTCTGCGTTTTGGTCAATTTTAAGACAAAAAAAATTTTTTTTTTTTCCCCTGAAAATTTTGGGTCCGGGTGGGACTTTGAAAATTTTGGACCAAAATCCGGAAATTTTTGTTTTGTTTGTTTTTTATGCATTTCTCTCAATTTTAAGACAAAAAAAAAAAAAATTTACCCTGAAAATTTGGGGTCCGGGTGGGACTTAGAAAATTTTGGCCCAAAATCCGAAATTTTTTTTTTTTTTTTTTTCTGCGTTTTGGTCAATTTTAAGACAAAAATTTTTTTTTTTTTTTCACCCTGCTTTTCTTGGGAGGGGGCGTATGCAGCTTATTCAAGTCAAGTCCCTGGTTTGATATTTAGACTACCGTGTCAGGTGAGCGCCCTCAGGCCCCCTGGGGCCTCTTGTTGTTAAATCATTATCGCCGCTAATGGTAGTGAGCCAGCGATGCTGGAACCAGAAAGTTCGGCCCATGAATGATAATGATTCAGCCCCTGTTCAGTGTGAAAATGCTTTCCCTTTGTGGGGGCTCAATCTTTCCATTTCTATTTATTAAATACAACCTCGTAACAACGTTGATATTTTTTTGGCAGGTCACATGACTCACATCAAAGGAATGAGAAGTATTGGGAACTGAGTGATCACGCATACGATGATGACTGGGTTTCGGCTAACTTTAACTCGCGTGGTGCCGCGACTTGAAGCTTTTATGTTTTAACCCCGTTCACACACACATTTGTGGTCGAAATAGGTCCTTTATGTGAAACAATGGCTTGTGAATCAATATTTCCCCTTTGTTTAACAAAAAGGTATGACAGCACATGTCCAGTCAAATAATCGATCATTGAAAAAAATCGTCGATTATGAACTCAATCAACGGTTGATCGATTTTTCGATCATTCGTGACAGCTTTAGATGAGAACGTCCCCTTCTGGTCGCGATCATTCAGCCTTGTTGGCTGCCAGACACCAAAAACCTTTAGCATAGTCTATAGGTCATATTTATGGAAGGATTTCATTGTAACTTGTTAGGTTGACTCCATATAATGCCTAAATGATGACATCCCCTTTTGGTCATGGTTGGTCAACCGGTATGGCTGCCCGAGCACAAAACCCAAAAACCATTAATACAGTCTACAGGTCATATTTATGAAGCGATTTCATTGTAACTTGGTAGGATGCCTCTGTATAATGCCTAGATGAGAACATCCCCTTTTGGTCATGATCTGGCAACCGTGATGGCTGCCCAAGCCCAAAACCAAAAAACTTTTAGCACAGTCTTCAGGTCATGTTTAATATGGATGGATTTCATTGTAACTTGGTAGGATGACTCCATATGATGTCAAGAGGAGAATTTCCCCATTTGGGCGCAATCTGTCGACCGTGACGTCTGCCCGAGCCCAAAACCCGAAAACCTTTAGCACAGTCTACAGGTCATATTTATGGAGGGATTTCAGTGTAACTTGGTAGGTTGACTTCATATAATGTCTAGATGAGAAAGTCCCCTTTTGGTCGCGATATTCAGCCTTGTTGGCTGCCAGAGCCCCAAAACCTTTAGCATAGTCTATAGGTCATATTTATGGAAGGATTTGATTGTAACTTGTTAGGTTGACTCCATATAATGCCTAAATGATGTCATCCCCTTTTGGTCATGATTGGTCAACTGTGACGGCTACAGGTGCCCGAAGCCCGAAAACCTTGAGCACAGTATACAGGTCATATTTATAAAGGGATTTCATTGTAACTTTGTAGGATCACTCCAGATGATGCCCAGATGAGAATGTCCCCTTTTGATTGCGATCATTCAACCATAATGGCTGCCTGAGCCCGAAGCCCGAAAACCTTTAGCCCAGTTTACAGGTCATATTTATGAAGGGATTTCATTGTGACTTGGTAGGTTGACTTCGTATAATGTCTAGATGAAAACGTCCCCTTTTGGACATGATTGGGCAACTGTGACGGCTACAGGGGCCCGGAAGCCCAAAAACCTTTAGCACAGTCTACAGGTATAATTATGAAGGGATTTCATTGTAGCTTGGTAGGATGACTCCAAATAATGTCTAGATGAGAACCTCCCCTTTTGGTCGGCCCGAGCCCAAAAACCTTTAGCATAGTCTGTAGGTCTTATTTATGGAAGAATTTCATTGTAACTTGTTAGATTGACTCCATGTAATGCCTAGATGATGACATCCACCTTTTGGTCGTGATTGGTCAACTGTGACAGCTACAGGGGCCCGAAGCCCAAAAACCTTGAGCACAGTCTACAGGTCACATTTATGAAGGGGTTTCATTGTAACTTCATAGGATCACTCCAGATGATGCCCAGATGAGAATGTCCCCTTTTGGTTGCGACCATGATGGCGTCCCGAGCCCGAAAACCTTTAGCACAGTCTACAGGTCATATTTATGAAGGGATTTCATTGTAACCTGGTAGTTTGACTTCATATAATTTCTAGATGAGAATGTCCCCTTTTGGACGTGATTGGGCAACTGTGACGGCTACATGGTCCCGAAGCCCGAAAACCTTTAGCACAGTCTACAGGTCATATTTTTGAAGGGATTTCATTGTACCTTGGTAGGATGACTCCAAATAATGTCTAGATGAGAACGTCCCCTTTTGGTTGCGATCATTTAGCCTTGATGGCTGCCCGAGCCCAAAAACCTTTAGGATAGTCTATAAGTTGTATTTATGGAAGGATTTCATTGTAACTTGCTAGGTTGACTCCATATAATGCCTAGATAATGAGGTCCCCTTTTGGTCATGATTGGTCAACTGTGACCACTACAGGAGCCCGATGCCCGAAAACCTTGAGCACAGACTGCAGTTCAAATTTATGAAGGGATTTCATTGTAACTTCATAGGATCACTCCAGATGAGAATGTCCCCTTTTGGTTGCGTTCATTCAACCATGATGGCTGCCCGAGCCGAAGCCCGAAAATACTCTGGCACAGTCTAAAGGTCATATTTATGAAGGGATTTCATTGTAACCTGGTAGTTTGACTTCATGTAATGTCTAGATGAGAACGTCCCCTTTTGGACGCAATTGGGCAACTGTGATGGCTACAGGGGCCTGAAGCCCGAAAACCTTTAGCACAGTCTATGAAGGGATTTCATTGTAACTTGGTAGGATGTCTCCAAATAATGTCTAGATGAGAACGTCCCCTTTTGGTTGCGATCATTCAGCCTTCATGGCTGCCCAAGCCCAAAACCCAAAAACCTTTAGCATAGTCTATAGGTCGAATTTATAGAAGGATTTCATTGTAACTTATTAGGTTGACAGCATATAATGCCTGGATGATGACATCCTATTTTGGTTGTGTTTGGTCAACTGTGATGTCTTCAGGGGCCCGAAGCCCGCAATCCTTGAGCTCAGTCTGCAGGTCATATATATGAAGGGATTTCATTGTAACTTTGTAAGATCACTCCAGATTATGCCCAGATGACAACGCCCCCTTTTGGTTGCGATCATTCAACCATGATGGCTTCCCGAGCCCAAAATCCAAAAAACTTGAGTACAGACTACAGGTCATATAATTTGTGAAGGGATTTCATTGTAACTTAGTAGAATGACTCAGTATAATGTCGAGATGAGGACGTCCCCTTTTAGTTGCAATCGGTCTACCATCATGGCTACACAGGCCTGATATTATTTTTATTAAAAACATAGCATACAGGGAACAGAAATTAGCATATTCCCAATTATCACAATTCTTATCTTATTTCATAATCCTTTCATAAACATTGAACATTATCCTTTTCATCAAACCCAACACACAGACAAGTTAATCGACAGTGTCATTGACACTTTCATTTTTAGGCTTGGGATGATATCTTGGTACTCTGATACGTACCAATATGGCAACCCACGATACGGGTACTGTGCGGACCTCCAAATTTCGTTGTATTTACTGTGGTAACTTAGTTCAAAATGAGGAATGGAATGGTCAAAAAAATTGCTATCGGTTTTATCATGGGGTACTTTTTGGGGACAAACCACTGCTCCAAAAGCTTTTAGGCCTCATAATCTATGGAATAGCATTGGTGGTTGTGCATTTCGTCCCCCTAAAGCATTGCAAAGCCTTCTTGGACTCAAGGGACAAATTTATGAACATTTTTAACTTGGGTAAAATATCCGACGTAAACCATTTAATTTTTATTTTTTTATGTCTCCCCTTCCCAGAAGGGGAGACATATTGTTTTAGTGCATATTCTTCTTCTTCTTCTCATACAAACTTTGTCCGGGGCATAAATTTTTTGTCTTTTGACCTAGACCTTAGGTATTTGGCTTGTGGATGTATCACCATGTATCACCATGAGCCGGTGTGTTGCGTACCATAGCGACCTTCATGTGAACTTTGCCTTTGACCTGAAGGTCAGATTTATGTGCTTTTTAAGGGAAACTTTGTCCAGGGCATAACGTTTTTGTCTTTTGACCTAGACCTAAGATATTTGGCATGTGGATGTTTCACCATGAGCCTGTGTGTCGCGTACCATAGTGACCTTCATGTGACCTTGACCTTTGACCTGAAGGTCAGATTTTCGTGCTTTTTAAGGGAAACTTTGTTCGAGGCATAACTTTTTTGTCTTTTGACCTGGACCTTAGAAATTTGGCATGTGGATGTATCACCATGAGCCGGTGTGTCGCGTACCACAGTGACCTTCATGTGACCTTGACCTTTGACATGAAGGTCAGATTTATGTGCTTTTTAAGGAAAATTTTGTCCGGGGCATAACATTTTTGTCTTTTGACCTGGACCTTAGATATTTGGTATGATTGTCAATATTATTCATGTATATATAATTTGCAGTGCATTAAATAGAAAGGAAGGGGAGACATATGTTTTAGTGTGCTAAAACACTTTCTAGTTAAAGTTTACATTGGTTATAAAAAGAGGACCATGTGGGAGGGCCTGAGAAACAGATTTTGATTTTTTTTTAGGCCTTATGTATAAGTATTCGCACACTGACATATAATGCATAGTGAAAGTTTATTTCATACACAGTCAATGTGTATTCTGTTGTCAAAAATGTTTGATTTTGGTGGTTGTTTCTCCCAAAAATGTAAATATTGATTAGATAAATCTTGTAATCTATTGAAGACACTCACTGAAATACCCGCATTTTTAATTCAATTTATCACCAGTACTGGAGCAATTTGGTAGTGAAATTTTGCCTTGGTTTTGGTTTCGGTGTCAGTTGTGATAAGAGTTTAATCTTTGAGTTTTTATTTCTTATTTAAACAAACAGAAAAACTCCCATGAAATTCTCAGACTAAGAAAAGACACTTTTTGAAACTAAAAGGCTTTGCATGATATTGGACATGTGATGTGATATTATATGTACACGGCAGTATACAGAATAAGCAACATTCCTTAATATGGATTCCCCTAGCCCATGCTTCTTTGTGTTTGTTCAACTTGATTTAATATGCATGTACCACAAATGGTTATGGTAACTCTCAGTCTTGCTGTGTTTCCTCCCCATGCACATGACATCACACTCACATTTGATTTACAAAAATCCTTGATTGTAATTTTCAGTCAAATACTGATGATCAACCTTGTTCTGAACAACTGATTCTGTATTAGTAGTACAACTGAGTCAACATCTTCTTGTTGAGCAGTCACAGGTAGTCTGTAATATCTTGTTTAACAAATCTTTGTTAAACAGGTTATAGCAGTAACAGGTTACTTCATCACTAGATGCAGGAAGATGGTCAATTTTCTGGTAATTGAATTATTATTATATATTTATTAAGGTTTAACGACACTTTACAGCCAAGGTCATATCGTGTCTAGTGTTGGAATGATTAGTGATTTTCGGGAATCGACTAGTCGCCAGCAGTAATCGATTACTAATCGACTAGTCGAAGCCCAGATGTTATTGTTATCGAACATGTGTACCACCGTTCTTCCCTGGTTAAAACTAACAGTAATACTTGCAATGAAACAATGGCAAGGGGAGCTTTCAAAGTCCCCCAAACTTCTTTCAGTTTCGAGAGAGAATTATTAATGTTGGTAGCTTCTGTTTATAATTATTTTTTCTCAATATAGCCTCTGATATTTTTATAAAATAAATCATTATTCAGGCCTTTTTTTTATTCGTTCCATCTCATTGAATGTCAACAAAAGGAAGTGCTCTTTACCAGGGTTCATACAGCTCTTGAAAAACCCTTGAAAATGAGTTTTTTCTTGAAAAACCCTGGAATTTGAAATTGGCCCTTGAGAAACCCTTGAACTTTCAGAAATCTCTTGAAAAAACCCTTGAATTCCAAGCTATTTCCTGGGCATTGTAAATATATGTGTACTCGCCTTTTACTTGTTTGTTTCGCTCGTGTTGCTCAGTTAAAAAAAAACCATAAAAAAGTATGGAACGTTTTACCAAGATTACTGTAACACTGATCACACTTTGGGTACCAGTACTTACTGACTTCCAAAGTCAGATCTGTGTCACATGAATCTTAGATTTTTAGAGCTCATACAACAAGCTGAATAGTATATAGCCCATGAAAAAAAAGAAGAAGCCCTTGAAAAACCCTTGAACTTTGAGAGCAAATTTTTGTATGAACCCTGTTTACGCATGCGTGATGCACATCCCCTGTCGGAAATTAAGCACGGTTAACGCCCACAGCAGTCATCAGTCTGTCAACAATTGTACACAGAACAATCCCACACAACTTCTCGTATTATGACTTAACCTCTCATCTGTCCATAATTATGCTCACATCGAACACGCCTACTAATTTCCATATTGTCTGCTTTGAAAATCATCACCTGACCTGATTGGGTTTCCTTTTAACTCAGTTGCAGTTCAAGAAAAAGCTAGTTTCACTTTCAATTTTCCGGAAACTCGCAGATTTCCAGGAATTTGTCCGCATGTACTGTATTTACAAAGTGAAAATAAAAAGCACATGGATTTTGTAATTGGTTCTTTAGTGATAACAACTTGTTCCAAATACAAACTGGTATGTGTTCTTCCATAATTTCTCTTTGATGTTTCTGTAAGACATTTCGAACTTACCAGTACCAGGTGAACAAATTGATGTCCGTAGGTGGCCTAATTCCATGTCAACTTTGGGTCCTAATTTTCCTGCAGGCTGCTCCTTCGAGAATAAGCTCACCCATATATTTTTCCCTGTTTATTTTCCCTGTCAATGATTGCATTGATATCCACTTCTCAATACAATTTAAAATAGGTCCACCACGAAGCAGAAACGTCTCATGTTTGTAATCATTAACCCCCAATATTGGCATTTTACGACTTCATCTTTGAGTTTCCCGACTAGTCGACTGGCGGATTTCAGAGTCGATTTTTCCGAAAATTGAATCGACTTCGACTAGTCGACTAATCATTTCAACACTAATCATGTCGGTGACAGTTTCATGGGTGGAGGAAGCTGGAGTAACCAGAGAGAAGCAATGACGAGCAGCCGCCAGCTCCCCAACTCCTCACTGCAGCACAGGCAAAGTTAGATTGGTTGAAGACATGTGCACCATCGACGTTCAGAATGCCTTAGTACAAGGCGTCGTCGTGCCCCCATGTGGACAATCAGGATTAAGTGCTTTTCCCAAGGACACAATGCAGGAGTCTAAATTGATCACTCAGACGGTCACCCATCCAAGATGGTAATTGAATACCTTCATTCGGTTTAATTAACTGGTAGAGTTCTGGAAGCCCATATTTGGACTTTACACTGAAGAGCCGCTGCCACAGGTGAAAGTCTTCATACCATGTAGATTTGCTTCTCATTATGTCTGAAGAGAAATTATTCAGTCTGAATGGATTTGATTGTAACAATTTATGGGAGAGTGCTGTCAGGCACTCTTACATAAATTGTAACAGGGCCACGACACGAACAAATTTTGATGACCAAAAATAATTCTGCATGCTACCAGTTAGAGTTCCATTACATATGAAGTTATGTTACTGTTGCTGAAAGCTAATTTTGAGAACTTTTGCAGCACATCTGTATATATTTTCAGGAGATGGTCGGGAGTTGGTGAGTTGAAAGTGGATACAGAAATACTGCTGCTTGACAAACCAGTATACACCATCAGTTAAAGAAAGGGGATACAGGTAAGTTTTGCAGGCTTCTGAATCTTGGCAAATTCATAGTGGTAACGGATTAGGTCAAAATACAGGAACGACTTGGTCGTCGGTTTTGGTGCCAGGATTTCCCTGATCAGGAATTTCTGATCCCTAATGGTGGGAGACCTCCCTGGCGGGCTTTTACCCCACTGATCCTCCCATCCCCATGGTGCCACCCCAGTTGGAGATTTTTGTTCATTTCTACTACAAAATATTCTACATCCTAGCATTCCTGTGGCTTTGCAGTTTCTTGGCAAAAATTGGCGGCCTATGCTGAACATGCCTTGAAACAGCTGACAAGTTAATTATATGATAGTTTTGAGTTTACCTGGAGACTGTCTGTTGACCTGTACTGCCGCAGTAGCAAGTGAATAAACTTTGGAATTGGTGCTTTGAAGGTCAATAAATATTCTGAGGCATCAATGATATCATGAGCCCACCCCCCCCCCCCCCCAAAAAAAAAAAAAAAAAATGAAGAAAAACAAACAGAAACAGAAAACAGACATTTTCACAGTTATTATTACAGAAAGTTAATTGAATTGTACCGAATGCCAAAAAGCATGGTGAAACTGCATTGTTCCTAAATTAACTGGTCGAGTGCTAAATTATTAGCTCAATTTTGGCGAAGTAAAATTTGAGCTTATGCCATGGCCAGTCGTCCGTCTGTCCGTCAACAATTCAATACGTCTCGGGCTAGAGGCCATATTTATGAACCGATCTTTACGAAACTTCTTGGATACCTTTGTTATGACCGTGGGACGAGAACGGGTGTTTTGGGGTCCGATCCGAAATTCAAGTTGGCCGCTGGTGGCCATTTTGTACAGATTTAGATTTTTGCGCAGAACTTCCATATGAAAGCGCTGATTTGAATAATTTTTTGTATGAATTTTTAGTACCATGGGATACATCACATATAATACAGGTTTTTTTCTCGTACGTAAATTATGCAAATTAGACTAACTTTGATGTATTTAGTGTTACTTTCAGCACTGTAAGTGCAAATGCCAATATGGCTCGGGCTAGAGGCCGTATTTATAAACCGATCTTTACGAAACTTCTTGGGTACCTTTGGTATCACCATGGAACGAGAACGAGTGTTTTTGGGTTCGGTCCAAAATTCAAGATGGCCGATGGCAGCCATTTTGTACAAAATTAGGTGCAATCAGATTTTTGCACAGAACTTCCATGTGAAAGCGCTGATTTTAAAAAATTTTTGTGTGAATGTTTAATACCATGGGATACATCACATATAATACGGGTTTTTTTCTCGTGCAGAAATTATGCAAATTAGATGAACATTGATTTTTTCAGTGCTACTTGCACACAGTAAGTACACCTGTCAATACGGCTCGGGCTAGAGGCTGTATTTATCAACCGATCTTCACAAAACTTCTTGGGTACCTCTGTTATCACCTTGGGGCGAGAACAAGTGTTTCTGAGTGCGGTCAAAAATTCAAGATGGCTGCCAGTGGCCATTTTGTACCGAAATTAGGTCTAATCAGTTTTTTTTTTGTACACAACTTCTATACGGCTCAGGCTAGAGGCCTTATTTATGACCGTGGGATGAGAACGAGTGTTTTTGGGTGTGGTTCGAAATTCAAGATGGCCACCAGCAGCCATTTTGTACCAAAATTAGTGCAATTAGTCTTTTGTCCAGAACTTCTGTATGAAAGTTCTGATTTGAATAAATTTTTGTATGAATGTTTAGTAAAATGGAATACATCACATATAGTACGGGTTTTTTTTCTCGTGCAGAAATTATGCAAATTAGATGAATTTTGATTTATTCAGTGCTACTTATACACTGTAAGTGCACATGTCAATACGGCTCGGGCTAGAGGCTGTATTTATCAACCGATCTTCACGAAACTCCTTGGGTACCTTTGTTATCACCTTGGGACGAGAACGATTGTTTCTGAGTGCGGTCCAAAATTAAAGATGGCTGCCAGTGGCGATGTTGTACCGAAATTAGGTCCAATCAGTTTTTTGTCACAACTTCTATACAGTTCGTAATTATGAACTGATCTTCACGAAACTTCTTGGGTACCTTTGTTTTCACCTTGGGACAGGAATGCGTGTGTTTTGGGGTGCCTTTGTTATCACTGTGCTATGAGAACAAATATTTTGGGGTTCAGTCAGACCCATTCTGGGACTCAAAAGATTTTTTTCTAGTTTAGCATCTGACTGTCACCCACCTTTACAATACTTTACCTATACATTTGTTACAGGCTACGGTCAGTATTTATGTACAGACCGTTACAATACTTTATATGTACCTTTGTTATCAGGTCATTACCTAGATGTTTCACATGAACATTTCTTTATCTGCTGCTGATGCTGACCAAATGACAAGCTGATGCAAACAGTGTAAAGCCACTAAAGTGGCTTTAAGCACTTGTCAATCCAAATAGTAAAGGCCGCAACTCTTGAGTAAAAACAAAAGCTGTTTTATTTTGAAACATGCAGGTGAAATGTCAGTTCAAGGAACAGTAAACATTGATATGTGGTATACATAATCTTTACAGGGGTGGATTCAAGTATAATGTTAAAATGAAGTCCCCCAGTTAATATTTGGACTCCATATATAGGCCCTAATTTTAATTTTGTGCAATAAGATGAATAATCTTTAAGAATCTTCTTCAGACCCACTAGTCAGAATCTTTTGATATTTGGTATGCAGCATTCTTGGGGAGGTCAGATCTAAGTTTGTTAAAATTGCTGAAGCCTGAATTTTAACTGTCCAATGTGAAGAATAATCTTTAAAACTCTTCTCCAGAAACACTACTCAGAATCGTTTGATCTGTCGATTACAGAATTCTTATAGGATTGAGATTTCTAAAACTCAGTCCATAGGTTAATAATTGGGCTCTCCATAAGCCCAAATTTCAAGTGCAATAAAGGAAATAATCTTTAAAAATCTTCTTCAGATCCACCAGTCAAAATCTTTGGATATTTGGCATTCAACATTCTAAGGAAGGTCACATCTAGGTTTGTTCGGACGAAGTCCCTGGGTTAGTATTTGGGCTCCCTGTTGAGCCCAGGTTTTAATATGATGCAATAGGGGGAATGATCTAAAATTCTTGTTCAGATCCTCAACACAGAATCTATTGATATTGAGTATGCAGTATCCATACAGGGGTCAGATTCAAGTTTGTTCAAAACAAGTGTCTCAGTTAATATTTGGTCTCTCTGTTGGGGCTCAAATTTTTACTTAGTGCAATAGAGGAAATAACCATTAAAAATCTTCTTCAGATCCACCAGTCAGAAACTTTTGATATTTGGTATACAGCATCCTTAGGGAGGTAACATCTCTTTTTGTTCAACCAAGTCCCTGGGTTAATATATCGGCTCCCTATTGAAGTGCCAATTTTAACTTATGGCAATATAAGTACTATCTTCTCAAGAAACAGATCCACAAGTCGGAATCTTTTGATATTTTGTATACAACACCCTTCAAGTTTGTTCAAATTAACTCCCAAGGCTGATATTTGGAGCTCCTAGTTTTGCATTACTTTAGATAAACGTATGTAAATTTGGGAAAACTGAGTACTAGTCCAGCCTGAATATAAGCAACCTGTCATTTGCAAATTGAGGTCCCCAGAGGGTGAATTTGCAGATGCTGTCTCATACTGTGGGCCAATTTATCCTCTAGGTGCATATTTCTGTCTTGGCTTGAGCCCTTGATTCAGACTGAGGTTCACAGAGGGTAAATTTTGTGATGCTACCGTGCCCCCCCCCCCCCCCCCCCCCCACACACACACACACCTGTGTTTCTGACAATCTGTGATCGGCATTTGTGGCAGCCTGGCAGGTAGGTCAATAGTGATAGATAGAGTTCCAGGCTTTCAGCCTAAATAACCCGCAGTTATTTATTGAATTTGACCCCCCACATCACTGTTCACTCTTTATGTGTACCCATACTATTTATGGTACACATAATGCCGGCATCCGGGGTGGCCATCCGTCGTACATCCATCCTTTGTCCGTCCATCTATCCGTCTGTCTGTCTGGCATCCGTATCCATTTCATTGGCATTCGATAACTTGAAAAATATTGCTTGGATTGTCAAGTTACTTTTTAGTTGTGGTCATTTACTGATTTGCCGAGCTGTATAGTTTTTGGTGTAAATCTGTTATTTTGATCCTGAGATATTAACCCTTTATCCTTCAAATTGAAAATTCCTCCAGTCCTTTTGGCATTCGATAACATGAAAAATATTGCTTGGATTGTCAAGTTACTTTATATTTGTGTTCAGGTTACTGATGTGCCGAGCTGTATAATTTTGGTGTAAATCTGTTATTTTGATCCTGAGATATTAACCCTTTATCCTTCAAATTGAAAATTTCTCCAATCCCTTTGGCATGAGATAACTCAAAAAATATCAATCCGATTGTCATGTTACTTTATATATGTATTCAGGTTACTGATGTGCTGTGCTGTATAGTTTTTTGGCTCACCAACGTTAGTTGTGTGAGCCTATGGCACAGCCCTCATGTTGGCGTCCGCTCTGAAATATTTTGAACTTTTGTGTACAGGTTTTGATTTTTTGGCTTTTTAAAATTTTGTTTAGTTTCTGCATATTGCTATGGTGGTTCACTATAACATTTAACTCTTTTTCAGGGTATTTTGTCTTAATTTTAACCCTTTGAATCAAATTTTAGACTTATTTTGATGTTTGCGTGCAGGTTTTGATGTTTTTAGCTCACCTGACTGAAAGTCAGGGTGAGCTTTTCTTATCACTCTTCGTCCATTGTCCGTCATCTGTCGTCCGTCGTCCTGCGTGAAGGTGGTGTTTGAGCCTCTTTCTCCTAAACCACTGGCCACATTTTAATTAAATTTCATGTAAGTGGTGGTTATATTGGGGCATTTTGATTTTTATCCAAATTAGGTTTCGGCTCATATTGAGCAGAGGTGTGGGGAAAAAATGGCCAATTTTTTTGAAAATCTTCTTCTAATGAACCACCAGTAGCAGAGACTTGATATGTGGTATACAGAGTCCTTTTGAGGTTTAGAATCAAGTTTGTTCAAGAGAAGTTTGTCGGGCATTATTTGCCTTCGTTATGGGAGGGGCAAAAAGTTTGGCCACGCCTAAAATTTTTATTTTCTGAACCGTGAGGTTGATTTGAACCAAATTTGATATGAGATGATAATGGGTCATAAGTAGTTGATTGATGCAAAAAAAATTTTTCTCATTGCCCCGTGGGAACCTCAGGAGCTAAAAATAGGAAAAACCTTAAAACTGCCGTATCTCCAAAACTACACAGCACAGAGAATTCTTATTTTGTATAAAGCTTACTTTTATCCAATAGAATAGAATGGTTAAAAAAAATCCCTATCGGTTTGATCACAAGGTACTTTTTTCAGGACTTTGAAAAAGTGCTGAGTCAGCACTTTTTAACACTGTAGGCAATGGGAAAAACATTAAAAAATCTTCTTCAGATCCAGCAGGCAGAATCTTTTGATATTTGGTATGCAACATTGTAGGGTGGATCTGATTCAAGTTTGTTCAAATCGGCCCCCTGGGTTCATATTTGGGCTCGGTATAGGAGCCTGATTTCGAACTTAGTGCATTTCAGGCAAATTTCTTAAAAAATCTTCTTCTCCAGATCCAGCAGGCAGAATCTTTTGATATTTGGTATGCAACATTGTGGGGTGGATCTGATTCAAGTTTGTTCAAATCAGCTCCCTAGATTCATATTTGGGCTCATTATAGAAGCTCGAATTCGAACTTAGTGCATTTCAGGCAAATTTCTTGAAAAATCTTCTCCAGATCCAGCAGGCAGAATCTTTTCATATTTGGTAAGCAACATTGTGGGGTGGATCTGATTCAAGTTTGTTCAAATCGACCCCCTGGGTTTATATTTGGGCTCAGTAAAGGAGCCCAAATTTGAACTTAGTGCATTTCAGGCAAATTTCTTAAAAAATCTTCTTCTCCAGATCCAGCAGGCAGAATCTTTTGATATTTGGTATGAATCATTGTGGGATGGATCTGATGCAAATTTGTTCAAATCGGCTCCCTAGATTCATATTTGGGCTCATTAAAGAAGCTCGAATTCAAACTTAGTGCATTTCAGGCAAATTTATTAAAAAATCTTCTTCTCCAGATCCAGCAGGCAGAATCTTTTGATATTTGGTATGAATCATTGTGGGGTGGATCTGATGCAAATTTGTTCAAATCGTCTCCCTAGATTCATATTTGGGCTCATTATAGAAGCTCGAATTCAAACTTAGTGCATTTCAGGCAAATTTCTTAAAAAATCTTCTTCTCCAGGTCCAGCAGGCAGAATCTTTTGATATTTGGTATGCAACATTGTGGGGTGGATCTGATTGAAGTTTGTTCAAATCGGCCCCCTAGGTTCATATTTGGGCTCAGTATAGGAGCCCGATTTCGAACTTAGTGTATTTCAGGCAAATTTCTTAAAAAATCTTCTTCTCCAGATCCAGCAGGCAGAATCTTTTGATATTTGGTATGCAACATTGTGGGGTGGATCTGATTCAAGTTTGTTCAAATCAGCTCCCTAGATTCATATTTGGGCTCACTATAGAAGCTTGAATTCGAACTTAGTGCATTTCAGGCAAATTTCATCAAAAATCTTCTTCTCCAGATCCAGCATGGCGAATCTTTTCATATTTGGTATGCAACATTGCGGGGTGGATCTGATTCAAGTTTGTTCAAATCGTCTCCCTGGATTCATATTCGGGCTTACTATAGAAGCCCAAATTCGAACTTAGTACATTTCAGGCAAATTTATTAAAAAATCTTCTTCTCCAGATCTAGCAGGCAGAATCTTTTGATATTTGGTATGCAATATTGTGGGGTGGATCTGATTCAAGTTTGTTCAAATTGGCTTCCTAGATTCATATTTGTGCTCACTATAGAAGCTCAAATTCGAACTCAGTGCATTTCAGGCAAATTTCTTAAAAAATCTTCTCCAGATCCAGCAGGCAGAATCTTTTCATATTTGGTAAGCAACATTGTGGGGTGGATCTGATTCAAGTTTGTTCAAATGGGCCCCCCTGGGTTTATATTTGGGCTCAGTATAGGAGCCCAAATTTGAACTTCAGGCAAATTTTTTAAAAAATATTCTTCTCCAGATCCAGCAGGCAGAATGTTTTGATATTTGGTTTGCAACATTGTGGGGTGGATCTGATTCAAATTTGTTCAAATCGGCTCCCTAGATTCATATTTGGGTTCACTATAGAAGCTCGAATTCAAACTTAGTGCATTTCAGGCAAATTTCTTAAAAAATCTTCTTCTCCAGATCCAGCAGGCAGAATCTTTTCATATTTGGTATGCAACATTGTGGGGAGGATCTGATTCAAGTTTGTTCAAATCGGTTCCCTGGATTCATAGTTGGGCTCACTATAGAAGCCCGAATTCGAACTCAGTGCATTTCAGGCAAATTTCTTAAAAAATCTTCTCCAGATCGAGCAGGCAGAATAATTTGATATTTGGTATGCAACATTGTGGGGTGAATCTGATTCAAGTTTGTTCAAATCGGCCCCCTGGGTTTATATTTGGGCTCAATATAAGGCCATTTCAGACAAATTTCTTTGAAAATCTTCTTCTCAAGATCCAGCAGGCAGAATCTTCTGATATTGGTTATGCACCATGCTTAGGGGGGTGAGATTCAAGTTTGTTCAAGCAAGTCCCTGGGTTCATATTTGGGCTCACTGTGGTAGCCCGAATGACAACTTAGTTCAAAATGAGGAATTTTCTTTAAAAATCTTCTTCAGATCCATCACTCGGAATGTTTTGATATTTGGTATGCAGCATCCTTAGGGGGTGAGATTCAAGTTTGTTCAAGCCATGTCCCTAGGTCCATATTTGGACTCACTGTGGGAGCTCGAATTGTAACTTAGTTCAAAATGAGGAATTTTCTTTAAAAATCTTCTTCAGATCCAGCAGTCGGAATGTTTTGATATTTGGTGTGCAGCATCCTTAGGGGGGTGAGATTCAAGTTTGTTAAAGCCAAGTCCCTGGGTTCATATATGGGCTCCCTGTGGGAGCCTGAATTATAACTTAGTTCAATATGAGGAATATTCTTTAAAAATCTTTTTTTTAGATCCACTGGTCAGAATCTTTGGATATTTGGTATAAGCTTTTCTTAGGAGGAGCAGATGCAACTTGTTGAAATCAATTCTCTGGGTTGATATTTAGGCTACCATGTCAGGTGAGCGCCCTCTGGCCCCTTGGGGCCTCTTGTTTTTTTTCCTTTCTTCCAAGTGGAGATTTACCTTGCAGCATATGGCCATGCTTTTTATTGTATGTAAACATGCATCTTAGTAAGGGCTAAGTTTGTATTATTTAACCCTTTTCCCGCTGAATTACTTCAATTTTGGACTTTTATGTACAGGTTTTGGACTTAGGCTTACAGCTTTTTACTTTTATGTACAGGTTGTGATAAAAAAAAAATTTAAATTGAGGTTGACCTCACTGCATATTGCAGTGGTGGTTACAATCACAGGGGTCTGGAAACGTTATTTTTGTGATTTAGGGTATATATGTTTAAAAAAGGAGAAAGGGTAACAACAGGCGAAATTGGGAAACTTCAACCAAGTGTCGACAAGTTTAAAAAATTATTAGATCTCGATGTACTTGGTTCCTGGCACATACCAGTTCTATTCTATATACATTTCCCTATTACTTAAAACAAATTTCGTCGAAATATCTTCAGTATTACTAGAGATATTCAATAAAATGTTAGCAAAAAGAATGCTAATTTCTGATTTGTAAATAAGGTTGTCTAAACGAAACTCGAATTTTTCAACACAAATCAGTGAAATAAATGCACATAGAGACATTGACCTACGCTTCACTGTGGCTCTTTGTGTACCTTTTTGAACACTTTCAACGACTGCCCAACACCAGTCGCCTATCTATACTCTGGGGAGACATTTTTCCAACATTTGCAGGTTTTTCAGCCTTCTTCCTCGTCATTATCGCCATATTTTAACAACTCCGCTCAGAATAGAAGCAAACTTGAAAGCCTTACCGCGATTGGTTACAAGTGAACTGAGAAATCGAAAGTAGATTGAGGTCACTGATCTCAGTTCACTTGTAACCAATCGCAGTAAGGCTTTCAAGTTTGCTTCTATTCTGAGCGGAGTTGTTAAAATATGGCGATGATGACGAGGAAGAAGGCTGAAAAACCTACAAATGTTGAAAAAATGTCTCCCCAGAGTATAGATAGGCGACTGGTGTTGGGCAGTCGTTGAAAGTGTTCAAAAAGGTACACAAAGAGCCACAGTGAAGTGTAGGTCAATGTCTCTATGTGCATTTATTTCACTGATTTGTGATGAAAAATTCGAGTTTCGTTTGGACAACCTTATTTACAAATCAGAAAATAGCATTCTTTTTGCTAACATTTTATTGAATATCTCTAGTAATACTGAAGATATTTCGACGAAATTTGTTTTAAGTAATAGGGAAATGTATATAGAATAGAACTGGTATGTGCCAGGAACCAAGTACATCGAGATCTAATAATTTTTTAAACTTGTCGACACTTGGTTGAAGTTTCCCAATTTCGCCTGTTGTTACCCTTTCTCCTTTTTTAAACATATATACCCTAAATCACAAAAATAACGTTTCCAGACCCCTGTGGTTACAATAACATTGATATCTTTCCAGTGCATTTTTTTTTTTTTAAATTTTAACCCTTTCAATCAATTTTTATGTGTACCTATACTATGTATGGTACACATAATGCCGGCATCCGGGGTGACCATCCGTTGTTCGTCCATCCTTTGTCCGTCTGTCCGTCCGGCATCCGTATCCATTTCTTTGGCATTCGATAACTTGAAAAATATTGCTTGGATTGTCTAGTTACATTATATTTGTGTTCAGGTTACTGATGTGCCGAGCTGTATAGTTTTTGGTGTAAATCTGATGATTTGATCCCGAGATATTAAGCCTTTATCCTTCAAATTGAAAATTCCTCCAATCCCTTTGGCATTCGATAACTTGAAAAATATTACTTGGATTGTCAAGTTACTTTATATTTGTGTTCAGGTTACTGATGTGGTGAGCTGTATAGTTTTTGGTGTAAATCTGTTATTTTGATCCTGAGATATTAACCCTTTATCCTTTAAATTGAAAATTCCTCCGATCCCTTTGGCATTCGATAACTTGAAAAATGTTGCTTGGATTGTCAAGTTACTTTATATTTGTGTTCAGGTTACTGATGTTCTGAGCTGTATAGTTTTTGGTATTAATCTGATAATTTGATCCGGAGATATTAACCCTTTATCCTTCAAATTGAAAATTCCTCCAATCCCTTTGGCATGAGATAACTCAAAAAAGATCAATCCCATTGTCATGTTTCTTTATATATTTATTCAGGTGACTGATGTGCTGTGCTGTGCTGTGCTGTATAGTTTTTTATGTAAATCTGATAATTTGATCCGGAGATATTAACCCTTTATCCATCAAATTAGACACTCCTCCAATCCATTTCTATATGTACCCATAGCTTGTATGGTGTACATAATGTCAGCATCCGTGGTGGCCCTCTGTCATACAGCTTTCTACTAGTTGCGCGTATGGGTACACATCTGACGATTTCATCGGCCTATTTTTATTAGACATATTTTGACGTTTGCGTGCAGGTTTTGATGCTTTTTCTTTTCCTTTCTTCCAAGTGGAGATTTACCTTGTAGCATATGTCCATGCTTTCTATTGTATGTAAAATTGCATCTTAGGGCTATGTTTGTATTATTTAACCCTTTTCCTGCTGAATTACTTCAATTTTTGACTTTCATGTACAGCTTTTGGACTTAGGCTTACAGCTTCTTACTTTTATGTACAGGTTGTGATAAAAAAAAACAATTTCAAGTGAGGTTGACCTCACTGCATATTGCAGTGGTGGTTATTATAACATTGATATCTTTCCAGTGCATTTTTAAAATTTTTTTAACCCTTTGAATAGATTTTTAGACTTATTTTGACGTTTGCGTGCAGGTTTTCATGGGTTTTTTTTTCCCCTTTCTTCCAAGTGTAGATTTACCTTGTAGCATATGTCCATGCTTTCTATTGTATGTAAACATGCATCTTAGGGCTACGTTGTATTCTTTAACCCTTTTCCTGCTTAATTACTTCAATTTTGGACTTCTTTTGTTTACAGGTTTGGATTTTTGTGCTTTTTAAAAAAAATTTTTCTTCTTTGCATATTGCTATGGGGGTTCACGATAACATTTAATTCTTTTCCAGGGTATTTCGTCTTAATGTTAACCCTTTGAATCAAAGTTTGGTCTTATTTTGACGTTTGTGTGCAGGTTTTGATGTTTGTTTTACTTTTATGTGCAGGTTTTGAGGTTTGTCTTTCTTCTCTTCCAAGTGGCGACTTACCTTGTAGCATATTGCCATGGTTCCTATTTTATGTGAGGATGCTTCTTGGGGCTATTATTATATTATTTAACCCTTTAGCTGCTTATTTACTTTAATTTTGGACTTTTGTGTGCAGGTTTTGGACTTTTGTGTGCAGGTTTTGATATTTTTTTTAAAGTGGAGTTTTACCTCACTGGCATATTGCCATGGTGGTTACTGTAACATTTTTAGGGTATTTTTCTAAATTTTAACCCTTTGAAACAAATGTGATACTTTTTTGACTTTTATGTGCAGGTTTTGAGGTTTGTCTTTCTTTTCTTCCAAGTGGATATTTTTCAAGTAGAGTTTCACCTTACTGGCATATTGCCATTGTAGTTACTGTGACATTATCAGTGTATTTTTCTCAATTTTAACCCATTGAAACAAATGTGATACTTTTTTTACTTTTATGTGCAGGTTTTGAGGTTTGTCTTTCTTTTTTTCAAAGTGGAGACTTACCTTGTAGCATATTGCCATGGTTCCTATTTTATGTTAGCATGCTTCTTAGGGAGTTATTATTATATTATTTAACCCTTTAGCTTCTTATTTTCTTTAATTTTGGACTTTTGTGTGCAGGTTTTGAACTTTTTTTTTTTACTCCAGCCACCCCTTTACATTGGCCACCTGTTGGTGAGCCAAGGGGTACTGATACCCCCTCTAGTTATGTAAATCTGATAATTTGATCCGGAGATATTAACCCTTTATCGATCAAATTAGACACTCCTCCAATCCATTTCTATATGTACCCATACCATGTATGGTGTACATAATGTCGGCATCCGTGGTGGCCCTCCGTCATACAGCTTTCTACTAGTTGTGCTTATGGGTACACATCTGACGATTTCAACGGCGTATTTTTTTAGCTCACCTGAGCAAAACTCAAGGGGAGCTTTACTAATCACTTTCCGTCTGTCGTCCGTCTGTCGTCCGTCCGTCGTCCGGCGTTAACTTTACATTATCGACTTCTTCTCACAAACTACTCAACCAAATTGAACCAGATCTGGTGTGCATGTTCCCTATCAGATGTCAATTCAAGTTTGTTCAAATCAAGTTGACCCACCCCTTGGTAGGGCCATGCCCAAAAAGTGAGCCTAAATCTTAAGAAATCTTCTCATGAACCAGCAGTAGCAAAGACTTGATATTAGGTGTGCAGCTTCCTTTTGAGGTGCAGACTCAGATTTATGCAAGAGAAGTTCTTGGGGATATATTTGCCATCGTTATTGGAGGGGCAAGAATTTTTGCTCCGCCCAAAATTTCTATTTTCCAAACCGAGAGACCGATTTGAACCAAATTTGATCTGAAGTTTTATTGGGACATAAGTAGTTCAATTTATGCCCCCCAAAATTTTCCTGACGCCCCATGGGAACCGCAGGAGCTAAAAATTGAAAAAATTTAAAACGCCTGTATCTCCAAAACTGCACTGCACTGCACTGAGAATTTTTATTTGGTGTGAAGCTTCCTTAGGACGAACAGAATGGAATGGTAAAAAAAAAATTGCTATCGGTTTTATCATAGGGTACTTTTTCGGGACTTTGAAAAAGTTCTGAGTCAGTATTTTTTAACACTGTGGGTAATGGGGAAAACATTAAAGAAGAATCTTCTCCCATACCACTGCTCCAAAGGCTTTTATATTTCACATATAACATCTTTGGAAGATTCAATCACACGTTTGTTGAAATCAAATCCCTGGACCCATATTTGGGCTCCCTATGAGAGCCTAAATATTCAGATTAGTGCAATATGAGGAATACTAGTATTCTTTAAAACTCTTCTTCCAATCCACCAAGCAAAATATTGAGGAAATGTTCCCTGTTCTATCCAAATTTCCACAGAGCCCCCAGCCCCCCACCACTACCCAACCTTTCTAGATGCAGAACTTGTGTGACTATTTGGCATGTGTAGCTGTTAGGGCTGAAACGGTTAGCTCATTTTCATAACCGACTAACCAAGAGCTTTAACCGGGTAATATCCGGTTATCCAGGGCCATTATTTCTGAATATGGGATCAAAACTATAGGAATTGGAAAGCAGTATTCTCAAACTATTCCATAATATGTATACAAATTAAAGTTGTCCCCTACTCGACAACGTTCGTTTGTATACACACTACGGAATAGTTTCTGTGATTACTCACGGAAACTGCCGCTCATTGACGATCGAAGTCTTAAACGCTAAAGTCGATTATTTCTCAATATATACAGCGTGGCTTCGATGTGTAATCTATCACAAAGGAGAAGCAGCAGATTTACTACTTTTTAAACATGGAATGACGATCACTATTGATACTTGGGATAACTGATTGACGTTTTTTCTAATCTGTTAGGCAGCCAACTGGTTTCAGACCGAATATCAGGTTAACCCACCCGCCAAAGTTTGGAAGGAGCATTGCTCTGACTCATTAAAGTTTCTCAAAATGGACATACAGTCGACCCCGACTGGTAGCTGCACTTAATTCCCAACATGCTTGGAAAAATATTTTGTGCCCAGTCATCTTGAACTCCAACCACTGCCTTGCATGCAGATAAATAAGTATTGTTCCTTGCCCTTCTTGTATTATCAACAAAGTTTCAACTTTGCAGCAAAGTAGATAGAATATGCGCCAAGTTGGTTCAAAGACCTGTGCCCCCCCCCCCCCCCCCCCCCCCCTTCACCCCCAACAGTACCACCCAACAGACACTCCACATTACAGATATACATGGTCATTGTTCTCTTCCTCTGAATTCCATAAAAAAAGTTATGGCGCAAAAAGCCTTATCCCCAACTGATTTTGCTGATCTCCCCAACCCACCCAGTCTTGTCTATAGAGGTGTGAGGGTTGCGTTTTACCTCTACCTTCCATACCTTCATATCTCTTACCAAATGTTCAATATTAAAGTTCAAACAGATAGGCAAAGGAAATGTTCCCAGTGCGATCCAACTACCTCCCCACCCCAGTCAGTCGAGATGCAGAACTTGTATGGCCAATTGTACCTGCATTGTCATCTCAACATGCTTGAAAAGACAGCATTGTGTGCACAGCCCCTTGAACTAGAGATTGGCGGTTGTGATTTTTTCACTTCGGTTTTGGTTTTTTGTGAGGTGAAGACCCGGGTTTCGTTTTTTTTCCACTTTATGCATTCTCAACTAATTTGGGGAATTTGAAAGTGAAGCACCAGTGAACTCATGTTCAAGTATGAAGTGATAGTCTAAGAATGTTTTTTCCAGGTTGTTCATAATTCAAAATTGTTATTGCAGCAAGTGTCAGGATTTCACGGTAACGATCGTTACCAGTAGCGTGGCGGTACTGTGGTCACAAAATGACAGAACCGAAATATCGTTACCCACTCAATCTGTCACTAAAGACATTGAAACATTTGTTGTTGAAAGAAATGCACATAAGAGCTGCTCGTTGGTGAACAATCATCACTGTGATAGAAATGAAATGCTGTTACATGGAATACAGAAACAAGTTGAAGTGGGAAAAACATGTGTGTACCGTTTGCACACTTTAGACATTTCAACTAATAACATTCTCGGAATGAGTAAAGTGTGGGACCCTTTTGCTGAAGTGAATGTAATTGGCTCATTCTGTAAACATCTTGACCTTTTTTTCGTTAGTAACATTGTCACAAGTAACTTCATTGTGTGTCTGACAATGGTTTTAAGTATGATAAAATAACAAGCGTCTGCTTTCAATATATGTTGAAAACTGAAAAGCAGTTTTTAGCTCAACTTGACAAAGTCAAGCTGAGCTATTGCCATCACTTCTCGTCCGTCGGCGTACGTACGTTAGTACGTTAGTATGTTAGTACGTTAGTACGTACGTCCACAATTTCCTTTGGCGCACCTCACAGGTCGCATTTATGATCAGATTACTTTGAAACTTCTTATGCTTGTTCGGGGTGACCTCTAGATGGGAGCTATCGATTTTCTTCAATTTCCGTCAAAAAATGTTGCCGCGGCCAACGTTCTTAGGACTTAGTTTAGTCAAACCACAATATTTCCCTTTGGCACACCCTACAGGGCACATTTATGATTTGATTGCTTTGAAACCTGATACGCTTATTTAGGGTGACCTCTAGATGGGAGCTATCGATTTTCTTCAATTTCCGGCAAAAAATGTTGCCACGGCCAACGTTCGTAGAACTTAGTTTAGTCAGACCTCAATATTTCCCTTTGGCACATCCTACAGGGTACATTTACGATCAGATTGCTTTGAAACCTGGTATGCTTGTTTGGGGAGACCTCTAGATGGGAGCTATCGATTTTCTTCAATTTCTGTCAAAAAATGTTGCCGCGGCCAACGTTCTTAAAACTTAGTTTAGTCAGAAGACTCAATATTTCCCTTTGGCACACCCTACAGGGCACATTTATGATCGGATTGCTTTGAAACCTTTCATGCTTGTTCGGGCTGACCTCTAGATGGGAGCTATCGATTTTCTTCAATTTCCATCTAAAAATGTTGCCGCAGCCAACATTCTTAGAACTTAGTTTAGTCAGACCACAATATTTCCCTTTGGCTCACCCTACAGGGCTCATTTATGATTAGATTGCTTTGAAACCTGGTGTGCTTATTTACGGTGACCTCTAGATGGGAGCTATCGATTTTCTTCCATTTCCGTCAAAAAATGTTGCCACGGCCAACGTTCTTAGAATTTAGTCTAGTCAGACCACAATATTTCCCTTTTGTACACCCTACAGGGCACATTTATGATCGGATTGCTTTGAAACCTGGCATGCTTGTTTGGGGAGGCCTCTAGATGGGAGCTATCGATTTTCTTCGGTTTCTGTCAAAAAATGTTGCCACTGGCAAAAAAACTGACATTGGTCCCAATGATCTTCAATTTTGCCATTTCATTTATAACTTACCAAGTTCAAGTTTGTCAAGTTGAGCTACAGTGTCATTGACACTTTCATTTGAACAAAGGTATCATGCACAGGTTTACTGGCGTTATAATATCTAAAACAATAAATATACATTAAAAAATCAACATCCCAATAACCTCTGTTTGGTATCTATTGTGCCGGGGTAATTCCCTTCACTCCGGACTGTTAATATAGGAGGCCGAAATGACTCTGGGACGAAACGTCCCAATATCATTTCACATATAACTTACAAGTATATCAATGTATGCAGGCAGTTTTATCTAGGAGGGAAACGTGTCTGAAATCTAAAAAGCTACGAATGATATAAAATTCCCTCGATTCGGAAAAACTTCAAAAAGGTTCCCATAACTGCTCACAGACGGTACCTAAATTTCGTTAACGGCCGGTTCCGTGTCTCTTAAACCACGGAAACGATTTTTCGGTTCCGTTGCCATCTGAAATCCTGATGCTTGTTGCAGGGTATCAGAAAATCAAATTTAAGCACCATTAGGCCTCTGACCATGATTTTCAAGGACTATTATGAGCTTGATGAGATTCGGAGACAGGAAAATTTTAACACTGTCACCAATGCAAATCATTTAGAGTATTGTAACCATTACTTCACAGGTGTCTAGAGAAAGAGAATTATTCCCCTTCGATCAGAGCGTACACAAAACGTATCTCCATTTGCTTTTGTGCTATAAATAAATATATACTCGCATTGTATGACAAGGGATTCAGAGACAATTTTAGGTTAGAATGTTGCATTAAAACTCTTATATATTTCATTTAACTATCATCATTAGCACATCTGGGTTTACACGTTGTGTGTGCATACCTTCAGGCTTGGCAATTTCAGGAGAGCGATTTTTTAGCTCTCCTTACTGCCCTCCTGAAAGAATTAAGGAGAGCGAAAAATTGCCCTCCTAAATATTTTGGTCTGGGATGATTGAGATTACATGTATTATGCTCACATTAAATTTTTGTTGTAAAGCAAAAATGTAATTTAACTTCGAAGTCACATAACATCACGTGATTTCATTTTGAAAGTGGTTTAGTGGTAAAAGGTAATGGCTGCAACCATACCCAAACACAGTTGCAATCATTTGAAGCAAAATGGGTCACAGCAATATTTTTTTTCTCTCAGTTTCAAGTTCAACAACTGACATCACAGTTTGAGGGGTAATTATTCAAGGAATATTGACACTATAATATACTACCATTGCTACTATCCTGTCACTTGAAGCACTTGCACCAGGATGTGACTGTAGATTCAAGCAGACCTGTTGTCCAAGAAAGTCATACGCCTACTACTACCACCTTCAACCCCCCTTGGGTACACACACAGGTCTTGTCAAGTGTGTGTTCGGTTGTTGAGTGAGACATCTAGATGTCTAAGAGATTTCGCTTTACCTTAGTAAAGTTAATAAAATCACTGATGTAATAGTCTGTTGGTTTCAGTTTCAATGAGTTCGTTCAACTGGATACTTAAAATGCTGTGCAAAGCTAATTGCTCTCCTAAGTTGATTGAGGAGAGCGATTTTTTGCCCTCCTGCATTTTTCAGAATGCCAGGCCTGTACCTTCGGGTAAACTTTAATTTAGTACTTACTGCAGATGATTGTTTTCGCCGATTTCTTGCAGACGATCTCTCATCCAGTAACTTTTTAAGCTTCGGGTAAATTTTTATGCTTCGACTCTATATGTCGAATTATGTTGCTTGTATTTATGTGTCTGGAAGCTATTTCTCTTTTGCTAATGCTGCAGGGACAAAATTTTGATTTCGGGTAATTTCGATTATTGTACACGGGACTCAGATCTTTAGTCGTCATTTTAACTCAAGAAAACATGTAACTCTCAATTGGTGCACACTTTCTACATTCGTTTCTGTAATCAGTAGATATCCGTTCGTGGCGCTCAGCGCCTTCACCCCACCCCCACCCCTACACCCGGTCGTGGATGATATGGGTTATTTCTAAGAAATAACCTGTGCGTTTTCAAATTAGCTCGACCGTTGTTCCAGGATACATAGATTATGCGTTGTATTAATGATTAATTAAAAAAAAAAACGTAACGTCGGTTGTATGACTGCAATTTCGGTGCAACTCCTGGGTTTTTTTTTTCACAACCGAAACCGAGTTGTGGCCTTGGTTACCCGACAGTCTCTACCTTGAACTTGTATCCCTGATCTGCATCTGCATGCAAATGAGGATTGTTCCTTGTCCATTATTCTACTCACTGAACTTCATGAAGAAAAGTTATGGCGTTACAATGCTTTATCTTCAACAGGTATTCCTGATATAATACGCAAACTTACCTACAGAAGTGCAAGTGTTGTGCTTTGCCCTCCCCCTTCCCTCTCCCCTGACTTTCCTCACCTGCAGATCCCTCAGAAAATTGTCAGCTTGAACACAGGTCCATGAAGGAAATGTCCCCAGTCCTATCCAACCTCAACCCCCCCTCTCCCCTACCCCAATCTCCCCCTTCCCTCATTTGAGATGCAGAATTTGTGTGACCATTTGTAGTCACTGTTTTCTCAACGTGCTTGAAAAAATATTCTTGTGTGACTGTGCCCAGCCAAGCACTCATACCCCTTCCCCCAACTGGCATGCTCTTTTTGGGAGTGTGGTCTTGGGGGCTGGGCACAGGCACACAATGTCCCTAGTCCTATCCAACGTGACCCCCACCCCCACTCCATTAGATTTAGAACTTTTGACCATCTGGCCTTTGTAGTCATTATTTTCCCAACATGATTGAAAAGATATTGTTGTGTACCTGTGCCCACCCAAGCAGCCACCCCCCCCCCCCCCCCACCCTTAGTGGGGTCTGGGCACAGGCACACAGCATCCCCAGAGTCCTATCCAACCTCGGCTCCATCCCAACAAGATGCAGAACTTGTGTGACCATCTGGCATTTGTAGCCACTGTTTTCCCCAAATGCTTGGATATTGTTGTGTACCTGTGTCCAGTCAAGCCCACCCCCTGCCTCAGATGGGCATGCCAGTTGGGGCTTGCCACATAATTGCCCCAGTCCTATTCAACCTCATCCCTTTGCCCGGGCACTTGATATGCAGAATTTGTGTGACCATTTGGCATTTGTAGCCATTGTTTTCCCAACATGCTTGGAAAGATATCCTTGTGTGCCTGTGCCCAGCCAGGCCTCCCCCCTCCCCCCCTCCCCCCTCCAACTGGCATGCCCAGTTGGGGGAGTCAGGTCTTGGTGCTGCATACAGAATGTCCTTAATCCTATCCAACCTTGGCCCCACCCACCGAGATTATGAACTTGTGTGACCAACTTAAATTTGTAGCCATTGTTTTGCTAAAATGCATGGATATAGTTGTGCACCTGTGTGTGCCAGTTGGGGGAGTCTGGGCTTGGAAGTGGTGACATAATGTCAACAGTCCTATTCCTCTTCAACCTCAACCCTTTGCCCCACCACTTGAGATGCAGAACTTGTGTGACCCTTTGACATTTTTAGCCACTGTTTTCCCAACATGCTTGGAAAGATATTCTTGTGTGCCTGTGCCCATCCAAGCCCTCACTCCCTCCTCCCAACTGGCATGCCAAGTTGGGGGAGTGGGGTCTTGGGGCTGGGTACAGGCACACAATGTCCCCCATTCTATCCAACCTCACCCCAGCCCACCGAGAATCAGAACCTGTGTGACCATCTGTCATTTGTAGCCATTGTTTTCTCAACACACCTGGAAATATATTGTGCTCCTGTGCCCCACCCTGTGACATTCATGTCAACATCTCAGTAGGAAACACAATGGAGCAAAGATGTGCCCAGTCACTTCAAAAACCCTTCCCATTCTCTGTAGAATAACGCTCATGCAGCACCACAAGGCTGAACTGTGTGTTAACCATGAGCAGGTCTGTAGTGTTTCCTGTGAACTCCAATATGAGTAGAAGTCTTTTGAAGTGACAAAAGATATTGTCATTATTATTGTTTTAATGTGAAGTATATGTATACTTTTTACAGAACTGTCAATGAACTGGAAGTATCTTGAATAAAAAGTCTGTGCTCACAAATCCTTGAGTATGTTGTTTCTCTTTCCCATAACATGGAGAGATTTTTAAGTGAAATAGATACATGCATATGGAAACAAAATGAACTATTGAAGATATTTCAAGTATTTATTAAGAATATTATATGTACAAGTATATATAAGTACACATACATAAAGATATAATAAGTATGTATTTATAAGTATATAAAGATATATATGAGTATATCAATGAATAGTATTTTATAACAAGAACATATTAAATGTATATAAGAACATCATATTATAAAGATATTATATAGAGAAACAAAGAGAATATTATTATTATTTTTTTTTTTTTTTTTTTTTTTTTTTTCTTTTTTCGTTTTTTTTTTCGTGGCCCCACCCAATAAAAAAAAAATCCGGGTGGGGCTTCGGAAAGAAAAGAAGCTGACTTACTCAGACTGTCCCACCCAAGTGAGAAAACCTGGTGGCAACTGACTAAGACACAGTCCACACAAGATGACTCGGCATGCCTGAAGACAATTTAGTCCTAGATTTAATGCAACACTATGCCAATCACTTGATTTCCTCACAAGGATGGTGAAGTTGACAAAAAATACGCCTAATGTACTCGGATAAAATGTGCAGAACATCTCTGTATTCCTACTTTCACTTTCCGTTCTAAACTCGATTTTTGATTTGTTACATTCTTGTCTCGCGATGGGTGGTATGTCATGGTGGGGGTATAGTGGGCAACAGATCATTTCTAGTTTGTTATATTTATGCTGAAATACGTTCATGTCTCGTGATGGGTGGTGGTCCGATTACACGTAGAGCCTTGTCCATGGTATTTTTACTCATTCTGAACATTGGACAGTTTAAAGTGGTATTTACTTGCCTGCATGTCTCCCTGCCTTTTTATGAGAATACGACTGGTATAAAAAAATTTCCCATCAGTTCCATGAATTGAATTTCATAATTTGTGTGTGAATTATGGACTATACTGACATCCTGAAAAATTTCAAATTGAAGCACCAGAAGGCCCCAGATTCTCTCTCGGGGCAATCCCCAAAATTTGCATACAAAACCGAAAATTCAAAGTCGTATCTGGTCCTCCATACTTTTGTTTACTATGCATGCGCATTAACCAGGACCTGACCAAAACTAGCGCCAACATCATTCTTCTGTTTGACCCAAAGTCAGCAACAACTGAACTGACATCACTGCTTTAAATACTCTGTTCTGAAGATGCCAGACACAAATTATTCATGATTATGGTGGATTCAAGAAACTGAAAGGATGCTGGAAGTGTACTATGGAGGTTTTGGACGTTCAGGGCTGTAACTTTTAAATAATTATGTAAAATTAATCAGTTTTCCCATTTTTGGAACATGGGCCTGAACGTCATCATTCTTACTAATGAAAAACCTACTGTTTGCAAGTGTCAGGATTTCACGGTAACGATTGTTACCGGTAGTGTGTCGGTACTGTGGTCACAAAATGACGGAACCGAAATATCGTTACCCACTCAATCTGTCACTAAAGACATTGAAACATTTGTTGTTGAAAGAAATGCTCATAAGAGCTGCTTGTTGGTGAACAATCATCACTGTGATAGAAACAAAATGCTGTTTACATCGAATACAGAAACAAGTTGAAGTGGGAAAAACACATGTGTACCGTTTGCACATGTTAGACATTTCAACCAATTACATTCTCGGAATGAGTAAAGTGCGGGACCCTTTTGCTGAAGTGAATGTGATTGACTCATTCTGTAAACATCTTGACGTTTTTTTCGTCAGTAACATTATCACAAGTAATTTCATTGTGTGTCTGAGAATTGTTTTAAGTATGATAAAATATCAAGCGCCAGTGTTCAATATAGGTTGTAAACTGAAAAGCAGTTTTTTGAACAAAGGTATCATGCACAGGTTTACTGGCGTTATAATATCTAAAACAATAAATATATATTAAAAAATCAGCATCCCAATAACCTCTGTTTGGTATCTATCATGCCGGGGGTAATTCCCTTCACTCCGGACTGTTAATATAGGAGGCCGAAATGTCTCGGGGGGCCGAAACGTCCCAATATCATTTCACATATAACTTACAAGTATATCAATGTATGCAGGCAGTTTTATCTAGGAGGGAAACGTGTCTGAAATCTAAAAAGCTACGAAGGATATAAAATTCCCTCGATTCGGAAAAACTTCAAAAAAGTTCCCATAACTGCTCACAGATGGTACCTAAATTTCGTTACCGGCGGGTTCCGTGTCTCTTAAACCACGGAAACGATTTTTCGGTTCCGTTGACATCTGAAATCCTGATACTTGTGTTTATTAAAGGTTCCTTCCCTCTCTTCCCATGAACCCTCTTGTTAAACTCCCAAGGTTTAATGGCTTTTTTATTGAAATTTTGTTATTAAATTTCTTTGGAGTTTAACGTGATCTACAGATGTTTATTCCGTGTATCCCCATGGTTACGTCTTCATCCTGGGGGTGTTTGGGGGGGGGGGGGGGGGGGTGGTGTTTGGACGTTTGTAGTCTTGCATCTTCTTTTTTGTCTTCTCATGAAGATCTGGCTTTGCATCAGTAGTAATTGATCGGTTTCTGACTTTGGGCTTATTGAAAAGCCTGTTGTTTAGTTTTTTGACGTTTTTCACTTGGACAACGCTTTAATTTATTGTGTTATATTATTTCATAGCAGTTATATTTATAGTAGGATACATGTATAAAATTATGTCGATAGTGTAGCTTTAATTTTTTAGTGTTTGTCTACACTTAGGCTCTATCGCCTAGAGCTTACTCCCTCCACAAAATGAACACGCATGTTCAGATAGAAAAAAATGGTGGCCATTCTGAGAACTGAGAAACGTTTTGATATATTTTTATACTGTACCAATGACCCAGACATAGCTGGTGCTAACTCTTAAAA
This sequence comes from Pictodentalium vernedei, assembly GCA_031216915.1. NCBI lineage: Eukaryota > Metazoa > Mollusca > Scaphopoda > Dentaliida > Dentaliidae > Pictodentalium > Pictodentalium vernedei. Next base: position 90,033,490 of record CM062290.1, on the reverse strand, counting down.
TATAGGGCCAAACACAAATTTTGCCCCCCAATCCCCAAAATTTGCATCTAAAACTAAAGAAAACATGTCCTGAAAGGCCCTCCACACTTCGCCCCTACTGCGCATGCGTAGTGTCAAGGACGTTCCGAAATTGGCGCCATTAATCATTCTAAGTTTGGCCCTTCATCAGTTAACATCTGACTGATATTTGTGCTTATAAATCTCAGTTTAAATGATGCCAGACACATAAATATTAGTGAAATGGTGATTCTAAGGAGGATAGAGAAGGAGGAGAGGAAAAGAATGTGTGACAGAATATTATCAGGGCTGTAACTTAAAATTTTTTAATGAAATTATGTTAAGTTACCTATTTTCAAGGCAGCAGCCATTTTGTTGTCATTCTGATTATTTAGTTACACTGTTTTTTAAGTGTTTTCCTCTCTCCCTGTCCTTTAAGTTCCCCCTTGCTATTCTCCCATGCTTTTGGCATAGTTTTTGTAATTATTATTACTAACTTTTCTTGGGAGTTTTAGCTGAATAACAGAATGAATTCTGTTCTTTCCCCATGTTTACCTCTTCACCTACGGGTGGTTAGGCGTTGTGTTCTGCATCTACCATCTTATGTTCTGCAGTTTCTTCCCTGGAAGTCTCTGTTTTGCATCAGATAGTGTATTTTTGGTAACTGATTTCGGGCCTGGGTGCCTGGAGTCTTATTTTAGTGTTTTTACACTCATTGTTTACATTTACAACAGCCCTCTGTGTGAGGGGGGGATTTCTAAAAAATAATATCTTGATGTTATTTTAATCATAACTAGATACATTATTATTGTTCGTAAGTGTTGAATAAATTGTTTAAAATATTTTTAAAATTTTTGTCCACACTTAGGCTTGGGATCCATTGGGGCTCAACGTTACTTTTCAGAAACTTGGGCTGTTCTGAAAAAATATTTTTTCAAAATATTTTGATTTCAATTATTTTTTCTATATTAATGGATCATATTATTATTATGTATTTTGATTGCCAGGGGTTAGTGCGAGTACCAGGACTTGTTTTCTTTTCACATTGAAAGGATATGGATCAATTGTTTTAAGAGGAAGTCTTCCTCTGACTTTATTATCATTCTATATGTGGTCAGTGTACTCGCATTAACTCCTGTTCTGTATCGTATGATTTCGATGACAATATGGGAAGCGTATGTCACGGTATGTTGTTGGGGATTTGGACACTCCGGTCCTTTCCCCGCAGGGTCACTCTACTTTATCAATTTCTATTCCAGACGATCAAGATTAGGGTGATGTATCTGTGATGTCTTCCAACAGTGTGCCTCCGTCGTCACAATTAATGAAGGGCTAGCGGAAAAGTGCTCATGTAAATACGCCAATTGCCTAAGAGGACCCTAGTAGGTTCGACGGCCTTTGACGTCCGCTAGCTCGCCCGGTGTAGCGTCCATTCACCGAATGGTTCGGCAGCCGGGTTCGTCCGTTGCGGTCTAGAAGGAATTTTGGGGTGATGCGAGCACTATAAATTAACCTAATGCACACCCAGTGACGGCGGATCGGAGGGAGAACGCAGGAAGCCTTTTAGTCCGGTTCATAGCTCGTTCCGGTCCATCCGGACAGCAAGCGAGAGAGGCCCCTCTCTCGTTCAACAACATCTGGCCCCAGATGTTGTGGTACAAAATGTGTCGCAAGCGGAGCATACGTCCGTCGCTCGGGACGCTCCGTTGTATAGGCAGTCCGCTGAGACTGCTAAGGCTTCCTCTTCTCGTCAGCGCACACGACCGCACCTTGGCTGCGTGACCGCCGATATATTACCAGCTTCGCCGATCAAGGATTCTTCGGCGACCAGGTCACACCATCCGGTAGCCAGGGACACGAGGCCTGCAGACTCCGGACGTTCGCATAGAAGTGTGCGGGAGTCAACGTACACGGAGCTTCCGGCGGCAATGCATCGTAAGACCGCTACTGCACAGGCCTCGGGAACGGACGTGCTTTCCTTAATAGCACAGTTTATCGCAGCATCCCAGCATCAACTGAATCTGTCGCATATATTTTACCCGATGATGCTGGGTCGGGACGCTCCGCGGAAGCGGGTACGGACGTCCGAAAGTTTCATCCGGTCCGACGGGATACCGAAAGGGATTCGGAGGATTTCGAGCTTTCCCTTTCGGAACAACATATGCTGTTGTGTATGTCATCTGACTTGGTCTTCTACAGCTTCTTTCGTCGGACCAGAATGCTGTGATGCCGGATAAGAAACTGATAGCGTCGGTGGACTTAGAAATTTTTGGTTCGGTTCAGGGACATCGTCCCTCAGTTCCGACATAGTCCAATAATGTCACACAAACTTTCGAATTATTAAACGACGCTATATATATTATTATTTTATGCTTGCTAACCAAGCATTTCTGGTTTCTTGTTCGAAGAGTTATGGAGATGTCTTTCAAAAGTGTGCCTCTGTCGTCATAGTTAATGAAGAGTTAGCGGCAATAAGTGCTCATGGAATATGTCTATCGCCTACGGAGTGACATTCGCTAGCTCACCCGGTGTAGCGTACATTCATCGAATGGTTCGGCTGCCGGGTTCGTCCGTTGCGGTCTAGGAAGGAGATTTGGGTGATGCGAGCACTTTAATTACTTTAGTACTCACCCAGTGACGGCAGATTGAGGACAGATCGGAGGAAGCCTGTTAGTCCGGTTCCTGGCTTGTCCAGGTCCGTCCGGGCTGTGAGCGAGAGAGGTCCCTCTCTCGCCCAACAACATAGGGGACCGCATGTTGTGGTTCAGATATTTTACATTCGGAGCATATGTCCGTTGGTCGGGACGCTCCGTTATATTGACAGTCCGAGAGACTGTCTTTAATGCTTCCTCATCCTCACAGCAGGGCACACGACCGCACATTGGCTACGTGACCTCGAGTATCCGATCAGTTTCAGCATTCAGTGATTCCACGGCGAATAGGTCGCGCCATCCGGTAGCCAAGGGACACGAGGCCTATACACTCCGTTCGCTCGCATATTGGTAGTATGCACGGGGTAACGATCACGGAGCTTCCAGCGGCAATGCATCGTAAGACCGCTTCTCCTCAGGCCTCAGTGAAGGACGTGCTATCCGAGTTAGCACAGTTGTTTCGCAGCATCCCAGCAATTGACAGTTTCTCGGTCGAATCAGGAATTATCCGACGGCGCTGGGTCGGTGCGGTCCGCGGTTGCATCAGGTACGGACGACCGAACGCTTTATAGGGTCCGACAGGATGGCGAAAGGGATTCGAAAGATTTCGAGTTTTCCCTTTAGTAGTATCGGAAGACTTCATTGCTGCGATCTTGGATAAGAGACTTATAGCGTCATTGGACTCGGATTTTTCGATCGGTTCAGGGACATTGTCCCTGACTTACCGACGCAGTCCAATATTGTCATTACAACATGTGTTTTATTTTTCGACGCTATATATATATATATACAAGCCTGCTACTAAGCATGATAGTTTAGTTTCTTGTCCGCGTTGCTCATTTCTGCCATTTTATCATTTATACAAATAGTTTATTTTGGCAGAGCAGGGCATACCGAGAGTTCATATGCGTCTAGACGGTGTGATTAAAGACTGCATATATTCTTTTTCGCCGTTTATGTCTTTTCCAATTTCAATGTTGGGAACGACATCATGTATAGTAGACTTAACTTAGACGCTTTATTATACGTAATCCGCCTTACTGAGGCGTTATCATTACGTCTTCAAGAAAAGATTTACGGGATATTATTCTCAATGTAATTTCTTTTGAGGGCAGTAGTTTGTTCACGTATAACTCCGCCCTTCAGTGGCTGATTGGAGTTAGTTAGACGTGACGCAGCCCTAGCTACATCCACACGCGTGGATAGTAAGGTTACGAACTCTCTCAGAGTCGCTTCGTTCTCGGAGGAGCTTCTCTTCGATGGCAACTTTTCGGCAATCCATGAATTGCTCGATTTACACATTTTCTTGTCTATCTAGTGTTACAAGAGATTCAGACTGGGGCAAACATTCGGTGGTTGACTCAGAGAGTGCCGCCGCAGTTGCCGGACCCGAGTGTGGCTGTTATGACGGTTGCCAGTCAAACAGATTGGGATATAATACTGATCCCTACGGATTCGAAGTGCCAGGGTCTTTGGGTTCCGCAGTCTTTTAGCAATCAGTTTTCTTCCGCGGAATAATGTTTTTATACCCCCGCTTCGAAGAAGTGGGGGCTATATAGGAATCGCCCTGTACGTCCGTACGTCCGTCCGTCCGTCCGTACGTCCGTCCGTCCGTCCGTCCGTACGTCTTTCCGACCGGACAAATTCTTGTGTGCGCAACTCCTCCTACATTAATGAACCGATTTTGATGAAACCTTTCAAACATCATCTCTACTAAGTGAACATGTGCATATTCCAAACTTTTTGATCTGCGACAATTTTAACCAGGTTATCTCTCTTGAACTTTGATTTAATATGGGTTTCTATATGAAATTCTTGTGTGCGCAACTCCTCCTACATTTATCAATCAATTTGGACAAAACTTTTCAGACATCATCACTACTAAGTGAACATGCGCATATTCGAAGATTTTTGATCTGCGACAATTTTAACCAGATTATCTCCCTTTGACTTAGATTTATTGTGTCTTTCCATCCGAACAAATTCTTGTGTGCGCAACTCCTCCTACATTAATGAACCGATTTTGATGAAACCTTTCAAACATCATCTCTACTAAGTGAACATGTGCATATTCCAAACTTTTTGATCTGCGACAATTTTAACCAGGTTATCTCTCTTGAACTTTGATTTAATATGGGTTTCTATATGAAATTCTTGTGTGCGCAATTCCTCCTACATTTATCAATCAATTTGGACAAAACTTTTCAGACATCATCACTACTAAGTGAACATGCGCATATTCCAAGATTTTTGATCTGCGACAATTTTAACCAGGTTATCTCCCTTTGACTTAGATTTATTGTTTCTTTCCATCCGAACAAATTCTTGTGTGCGCAACTCCTCCTACATTAATGAACCGATTTTGATGAAACCTTTCAAACATCATCTCTCCTAAGTGAACATGTGCATATTCCAAACTTTTTAATCTGCGACAATTTTAACCAGGTTATCTCTCTTGAACTTTGATTTAATATGGGTTTCTACATGAAATTCTTGTGTGCGCAACTCCTCCTACATTTATCAATCAATTTGGACGAAAGAAAAATGATCTTTATGTATACATTTCCTTATGGCCTTCGCCTACATGATCAGAAGTGCATTCCTCTAAAAACCCAAAGCGGGGGTGTTATACCCCCGCTTCGAAGAAGTGGGGGCTATATAGGAATCGCCCTGTACGTCCGTACGTCCGTACGTCCGTCCGTCCGTACGTCCGTCCGTCCGTCCGTCCGTCCGTCCGTCCGTACGTCTTTCCGACCGGACAAATTCTTGTGTGCGCAACTCCTCCTACATTAATGAACCGATTTTGATGAAACCTTTCAAACATCATCTCTACTAAGTGAACATGTGCATATTCCAAACTTTTTGATCTGCGACAATTTTAACCAGGTTATCTCTCTTGAACTTTGATTTAATATGGGTTTCTATATGAAATTCTTGTGTGCGCAACTCCTCCTACATTTATCAATCAATTTGGACAAAACTTTTCAGACATCATCACTACTAAGTGAACATGCGCATATTCCAAGATTTTTGATCTGCGACAATTTTAACCAGATTATCTCCCTTTGACTTAGATTTATTGTGTCTTTCCATCCGAACAAATTCTTGTGTGCGCAACTCCTCCTACATTAATGAACCGATTTTGATGAAACCTTTCAAACATCATCTCTACTAAGTGAACATGTGCATATTCCAAACTTTTTGATCTGCGACAATTTTAACCAGGTTATCTCTCTTGAACTTTGATTTAATATGGGTTTCTATATGAAATTCTTGTGTGCGCAATTCCTCCTACATTTATCAATCAATTTGGACAAAACTTTTCAGACATCATCACTACTAAGTGAACATGCGCATATTCCAAGATTTTTGATCTGCGACAATTTTAACCAGGTTATCTCCCTTTGACTTAGATTTATTGTTTCTTTCCATCCGAACAAATTCTTGTGTGCGCAACTCCTCCTACATTAATGAACCGATTTTGATGAAACCTTTCAAACATCATCTCTACTAAGTGAACGTGCATATTCCAAACTTTTTAATCTGCGACAATTTTAACTAGGTTATCTCTCTTGAACTTTGATTTAATATGGGTTTCTACATGAAATTCTTGTGTGCGCAACTCCTCCTACATTTATCAATCAATTTGGACAAAACTTTTCAGACATCATCACTACTAAGTGAACATGCGCATATTCCAAGATTTTTGATCTGCGACAATTTTAACCAGGTTATCTCCCTTTGACTTAGATTTATTATGTCTTTCCGTTAGAACAAATTCTTGTGTGCGCAACTCCTCCTACATTAATGAACCGATTTTGATGAAACCTTTCAAACATCATCTCTACTAAGTCAACATGTGCATATTCCAACCTTTTTGATCTGCGACAGTTTTAACCAGGTTATCTCTCTTGAACTTTGATTTAATATGGGTTTCTGCATGAAATTCTTGTGTGCGCAACTCCTCCTACATTTATCAATCAATTTGGACGAAAGAAAAATGATCTTTATGTATACATTTCCTTATGGCCTTCGCCTACATGATCAGAAGTGCATTCCTCTAAAAACCCAAAGCAGGGGTATTAATCACCTTCAGTGATAGTTCTAGTTTAGGCTTGCTTTATGTCATTGCATGAACATTATTCAGAAACGCATGCCCAAATTCCTGTCCTTTAATTCGACAGTAGTGGCGTATCTCCGGAACCAGGGAGGCACTCTTTCGTTTCCGTTATTCAATTTAATGGAAGAATCCGTCTGTTGGTTATAGTACACCAAGTTCAGTTTTGGTCTGTCATATTCCGGGTCGTCTGATTGTTTTATCGGACTCCCGTTCTCTTACGGGTCGCTTGTTGCTGTCAGAATGGACTCTCAACAAACAAGTATTCAATCAGATTTGCTATCTATGGGAGCGCCCAATGATGATTTATTTATGACACAGCTTGCTAATCAATTGCAGACGTATGTGTTGGCTTGTCCAGATCTCTGAGCTAATATTGTTAACGCTCTATTGATCTATAGGACGGAATGATAGGATACGCGTATCCTCCGGCGCTGTTGTTTCAGCAGGTATTGCTAAGATAAACAACCACAATACATTTCTGTTGATAGCTTCTCTATCTTCACAGAGACCGTGGGTAATTTACTCTCTTGTCTACTGTGGGTCTTAACGTGAAATCTTCCTCTATGTGAGGATCTTTTTCACTGGGTAAATCGTGTCATCTTTATCACAACCAGCAAGGTCGCAACCTTCATGTATTCCGTTGTGTGGTCTGTATTGCATTGTAAGCACTGTACTGGACGAGCTTTGGACGCGATTTCTTACTATAGGAGATCCTCTTCTTCGCTATTCTATGCGGCTAAAGTGGAGGCTCTTCCGTCGTGGTGTAGGGATCATTATGTTCATATTGTTGATCCCTCCATACTACTCATTGCTATTTTTTAGTATACTTGTTTCACAAGATCTACTGCAGCCTGTTATTATTTAGGTTATAGGTTTATGTTACCTCATACCTATGCACTCTACGATAGTTTACAATTGAGTCTTTTGTCTCTTTATCTAAGTCAGTTAGTAACTTTTTGATAAATAGACTTTGAATCTTTAGATTAAATTCCTATACGGATTTTAACTTCGGTTCTTATTTAGCTAAGTAATAATTTGAGCCTCTGGAAACAGTAGTTTTCAAATTCTGACCTTTTAGACAGTAATTCTGTTGGTTTCTCTTTTACTGTAGAGTCAGTGAGTTTCATGCACTATCGATGGATGATTTTCACTTTCATAGTTTCGGAATCAATACTTCCGTTACTATTTAGGTTGGATTGTTGCATAAGAGTTAGGCTCCTATTATCCGGAACCTATTATTTTAAGGTCCTTCCGTCTTCGTATGGGCATAGGCCTTTACTCTTTCCGGGTACAGTTTATGTATTTATAAACAGATATCTGTTTATTACTATGGGCGTAAGCTTCTTCTGTCTTTGATGTCTAGTAGAAGGACGTTACGCTCCATTTTATTGTTAATGGATTCTATTAACTATCGGTACTGCTTATGGTATATCATTGACTTAGCAGTTGTGCTTAAGATTTCGGCTCATGAAGTAAGAGTTCTTCTACTTCTTGGGCTTACATTAATAGTGTCGCTTTTATAGATTTTTGAAGGCCGCTCATTGCGCTCAGCCATCCACATTCATGAATTTTATCTCAGAAATATCGAGTCCATTTCTGGAGGCCTCTATTGTTAGGTCTATTATCTACTGCTCAGAATGTCATTGCTTAACAGTTGCTACTATAGCTAGGTAGGCTGTCTGTTTCGGCAGTGTCTCCGTTCGGCTGCCCTCTTCGCTCTGGGCTATTTGACCCAGGGCAAGAAAAAGGGGGGGCGGGGGGGTGTTCCCTTGGGTCACCTGTTTTACTATGAAAACAAGGGGATACCTCCTCCGGAGTTAGTAATTCTGAGCTGTTATTGGGATGGTTGTTTAGTGAGAAGTTTAGGTTTTTAAAATTCATTCAAGTCTTAGTTTTTAAAGTATAGCTTTTGAATATTGCATAAGTCAACGGACATGATTATGCAATCCTCAGACACTTTTAGGAGTATAAGAGTCTCTATTCTCTAGACTTACTTTATTTATTGGCTTACTTTAAAAATTATTAGTATAAGGATTATATTGGATATTAATAGAGTACATGGATGTATGAAGCTCAATTTTGGAAGGTGTTGTATCTTTCTAATTTATCATAAATAAGAAAGATACATGTAAGGCCTATTACTTCTTTTTCCCTACAGGGGATGACTCTATTTTATTTTATTGAGCGTATTCCATTTTGCTCTATGTCCTTGGCCCTCCAGCCTTTTTACTATTCAGCTATGTCTGGGTCATTGGTACAGTATAAAAATGTTAAAAAATTTATAGTAATTTATATATTTTTTATACTTACCAATGACCCAGACGGGGATGGCCCTCCCAGGAGTTGGGAACTCTTGCCTCCCCGCTGAGTACATAGCGCTTACCAGGCACTGGTTATTAGAATGATTAATGGCGCCAATTTCGGAACGTCCTTGACACTGCGCATGCGCAGTAGGGGCGAAGTGTGGAGGGCCTTTCAGGACATGTTTTCTTTAGTTTTAGATGCAAATTTTGGGGATTGGGGGGCAAAATTTGTGTTTGGCCCTATATTTTAAGAGTTAGCACCAGCTATGTCTGGGTCATTGGTAAGTATAAAAAATATATAAATTACTATAAATTTTTTAACTTTTTTTATATCAAAGACATGCGGAATGTTGCCCTGTTTCTTATTTTCATTTATACACGTGACACCTGTCGCCTCAATTCACCAGTGACACAAATTAATGTGCCCGATTTGGAATTTACGCATCCATTTTCCACGTTTTTAATAATCTGCCATTTAAAATCCAGAACTAATTTTAGTGGGCTACATATATTTTCACCGTTAAAATTTCCATCCGTGTTCAGTTGTATGCGATATCTATGGTTGTATTCATACATTCGTTTTGAAGGACGCTTGTCAATGGAAACTGCGAAATAAATTTTTGTACATGCCATAATATATAGTTTACTTCAGATTATCTAAATCTTACAAGTTAAAAGTTCATTTTGGGAATTCTGGTAATAAGTATAGGTTACAGCATAGAAAACGAGTGATATTGAATATACAATCGCGAGAGTTAGTTAACGAGGACTTGTCCGAGTAACTAGCTCGAGCGATTGTATGTTCAATATCACGAGTTTTTGTGCTGTAACCGACTTGTCACATTGATGTTTGCACAAACAATCAAAACACGAACAATCAAACACTCCACTGAACCCTTGTCTGACACGTGTCCATTCCCGTTTAATTAGTTAATTTCTTAAGCCAAACTTGCAAGACACATGAAGATTGATGGAAAGCAAGTGATATTACTTCATTTTTTCCGTTTCGTCATTGCGCTCAAAAGGTTGAGCGAGAAATTAAACGTTCCATTTATCATTTACACCCGGGTTTGGATTTCTTTCTTTAACTCTTTCAATAAAATCAAAAGTCAGGTAAATTCTCGTTTCTCTGTTCAAAACATTTTAGCACAGGTGCCCTTAATCTTTCCTCTCGGCTGTGTTTGTATTAGAACTGACAGGTTACACAATCACTGTCTATTGTTCCTTGATTGGTAAAAGTGTGGCGATATATGTTGAATATCACACATGCTCTAACCAACTCTTCGAAATATATCACACACTTTTAACAAAGGCGTGACGTCATAACTATGTGACAAATTTAATAAACAAACACTAGATTTCAAGCTTGTAATTTTATTCTGAACCACAGGCAAACAATAACATTAACTTTTGTATATTTAGAAAAAAATACACTGTGAATGTACAATTCAACAGTAATAAAAAAATGAAATTGAACATTGAAATCAACACTTTCAATCAAAATCACTCTCCTCACATTTTTCACTATCGCAAACTTTATTTGAGGTGAGCTATTTTCCACTCGCCTCCATTTTGTTCCCATTCGTCACTGTAGATATCTCTCTACCCGCATCATTCAATGTCTGCTCTGATGTGATCGATTCTACAATTGATTCTAGACAGGCAGTTTTGGACGCTATGTCCTATGCAGATCATATCACCAGGGCTTTGGATCATCGTCTTGTTGGGAAAGAATTTGACAATATTAATGAGTTCTTTCAAGGGCAGTTATGTATGCCACACATCATTCTGCCCTTACAGTAGCTAATATGGAATTGATAAGATGTGATGGAGCCTTGTTATTGTCTTCTTTGCTAGAGGATCGGGTGAAGAGCTTTACAACTATTCAGAGAACCGTCAGTATAGCGACTCAGGAAAGGGGCGTAAGACTTACGGAGACTATAAGTCAAACGCCCCTAAGCCGACGGCATGAGGTGGTTCTCGGGGAGGATGTGGTTTCTCCTCCAGAAGCCCTCGCAGGTCATACAGATGATGGTCTAAACCTCTATTGCCCTCCAGCTGGCGGTAGATTATCAAGCTTCGCGAGAAACTTGACGGACATAACGGAAGATCAGTGGGTCAGAACGGGTCTTTGGCTATCATTCCATTCAAAGGCCTCACTTAGAAGTCCACATTGGACAGTTCTTCCGGCAAATCCTTCAAAAAAGGAGTCTCTTCCTGCAGAAATTCAATCTCCTAGAAAGGAAGCAATAGAGGTTGTGGAAAATCCCAACTCAACGGGATTTTACAGTCGCTTGTTCCTTGTGCCGAAACCAGATGGCTCATTTCGACCGGTCATATACTTGAGCTGGATAAACAAACTGATTATCAGTCCAAAACTCTATATGGAAACCTTTCGGCCGTTAAAAGCGAGCATTCGAGTGAACGACTTTGCGTCAAGCATAGACCTAAAGGATACGTACATTCATGTCGTCCATCCGGCTTTCAGAAAGTACCTGCGCTTTGCCGTTCAAGGGAAGGTTTATCAGTTCAGAGCGATGTGCTTCGGTCTGAACTTGGCACCTTGGGCGTTCACTGGGATAATGAACTCTGTAATGTCATACTTCCGAGCTCATTCAGTTGTGGTAACATCGGCTTATCTGGACGACATTCTTCAGAGATATGGCGACAAAGATGCACTTCAGAACGATGTGCAGAATCTACTTCATTTATTTCAACGTCTCGGGTTTCATCTTAAACGAAAAGAAGTCCGATTTAGCTCTATCCAAGTCCTTCATTCACTTGTGGATAAGCTTCGAGACTCAATGCAATCTGGTTCGCCTTCCGATAACCCAAGCGAAGTTAGTCAGTCGCTATGCTTGCTTTTGTCTAAACTCTCTCACAGTATCGGCAAGTGAGTTCATGCGACTAATGGGTCTGTGCGGGGCAGCGACGGATTTGATTCCACTGGGTCGCTTATGCATGGGTCCTCTCCAGATTTTCTTTACTCAGAACTGGAGTGTCGAAGGCCAGATTGTTTTAACAGATTTCAGATTTGGGCAAACCTTGAGTGGTTAACTCAAGGTGTTCCACTTCAAGTACCGGATCCGGTGTTTACTATTATGACGGATGCGAGTCGGACAGGCTGGGGTGCATCCCTGATTCCTGCAGACCGGAAGTGCCAGGGTCTTTGGGACTCTTCATTCCTGGAAAAACACATAAACATCAAAGAGATGATGTCTATTTGGCTTGTTCTGAAACACTGGATTGCTCACATAGTCAACATCCATGTGCAGATTCTGTCAGACAATTCGACAGTAGTGGCTTATCTCAGGAACCAGGGTGGGGGGGGGGGGGGGGGCACTCATTCAATTCCTTTATACAAATTGACAGAGAAAATTCTCCTTTTTGCTCTGAGTCTTCACATTCATCTCTCAGTCCATCATATTCCAGGTTCTCTGAACACAGTAGCAGACACACTCTGAAGGAAAGTTGGCCTGTTGCCATCGGAGTGGACTCTCAACAAACGAATATTCTTTCAGATTTGCTACCAGTGGCATCGTCCCATGATAGATCTCTTTGCCACAAACCTAAACAATCAGCTTCCAACGTTCGTGTCGCCTTGTCCAGATCAACGAGTATACGCAGTAGACGCTGTATCGATCTCATGGAACGGAATAATAGGATATGCATATCCTCCAACTCCTCTGCAGATTCTGTTAAAAATCAAACAGTCTCACTGCAAAATATTGCTGGTAGCACCTCTGTCATCTCAGAAACCCTGGATCAACCTGATCAGGTGTCTGTTATAGGAATTCCCTGGAAGCTACCTCCTCTCAAGGACCTTCTGTTTCAGGGGAAATCTCACACACTGCATCACAACCCAGAAGGTCTCAACCTTAAGGTATTTCTGTTGTGCGGTCCTTCTTGCACGGGAAGCAGTTTACAGGACGAACAGGGGATGTAATTTCTAACTGTAGGAGGACCTCCTCTTCGCTAAATTACACAGCGAAGTGGGAGTATACAGACCAGTCGGTGGATATTTAAAATCCCTCTTTTCCTCAAATTGCCAGTTTTCTGGTCTACCTGTTTGATCTACTCAAACTACAGCCTGTATGATTAAGGGCTATAGGTCTATGTTATTAGATAATATTCTCATCATGATAACTTGAGTATTGGATTAGATCCTTCCTTATCCAAGCTAGTTAGAAATTTCTCTATCAGTAGACCTAGAACCCTCAGATTAATTACAAAATGGAATTTGGCTTGGGTTCTCTTCCAACTTCAAAAAGCTCCTTTTGAGCCGTTGAACATCGTAGAGTTCAAGTTCTTGAATTTCTGACTTATAAAATGGCATTTCTTTTAGTCTTCACTTCTACCAGAAGAGTTAGTGAACTCCATGCATCATCTGTTGAAGATTCCTATTACCGCAGTGTAGGAAATACTATTACTCTTACTACGGAAGTGGGATTCTGGGCTAAGAATCAGATAAGCAGCCAGAGCCAATTGTCATTAAGGCCTTACCATCCTCGGACAACTGTAGACTGCTGTTCTGTCCAGTGAGAGGGGTGAGAATATATAAACGTCGATCCGTCTTCATTAGAAAAGGAAGAAAGAGGTTTTTAGCTTAATATAAGATAAGATAAGCTATTGCCATCAAGCGTGCGGAAGTCTGTGAGTCTGTTGGTTTGTGTCTGTTCACATTTTCCTTCAGCACAGGCTACACCCTGTAGTTGTTGTCTGATCGCCACGAAATTTCATATGATAAGGCTGCCCGAGCCCAAGACCCAAAAACCATTAGCACAGTCTACAGGTCATATTTATGAAGGATTTTCATTGTAACTTGGTAGGATGCCTCTGTATAATAACTAGATGAGAACCGAATGTCCCCTTTTGGTCATGATCTGTCAACCGTGATGGCTGCCCAAGCCCGAAACCCCAAAACTTCTAGCACAGTCTACACAGGTCATATTTAATATGGAGGGATTTCATTGTAACTTGGTAGGATGACTCCATATGATGTCTAGATGAGAATTTCCCCATTTGGGAGCGATCTGTCAACCGTGATGACTGCCCGAGCCTAAAACCTGAAAACCTTTAGAACAGTCTACAGGTCATTTTTATGGAGGGATTTCATTATAACTTGGTAGGTTGACTTCATATAATGTCTAGATGAGAAAGTCCTCTTTTGGACATGATTGTGCAACTGTGACAGCAACAGGGGCCCAAAGCCTGAAAACATTTAGCACAGTCTACAGGTCATATTTATGAAGGGATTTCATTGTAACTTGGTAGGATGACTCCAAATAGTGTCTAGATGAGAACGTCCCCTTTTGATTGTGATCATTCAGCCTTAATGGCTGCCCGAGTCCAAAAACCTTTAGCATAGGCTATAGGTCATATTTATGGAAGGATTTCATTGTAACTTGTTAGGTTGACTCCATATATTGCCAAGATGATGACATCTCCTTTTGGGTGTGATTGGTCAACTGTGACGGCTACAGGTGCCCAAAGTCAGAAAACCCTGAGCACAGTCTACAGGTCATATCTATGAAGGGATTTCATTGTAACTGCGTAGGATCACTCCAGATAATGCCCAAATGAGAATGTCCCCTTTTGGTTGCGATCATTCAACCATGATGGCTGCCCGAAGCCCAAAAACATTTAGCACAGTCTACAGGTCATATTTATGGAGGGATTTCATTGTAACTTGGTAGGTTGACTTCATATAATGTCTAGATGAGAACAGCCCCTTTTGGACACGATTGGGCAACTGTGACAGCTACAGGGGCCCGAAGCCCAAAAACCTTTAGCACAGTCTACAGGTCATAATTATGAAGGGATTTCATTGTAGGTTGGTAGGATGACTCCAAATAATGTCTAGATAAGAACGTCCCCTTTTGGTTGCAATCATTCAGCCTTGATGGCTGCCCGAGCCCAAAAACCTTTAGCATACTCTGTAGGTTGTATTTATGGAAGAATTTCATTGTAACTTTTAGGTTGACTCCATATAATGCCTAGATGATGACATCCCCTTTTGGTCATGATTGGTCAACTGTGGCCACTACAGGGGCCCGAAGCCCGAAAACCTTGAGCACAGGCTACAGGTCAAACTTATCAAGGGATTTCATTGAACTTCGTAGGATCACTCCAGATGATACCCAGATGAGAATGTCCCCTTTTGGCTCCGATCATTCAATCATGATGGCTGCCCGAGGCCGAAGCCCGAAAACCTTTAGCACAGTCTACAGGTCATATTTGTGAAGGGATTTCACGGTAACATGGTAAGATGACTCCAAATAATGACTAGATGAGCACATCCCTTTTTGGTTGTGATCATTCAGCCTTGATGGCTGCCCGAGCCTAAAAACCTTTAGCATAGTCTATAAGTTGTTTTTATTGAAGGATTTCATTGTAACTTGTTAGGTTGACTCCATATAATGCCTAGATGATGACATCCCCTTTTGGTCATGATTGGTCAACTGTGGCCACTACAGGGGCCCGAAGCCCGAAAACCTTTAGCACAGTCTACAGGTCATATTTATGAAGAGATTTCATTGTAACTTGGTAGGTTGACTTCATATAATGTCTAGATGAAAATGTCTCCTTTTGGACGCAATTGGGCAACTGTGACGGCTACAGAGGCCCGAAGCCCAAAAACCTTTAGCATAGTCTAGAGGTCATATTTATGAAGAGATTTCATTATAACTTGGTAGAATGACTCCGAATAATGTCTAGATGAGAACGTCCCCTTTTGGTCATGATCATTCAGCCTTGATGGCTGTCCGAGCCCAAAACCCCAAAACCTTTAGCATAATCTATTGGTCATATTTATGGAAGGATTTCATTGCAACTGTGTTGGCTACAGGGGCCCGAAGCCCGAAAACCTTTAGCACAGTCTACAGGTCATATTTATGAAGGGATTTCATTGTAACTTGATAGGATGACACAAAATAATGTCTAGATGAGAACATCCCCTTTTGATCACGATCATTCAGCCTTAATGGCTGCCCGAGCCAAAAAACCTTTAGCATAGTCAAAAGGTCATATTTATGGAAGGATTTCAGTGTAACTTGTTAGGTTGACTCCATATAATGCCTAGATGATATCACCTTTTGGTCGTGTTTGGTCAACTGTGATGGCTTTAGGGCCTCGAAGCCCGAAAACCTTGAGCACAGTCTACAGGTCATATATATGAAGGGATTTCACTGTACTTTCGTAAGATCACACCAGATTATGCCCAGATGACAATGCCCCCTTTTGGTCACAATCATTCAACCAAGTATCAGGATTTCAAACGTCAACAGAACCGAAAAATCGGTACCGTGGTTTAAGAGGCACGGAACCCACCGGTAACGAAATTTAGGTACCGTCTGTGAGCAGTTATGGGAACCTTTTTCCAAATCGAGGAAATTTTATATCATTCGTAGCTTCTTAGGTTTCAGGCCCGTTTCCCTCCTAGACTATACTGCCTGTGTATATTGATATACTTGCAAGCTGTATGCGAAATGGTTTTGAGACGTTTTGGCCCACTATATCAGTCCAGAGTGAAGGGACGCGATACTCAACAGATAATAGAGGTTATTATTGGGATGTTGATTTTTTATGTATATATTTATTCTTTTAAATATTAAAATGTCAGCGGCATGATACCTTTGTTCAAAAAACTGATTTTCAGTTTTCAACATATATTGAACACAGGCGCTTGTTATTTTATCATATTTAAAACATAAAGTACTCTCAGACACACTTGACTTGTGTTAATGTCACTGAAAAAAAACGTCGCCCATGTTTACAGAACAAGCCAATCACATTCACTTCAGCAAAAGAGTCCTGCACTTTACTCATTCCGAGAATGTTATTGGTTGAAATGTCCAACGTGTGCAAACAGTACACACGTGTTTTTCCCACTTCAACTTGTTTCTGTATTCGATGTAAACAGCAATTCATTGCTATTACAATGGTGATTGTTAACCAACGAGCAGCTCATATGAGCATTTCTTTCAAAAACAAATGTTTTAATGTCTTTAGACAGGCTGGTTCACGGTAACGATATTTCGGTTCCGTCATTTTGTGGGCACGGTACCGACACGCTACCGGTAACGATCGTTACCGTGAAATCCTGACACTTGTTCAACCATGACTGCTTCCCGAGCACAAAACCTTGTAACTTAGTAGAATGACTCAGTATAATGTCAAGATGAGGATGTCCCCTTTTTGTTGCAATCGGTCTACTGTCAAGGCTACACAGGCCTGAAGCTCGAAAACCTGTAGCACAGTCTACAGGCCATATTTATGAAGGGATTTCATTGTAACTTGATAGGATGACTCATTTTGGAATAATTTCACTGTAACTTAGTAACTTTCATTGACATACGTTAACTGTGAGGGCCACATACATTAACTGTGAGGGCCACATACATTAACTGTGAGGTCATATTAATCCACCCTTCAGCTCTTTAGTACAGTGTACACCTCATATTATTATACCCCTGCTTCGAAGAAGTGGGGGCTATATAGGAATCGCCCTGTACGTCCGTCCGTACGTCTTTCCGGACATGAAATTCTTGTGTGCGCAACTCCTACATTTATCAATCAATTTGGACAAAACTTTTCAGACATCATCACTACTAAGTGAACATGCGCATATTCCAAGATTTTTGATCTGCGACAATTTTAACCAGGTTATCTCCCTTTGACTTAGATTTATTATGTCTTTCCGTTCGGACAAATTCTTGTGTGCGCAACTCCTCCTACATTAATGAACCGATTTTGATGAAACCTTTCAAACATCATCTCTACTAAGTGAACATGTGCATATTCCAAACTTTTTAATCTGCGACAATTTTAACCAGGTTATCTCTCTTGAACTTTGATTTAATATGGGTTTCTACATGAAATTCTTGTGTGCGCAACTCCTCCTACATTTATCAATCAATTTGGACAAAACTTTTCAGACATCATCACTACTAAGTGAACATGCGCATATTCCAAGATTTTTGATCTGCGACAATTTTAACCAGGTTATCTCCCTTTGACTTAGATTTATTATGTCTTTCCGTTCGAACAAATTCTTGTGTGCGCAACTCCTCCTACATTAATGAACCGATTTTGATGAAACCTTTCAAACATCATCTCTACTAAGTGAACATATGCATATTCCAAACTTTTTGATCTGCGACAATTTTAACCAGGTTATCTCTCTTGAACTTTGATTTAATATGGGTTTCTGCATGAAATTCTTGTGTGCGCAACTCCTACATTTATCAATCAATTTGGACGAAAGTTTACAGACATCATCACTACTAAGTGAACATGCGCATATTCCAAAATTTTTGAGCTGTGGCAATTTTAACTAGGTTATCTCCCTTTAACTTAGATTTATTATGGGTTTCTACATGAAATTCTTGTGCGTGCAACTCCTCCTACATTTATCAATCAATTTGGACAAAACTTTTCAGACATCATCACTACTAAGTGAACATGCGCATATTCCAAGATTTTTGATCTGCGACAATTTTAACCAGGTTATCTCCCTTTGACTTAGATTTATTATGTCTTTCCGTTCGAACAAATTCTTGTGTGCGCAACTCCTCCTACATTAATGAACCGATTTTGATGAAACCTTTCAAACATCATCTCTACTAAGTGAACATGTGCATATTCCAAACTTTTTGATCTGCGACAATTTTAACCAGGTTATCTCTCTTGAACTTTGATTTAATATGGGTTTCTGCATGAAATTCTTGTGTGCACAACTCCTTCTACATTTATCAATCAATTTGGACGAAAGTTTACAGACATCATCACTACTAAGTGAACATGCGCATATTCCAAAATTTTTGAGCTGTGGCTATTTTAACTAGGTTATCTCCCTTTAACTTAGATTTATTATGGGTTTCTACATGAAATTCTTGTGCGTGCAACTCCTCCTACATTTATCAATCAATTTGGACAAAACTTTTCAGACATCATCACTACTAAGTGAACATGCGCATATTCCAAGATTTTTGATCTGCGACAATATTAACCAGGTTATCTCCCTTTGACTTAGATTTATTATGTCTTTCCGTTCGAACAAATTCTTGTGTGCACAACTCCTCCTACATTAATGAACCGATTTTGATGAAACCTTTCAAACATCATCTCTACTAAGTGAACATGTGCATATTCCAAACTTTTTGATCTGCGACAATTTTAACCAGGTTATTTCTCTTGAACTTTGATTTAATATGGGTTTCTGCATGAAATTCTTGTGTGTGCAACTCCTCCTACATTTATCAATCAATTTGGACGAAAGTTTACACACATCATCACTACTAAGTGAACATGCGCATATTCCAAAATTTTTGAGCTGTGGCTATTTTAACTAGGTTATCTCCCTTTAACTTAGATTTATTATGGGTTTCTACATGAAATTCTTGTGCGTGCAACTCCTCCTACATTTATCAATCAATTTTGACGAAACCTTTCAAACATTATCACAACTAAGTGAACATACGCATATTCCCAAATTTTTTATCTGCGACAATTTTAACCAGGTTATCTCCCTTTAACTTGGATTTATTATGGGTTTTCAAATTGGATTCTTGTGTGTGCAACTCCTCCTACATTAATGAACCGATTTTGAATACATGTTGCACATTGTAAATGTGTTTTTCCAAATGTAAACCATATATGTGTGGCCTCTTTAAGTATTCAGTGCTGTTCTGTGGAAGGCCACATGCAAATACAAATTTCAACAACACAAAATGATCTTTATGTATACATTTCCTTATGGCCTTCGCCTACATGATCAGAAGTGCATTCCTCTAAAAACCCAAAGCGGGGGTATTAATCACCTTCAGTGATAGTTCTAGTTTTTATTAAAAACATAGATCACAGGGAACAGAAATTAACATATTCCCAATTATCACAATTCTTGTCTTATTTCATAATCCTTTCATGAACATTGAACATTATCCTTTTCATCAAACACAACACACAGACAATTTAAGCTACAGTGTCATTGACGCTTTCATTTTTAGCTTAACTTGACATAGTCACGATAAGCTATTGCCATCACGCGTGCGGAAGTCTGTTAGTCTGTGAGTCTGTGACGTCTGTTCACATTTTCCTTTAGCACGGGCTACACCCTGCAGTTCTTGTCTGATTGTCACGAAATTACATATGCAGGTTTGGGGTCATGTCTAGATGAGAACGTCCTCTTTTGGTCGAGATCGGGCAACCGATATGGCTGCCCAAGCCCAAAACCCGAAAACCATTAGCACAGTCTACAGGTCGTATTTATGAAGGGATTTCATTGTAACTTGGTTGGATGCCTCTGTATAATGCTTGATGAGAATGTCCGCTTTTGGGCATGATCTATCAACCGTGATGGCTGCCCAAACCCGAAACCCAAAAACTTGAGCACAGTCTGCAGGACATGTTTAATGTGGAGGGATTTCATTGTAACTTGGTAGGATGACTCCTTATGATGTCTAGATGAGAATTTCCCCATTTGGGCATGATCTGCCAACCGTGATGACTGCCCGAGCCCAACACCCGAAAACCTTTAGCACAGTCTACAGGTCATATTTATTGAGGAATTTCATTGTAACTTGGTGGGTTGACTTCATACAATATCTAGATGAGAAAATCCCCTTTTGGACGTGATGGCAAATGTGACAGCTACAGGGGCCCGAAGCCCGAAAACCTTTAGCACAGTCTAGAGGTCATATTTATGTAGGGATTTCATTTAACTTGGTAGGATGACTCCAAATAATGTATAGATGAGAACATCCCATTTTGATCGCAATCATGCAGCCTTGATGGGTGCCCGAGCCCCAAAACCTTTAGCATAGGCAAAAGGTCATATTTATGGAAGGATTTCATTGTAACCTGTTAGGTTGACTCCATATAATGCCTAGATGATGACATCCCCTTTTGGTCGTGATTGGTCAGTTGTGATGGCTACAAGTGCCCGAAGCCCGAAAACCTTGAGCACAGTCTACAGGTCATATTTATGAAGGGATTTCATTGTAACTTCTTAGGATCACTCCAGATGATGCCCAGATGAGAGTGTCCCCTATGGTTGTGATCATTCAGCCATGATTGCTGCCCGAAGCCCGAAAAACCTTTCGCACAGTCTACAGGTCATATTTATGAAGGGATTTCATTGTAACTTGGTAGGTTAACTTCATATAATGTCTAGATGAGAACGTCCCCTTTTGGACATGATTGGGCAACTTGACAGCTAAAGGTGCCCAAAGCCCGAAAACCTTTAGCACAGTCTACAGGTCATATTTATGAGGGGATTTCATTGTAACTTGGTAGGATGACTCCAAATAATGTCTAGATGAGAACGTCCCATTTTGATGGGTGCCCGAGCCCAGAAACGTTTAGCATAGGTAAAAGTTCATATTTATGGAAGGATTTCATTGTAACCTATTAGGTTGACTCCATATAATGCCTAGATGATGACATCCCCTTTTGGTTGTGATTGGTCAGCTGTGATGGCTGCAAGTGCCCGAAGCCCGAAAACCGTGAGCACAGTCTACAGGTCATATTTATGAAGGGATTTCATTGTAACTTCGTAGGATCACTCCAGATGATGCCCAGATGAGATTGTCCCCTTTGGTTGCGATCATTCAACCATGATGGCTGCCCGAGCCCGAAGCCCGAAAACCTTGAGCACAGTCTACAGGTCATATTTATGAAGGGATTTCATTGTAACTTGGTAGGTTGAATTCATATAATGTCTAGATGAGAACGTCCCCTTTTGGACATGATTGGGCAACTTTGACGGCTAAAGGTGCCCATAGCCAGAAAACCTTTAGCACAGTCTACAGGTCATATTTATGAAGGGATTTCATTGTAACTTGGTAGGATGACTCCAAATAGTGTCCAGATGAGAACATCCCCTTTTGGTCACGGTCATTCAGCCTTGATGGCTGCCTGAGCTCAAAAACCTTTAGCATGTTTGTAGGTCGTATTTATGGAAGGATTTCATTGTAACTTGTTAGGTTGACTCCATATAATGCCTAGTTGATGTCATCCCCTTTTGGTCGTGGTTGGTCAACTGTGATGGCTACAGGTGCCTGAAACCCAAAAATCTTGAGCACAGTCTACAGGTCATATTTATGAAGGGATTTCATTGTAATATCATAGGATCACTCCAGATGATGTCCAGATGAGAATGTCCCCTTTTGGTTGCGATCATTCAACCATGATGGCTGCCCAAGCCTAAAGCCCGAAAACCTTTAGCACAGTCTTCAGATCATATTTATGAAGGGATTTCATTGTAACTTGGTAGGTTGACTTCATGTAAGGTCTAGATGAGAACAGCCCCTTTTGGACACCATTAGGCAACTGTGTTGGCTACAGGGGCCCATAGCCCGAAAATCATTAGCACAGTCTACAGGTGATATTTATGAAGGGACTTCATTGTACCTTGGTAGGATGACTCTAAATAATGTCTAGATGAGAACGTCCCCTTTTGGTCGCGATCATTCAGCCTTGTTGACTGCCCAAACCCAAAACCTTTAGCATAGTCTATTGGTCATATTTATGGAAGGACTTGTAACCTGTAAGTTTGACTCCATATAATGCCTAGATGATGACATCCCCTTTTGGTCATGATTGGTCAACTGTGACGGCTTCAGGGGCCCGAAGCCCAAAAACCTTGAGCACAGTCTACAGGTCATATTTATGAAGGGATTTCATTGTAACTTTGTAGGATCTAGTGTTGGGAGGTTAACCGAGAATACAACTCGGTGTCGGTTATTAAAAAACACCAACCGACGTGATCACAGAAAACCGTCATCCTGGTTACATGCGCGGTTAATTTATTTATGGCATGCAATGATGCAATCTCGTTGCCTCGTGGTACATTTTGGCGTAAAAATGGCTGAAACAACCAAACAACCTAGCCCAGTGTGGCAGTACTTCTGAGAACAGGTAAGCAGGGCTTGCCTTGAGTCGGGGCCGAGAGGTCCCTTCTCGGGGCTTTTTTTTTCAGCTCCGACTTTTTTTTCAGTCATTGCTCCCGAAATCTCGGTGTTGGTAGGTTTGGGCAACGAAATTTTGCGAGATTAATTTTTCCATTCACGTCTCATTCACGCAAGTGTGATTACAATAGAAGAAGCAGCAAATAACAGATAAAATAATAATACAAACTGTTTTTGTCTGATTCGAATTAACATCCACCTAAATCCGCATGAAAACTGAGAAAATCCCAAGATTAAACAAAAAAAAAATAAAACACATTTACGAGACTTCGAAAGCACGCTTGTCAACTAATGGGGGAATTCCCTTCAATCCCACAATACTATGCGCGGGTACATCCGATCCTAACATCTGAATAAATGCAACACTAGACACAGAAACTGCCGTCAAAATAAATGTACGAAATAAAATAAAATGTGTACCTGTGTCTACGAGGAGAGGTGGGGCGCATTCCATTTCTGAAATATCCAAAGCTGTGGGGAATTTTCATGGATTGAAATTATTTAAACGGTAAACTGAAATGTTTATCAATTTTTATTCCCCCGAAAAAAAATTCGGGGGAATCTAGCCGTGACGTCTTCCGTCTGTCCGTCCGGGCGTAGATGGAATTCGTGTCCGCTCCATAACTTCTTACAGCCTTCAAGGATATTAATGATACTTGGTATTATTATTGCCCACAACCAGAGGGTGTGTCGCGAATAAGGTTGGAATGGCTATCAAGGCTTTTTTCGGGGGAATCAGTCACCCTTTGGTGGCCATCCTCTAGTTTCTTTGAGACAACCCTTGCATCGAAAATACACACCCCACATGCCACAATATGTATGAAACGTCCTAAAATTTTATCAACAAAAAATCCAAAATGTCTATGTACGAAACGTCCAGCACCCACATGATGGGTCCAAGTCGTTTCGCTCCCGTGACTTTTTTTTTCTTAGCAAAAGCAATCAAGTAAGGTCGCCATTGGAAAGAATGTAACAACATAAAATTACCCCAAAAGGCCCAACCTCAATATCTGGGGGACTTTTTTTCAGGCCCCGACCATTTAACTCCAGGCAAGCCCTGAGGTAAGTAAATAACATAATTCAACAAACTTCAGAAGCCAGTAATCCTACTCATTGTGTTTCATGCATTCTGTGGCAAATCACTTGATTGACGTAGAAAGTGGTAATTGCATTTCATGTATTTTATCTACCATTTACTCCCCAAAACGCAATCACAGACAGAAATATTAATAGCGATGAAAATGCGGCTATAAAAGATCTTGTAACGCTATTGCAATAGCGATAAATGTCACGTGACATCGCAAGCGAAGAACGCAAGTGCGCCTGACGGACTGTTTCAGTGATACGGACAATGTCAAGTCATTTCCATCAAAAACTTGTAATGCTGTAATGAACAATTCATCAAATTTGCCTCAACAAACATTCCACGATGCAGGGAATTGCACAATCCACCATGCAAAACACCAAAACAAACCAGAGGCTCAAGTGAGCCTAAATCGCTCACCTGGCTCAGGTTGTCAAAAGAGATGAGTGTATCTGGGAAGGGACTTTTGAGGTGGAGACCATGAAAAGTGGAGAAAACTAAAAGATTTGGGCTTGTATTTTTGATATTTATTTCAACAAGACTAGTAATGGGGATAACATACATGATCCATGGCACTGACGGCTAAGTAGTTCTACAAACTGATAGATACTTCAGTAAATTGTTTTTCAGGACAAATAACCGAAACCAAAACCGGAGTCAACTCTTTTTGTAAAAAAACGAGTAGATACCGACACCGAGCAAAAATTTACTAACCTCCCAACACTAGTAGGATCACTCCAGATGATGCCCTGATGAGAATGTCCCCTTTTGGTTGCGATCATTCAACCATGATAGCTGCCAGAGCCCAAAAACCTTTAGCACAGTCTACAGGTCATATTTATTAAGGGATTTCATTGTAACTTGGTAGGTTGACTTCATATAATGTCTAGATGAGAACGTCCTCTTTGGACGCAATTGGGAAACTGACGTCTACGTCCGAAGCCCGAAAACCTTTAGCACAGTCTACAGGCCATATTTATGAAGGGATTTTAATGTAACTTAATAGGATGACTCGTTTTGGAATAATTTCACTGTAACTTGGTAACTTTTGTTGATATACGTTAACTGTGAGGGCCACATACTGTGAGGTCATATTAACCCACCCCTCAGCTCTTTAGTACAGTGTACACCTCATACTATTTTTATCATAAACATAGCATACAGCAGGGACCAGCCGTGAGGGCGACTAGGGCGATTATGTCGCCCTTCTAAGCCCAAAGTCGCCTAGAAAAATGGTTGGGGCGATTACAAGTCGCCCTCTAAAAATTGGCCAAAATGAGGAAAGGCTGAACTGAGTGATGCGAGGTTTACATGAAAACGATTATTTTCAAAAATCGAATGTGCTCGAGTGTGATAAATGGGCATTTTAATTCGACAAATAAACGTCCATTTATTTGAAATCACACAACAATCAATTGTCCATTGTCGCTTTTGGCAGATTTTTTTTATTTCTATTTTGTTGTGTTTCAGTCAGAGCTTCAAGTGTCAAAACGAAAATAGGTGACTTACGCGACTCAACAAAATAACCCAGTTTGAAAGTAGGTTACGTCGCTTAGGATGCCGAAAATGTATACACAACCGACGTATTTTATAACACAGTATTTTCATTTCGTTTTGCTGACAACTATTAACTGTTGGGCTGTCTATTCCCAGAAAAAACACAAATGGAATTGAAACATGAAAAAAGGCTTTAGTGATGACAAGAAAAGCTTTGTACAGGACACAAGTGTGCATGTGGACGATCTTGAAAAAGGGTCCTAAACACCGGAATGACACAAAATGATGCGGAATGACACCGGAATGCCATAAAAATGATGCGGAATGACATTTCTTTTACAAAATTCTCGACCCCAGAATGTATTTTGTTTATTAACTAACAAAGTACCTCCCAAGCAACCTTCTTACATCTGGTCCTGTTCACACTTTCAGACTCAGGAAATTATTAGCTTAGTAGACTTTGGTGAAAGGCAACCACAGGAGGGTGCAGGGGGATTGGCAGGAAGAAGAGGGGAGGGGTCATGAAGGAGAGGGTAGCAGTGAGGGGATTTTCAGTCAATAATTACTTAGTGATTTTTAGCTCAACTTTGACGAAGTCAAATTTGAGCTATTGTCATGGCCCGTCGTCCGTCTGTCCGTCCGTCCGTCTGTCCATCTGGCCGTCTGTCCGTACGTCAACAATTGGCTATGGCTCGGGCTAGAGGTCGTATTTATGAACCGATCTTTACGAAACTTCTTGTGTACCTTTGTTATGACCCTGGGACGGGAACGAGTGTTTTTAGGTGTGGTCCGAAATTCAAGATGGCTGCCAGCGGCCATTTTGTACCGATGATGCAAAAATCAGTTTTTTGTACAGAACTTCTGTATGAAAGTTCTGATTTGAATAAAGTTTTGTATAAATGTTTAGTACCATGGGATACATCACATATAATACGGGTTTTTTTCTCGTGCGTAAATTATGCAAATTAGACTGACTTTGATTTATTTAGTGTTACTTTCAGAGCTGTAAGTGCCAAGCTGCTATGGCTCGGGCTAGAGGCCGTATTTATGAACCAATCTTTACAAAACTTCTTGGGTGCCTTTGTTATGACCCTGGGACGGGAACGAGTGTTTTTGGGTGTGGTCCAAAATTCAAGATTGCTGCCAGTGGCCATTTTGTACCGATGATGCAAAAATCAGTTTTTTGTACAGAACTTCTGTATGAAAGTTCTGATTTGAATAAAGTTTTGTATAAATGTATAGTACAATGGGATACATCACATATAATACGGGGTTTTTTCTCGTGCGTAAATTATGCAAATTAGACTAACTTTGATTTATTTAGTGTTACTTTCAGAGCTGTAAGTGCCAAGCTGCTATGGCTCGGGCTAGAGGCCGTATTTATGAACCAATCTTTACGAAACTTCTTGGGTACCTTTGTTATGACCATGGGACGAGAACGAGTGTTTTTGGGTGCAGTCCCAAATTCCAGATGGCTGCTAGCAGCCATTTTGTACCGACGATGCCAAAATCTGTTTTTTGTACAGGACTTCCATATGAAAGCTCTGATTTGAATAATTTTTTGTATGAATGTTTAGTACCATGGGATACATTACATATATTACAGGTTTTTTTCTTGTGCGTAAATTATGCAAATTAGGCTAACTTTGATTTATTTAGTGTTACTTTCAGCACTGTGAGTGCAAATCCCAATACGGCTCGGGCTAGAGGCCGTATTTATGAACCGATCTTCACGAAACTTCTTGGGTACCTTTGTTATCACTGTGGGATGAGAAGGAGTGTTTTTGGGTCCAGTCTGAAATTCAAGATGGCCGCTAGCAGCCATTTTGTTCAAAATTAAGTGCAATCAGATTTTTGCGCAGAACTTCCAAATGAAAGATCTGATTTGAATAAATTTTTGTATGAATGTTTAGTACCATGGGATACATTACATATAATACAGAGTTTTTCTCGTGAATAAATTATGCAAATTAGGGGTCCGGGTGGGACTTAGAAAATTTTGGACCAGAATCCGGAAATTAGTTTTTTGTGTTTTGATGCATTTTGGTCAATTTTAAGAAGAAGAAGAAAAAATTTTAGTCTGAAAATATTTTGTTTGGGACTGAAAATTTCCACACAAAAATAATAATCTACAATGATTGGTCTTAATCTGTAGTCCATTACAGTCACCTTGTAATTCTTTTATTATTGTTGACTGGGCCAAAACAAATACTAATTCCTGTCATATTCATTATTCAGTTGTCTTGGTCACAGCAAGTACTAATTCCTGTCATATCCAAGTTGAGCTACAGAGTCATTGACTCTTTCATTTAACCTGGCACAGATGCATCATAGACAACTGGACCTGGATTATTTGGATGTTAATGGAGGACCACAAATTGAAAATATGAAGGGGCGGCAGGAGTGGTACATGAATATTCTTAATTTTCCTCACTTGCCTATGAAGTCTCCCTACATGACTCTGCAGTGCAGTCTCCCTATTTTTTCTGGAGGGAGACTTGAAGTCTCCCTAAAATTCCCCTCTAGGCTGGTCTCTGGCATACAGGGAACAGAAATGAACATATTCCCAATTATCACAATTCTTGTCTTATTTCATAATCCTTTCATAAACATTGAACATTATCCTTTTCATCAAACACAACACACAAGTTAAGCTACAGTGTCATTGACACTTTCATTTCTTATGCCTAACAGAAAGGATATTTCTGTTCATTCAGTCGCTAGATGGATTCAATTGGCAGTAAGAATCCCTTACGAGAATAGTATGGCTATTACTGATTTAATGAAGACAGCCTACTGGATGCAACCGTCATCATTTACTAAGTTCTGTCCTAGAAATTAAGATTCTATCGCCGGTGACCTTAGATCTTTGGATCTTCTTTCTGTCGCACAGAATGTTGTCCATTAAAAATACATCTCGGTGATGTCTTAGGCAGTCTGCTCGAGCACCAACGTTGTTCCGCTGCCCACTTCGTTCTGAGGATTTTTCCTTTAGGACAGGGGGAGGGGGGAGCCATAAATATCATCTGGCTTTATAGTGAAAAGCAAGGGAATACCTCCAGTGTTTGTAGTCCAGCATCGGTGCTTGGTGGTTTTAATGTGTAGCTCGGTGTGAAGCAACAATTATGTCTCATTTATGTATTGCTTTTAAAGTGTAGCTCAGTGTGAAGCATTTGTGTATGTCACATGTCATACGAGTGCTAATATACATCCTTGGACACTTTTAAATGAGTATAAGTCGTGTCATTCTCTGGACTTCCTTATAATTGGTTTCCTTCACCGAATTAGCATAAAGGGTTATGTTTGCATTAAATGGAGGAATTATTGTGTATTACTCCAATATATGATTGGTGTTGTGTCATTCTCTTTTTTTATTGGGAAAAACAGAAAGACATATGTAATTCCTATGTCTTCTATTCTCCCGTAGGAGCTATTCTTTGTTGAGCGATTGTGCCCACACAGCCAACTGAAAATAGAAGGAAAATTCTGTGTATTGTGTGGGCACAATCACTTCATCAGTTGGTATATGCTTTTCTTAGGGGGCGCGGTGGCTCAGTTGGTAGAGGTGCAGGCTGCAAGCCGAGAGGTCCTCGGTTCGAATCCCACTTGCGGCAGCCGCGTTGTGTCCTTGGGCAAGACACTTCACCCCGATTGCCTACATGGGGGCACGATGACGCTGTGTACTGAGGCGTACTGCACGTCGATGGTGCGCATGTCTTCAACCAATCTAACCCTGCCTGTGCTGCGGTGCAGAGTTACGTTGTTGTGGAGCTGACAGCTGCTCGTCGTTGCTCGGTGGTTCTCTCCGGGTACTCCGGCTTCCTCCACCCGTAAAACTGTCACGGTCACGATTAGCCATTGTGCATAAGTATGTGACCTTAAACACCAATAAATAAATAATAATAAATAAACAAATATATGCTTTTCTTAGGAGGGGCGTATGCAGCTTATTCAAGTCAAGTCCCTGGTTTGATATTTAGACTACCATGTCAGGTGAGTGCCCTCGGGCCCCCCCCCCCCCCCTGGGGCCTCTTGTTTGACTAAGAATTCGACCGGCTATTAACATCGCCCATCAGAATGAATCTATCACCCACTGCACCTTAGTACTGGGCGGTTTCCCGATTAATCGACAGTACCCGGTTAAAAATTCAATAACGTCAATAATATCGTCTGAAAAAAAAAATCGTCATATCGTCAGTTATCAGCAGGCATCAACTTGCCATCAAGTAATCATACTTCGCATGTGTGTGTCCGTGTGTGTGAATAAAAGTGATTCTAATTTAACGCAGCTTGAGTTTTCCAAGTCTTAAATTAAAGTTAAAATGCCCACGTTATATCCACGTTTGCAATTTAATTTGTAAAACTCGGAGAAAGCATCCATATTGGGGGTGAATCTGTTGAATCTGGGCATGTCTGGTGACTTCAGAACCACTTTTGATACAACATGATTGAGACAGTTAATACGCAACTAGGTCATGGTTCGTGAATCATGACGTGTAATTGTAGGCTGTAGCAAAATATCAATGCTCAAAAGCCAATCTAACTCTGCAACAACATGAGGCAAACATCAAAGCATCCAATCGCACAGCTTTCTGAAGTCTGACTGTCTGAAGTTCTGAACGTCAAAGGAAACCACGCAGGTCTCCTGATAATTGTCTTGGGACTTTGTCCACTTGAATCGTGTTCTATAATACACCGACTATTGGGATGGGGGGGGGGGGGGGGGGGTGTTAACACTTAGTCTTCAGAATCGGCTCATTAAACCGGGTGTGAATATTGTTTCACAGGCTTTCGGACACAAAAAAGAAAATGATCAAGTTATCTCCCCTTTCATCAATCTTATGTGTACATTTATGAAATGTACCAGTTTGTTCAGTGGTTATAGCCCCTGGTCCCTTGCACCACCGCATGTTACGTTTGCTCCAACTTCAAAACAAACATGGCTGCAAATAATTCTAAAACATATTTTGAAAAGAAAAAAAATTACTTTGACAGTTGGGATCCACTTTGGGTTTCTTGAAGAATTAGGAGAAACAAAATCACTGAATTTCGATAAACCATCATGCAAGTTATGTTCAAAGACTATTTGTGCAAAAAGTGGAAACACAACCAATTTGTTCAACCACTTGAAACTGCGCCACCCTGTTGAATATTCAATTGCATCACAATCAACAAAGAGAGCCGCTACCAAAAGTGTAGTCGGCATCAAAGGTGGTGGAGATACTGAATCGCAGCCCTCAATATCTGATTCATTCAACAAGGACCAGGGTTATGACAAGGCAGTGAAAACAATTGACTAATTCTATCACCAACTGTATCGCCAAAGACATATTGCCCTTATATACAGTTGAGAAAAGTGGCTTTCGATAAATGTTAGCAGAATTTGATCCACGATATAACATTCCCAACAGGAAATAACTTTTCGAAAGTTGCCATACCGACGCTGTACAATCAAACTAGGGACAGTCTGCGGGCCTCACTAAAAAACGACTTATTTTTCTCAATCACAACCGATTTGTGGACAAGCATATCCAAAGATCCATATGAATATGAGTATAACTGCCATTATATAGACCCGAATTGGCAATTAAAATCTAAATATCTGGAAACAACATTTACATCCGATGACCACATTGGCCCAATACTCGGAGATGCAATGAAGGAAATTCTAGTCCAGTGGGAGCTTCCCGAAAACAAACTTGTCGCTGTTACTTCCGACAATGCATCGAATACCATTGCAGCTGTTGAATAGAATAACTGGACTAGAATGTCATGTTTCGGTCACAGACTGAACTTGGCTGTAAATAAAGGAATTGATCCAAACCCAAGTGACCAACGAATGAGTAGTGCCTATGGAGTTGTTTCTAAAATAGTTACCCATTTCAGCCACAGCTGGAAAAAGAAACGAGACCTCTGGAAAGCACAGTTAGAAATGAATCTTCCTAACCATTCTCTAGTAACAGCGAGTGATACCCGTTGGGGCTCTAAACACAAAATGATTGCTCATATACTTGAGCAAGAAAAAGCAATAGTCAAAGTTCTAAGCGCAGATTGCAAAGCCACACACCTCATTCCAAAATGGCAAGACATTGCAGTTCTCGAATCAGTGAATGCCGCCCTCCAACCTTTAGCAGAGTTCACTGACATTTTGTCAGGCGAGGATCACGTGACAATTTCCTACATTTTACCTGTCCTCAGTCTATTCGAGAATGATATTATGTGCCCCAAAGAAGGCAACACAGAACTTACCAGAGGTATTAAATCAAGGGCTCTTAATTACATCTCGTCTAAATATGCTGAGGGGGTTGATGGGAAGGTTCGAGATGTCATTGAAAGGGCAACCCTCCTAGACCCAAGGTTTAAGACAGAGTTTATACTGATTAACAAGCGAAACAGCTTAACAGATAGTGTGATCATGGAGAATGTCAATATAATCTCTGAACGCTGTCGCAGTAATGCAACAAAAACAAATGAGAAACAAGTTACTGAACTCCCAACAAAAAAGAAAAAAACTTTGATTTCTTCAAATCTACTCCACGTCACAGACAAACCAGTTGGACCCAAAACAAGAACTAACTAATACTTGTAAGAAGGAAATTGAGATTTACTTGATGTTTCCTGGGCTGGACAAAGAGGGAGATCCACCAAAATGGTGGAAGAAAAACTGTAGCATATTCCCAAATATATCATTGATGGCGAAGAAATATTTGTGTATCCAAGCCACCAGCTGTGCTTCTGAACAAATTTTTAGCACTGCTGGGAACATTGTAACAAAAAAACGTTCCTGTTTGAATAAAGGCAACATTCTTTTTAAGCAAAAATCTCCTGAAGTGAAAGTTTTCCCAGGGCTCGCCTTGAGTAAAATGGTCGGGGCCTAAAAAAGTGCCCCACATATTGAGGTCGGGGCCTTTTCGGGGCTGATTTTCCATTTTGTCCATTATTGTTAGTGCTTTATTGTGGAAAATGTCGGGGCTTGAAAAAAAGCCCCCAGCAAGTGCTCCTCGGGGCTGATCTCGGGGCCTGGGCTGATCAGCCCCGACTCAAGGCAAGCCCTGTTTCCCTGCTTGAAAGCATGGTGTGACTATATTTTCCACTTGACAATTTAACAGTTTATGTGTTTGCGTTTACTGAAATGAAATTATTTTCAAAATTTTTAATTTGAAAAAACCATATTAAGAGTTTCATTATACATATTGTTGGTTGAAGTTATTTCCAATCAACGCTTGGTCGAGGCGTTAAAAGCAGACAACACGAGTAAAAAATATTCTAAAATAGTTAAATAACTAAAAAAAACATTTTTTGCTTCCAAACAGCTTATGACCCCTCAATGGAGCGGCGCAACACGCTTGTTCCAATCAGGGGTTATAAGGTATGTTTTGGAAGCAAAAAATGAATAAACGATGATTTTCATGTATAGTTCAACCGGTTTTACCCACCCATTGTTAAGTGTTTGCTAAAGGAAGCAATTGCATTGTGCGACGAATAGCCGAATATGGTATCGTCCACTTCGGGACACCACAGTCCAGGATATTGGATTCTGATCATTTCTTGTCCATTGGCGTCTTCATCCACCTTCTCCTCATGATGTTACTACACATTGACAAGAATGCACAAAAGTCTGATTGACACCAATCAATCAATTTGCAGAGACAAACATCTGTGAGTGTATGTTGAATGCCACTCCCCTTCCCTCAACACAGTCCTGTCGATCAAACAGTGTCAATAAAATGAAGATCCCGCCCACTTTTTGCTCACCGCGAGTGGTTGAAGTCAGTCGTTACTTCTCAAGTTCTCATCATAAATTATTGTGGATATAAACATACAATTTGTTGGTGACACATGCCAATTGCAGTCCAATGGTCACTTGTGCCGAGTCTGCTGACTGCACTTCTTTCATTAAAAAAGGATTTTTTTTTTCTTGTAGAATTCAAATTCAAATCTGACATATCAACTTGAAATATGTGTTCAATTTGCAACTGTGGTGTTGGGTGTGGGGGGGATTCAAATTATTTTTCAGAACGTTCCCTCTTACATCACGGTTGACTTTTCAACTCATCTGGTTACAATTTCTGAAGAAAGCACACATAGCACTAGCAAACTTCCAGCTCATGAAATGGCCAAGGCAGCACTGAATCCGCAACAGTTCATCGGTTGAAAGTTTTTTAGTGCTCCTTGTATCTTCTCTCAGAAATTGTCAAAAAACTGTTGGGTGGAGACTTTCATCACCAAGTGATGCGGGTTTAATTAAGTCGTGGACGTGGGGAGGGGGTGGGGGGAATAGGGTGGAAGGTGATTCGTGATTCAAATTATTTTCCAGAAAAAACGGAAACACCACGGTTGACTTTTCAACCCAACATTTGGTTACAATTTCTGAAGAAAACACATAGCACCAGCAGACTTTCAGCTTATGAAATGGCCAAGGTGGCACTGAATCTGCAACAGTTCATGGGCTGAAAGTTTTTTAGTGCTGCTTGTATTTTCTCTCAGAAATTGTAAAAAAATGTTGGGTGGAGAATTCCACCAAATGATGCGTGTTTAATTGAGTCATGGACTTGTGGTGGGGGGGGGGGGGGGGGGGGGGGGGTGGGATTCAAATTATCTTCCAGAAAAAAAACAAACTCTGCTGTGGACTTTTCAACCCAACATCTGGTTACAATTTCTGAAAAATGCACAGATAGCACAAGCAAACTTTCAGCTGATGAAATGGCCAAGGCGGCACTGAATCCCCAACAGTTCACAGGCTGAAAGTTTTTTTTAATTCTCCTTGTATTTTCTTTCAGAAGTAGTAAAAAAATGTTCGGTGGAAAATTCCACCAAGTGATGCGTGTTTCAATTAAGTCGTACTATCTGACACCTAATGAATAATGGTAA
This sequence comes from Pictodentalium vernedei, assembly GCA_031216915.1. Taxonomy (NCBI): domain Eukaryota; kingdom Metazoa; phylum Mollusca; class Scaphopoda; order Dentaliida; family Dentaliidae; genus Pictodentalium; species Pictodentalium vernedei. The sequence continues at coordinate 89,999,000 of CM062290.1, read as the reverse complement.
TCAACAGTAAAAAATCAAACATCTGTATATGCCCCCCGCATACTTTTTCCTTCAACAGGGCCCACTCCAGCTTTCCCAAATCTTCCCTCTCCCACACTCTCTCTCGGCTCCTTCATATAACTGGTGTGTGCCCTGCCCCCCCCCCCCCCCCCCCCCCCCAATATATTACTGCACCTTCCGCTGCCTCTGTGTGCCACCTTCAAATCGTTTCAGTAGCGGGGGAAATAAAATAAGGTGATCCTGTTGCTTGTCGGCGGTCTTAAATTAAAAGAATAACGATGCAAGGGAGCTAAGTGTTGTTCATTCTTGCATTGTTTTTACTTAATGCATTTTTCGTTTGTAGAACGTTTTTATTTGGATACAACAAAAGAAGAATTATTGCTAACTGAATGAGTTGTCCTTAATTATGTGAATTCCTCCCCTTATCACCCTGCCAATCCATGAAAGCAATGTGTGGAATACTTATTGGAAATGTCTTTTATTCATCAATGCTGACTTCTTATTTACATGATTATTCCATTTAAATAAACAGCCAGCATGGTTTTTAGAATGGGTTTTTCCAAATAATTTCGAACATCATGTCACACATAAAGGACAGTGAGGTTCAGTTTGGATCACATTCTCTGCAAATATTCCCCGTGGGAACCCCGGGAAGTAAGCAGCACTTGTTTACTGTGGTAAACCAGTTCCGGTTTACTAGTAAAATAGGACCCAGTCACCAATGTTTGGGGTGAAAGTCCTCTAAAATGGGCAACATGTAGATCAACGATTGAGTAAACTTGACTTCATCTCCATGTTGTGTCACGATTAGCCATTGTGCATAAATATGTGACGTTAACCACCAACAAACAACAACAACAAACTCTGCAAATATAACTGGTAAGATATGATTTATGTTTTTTTTTTCAATGTCATTGACCAGTTGATAACTTGATGTCAATTGAAGCCTGTCAATGCGACTCGCATGCCTTCAATGTATTCGTAATACAGGCGTCAATTGACGGTATTAGACCCCTCCCCACACAGTTTCACAGTTTGTGACATCTTATGTCTTGGGTTTCTGAAAAAAATAAGACACACAGGCACATAAACAATTAAAAAAATTTCAATTTCATTCCAAATACAAATCATATTATAAAACAAAGAACAACAGATGATACACAATACACAACTTCGAAAATCAAACATTTGTAGAACATCATTTACATGTACAGCTTGCTGGTTGTGATTTAGGTGTTAAAAACCGCGATAATATCATTAACCCTGATGTCAGTACTCAATAATCGCGGTTTTTATTTTTTTCAATATCGCCCAGCACTACTGCACCTGCATACAATCTGACGTGGACATCCAGGATCTCATCAATATAGTGTAGTGCAGTCCATGTACCACGGTCAAAGACAGAGCTCTGTACGTCCATCCCTGCTGATGCTGCCCCAGACCATGATTGACCCTGCACCATATCAATCATGTCCAGCAATGTTGGCTGCATGGAATCGCTCTCCGGGTCTTCTCCTATCTGTGTGGTCTAGGCAGTACTTTGACTCATCTGTAAAAAGGACAGGGCGCCAATCTTCTCTGGTCCATCCAACGTGGTCCATGGCCCATTCATATCATGACTGGTGGTGGTTCTGGGACAGTGGAATGCGAATACATGGTCTTCTCAATCGGGAGACCACCTTCATGCAACCTTGCCCGGATAGTCTGCGTCGAAATATTTACCCCGGAGGCATTCTGAAGTCACTGTGAAGCTGGGTTGCTGTGGCAAAGCAGTTTCTACGGGCCTGAATGATCAAAAACTGGTCTTCAGCTGCAGATGTTGCCCTGTCTCTGCCACCACCATGCTGTCTTACTGGTGTTCCATACTGCTGAAATCCTGCCCAGGCTCTGGTGATCACCATATGGTGCATACCAAGAGCTTCACCAACCTGACGATGGGTAGCCCCTTGCTCCACCATCCCAACAGCCCGCCACATTTCTGCTTCAGACAAATGTCTTCTTACATTTGCATTTGCCATATTCAATCATTAAATCACAAGGGTTTGTGTTGAAATGAAGACTGAATACCCTACACATGTCATGTACATATAGACAGTACACGGAAACATCATGAAAATCAAGGGGTACTTGCTTTACATGACTGTCACGAGAAGTCTGCCTGTCAAGAGAGCTAATGTAAACACTGAGGACCATCTCAATACATTCCTCAATCATATCCACCAAAAATATCGCAAATATGTCACAAGCAAATTTCACAATGATGTGTCAAATATTTGGTGCTTAGCAAACTTTGAGTAGTATATTAAAAAATTCTAGTAAAACCAAAACAACAATGGGCAGTAACACCTTCAGTTTTCAAGAAGGCATCATAATTTTTATCCCCCGTTGACGAAGTCAGGCGGGGATATTGAAATGGCCTGAAGTTTCAGTATCAAGTGTAGATTGCATGAAGTATCAGTATCAAGTGTCGATACAGCCCTTGTAAATAGCAAAATGAATGCGACAAAATTTTGCATGATTACAGTCCTTGTAAATAGCAAAATTTCCATCACAAAGGCTTGTCCGCTTTACTCCTACATTTTTTATTAGCTCAACTTTGTCGTAAGTCAAACTTGAGCTTAAGCCATGGCCAGTCGTCCGTCTGACTGTCTGTCCATCAACAATTCAATACAGCTCGGGCTAGAGGCCGTATTTATGAACCGAACTTTACGAAACTTCTTGGGTACCTTTGTTATCACTGTAGGACGAGAACAAGTGTTTTTTTGCTCCGGTTCGAAATTCAAGTTGGCTGCTGGCAGCCATTTTGTACAAAATTAGGTGCAATCAGATTTTTGCGCAGAACTTCCATATGAAAGCTCTGATTTGAATAATTTTTTGTATGAATAGTACCATGGGATACATCACATATAATACGTTTTTTTTTTTCTGGAGCGTAAATTATGCAAATTAGACTAACTTTGATGTATATAGTGTTACTTTCAGCACTGTAAGTGCAAATGCCAATATGGCTCGGGCTAGAGGCAGTATTTATGAACCGATCTTTACGAAACTTCTTGAGTACCTTTGGTATCACCGTGGGACGAGAACGAGTGTTTTGGTGTCCGGTCCAAAATTCAAAATGTCCGATGACAGCCATTTTGTACAAAATTAGGTGCAATCAGATTTTTGCGCAGAACTTCCATACGAAAGTGCTGATTTGAAAATTTTTGTGTGTGAATGTTTAGTACCATGGGATACATCACATATAATATGGGTGTTTTTCTCATGCAGAAATTATGCAAATTAGATGAACTTTGATTTTTTCAGTGCTACTTACACACAGTAAGTACACATGTCAATTTGGCTCGGGCTAGGGGCTGTATTTATGAACCGGTCTTTACGAAACTTCTTGGGAACCTTTGTTATCACCGTGGGATGAGAACGAGTGTTTTTGGGCGTGGTCCAAAATTCAAGATGGCCACCAGCAGCCATTTTGTACCAAAATTAGTGCAATCAGTTTTTTGTATAGAACTTCTGTATGAAAGTTCTGATTTGAATAAATTTTTGTATGAATGTTTAGTAACATGGAATACATCACATATAATACAGGGTTTTTTCTCATGCAAAAATTATGCAAATTAGATGAACTTTGATTAATTCAGTGCTACTTAAACACAGTAAGTGCACATGTCTAGAGGCTGTATTTATGAACCAATCTTCACGAAACTTCTTGTGTACCTTTGTTATCACCTTGGGCCGAGAACAAGTGTTTCTGGGTGCGGTCCAAAATTCAAAATGGCCGATGACAGCCATTTTGTACAAAATTTGGTGCAATCAGATTTTTGCGCAGAACTTGTACCGAAATTAGGTCCTCTCAGTTTTTTGTCACAACTTATATACAGCTCGTATTTATGAACTGATCTTCACGAAACTTCTTGGGTACCTTTGTTGTCACCTTGGGTCAGGAACAACTGTTTTTGGGTGCCTTTGTTATCACTGCTATGAGAACAAATATTTTGGGGTTCAGTCAGACCCACTCTTGGACTCAAAAGATTTCTTTTCTAGTTTAGCATCTGACTGTCGCCCACCTTTACAATACTTTACCTATACATTTGTAACAGGCTCCGGTCAGTATTTATGTTCAGACCGTTGCAATACTTTATATGTACCTTTGTTATCAGGTCATTACCTAGATGTTTGTCATTGCTGTGTCACATACTATACATGTACATGCCTTAAGTTGAGCTACAGTGTCATTGACACTTTCATTGAATTTTTACGAAACTTGGTCTGACGTATCGTTATCAAGTGTAGATGTGCATGTGGTCAGGAATTTCCGATACGACAAATTTTGTGTAGTTATGGCCCTTGGTAATAGCAAAATTTCAGTCACAAATGCTTGTCTGCTTAACTCCTGTATTTTTCATTGGATTTTTAGCTCACCTGACTGAAAGTCAGGGTGAGCTTTTCTGATCACTTTTTGTCCGTCGTCTTTCGTCCGTCGTGAAGGTGGTGTTTGGGCCTTTTTCTCCCAAACCACTGGCCGCATATTAATGAAATTTCATGTGAGTAGGGGTTATATAAGGGCATTTGGATTTTTTGTCAAATTAGGTTTTGGCTCATATTGAGCAGAGGGATGGGGCAAAAATGCTCCAATTCTTAAAAAAACGGTTTCTCAAGAACCAGCAATAGCAGAGACTTGATATTTGGTATGCAGCTTCCTTTTGAGGTGTAGACTCAAGTTTGTTCAAGAGAAGTTCAGGGGCTATATTTGATGATGTTAAAGGAGGGGCAAAAATTTTGGCCCCGCCCCAAATTTCTATTTTCCAAACCGCAAGTCCGATTTGAACCAAATTTTACATGAGTGCTTATTGGGTCATAAGTACCTAATTTATGCAGATTTTTTTTTTCCCATAGCCCTGTTGGAACCACAGGAGCTAAAAATAAAAAAATTAAAACGCCCATATCTCCAAAACTGCACGGCAGTGAGAATTTTTATTTCGTGTGAAGCTTCCTTGGGACCAACAGAAAGGATTGGTAAAAAAAAATTGCCATTGGTTTTATCATAGGGTACAGTTTTTTTTTTTTTAAAACTGTAGGCAATGGGAAAAACATTAAAAAATCTTCTCCAGATCCAGCAGGCAGAGTCTTTTGATATTTGGTATGCAACATTGTAGGGTGGATCTGATTCAAGTTTGTTCAAATTGGCCCCCTGGGTTCATATTTGGGCTCAGTATAGGAGCCCGATTTCGAATTTAGTGCATTTGAGGCAAATTTCTTAAAAAATCTTCTTCTCCAGATCCAGCAGGCAGAATCTTTTGATATTTGGTATGCAACATTGTGGGGTGGATCTGATTCAAGTTTGTTCAAATCGGCCCCCTGGGTTTATATTTGGGCTCACTATAGAAGCTCGAATTCAAACTTAGTGCATTTCAGGCAAATTTCTTTAAAAATCTTCTTCTCCAGATCCAACAGGCAGAATCTTTTGATATTTGGTATGCAACATTGTGGGGTGGATCTGATTCAAGTTTGTTCAAATCGGCCCCCTGGGTTCATATTTAGGCTCACTATAGAAGCTTGAATTGGAACTTCGTGTATTTCAGGCAAATTTCTTTAAAAAATCTTCTTCTCCAGATCCAGCAGGCAGAATCTTTTGATATTGGGTATGCAACATTGTGGGGTGGATCTGATTCAAGTTTGTTCAAATCGGCCCCCTGGGTTCATATTTGGGCTCAGTATAGGAGCCCAAATTTGAACTTAGTGCATTTCAGTCAAATTTCTTTGAAAATCTTCTCAAGATTCAGCAGGCAGAATCTTTTGATATTGGGTATGCACCATGCTAGGGGGGTGAGATTCAATTTTGTTCAAGCCAAGTCCCTGGGTTCATATTTGGGCTCACTGTGGTAGCCCGAATTATAACTTAGTTCAAAATGAGGAATTTTCTTTAAAAATCTAAAGATCCAACAGTCGTAATGTTTTGATATTTGGTATGCAGCATCCTGGAAGGGGGGGGGGGGGGGGGGGGGGGGGGGAGAGATTGAGGTTGTTCAAGCCATGTCCCTAGGTCGATATTTGAGCTCACTTGGGGAGCCCGAATGATAACTTAGTTCAAAATGAGGAATTTTATTTAAAAATCTTCTTCTTCAGATCCAGCAGTTGGAATGTTTTGATATTTGGTATGCAGCATCCTTAGGGAGGTGAGATTCAAGTTTGTTCAAGCCATGTCCCTGGGTCCATATTTGGGCTCACTGTGGGAGTTTAAATTGTAACTTAGTTCAAAATGAGGAATTTTTCTTTAAAAATCTTCTTCTTCAGATCCAGCAGTCAGAATGTTTTGATATTTGGCATGCAGCAACCTTAGGGGGCTGAGATTCAAGTTTGTTCAAGCCAAGTCCCTTGGTTAACATTTGGGCTCACTATGGGAGCCCGAATGACAACTTAGTTCAAAATGAGGAATTTTCTTTAAAAATCGTCTTCAGATCCAGCAGATGAATGCTTTTTAGTCGAGTTGTGACGAAGTCAAACTCGACTTACAGTTTGGTGAATGGCGGGCGGGCGGGCGTAAACAATTGGTTTCCGATGATAACTTGATAGTGGTTCAACTCACATTCATTAAACTTCATACGTAGGTTGGTCTTGGTGGGAGGAAGAACCCTATTGATTTTGGACATGCTACGTCGAAGGTCAAGGTCACAGTGACCTTGATCATAGTAAATCGCAACAATTCCTTTCCGGATGATAACTTGATAGTAGTTCAACCTACATTCATGAAACTTCATAGGTGGGTTGGCCATGGTGCGAGGAAGAACTCTATTGATCTTGGACTCACCAGATCAAAGGTCAAGGTCACAGTGACCTTTAACATAGTATATCACAACAATTGGTTTCCGGATGATAACTTGATAGTGGTTCAACCTAGAGTCATGAAACTTCATAGGTGTGTTGGCCTTTGTGCGAGGAAGAACCCTATTGATCTTGGACTCACCAGGTCAAAGGTCAAGGTCACAGTGACCTTGAACATAGTATATCGCAACAATTGGTTTCCGGATGATAACTTGATAGTGGTTCAACCTAGAGTCATGAAACTTTACAGGCGTGTTGGCCTTGTTTTTTAAAATGAAGAGCCTGGGTTAAATTTCTTTTGGACTCTCTAGGTCAAAGGCCAAGGTCACAGTGACCTTGAACATAATAATCGTAAACAATTGGTTTCCAGATGATAATTTGACAATGGTTCCACCTACGTTCATGACTTTTCAAAGGTAGGTTGGCATTGGTGCAAGAAAGAGCCTTATTTATTTCGGAAACACTTGGTCAAAGGTCAAGGTCTCAGTGACACCTCACACAGTAAATTGTAAACAGTTGGTTTCCGGACGATAAGTTGATAATGATTAAACCCACTTTTGTGCTGTCACAGCTCGACATTGGATCGGTGATCCTATCGGCATTTTGTTATTTTTTATGCAGCATCCTTAGGGGGTAAGATTCAAGTTTGTTCAAGCCATGTCCCTAGGTCCATATTTGGGCTCATTGTGGGAGCTTGCATTGTAACTTGGTTCAAAATGAGGAATTTTGTTTAAAAATCTTCTTCAGATCCAGCAGTCGGAATGTTTTGATATTTGGTGTGCAGCATCCTTGGGGGGGGGGGGGGGGGGGGGGGGGGGGGATTCAAGTTTGTTAAAGCCAAGTCCCTGGGTTCATATATGGGCTCCCTGTGAGATCCCGAATTATAAATTGGTTCAATATGAGGAATATTCTTTAAAAATCCTTTTTTTTAAATCCACTGGTCAGAATCTTTGGATATTTGGTAGGAGGCTTTTTTTAGGAGGAACAGATGCTACTTGTTGAAATCAATTCTCTGGGTTGATAATTAGGCTACCATGTCAGGTGAGCGTTACTAAACTGGGTGTGCAGTATCAGTATGATGTGTACATGTGCATAGGGAAAGGAAATTTCAATTCGAATATTTTTTCCAGAATTATAGCTCTTATCAACTTTTAATGTATCAAAATTGCAGGTTTTTGGAAGATATTTTCAGTTGTGATCCATATGGTTCCTTCAGTTGCATGAACTAAATAAGGTATTTAACCTTGTCCAGTGAAGTCCATTCACCATATCAGTGTTTGTTCATCCATCTTTTCATCTGTCTTGATCACCTCATATGCTTATTCCTAGCATAACATAACAGTCTGCGGGCGATATGGATGTCATTAGGCTGCCTTGTTCAACTTGTCCTGGTTGTCCAAGAAATTTAAAAAAAAACATCTCTATCCAACCGCTGGCTGACCTTGATTTCTTTGTGACCTGGAAAATTGTGGCTTGCCTACTCTCAAGCTGATTTGAAAGTACACAAATATTTGCTATTCCTATTAAACTTTTCCAAAGTATTATAAATGGTTCATCACATCAGATAAATATTTGATTAAATTCTATTAAAATATTTTATTTTATTTTTTATTCGACTGGGCAATGTAAAACAGCTTTACTTGTGTGTGTGAAAGGTTTGAAGCATTTAGTTATTATACCCCCCGCAAACAAAGTTTGTGGGAGTATATAGGAATCATCCTGTCCGCCCGTCTGTCCGTCTGTCCATCCTCATAAGCGCAACTCCTCCTAAACCGTTTGAAGAATTTTCATGAAGCTTTACACAATGGAAGAACTCCATATGAAGATGTGCATGAAGCAATATAATTCCATTCTGACATTTCCAAGGGGAGATAATCTAACTTATATATTCGGGTATATCACATTGTGAGCTTGCTCACAGTACCTCTAGTTTATTTATTGGGGTTTAACAACGTTGTAATAGCCAAGGTCATATTGTTTCAGTGACAGTTTTGTGGGTGGAGGAAGCCGGAGTACTGCAGTGAACCTCTGAGCATTGACGAGCCTTTTGATCACTGTCAGATTGACAGTTTGGTATTTATACGCCTGTTTGTTAAAAACATCGTATTGTGTAAATGGTCGGTCTGTCCATCCCTCTGTCCGTCGGTCTCTCTATAAACCCTCTGTCCATCGGTCTCTCTATAAACAATTTGGTTTCTGACCAATAACTCTGTTTGGATAATTTGATTTCAACTAAAGTTGGTATGTGTATTCCCCAGCCATGTTCAATTATGGGCCCGTCCATACATTTTTTTAAAGAGATGCAACCATTTTATAACTCACCTGAGCGAAGCTCAAGGGGAGCTTTACTGATCATTTTCCGTCCTTCGTCCATCCGTCGTTAACTTTACATTATCGACTTCTTCTCACAAACTACTCAGCCAAATTGAACCAAATCTGGTGTGCATGTTCCCTATCATATGTCAATTCAAGTTTGTTCAAATCAAGTTGACCTGCTCCTTGGTAGGGCCACGCCCAAAAAGTGAACCTGAATCTTAAAAAATCTTCTCATGAACCAGCAGTAGCACAGGGTAGCCGCGGCTCCTTGAAATCCTTGAAAGTCCTTGAATTTTAAAAATTTGTTCAAGGACCTTGAATCTCCTTGAAAAAAGGTCTAAAACCCAGGAAACTCCTTGATTCCGTCTCCGGGTTCCTTCCCGTGTCCGTTACCAGATTAGACTTTTTTATGCAACTGAAACTTCAAAGGCGCCTAGTGCATTAATAAGCTCCATTCTCATTGGCTATTTGCTTTCTCTCTTCCATTGAACAACACAACTATTCGTCCAATCAGCGTGTCGCATACAAAATGAACAGAACTACCTCGTATGTTTTTAAAAGTTTTCTGTACGCTTCGGTTGGCGTGAATTGAATTGTTTTCTCTCGTGTTTGAAATAAAAATGCCTGGAGGGAAATGTAAATTCCAGGACAGGTGGTATAGCGGTGAAAAGTACAAAGCATGGATTACTGCAGTCCCAAATGATAGAAATTCTGCACGTTGTAAACTGTGTAAACGGAACATAAATATTTGTACCATGGGCGAATCGGCTCTCCGGTCACATTTAACTGGCAAGTTACATACACAAAATACATTACTCAATCAGCCAGAAATTACAGTTAAAGACTTTTTTCATCCTAAAATTTCGACGTCATCGGAGTGCACCAGTGTTCGGCCTACATTAGCAACAACGACAATGGTCAGCTCCCAAAGCGCGTTGGTGAAAGACGCCTGCAGCACAAACGACGTCCACTCCGCTGAAATAATATGGACACTAAAGTGCGTCCAATCGCACTACAGCCTGAATAGTTCTGAAAACACGGCCAAATTATTTGCCAGGATGTTTCCTGACAGTGCCATCGCCGGAAAATTCACTTGTGGCAGGAATAAAATTTCATACTTAATGAACTTTGGTATTCGACCATATTTACACAAAACTTGCTTCCTGAAGGAATGAGCATTATTTTGTGAGTATTTTTTCTTATTACCATATATTTTGGTACTTTGTCCAACAAAAACATACAGATATGGATATAATTGGAACTGGCCCAATGAGCCAGTTCGAATTATAGCAATATTTGTGTCTGTTTTTGTTGACAAATTGTCAACTTAATGCTCAGCTAAGCAGACAGACACTTGATTCTAAAATTTAGACATAAGCACATAACAGTGATTTCCATCCAAGATTTGTCCTGAACCTCCTTGAATCTCCTTGATTTGGGGCCTAAAACCTCCTTGAACCTCCTTGAATTTCATCTGTCCAATTGTGGGGATACCCTGTAGCAGAGACTTGATATTAGGTGTTCAGCTTCCTTTTGAGGTGTTGACTCATTTGTTCAAGAGAAGTTCTAGCGGCTATATTTGCCATCGTTATGGGAGGGGTAAGAATTTTTGCCTCGCCCCAAATTTTTATTTTCCAAACCGAGAGGCTGATTTGAACCAAATTTGACATGAGGTTTTATTGGGACATAAATAGTTAATTTATGCCCAAAAAATATTTCATGTCGCCCCATGGGAACCACAGGAGCTAAAAATAGAAAAAAATTCAAACGCCCATATCTCCAAAACTACACGGCAATGAGAATTCTTATTTGGTGTGAAGCTTCCTTAGGACCAACAGAACGGAATGATAAAAAAAATTGCTATCACTGTGGGTAATGGGAAAAACATTTAAGACCACTTTTCTCTCAAACCATTGCACCAAAAGCTTTCAAATTTCACATATAACATCTTTGGAAGATTGTTTCACATGTTTATTGAAATCATCTCCCTTGGTCCATATTTGGGCTCTCTATGGGAGCCCAAATGTTTAAATTAATGCCGTATGAGGAATATTCTTTAAAAATCTTCTTCAGATCTACCTATAAGAAACTTTTGATATTTGGTATGCAGCATCCTTAGGGGGGTGAGATTCAAGTTTGTTCAAGCCAAGTCCCTGGTTTCATATTTAGGCTGAAAATTTGGGGTCCCGGTCCGGACTTCGAAATTTTGGATCAAAATCCAGAAATGAGTATTTTTGTTTTTATGCATTTTGGTCAGTTTTAAGACCAAAAAAAAAAAATTTTTTTTTTTACTCTGAAAATTTGGGGTCCGGGCGGGACTTCTGGACCAAAACCCAGAAATTAGTTTTTTGGTTTTTTATGTGTTTTGGTCAATTTTAAGAAAACAAAAAATTTTAGGCTGAAAATATTTTGTTTGGGAAAAAAATCTGTTTTGTATGCGTTTATCTCAATTTTGGGTCATAAAAGTGCAGGAACTGAAAATAGAAGGAAAATCCTGTGTATTGTGTGGGCACAATCACTTCATCTAGTTGGTGTATGCTTTTCTTAGGAGGGGTGTATGTAGCTTATTCAAGTCAAGTCCCTGGTTTGATATTTAGACTACCATGTCAGGTGAGCGCTCTCGAGCCCCCTGGGGCCTCTTGTTTGACTTAGAATTTGACCGGTTATTAACATTTTTGGTATCGGACCAATAACTCCAGTTTGGATTGTTTGATCGCAACCAAAGTTGGTATGCGCATTTTGCAGCTAATAATACTGACCAAGTTTTGAATATGGGTCCCATCCAATTATTTTTCCATGAGTTACGTCTCTTTTTCGATTTAGAACGGGCGTATTGAGCCACGCCTGGTGGTGCTCTTGTTAGAAAGGGTAATAAATAAAATAGATTTTTAGCTCAACTTGACAAAGTCAAGATAAACTATTGTCATCACGTATGCAGAAGTCTGTGAGTCTGTTCTGAACTTCACATTTTCCTTTAGCACAGGCTACACCCTGTAGTTCTTGTCTGATCGTCACATAATTACATGGCAGGTTTGAGGTCATGTCTAGATGAGAACATACTCTTTTGGTTGTAATCGGTCAACCGTGATGGCTGCCCGAGCCCAAAACCCGAAAACCTTTAGCACAGTCTACAGGTCATATTTATGAAGAGATTTCATTATAACTTGGTAGAATGACTCGGTGTAATGTCTAGATAAGAAAGTCCCCTTTTGGTCATGATCTGTCAACCATGACTGCTGCCCAAGCCCAAAGCTTCAAAACTTTTATCACAGTCTGCAGGTCATATTAAATATGGAGGGATTTCATTGTAACTTGGTATGATGACTCTGTATGATGTCTAGATGAGAACTTCCCCATTTGGCTGCGATCTGTCAACCGTGATGGCTGCCCGAGTCCAAAACCCGAAAACCTTTAGCACAGTTTACAGGTCATATTTATCGAGAAATTTCATTGTAAATGGTAGGATGACTCCATATAATGTCTAGATGAGAACGTCCCCGTTTGATCACGATTGGTCAACTGTGACAACCAACTATCAACTTTGAAATTTCCTAATAGTTTCAACACTATGAATTATATACTTAGGAGGATGAGGGATATGAGTAGCCCTCTCTGATCAGATAAACTGAGCAAATTACATGTCCTGTCTCCATTTTGCAGAGTGTATTATCTTTTTGTTGCAGGTTGAAGATGAAAAGAACTGGTATTAAACTGTTGAATCGTGATGGTGTATGAAAAGATAGTCATTCCTAATGTAGGAGCTCAGTATGGAAAGGTGAGTAGGAAGTTGTAATCTGTTTGTGATAGCGGTTAAGTCAGTTTTGATATTTTTCAAGCAAAACCCTGCCACCTCCAGGCCTGCACAAATTGGGCGTATGGTCGTTTCATTCGCCTGAAGGTTATCCTAATTTTTTTATGCCGAGCTGCTTCCTGTTTGTCCAGATCTTCAGCTGCGTTTCTGATGAACATGTATCCGACTGAATACAAAACTTGAAAGCCGACCACCTTTTTAGCTTAACTTGACAAGGTCAAGATAGATAAACTATTGCCATCACGCGAGTCTGTTAGTCTGTTCACATTTTCCTTTAGCACAGGCTACACTCCGTAGTTCTTGTCTGATCGACACGAAATTTCATATCCAGGTTTGGGGTCATGTCTAGATGAGAACGTCCCCTTTTGGTCGTGATCGGTCAACCGGTATGGACGTCAGAGCCCAAAACCTGAAAACCATTAGCACAGTCTACAGGTCGTATTTATGAAGGGATTTCATTGTAACTTGGTAGGATGCCTCTGTATAATGCCTAGATGAGAACGTCCCCTTTTGGTCATGATCTGTCAACTGTGATGGCTGCCCATGCTGAAACCCAAAACCTTTTAGCACAGTCTGCAGGTCATATTTAATATGGAGGGATTTCATTGTGACTTGGTAGGATGACTCCGTATGATGTCTAGATGAGCACTTCCCCATTTGGTAACGATCTGTCAACCGTGACGACTGCCCGAGCCCAATACCCGAAAACCTTTAGCACAGTTTACAGGTCATATTTATGGAGGGATATCATTGTAACTTGGTAGGTTTACTTCATATAATGTCTAGATGAGAACGTCCCCTTTTGGACGTGATTGGGCAACTATTATGGCTACAGGGGCCCAAAGTCTGAAAACCTTTAGCACAGTCTACAGGTCATATTTATGATGGGATTTCATTGTAACTTGGTAGGATGACTCCAAATAATGTCTAGATGAGAACATCCCCTTTTGATCGCGATCATTCAGCTTTGATGGCTGCCCGAGCCCAAAAACCTTTAGCATAGTCTATAGGTCGTATTTATGGAAAGATTTAATTGTAACTTGTTAGGTTGACTCCATATAATGCCTAGATGATGACATCTTCTTTTGGTCATGATTGGTCAACTGTGACGGCTACAGGTGCCTGAAGCCCGAAAACCTTGAGCACAGTCTACAGGTCATATTTATGAAGGGATTTCATTGTAACTTCGTAGGATCACTCCAGATGAAAATGTCCCCTTTTGGTTGTGATCATTTAACCATGATGGCTGCCCGAGTCTGCAAAGCCCGAAAACCTTTAGCACCGTCTACAGGTCATATTTATGAAGGGATTTCATTCGAACTAGGTAGGTTGACTTCATACAATGTTTAGATGAGAACGTCCCCTTTTGGATACGATTGGGCAACTGTGACAGCTACAGGGGCCCGAAGCCCGAAAACCTTTAGCAAAGTCTACAGGTCATATTTATGAAGGGATGTCATTGTACCTTGATAGGATGACTCCAAATGATGTCTGGATGAGAATGTCCCCTTTTGGTCACGATCATTCAGCCTTGTTGGCTGCCCTAGCCCAAAAACCTTTAGCCTAGTCTATACGTCGTATTTATGGAAGAATTTTTTCATTGTAACTTGTTAGGTTGACTCCATATAATGCCTAGATGAAGACATCCCCTTTTGGTCGTGATAGGTCAACTGTGACAGCTGAAGGGGCCCGAAGCCCAAAAACCTTGAGCACCGTCTTCGGGTCATATTTATGAAGGGATTTGACTTCATATAATGTCTACATGAGAACGTCCCCTTTTGGATACGATTGGGCAACTGTGACAGCTACAGGAGCCCGAAAACCTTTAGCACAGTCTACAGGTCATATTTATGAAGGGCTTTCATTGTAACTTGGTAGGATGACTCCAAATAATGTCTAGATGAGAATGTCCCCTTTTGGTCGCGATCATTCAGCCTTGATGGCTGCCCAAGCCCAAAACCCAAAAAACCTTTAGCATAGTCTTTTGGTTGTATTTGGTTGTATTTATGGAAGCATTTCATTGTAAGTTGTTAGGTTGACTCCATATAATCCACTGATTGGTCAACTGTGACAGCTTCAGGGGCCCGAAGCCCAAAAACCTTGAGCACAGTCTACAGGTCATATATATGAAGGGATTTCATTGTAATTTCGTAGGATCACTCCAGATTATGCCCAGATGACAACGCCCCCTTTTGGTCGCAATCATTCAACCATGATGACTTACTGAGCCCAAAACCCCAAAAACTTTAGTACAGACTACAGGTCGTATTTGTGAAGGGATTTCATTGTAACTTAGTAGAATGACTCGGTATAATGTAGAGATGAGGACGTCCCCTTTTAGTTGCAATCTGTCTACCGTCATGGCCATGTTTATGAAGGGATTTCAATGTAACTTGATAGGATGACTCGTTTTGGAATAATTTCATTGTAACTTGGTAATTTTCGTTGACATACGTTAACTGTGAGGGCCACATACATTAATTGTGAGGTCATATTAACCCACCCCTCAGCTCTTTAGTGTAGTGTACACCTCATATTATTATACCCCCACTTTCGAAGAAAATGGGAGTATACTGGATTACATGCGTCTGTCCATCCATCCGTCTGTGTGTCCGTGTGTGAGTCCGTCCGAAAGTATTCATAACTTAAGTAAATTATTATTTTTTATAATATTTGTTGGTCATAGATATGCCCACACTAGTTATTTTTTTTTTTATTATTTTTTTTTTTATTTTTTTTTTATTAATTGTTCACTTAGAAATTGTGTCTGTTCGAGCCAAATTTTGTCTGTTCAGCCTGTATCTCGGGTATCGAATGTTCTATTGCAATGAAATTTGCCATGAACATTGCTTATGGTATAGGCTTTTAAAAAAAGGATTCAACGGTATTTCTCACATTCTCCTTTTTAGAGTTATCCCCCTTTTTTGACTTAGAAATTGTAGGAAATAGACATTATTTGTCTGTTCAGCCTGTATCTCAGGTATTGGTTGTCGGATTTTGGTGAAATATGGCATGCAGTTTGCCTTTGACAAAGGCTTCTGCCTCATTGCATAAAACTTCCAAACACCAAACAATTTACCATACCTTTTGACTTAGAAATTGTTGGAAATTGTTGAAAACTTTTGAAGAAAATGGGAGGGGGGGGGGGGTGCATACTGGATTGGGATTATTGGATTTCAGTGAAATATGGCATGCAGTTTGCCTATGACAAAGGCTTCTACTTCATTGCACAAAACTTCCAAACACCAAGCAATTTACCATACCTTTTGACTTAGAAATTGTTGAAAACTTTCAAAGAAATTGGAAGAGGGGGGGGGGGATATACTGGATTGCGTCCGTCCATCTGTGCATCTGTCCGTCAGTCCATATGAGAATATTCATAAATGACATTTGTTGGTCATAGGTATGCCCACACTAGGCGGTACACCACGTGGGGGTATGCACCGGACAAAAGTCCAGCTCTTGTTTTTATTAAAAACATAGCATATAGGTAACAGAAATTAACATATTCCTAATTATCACAATTCTTGTCTTATTTCATAATCCTTTCATAAACTTTGAACATTATCCTTTTCATCAAACAACACACAGACAAGTTAAGCTACAGTGCCATTGACACCTTCATTCTTACTGCTTACACATGGAGACCGGTCGGTGCTAATTTAATTAATTACTTGTGAAAGTATGGTTGTTACTTGTACAACATGTGTTGAAATCCCCAGCAAATGTGTGAGATCATATGTGTGACGTATTTACTATTGACAGAGCTAACCACTTGTACAATAAATAACTGTGGAGACTGCGCATTCATCATGGAATGTTTTATTTTTGTCGCAACGCACCTTGACCTTCTTGTTCTCTATACGATCGCACATGACGTCGATGATTCTTCCCAATCAGTAAGCTAAACTAATTAATAACGTTGTCAAAATAAAATGGTGCAACTGATGATTTTCGATTGTTGAAACTATGTTGTTAATATATTCAGAAGAATAGCTGCTTCCAGCTGAAATGAAGTAAATTTTCATGCTGAAATCAATTATCAATTGGTACAGTATCAGCCATGAGGAAATTGTCTCGTGGTGGAGCTTTAGGTCTGTAAACAAACTGAACAGCAAAACAGCTGAGTTAGCACGTGTAACAGTGTACACCAACGCGATCTTATAAGTCAACCTCTTTCTTTTTTAAAACTGAATCATTAACACATACTTTACCCATGATAGAGATTTGTTTAATGGTGGCATGCCACAGGCACACGGTACAGTTAAGTGCTGTTTTAGCTCAATTAATTTGTAGAATGCAAACTGATCAATAAATCTGTTGGTCACTGTCTGAAAATTGAAACTCTTGTCCAATGTTTGCTTTACTTTTCTAAGAATCTGAAAGAGTAAATTTGCATGGATTCTGTTTAGAACAATCAGGAGCATGTCTAAAGAGATAATATTTTAGTGGCACACTAGTAGCACATTGAATGCTTTCCATTCAATGTTATTACAGTACAACATTGAAATGGGTTACCTTAATTCAAAGGGTTATCTTAAAATAATTAGGGGAACCCATAAACAAGGTAACCCATAAGCAGGCCTGCCCCTCCCCATCAACACACTCAACAACTGGAGCAAGTTTACTGCTTTTTTCACTGCACTGCTGTAAATAGGCTTTTTATTGCATTCATTGGACAGATAGTTTGGTTGGAGTCATTCACTGACCTGATTGTTGATGTAAAAATAACAATGATGGTAACAGAAAGAAATCTGAGAATAAACAACAGTAACTTGATCTTAACTATTCTAAAATTTAATAAATATTTTGAGACAAAAATGATACAAAATGTTTTACACTATTTGGTTTGCATAAAAATAAAAACAGTATTTATCAAACTGTCCAAAATAAAATTCCCGTTGGTATTACAGTATCCAAGAATGTGTGCAGAAACAGTATCTAATAAATTGTGAAATGTTCGCTAAAATTTTCAGCATTACCAATAAATTCCAATAAAACAGTCAGTAAAATTCAAATGGAATTAATATCCAATAAGTGGAGGCACTAAGGCTGAAATGGTTACAGGATTTTCATAACCGAATAACCATTTCCAATTACCGGTGTGAACCAATTAACCAGGGTTATCCCAAGAATTCTGTTAGTGTATGTCTTCAGAAGGTTAACTGAGAGCAAGATCAAACTGAAAAATTTCAAAACCAGTCCTGGCAATTCACCCTCGGCAGTTGGCAATGCTGATGAAAATGCCATGTAGCAATGCACATCGTGAGCAAAAAAAAATTGATGAGGGTGTTTTGTCGTAAAATGTCAGGGCCCCCTCCCCAAAAAGTTTATTGAGTGAAAGTCGATCATTTAGTTCATTGTAAACCTAAATTTCCTCTTCAACTGTGAATTTGAAACCGATTTTGGAGTTCAAGCTTTCAGAATTAAGTTGAGAAATAAATTTAGCGGACAGTATAAATGGGGCGCAAAAGACAAGTTGCAGTTCAGCAAAATAAACTGCATTTGATAAACTGATGAACATTTCACGTTGCTTCACCATTGGTGTTGAAAGGTCATGAATATTAATGATTATTGTGTTGAGTTTTCATGTATTGACACTGAAAGCCCCAAATCTTGGCCTACAGTCTTGAAAATGTCATTTGTGCAAGTATAGTGTACAACAGATTTTAATTCCATTCAAACACAATGTTCCCACGGGGCCTTGGGTTCATGGAATGGCCTTGAATTCAACAAAGTGTGGTTCAAGTACTTGAAATCTGGGAAAATGGTCATGGGAACTTTGAAAATCCTTGAATTTTTGTGAAATAAAAACATGCCGACGATATCAGTAATTAACCCTTTACCCAATGACTCACCCACATCAGCCCGCGTAATATGGAAATTCAGCAGCTGAAGAAATAATTTTTTTACTTCAATCCAATGAGGGGTCACATAATATGGTTTTGTTGAATTTTTTTTTATATTTAAAAAAATTATTTTTAAAATAATTTTGATATTGTCTGTGTTGGGTAAAGGGTAAACAGTCTCCATCGTTGGGTACACTAGTGATCATATATTATCAAATATTATTTTTCCAAAAATTTCAACAAAATCATATGTGACCTCTCCTTGGAACAAGCTCATCATTCATGGTGGTAAGTAGGGCTGAAATGGCTCATTTTCACAACCGACTAACCGAGAGCTATAACCTGATAATATCCGGTTAACCGTAGCCATTATTTCACCAAATCTGGATAAAAACTATAGGAATGGGAAAGCAGTATTCTCAGAAACTATTCCGTAGTGTGTATACAAACGAATGTTGTCAAGTACTCCACAATCTTCGTTTGTATACATATTACGGAATAGTTTCTGCAGTTAATCAGTACTCACGGAAATTGCCGATCATCAGCGAAGTCTTGAATGCCAAAGTCGATTATTTCTCAATATATGCACCGCTGCTTGAAGGTGTAATCTATCCCAAAGGAGAAGCGGCAGATTTACTACGTTTTAACGGTGGAATGACGATCACTGTTGATATTTGGGATAACCGGTTGACGTTTTTTTTTAATCGGTTAGTTAGGTAACTGGTTTCAAAAACATAGGTTATGACCCCTCATTGGAATGAGCTCGTTGAGTTCGTTCCAATGAGGGGTCATAACCTATGTTTTGGAGACAAAAGATGAAAAAAATTAGTTACTCAAGAATTTTTTTTTTTGCAAGTGCTGTCTGCTCTTCATGTTAGGTAAAGGGTTAAATGAAGTATGTGGTCATTTTGGTAGTTCAGTAGTACTTGTTTTATTTCTGTCAGAAACCACATACTTTCAATATCACTCTGAATGGGAAGAGTTTTAGCTCACCAGACTGAAAGTCAAGGTGAGCTATTCTGATCACTTTCCATCCATCGTCCGTTGTGAATGTGTTTGGGTCTTTTTCTCCCAAATCACTGGCCACATTTTAAGGAAATTTCACATGAGTGGTGGTTATGTAGGGCCATTTCAGTTTTTCTTCAAATTGAGTTTCTGCTCATATTGATGAGGGGCTGGGGCCAAAATGCCCCAATTTTTTTTAAAATCTTGTTTTCATGAACCAGAGACTTGATATTTGGTATACAGCTTCCTTTTGAGGTGCAGACTCAAGTTTGTTCGAGGGTGCAATAATTGTCGTTACATGAGAGGCAAGAATTTTTGCCCTGCCCAAAAAATTCCTATTTTCCAAACCGAGAAGCTGATTTGAACCAAATTTGATATGAAGTATTAATGGGTCCCAAGTACTTGATTTATGCCAAAATATTTTTCAAAATGCCCCGTGGGAACCACAGGAGCTAAAAATTGAAAAAAATTCAAACGCCCATATCTCCAAAACTACAATGCACTGAGAATTCTTATTTGGTGTGAAGCTTCCTTAGGAATGGTCAAAAAAATTTGCTATCAGTTTTACCATAGGGTACTTTTTCTGGACTTTGAACAAATGCTGGGTCATTTTTAGCTTAACTTGACATAGTCAAGATAAGCTATTGCCATCATGCGTGCGGAAGTCTGTTAGTCTGTGAGTCTGTGACGTCTGTTCACATTTTCCTTTAGCATGGGCTACACCGCGCAGTTCTTGTCTGATCGTCACAAAATTTCATATGCAGGTTTGGGGTCATGTCTAGATGAGAACGTCCCCTTTTGGTCGCAATCGGGCAACCGGTATGGCTGCCCGAGCCCAAAACCCGAAAACCATTAGCACAGTGTACAGGTCGTATTTATGAAGGGATTTCATTGTAACTTGGTAGGATGCCTCTGTATAATGCCTAGATGAGAACGTCCCCTTTTGGGCTTGATCTATCAACCGTGATGGCTGCCCAAGCCCGAAACCCAAAAACTTTTAGCACAGACTGCAGGTCATGTTTAATGTGGAGGGATTCCATTGTAACTTGGTAGGATGACTCCTTATGATGTCTTGAAGAGAATTTCCCCATTTGGGCATGATATGCCAACCGTGACGACTGCCCGAGCCCAAAACCCGAAAACCTTTAGCACAGTCTACAGGTCATATTTATTGATGAATTTCATTGTAACTTGATGGGTTGACTTCATACAATGTCTAGATGAGAAAAGTCCCCTTTTGGACATGATTGGGCAACTGAGAAGGCTACAGGGGCCCGAAAACCTTTAGCACAGTCTAGAGGTCATATTTATAAGGGAATTCATTGTAACTTGGTAGGATGACTCCAAATAATGTCTAGATGAGAACGTCCTATTTTGATCGCGATCATGCAGCCTTAATTGGTGCCCCAGCCCAAAAACCTTTAGCATAGGCAAAAGGTCATATTTATGGAAGGATTTCATTGTAACCTGTTAGGTTGACTCCATATAATGCCTAGATGATGACATCCCCTTTTGGTCGTGATTGGTTAGTTGTGATGGCTACAAGTGCCCGAAGCCCGAAAACCTTGAGCACAGTCCACAGGTCACATTTATGAAGGGATTTCATTGTAACTTCTTAGGATCACTCCAGATGGTGCCCAGATGAGATTGTCCCCTATGGTTGCGATCATTCAACCATGATGGCTGCCCGAGCCCGAAGCCCGAAAACCTTTAGCACAGTCTATAGGTCATATTTATGAAGGGATTTCATTGTAACTTCTTAGGATCACTCCAGATGATGCCCAGATGAGATTGTCCCCTATGGTTGCGATCATTCAACCATGATGGCTGTCCAAGCCCGAAGCCTGAAAACCTTTAGCACAGTCTACAGGTCATATTTATTAATGGATTTCATTGTAACTTAGTAGGTTAACTTCATATAATGTCTAGATGAGAACGTCCCCTTTTGGACATGATTGGGCAACTGTGATGGCTAAAGGTGCCCGAAGCCCGAAAACCTTTAGCACAGTCTACAGGTCATATTTATGAGGGGATTTCATTATAACTTGTTAGGATGACTCCAAATAATGTCTAGATGAGAACGTCCCATTTTGATCGCGATCATTCAGCCTGTATGGGTGCCCGAGCCCAAAAACCTTTAGCATAGGTAAAAGGTCATATTTATTGAAAGATTTCATTGTAACCTATTAGGTTGACTCCATATAATGCCTAGATGATGACATCCCCTTTTTGTCGTGATTGGTCAGCTGTGATGGCTACAAGTGCCCGAAGCCCGAAAACCTTGAGCACAGTCTACAGGTCATATTTATGAATTATTCAGCCTTGATGGGTGCCCGAGCCCAAAAACCTTTAGCATAGGTAAAAGGTCATATTTATGGATAGTTTCATTGTAACTTGGAAGGTTGACTCCATTTTATGCCCAGATGAGAACATCCCCATTTGGTCTCGATTGGTCAACTTTGATGGCTACAAGAGTTGAAAGCTCAAAAACCTTTAGCACTGTCTACAGGTCATATTTTTGTTGGGATTTCATTGTAACTTGGTAGAATGACTCTAGATAATGTCTAAAGGCTGAAGGGTGCCCGAGCCCAAAAACCTTTAGCATAGGTAAAAGGTCATATTTATGGATAGATTTCAATGTAACTTGGAAGGTTGACTCCATATAATGCCCAGATGAGAACATCCCCATTTGGTCTCGATTGGTCAACTTTGATGGCTACAAGAGTTGAAAGCTCAAAAACCTTTAGCACTGTCTAGAGGTCATATTTTTGTTGGGATTTCATTGTAACTTGGTAGAATGACTCTAGATAATGTCTAGATGAGAACATCCCCTTTTGGTCATGATCATTCAGCCGTGATGGCTGCCCAAGTCCAAAAAACCTACAAACCTTTAGCAGTCTGCAGGTCGTATTTATTGAGGGATTTTGGTAGGATGACTCCAGATAATGTCTGGATGAGAATGCCCACTTTTGGTAACGATCATTCAGCCATGACGGCTGCCCGAACCCAAAATATGAAATCCTTTAGCACAGTCTATAGGTCGTAGGGATTTCATTGTAACTTGGTAGGTTAACTCCATATAATGTCTAGATGATAACGTCCCCTTTTGGTCACGATTGGTCAACTGTGACGGCTGCCCGAGCCCAAAAGCTGAAAACCTTGAGCATAGTCTCTAAATGTCTTATTTATGAAGGGATTTCATTTCAAGTTGGTAGGAGGACTCATTTTGGAATAATTTCACTGTATCTTGGTAACTTTCGTTGACATACATTAACCCTGAGGGCCACATACATTAACTGTGAGGGCCACATTAACCCACCCCTCAGTTCTTTAATACAGTAAGGAGTCGCTAACCTCTCACCCTGGTTTTGGTGGATAATTTGCAATTGTGTTGTGCTTATTTCGCTAATTATCACAAAATAGACTGCCTGGTTTTCTAATGATTCCTGCTTCAAATGACAGTGGAATTGTTACGGTGTGGAAATATTATTGGTATTGGTAACCGAAAGAAATCTGAGAATCAGCAACAATAACTATAAATTTAACTATTCTGAAATTTAATTTAAAAAAAATTAATATAAAAAAAAACGATACAAAGATCTTTAACACTAATTGGTTTACAGAAAATAAAAACAGTGGTACTTATCAATTATTGAATTAGTCCAAGTACAGTTTGACAGAATCCAGTAATCCAGTGGTGAAGAATCTTGTTAAGAAAGTTACCAGCTGGTAGTATTAAATCCAAGAAAGTCTCTTCCGAAACAGTATCCCATTGATTAGTAATAAAATTTTCACTTAGAAATTTCTGAAGTCTCCAATAAAATATAATAAAATGTTCCGCAAAATTCAAATGGAGTAAAAATCCAAGAAGTATTGGCGCCACAGGTAATTTCCAAATAATCCAGTAGAATCCTGGCTTTTCACAAAATAATATTCTGTTTCACAGAAAGTATAAATTCTCTTTTCCAAGACGAATAAATTCTCTTCAAAATTCTCTTTTGGAATCAATCTTCCAAATTCACAAAGAAGCACTGCTTCTATAATAAATGCACTGTTCTGAAACAATAATAATCTCCAATGGAAACAACTGAAGTGAGTCTCTGAAATGCTTTCTAAAAATGAGTTATTGAATTCTGTTGACAAACCTTTTTATAGTAACCAGATAGAACGTCCTAGAAGAATGTCCAAAGTTCTGTTTTCTATCAGTTTCTAGGTGATTCTGTCATAATTCAAGTAAACAAGGTCCTTGACCTACTTAAACAATCAACAGCTATATGTACAAAAGATTAGTGTAACAATGTAACAAAGATGTAAACAAAGGTCACTCAGTGCAAATGAGTCAGACCAGTCAGAATATGCAGAAAAAAAAAAAATCAATCTCGATATAATATGGGGGCTATATAACAGGAATCAAAGGAACACAAATCATATTTCTTGTGTTTTGAAAACTATAATTGAAGTAAGTCGTGTTATACGAATCACTTTAATATTGGTAACTCACTCCAGTGTTTTCACAATATCTCTCCTAATTTCGACTATAGAGGTTTGTTTTTGACTTTGATTTTGCCCAAGCATAGAAATTGGGCGAAGTGAGCGGTGCCGAGACAAAGATAATGCCAATTTCACTTCGCCCTCTTGGCTGATCCCTGCATTGATTCTATCTCAGCCATGACAAGCGATTGATGTTTTTGAAGGGAGACTGCTGCTGAATGGAATTTGAAAGTTTTCAATATTGCATCTTGGGATTTGTTATGTACACAAAATA
Source organism: Pictodentalium vernedei (assembly GCA_031216915.1). Classification (NCBI taxonomy): domain Eukaryota; kingdom Metazoa; phylum Mollusca; class Scaphopoda; order Dentaliida; family Dentaliidae; genus Pictodentalium; species Pictodentalium vernedei. The sequence goes on along the minus strand of CM062290.1, from coordinate 89,974,432 downwards.
CACATGGGAAAACGTGTTGATTATAACAACTGCGTATTGGGAATGCAGCATTAACTTGACCATTGATACCTGCAGTACTGCACGATTCCTTAATGTAAGTTCACATAGTATACAAACAATTCGCAATAAGTTTCAAAAACTTTAAATACTTACCTGGCATCCATTTAACAGGATATGTTCTATTTTAATTGAACCATTTTATTGTTGAGTAAAAAGCAGAACGGCGCAGCGTTATCTCTGAGCATGTGACAGTTTCATAGAATGTGCCAAAAGTCGTCTATTAACACAAAATTTTGTGTGAATGTTTATTACCATGGGATACATCACATATAATACAGGTTTTTTTCTCGTGCAGAAATTATGCAAATTAGATGAACTTTGATTTTTTCAGTGTTACTTACACACAGTAAGTACACATGTCAATACGGCTCGGGCTAGAGTCTGTATTTATGAACCGATCTTCACAAAACGTCTTGGGTACCTTTGTTATCACCTTGGGGCGAGAACGAGTGTTTCTGGGTGCGGTCCAAAATTCAAGATGGCTGCCAGTGGCCATTTTGTTTCGAAATTAGGTCTGATCAGTTTTTTGTACACAACTTCTATACGGCTCAGGCTAGAGGCCATATTTATGAACCGATCTTTATGAAACTTCTTGGATACCTTTGTTATCACCGTGGGATGAGAACGAGTGTTTTTGGGTGTGGTCCGAAATTCAAGATGGCCACCGGCAGCCATTTTGTACCAAAATTAGTGCAATCAGTCTTTTGTACAGAACTTCTGTATGAAAGTTCTGATTTGAATAAATTTTTGTATGAATGTTTAGTAACATGGAATACATCACATATAGTGCAAGTTTTTTTCTCGTGCAGAAATTATGCAAATTAGATGAACTTTGATTTATTCAGTGCTACTTATACACTGTAAGTGCACATGTCAATACGGCTCGGGCTAGAGGCTGTATTTATTGAAGGTGGTGTTTGAGCCTCTTTCTCCTAAACCACTGGCCACATTTTAATTAAATTTCATGTAAGTAGTGGTTATATAGGGGCATTTTGATTCTTATCCAAAATAGCTTTTGGCTCATATTGAGCAGAGGTGTGGGGGAAAAATGGCCAAATTTTTTGAAAATCTTCTAGTGAACCACCAGTAGCAGAGACTTGATATGCGGTATACAGAGTCCTTTTGAGGTTTAGAATCAAGTTTGTTCAAGAGAAGTTTGTCGGGCATTATTTGCCTTCGTAATGGGAGGGGCAAAAATTTTGGCCACGCCTAAAATTTCTATTTTCAGAACCGTGAGGTCGATTTGAACCAAATTTGATATGAGATGATAATGGGTCATAAGTAGTTGATTGATGCAAAAAAAAATGTTCTCATTGCCTCGTGGGAACCTCGGGAGCTAAAAATAGGAAAAACCTTAAAACTGCCATATCTCCAAAACTACACGGCACAGAGAATTCTTATTTTGTATAAAGCTTACTTTTATTCAGTAGAATAGAATGGTTAAAAAAATCCCTATCAGTTTGATGACAAGGTACTTTTTTCAGGACTTTGAAAAAGTGCTGAGTCAGCACTTTTTAACACTGTTGGCAATGGGAAAAAGATTAAAAAATCTTCTTCTCCAGATCCAGCAGGCAGAATCTTTTGATATTTGGTATGCAACATTGTAGGGTGGATCTGATTCAAGTTTGACACTTTCATTTGGTTTCCGTTCAATAACTTTAGTTTTCTTTTCTGTACAACGTTATAACTTCATACTGTGGTTGTATTTGAGATGTCGATCATTGGGATTGCATTTGGGGTCAATAGGTCAAAGTGAAGGTCACTTACTATAAATAGATTTTTGGTTCCATGCAATAACTTTAGTTTTCTTTTGTGTTGGAAGCTATAACTTCATTGTCTCCCGGAAAAATTTTTTTTTTGGGAGGCTATAGTACTGAGTGATGTCCGTCCATCCAAGATGTCCCCTCCATGCATTGAGACGTCTGTCCAACTGACTCTAAAAATTTTATAAAGTAAAGGTCACTCATTTAGGTCATTGTAACCCTATTTTTCATCCGACTTCAATTGTGAATTTGATACCTATTTTGAAGTTCAAGCTTTCAAAATTACACATAGAAATTAAATATATTGGACTGTATAAATGCGCAGCAAGTGGCAGGTTCCATTTCAGCAAAAGATAACGCATTTGATTAACTGATCATTTTACAAATACAGGGTTTCATCGTTGGTGTTGAAGAAAAGGTCATGAATATAATTAAATGTTCTGTTGACTTTCATGTATTGATACTGAAATCCCCATATCTCAGCCTACTGTCTTGAAAATGTTATTGGTGCACATATAGTTTACAATAGTTTTTTAGCTCACCTGAGCGAAGCTCAAGGGGAGCTTTACTAATCACTTTCTGTCCGTCGTCGTCCGTCCGGCGTTAACTTTACATTATCGACTTCTCCTCCTAAACCACTAGCCCAATTTTATTCAAATGTTGGCTAAATGTTTATTACCTAATGCCAATTCAGATTTGTTCAAATGAAGTTGCCCCTCCTCCTGGGTGGTGCCACGCCCCCAAGGGGCACCAAAATCTTTGTAAATCTTCTTCTCATGAACCAGCAGTAGCAGAGACTGGATATTTGGTGTGCAGCTTCCTTTTGAGGTGTAGACTCAGATTTGTTCAAGAGAAGTTTGTGGGGCTATACTTGGCGTTGTTATGAGAGGGGCAAAATTTTTTGCCCCACCCAAAATTTCTATTTTCCAAACCGAGAGGCTGATTTGAACCAAATTTCATGTGAGGGCTTATTGGGTCATGAGTACTTGATTTATGCAAAAAAAAATTTTCCCGCAGCCCCGTGGGAACCGCAGGAGCTAAAAATAGAAAAAATTTAAAACGCCCATATCTCCAAAACTGCACGGCACTGAGAATTTTTATTTGGTGTGCAGCTTCCTTAGGACCAACAGAAAGGATTGGTAAAAAAAAATTGCCATCGGTTTTATCATAGGGTACAGTTTTCGGGACTTTGAAAAAGTGCTGAGTCAGCACTTTTTAACAATGTAGGCAATGGGAAAAACATTAAAAAATCCAGATCCAGCAGGCAGAATCTTTTGATATTTGGTATGCAACATTGTAGGGTGGATCTGATTCAAGTTTGTTCAAATCGGCCCCCTGGGTTCATATTTGGGCTCAGTATAGGAGCCCGATTTCGAACTTAGTGCATTTCAGGCAAATTTCTTAAAAAATCTTCTTCTCCAGATCCAGCAGGCAGAATCTTTTGATATTTGGTATGCAACATTGTGGGGTGGATCTGATTCAAGTTTGTTCAAATCGGCCCCCTGGGTTTATATTTGGGCTCAGTATAGGAGCCCAAATTTGAACTTACTGCTTTTCAGGCAAATTTCTTAAAAAATCTTCTTCTCCAGATCCAGCAGGCAGAATCTTTTGATATTTGGTATGCAACGTTGCGGGGTAGATCTGATTCAAGTTTGTTCAAATCGGCCCCCTGGATACATATTTGGGCTTACTATAGAAGCCCGAATTCGAACTTAGTGCATTTCAGGCAAATTTCTTAAAAAATCTTCTTCTCCAGATCCAGCAGGCAGAATCTTTTCATATTTGGTAAGCAACATTGTGGGGTGGATCTGATTCAAGATTGTTCAAATCGGCCCCCTGGGTTAATATGTGGGCTCAGTATAGGAGCCCGATTTCGAACTTAGTGCATTTCAGGCAAATTTCTTAAAAAATCTTCTTCTCCAGATCCAGCAGGCAGAATCTTTTGATATTTGGTATGCAACATTGTAGGGTGGATCTGATTCAAGTTTGTTCAAATCGGCCCCCTGGGTTCATATTTGGGCTCAGTATAGGAGCCCGATTTCGAACTTAGTGCGTTTAGGCAAATTTCTTAAAAAATCTTCTTCTCCAGATCCAGAAGGCAGAATCTTTTGATATTTGGTATGCAACATTGTGGGGTGGATCTGATTCAAGTTTGTTCAAATCGGCTTCCTAGATTCATATTTGGGCTCACTATAGAAGCTCAAATTTGAACTTAGTGCATTTCATGCAAATTTCTTAAAAAATCTTCTTCTCCAGATCCAGCAGGCAGAATCTTTTCATATTTGGTAAGCAACATTGCGGGGTGGATCTGATTCAAGTTTGTTCAAATCGGCCCCCTGGGTTTATATTTGGGCTCAGTATAGGAGCCCAAATTTGAACTTAGTGCATTTCAAGCAAATTTATTAAAAAATCTTCTTCTCCAGATCGAGCAGGCAGAATCTTTTGATATTTGGTATGCAACATTGTGGGGTAGATCTGATTCAAGTTTGTTCAAATCGGCTTCCTAGATTCATATTTGGGCTCACTATAGAAGCTCGAATTCGAACTTAGTGCATTTCAGGCAAATTTCTTAAAAAATTTTCTTCTCCAGATCCAGCAGGCAGAATCTTTTGATATTTGGTATGCAACATTGTGGGATGGATCTGATGCAAATTTGGTTAAATCGGCTCCCTAGATTCATATTTGAGCTTACTATAGAAGCTCGAATTCGAACTTAGTGCATTTCAGGCAAATTTCTTAAAAAATCATCTTCTCCAGATCCAGCAGGCAGAATCTTTTGATATTTGGTATGCAACATTGCGGGGTGGATCTGATTCAAGTTTGTTCAAATCGGCCCCCTGGATTCATATTTGGGCTCACTATAGAAGCTCGAATTCAAACTTAGTGCATTTCGGGCAAATTTCTTCAAAAATCTTCTTCTCCAGATCCAGCAGGCAGAATCTTTTGATATTTGGTATGCAACATTGCGGGGTGGATCTGATTCAAGTTTGTTCAAATCGGCCCCCTGGATTCATATTTGGGCTCACTATAGAAGCTCGAATTCAAACTTAGTGCATTTCGGGCAAATTTCTTCAAAAATCTTCTTCTCCAGATCCAGCAGGCAGAATCTTTTGATATTTGGTATGCAACATTGCGGGGTGGATCTGATTCAAGTTTGTTCAAATCGGCCCCCTGGATTCATATTTGGGCTTAATATAGAAGCCCGAATTCGGACTTAGTGCATTTCAGGCAAATTTCTTAAAAAATCATCTTCTCCAGATCCAGCAGGCAGAATCTTTTGATATTTGGTATGCAACATTGCGGGGTGGATCTGATTCAAGTTTGTTCAAATCGGCCCCCTGGATTCATATTTGGGCTTACTATAGAAGCTCGAATTCGAACTTAGTGCATTTCAGGCAAATTTCTTAAAAAATCATCTTCTCCAGATCCAGCAGGCAGAATCTTTTGATATTTGGTATGCAACATTGCGGGGTGGATCTGATTCAAGTTTGTTCAAATCGGCCCCCTGGATTCATATTTGGGCTCACTATAGAAGCTCGAATTCAAACTTAGTGCATTTCGGGCAAATTTCTTCAAAAATCTTCTTCTCCAGATCCAGCAGGCAGAATCTTTTGATATTTGGTATGCAACATTGCGGGGTGGATCTGATTCAAGTTTGTTCAAATCGGCCCCCTGGATTCATATTTGGGCTCACTATAGAAGCTCGAATTCAAACTTAGTGCATTTCGGGCAAATTTATTAAAAAATCTTCTTCTCCAGATCCAGCAGGCAGAATCTTTTGATATTTGGTATGCAACATTGTGGGGTGGATCTGATTCAAGTTTGTTCAAATCGGCTTCCTAGATTCATATTTGGGCTCACTATAGAAGCTCGAATTCGAACTTAGTGCATTTCAGGCAAATTTCTTAAAAAATCATCTTCTCCAGATCCAGCAGGCAGAATCTTTTGATATTTGGTATGCAACATTGCGGGGTGGATCTGATTCAAGTTTGTTCAAATCGGCCCCCTGGATTCATATTTGGGCTCACTATAGAAGCTCGAATTCAAACTTAGTGCATTTCGGGCAAATTTCTTCAAAAATCTTCTTCTCCAGATCCAGCAGGCAGAATCTTTTGATATTTGGTATGCAACATTGCGGGGTGGATCTGATTCAAGTTTGTTCAAATCGGCCCCCTGGATTCATATTTGGGCTTAATATAGAAGCCCGAATTCGCACTTAGTGCATTTCGGGCAAATTTATTAAAAAATCTTCTTCTCCAGATCCAGCAGGCAGAATCTTTTGATATTTGGTATGCAACATTGTGGGGTGGATCTGATTCAAGTTTGTTCAAATCGGCTTCCTAGTTTCATATTTGGGCTCACTATAGAAGCTCGAATTCGAACTTAGTGCATTTCAGGCATATTTCTTAAAAAATCTTCTTCTCCAGATCCAGCTTCAGAATCTTTTCATATTTGGTAAGCAACATTGTGGGGTGGATCTGATTCAAGTTTGTTCAAATCGGCCCCCTGGGTTTATATTTGAGCTCCGTATAGGAGCCCAAATTTGAACTTAGTGCATTTCAGGCATATTTCTTAAAAAATCTTCTTCTCCAGATCCAGCAGGCAGAATCTTTTGATATTTGGTATGCAACATTGTGGGGTGGATCTGATTGTGATTCATGAACGTATTTATTTGTAAAGTTGATAGAATCTTAGACAAAATTTGCAGAAAAGATCTACTATAGAAGGGGTGGTATCCAGGGTGAACTGTTTACCCAAATCTAGCAGTACTAATGCATTATTCACACAAATCTCCGTTCAAATTTTATGACCCCTCATTGGAACACACGCATTCAGCTCATTCCAACAAAGGTCATATGCCATGTTTTCGAGACAAAGGAATAAAAATTTTAGTTAATTCATGAAATTTTTAGGCAACTGTTGTCTGTTATTCACATTGCTTCATGAAATTTCAGTACTTTTAGAAGTTACCTCAGTAATCAAGGGTTAATTCCCCTTAATTAAATGTCGCCTCTAAAAAACAACCACTTTGCATATCTTACCTTTTTACCAGCATAACTGCCAAAACTGGTCAGCATTCTTCGCAAAAATCGCTATTCAAATTTTAATTTTTGTCTCTTAAACATACATGTACTTATCGCTTGTAAATACCCCATTGGAATGAGCTTTTTGAGCTCATTCCAATGAGAGGTCGCACACCATGCTTTTTGACTCAAAAAAGCAATTTTTTTAGTTATTCCAGAATTTCGTACGTAAAACACAGCTTTATGACTTCACATTAAAATGAGCTCTCTAAGCTTGTTCCAATCAACATTCACGCACTATGTCTTTCACACAAAAAATAAAATTTTCCATTTATTCAGGAATTTTGTTTGCAAGAACACTCTTACCCCCCCCCCCCCCCCCCCCCCCCCCACACACACACAAACAGGCACACACACACACACAAACACAGACACACACATCTAAAAGTTTGTCAGCAAAAAAACAGTTACTTCAATTTTTAAATGCATTATAGGAACAACTTGCCTAATCAAATTTAAATACTTTTGCATCATTCTGTATCTAGAACAAACCATTTACCATATCTTTACGCAAAATTCTCCAGCATCATTCACAAAAAAACACCATTATTTATATATTCACATTTCTGTCTCAAAAATATACCTGATCTTCCCATACCCCTATTGGAATAAGCTGTTTGAGCTTGTTCCAATGATGATAAAAAAAACTAATATTTTGGAAAATTTGTGAAAATTTTTGTTTTCTTGCATGCAAATATATACATGTAGCACATGGAAGATATCCACAGTTGGGGAGAGATGTCCAAGGCTATCTCTTCACATTCCTTGTTTGTGCTTCATGCTAAACCAGTTTGTCTGCAGAGATAAATTTGCTTTATTAAAAATCATTGGAGATTGGCCACACACCAACGATTTTAAATAAAACTAATTTTAGGTAACAAATGTTGAACTTCAAACAAAATCTATCACTCAACCAGTTAATGTTGATGAGGCATGACATGGTGAAGGTGACCTAAAATACTTCTTAGAGTCACTTTGTCAGGTGAGCGATTAAGGCCACGTGGGGCCTCTTGTTTTCTGTTCCATTCAAACGTATACATAGAAATTATTGGCAATGGCCAGCAGATATGTGGATATTGCATTGAAGTGAAGTGTGTGGCCATTTTGGTAATTCAATATTTGTTTTATTTTTATCCCCAAAACATGTGGCGCTTTCAAACTCACGCTGAATGGGACAATTTTTATCATTGGGCATTTCATGGAAAGTTTATTTAATATGCAAATACAATTATACTCTGAGGCCAAAAAAGTGACAGCATTCAAGATTGTGCAGTTGAATAGCCGAGTGTGTGTCCCGACTGTCGGTTGTCCCACATTCGGGTGAGTTGGTGATTTTAAATAACCAACACCGAGTTGTATTTTTGTTTAACCTCCCAACACTGTTTTCAACTGCTGAGCAAATGTGGTAATGAATACAGAGTATTCAGGAGAACCTTGATAGTGGTTTCCAGCCCTCAACCAGTTAATGAGGGGAATGCAGCTGTTTACCAGCCAAAAAATATGCTGACAGTATGCCTGACAAAATATTTAGATATCAGTAATAGAATTCCAGTAGTTGCTGATGTTTAATCGGACATCTTATAACTTGTACACTCTTTTCTTTGCAGTAATGAAAATAGAAAATAACAGAGTAACATAAATAACGTGTCTGGATTTGAAGAAGAGTACAAAACACAGTGAGTATTCTTAGGATGGATCTGATTCAAGTTTGTTCAAATCGGCCCCCTGGGTTCATATTGGGGCTCAGTATAGGAGCCCAATTTCGAACTTAGTGCATTTCAGGCAAATTTCTTCTAAAATCTTCTTCTCCAGATCCAGCAGGCAGAATCTTTTGATATTTGGTATGCAACATTGTGGGGTGGATCTGATTCAAGTTTGCTCAAATCGGCTCCCTACATTCATATTTGGGCTCACTATAGAAGCTCGAATTCGAACTTAGTGCATTTCAGGCAAATTTCTTCAAAAATCTTCTCTAGATCCAGCAGGCAGAATCTTTTGATATTTGGTATGCAACATTGTGGGGTGGATCTGATTCAAGTTTGTTCAAATCGGCCCCCTTGGTTTATATTTGGGCTCAGTATAGGAGCCCAAATTTGAACTTAGTGCATTTCAGGCAAATTTCTTTGAAAATCTTCTTCTCAAGATCCAGCAGGCAGAATCTTTTGATATTTGGTATGCAACATTGTGGGGTGGATCTGATTCAAGTTTGTTTAAATCAGCCCCCTGGATTCATATTTGGGCTCACTATAAAAGCTCGAATTCGAACTTAGTGCATTTCAGGCAAATTTCTTAAAAAATCTTCTTCTCCAGATTCAGCAGGTAGAATCTTTTGATATTTGGTATGCAACATTGTGGGGTGTATATGATTCAAGTTTGTTCAAATCGGCCCCCTGGGTTCATATTTGGGCTCAGTATAGGAGCCCAATTTGAACTTAGTGCATTTCAGGCAAATTTCTTTAAAAATCTTCTTCTCCAGATCCAGCAGGCAGAATCTTTTGATATTGGGTATGCAGCATGCTTAGTGGGGTTAGATTCAAGTTTGTTCAACCCATGTCTCTAGGTCCATATTTGGGCTCACTGTGGGAGCTTGAATTGTAACTTAGTTCAAAATGAGGAATTTTCTTAAAAAATCTTCTTCTTCAGATCCAGCAGTCGGAATGTTTTGATATTTGGTGTGTAGCATCCTTAGGGGGTGAGATTCAAGTTTGTTAAAATCAAGTCCCTGGGTCCATATTTGGGCTCCCTGTGGGAGCCAGAATTATAACTTAGTCAATATGAGGAATTTTTCTTTAAAATCTTCTTCAGATTTAGCTGTCGGAATGTTTTGATATTTGGCATGCAGCATCCTTAGGGGATGGGATTCAAGTTTGTTCAAGCCAAGTCCCTGGGTTCATATTTGGGCTCACTGTGGGAGCCCGAATTATAACTTAGTCAATATGAGGAATTTTCTTTAAAAATCTTCTTCTTCAGATCCAGCAGATGAATGCTTTTGATATTTGGTATGCAACATCCTTCGGGGGGTAAGATTCAAGTTTGTTCAAGCCATGGCCCTAGTTCCATAAAATTTGCCTCTCATAACTTCATTCTTTTGTAGTGTTGATGAACCATGTCCAACGGAATGTGACCCCAAATACTTCTTTGAACCACTTTGGCCGGTGAGCCATTAAGGCTCCTTGGGGCCTCTTGTTTTAATATCTTTTTTCTGTTCTCTACTAAGACAAATGTCACAAACAGTTACACGTTTACGTCTACTTATTTCTTGAAAATCTGGCGGGAATATGTTGCGAGTCATGAAGGGGTGTGTTAAAAAATTATATGTCCCATTGTCTGAAAGGGGAGCTGGACGTTTCGTGCTTGTGCGTTTCAGAGCGTTTCGTACACAAACCATTTAGGATGTTTCGTACACAAACCATTTAGGACGTTTCGTACACAAGCTGGGAGCGTGTTGTACACTTGGTTATGACTGTCTCTTGAGCCAAGTAAAGATAACAACCCATGAGTAAAAATAACAAATTTATTGCAATAACATATTTATATAAATACATGAACAAAACATGCTGGAATGATACAAATATAAAGTTCTACAAAGATTAGTCTGACTTTGTGCAGTATACAAATAGAACATACTGGAAAATATTTAGTATAATTATAAGTAGGCCTATGCTAAGGCTGGGGCTTAGGACTTTGAATTCCCAAGTCGCCTCCTTAGCATGGGTGGTGTCATCCTTTCATGACGTCTCAGTAAGTTGTCTTACTGAACCCCCTGCACACAGGTGTCAAAATATCCAGATTTGAATTAACCATTTTTCCCCACAATGCAACTGGGAATTAAACCAATTCAATCTTGTTTGACAGAGCTCATTGAGCTCTGCAAGCAAGATTGAATTGGTTAAATTTCTAGTTGCATTATGGGAAATATTTGCACCCTGAACTTTAGATATTTCAACATCAGTGTGCAGGGAGTTAAACTAGGGGTACGGTGAAGTGGAGGAGGGGAGTCCCTGCATCATGATATACTGGGTATTTAACATTGCAGTAATAAAAAATTAATCATTTTAATGTGTTCATGTGCTAATTATGACTCCAGTGTAATAACAATGCTGTGATTACATATCATAACTGATCAAAGCTGATTAATCATCAATGAGCTCACATCATAATGTTTTGATTTTTCATCAAATAAAGATGTTTTTACAATCTGCGGTTCATTTTATTTCCTAATATTTTCAAATGTACGACATATTGTGGTGGTGTTGGACTATTAAATTCTGTTCCGTGATATTTCAAATGTGGATTTTTTTATATTCGGTTATAATACCTTAACAAAAGTAAGTAGTCTATACAAAACAGTCAGTGTACGAAATGCCTGTGTACGAAATTACAATAATCCATCCGAGAGCCCCTCGTTGTCAGACATTAATCATTGAAAAACAAATTTTAAAATGCAAGATTTTAAAATAGGTTTTTTTATGACATACGTTCATGCTTTTAAACAGTTCAATAAAATCAAAACATAGTTTTTCTGAAACACGTTTGTAAAGAATCAAACAGTCAATTTATTTTGGAAGCTCCATTACTTGCACTGGGGGATTTTTTCAGCATTATAATATGCAATTAACAACGCCTCACCAAAGAGAAGAATGTCAAATTTGTCTGTAGAAGACTATGTTACATTGACAGGCACATGCTCACTGTTGCCCACGCAGAAAACAATCTGCAGTGCACTCGACTGTTGGCAGTTTGTTACAAACATTTATCCGCTGCCTGACAGCCCAACCGACCGAAATAACTGTTCATGGAACGTTCTAAAACCTAAACCCTTTCATGTTAGATCGATTACATATCTTTGCAAATCGACAAATGTTTGGCAGCTTTGACAATGCTTACATCAGCAAAAGAATTCTAATGTATCACGGTCAGATACTACTCATTTTCCCGATGCTATCCCATAAACTATAGGTATAGCGGTTATCCGGTTGACAGCTTTTCCAACTGGTTACGCAAATAACTGGTTGCAAACCAGTTATCTGGCTAACCATTTCAGCACTACTGTTGTCATGGTTTGAAAAACGATCATTTATGTGTAAAGTTTTTTTCCATCTGTCCTAGCATCCATCCAAACTTATTTTGGTTTCCGTACAATAACTTCAGTGATCTTCTTCACGTTTGTTATGTAAGTCATTTATAAGGGAGATTGAGTTAAAAGACTGGCATGGAGATATTTGGTTACAATCACTGACACCATATCTGACAATTTAGAGGCTGGGTAACTTGTGGCTATAATTCTAAAGCTTTGCATATTTATGAAACTTCAAACAATCACCAATCATTTTGCCAATGTAAGATTTCTGAGAATTTGTTCCTCATGAGAACAAAACAAGCATTGGCATGTCTGTCCACACCGCAATTTCCCTGTCTTCATGATACAGAAAATTACCTCCTGTTGGAAGCAAATGTTACCCCAGAATCTCTCTTAAGAGAAAGACATAACAACAATGTCATGTCACACAGTGCCTCCTGAATATTGCCCAGTCCTGCTTAATTGAGAACCCTAGCTCCACCAATGATCCGGGGGCCTCCCCGGGCAAGTTCTAAAAATTCAGTGCCCTGAGGGCTTTTTGGCTTCAGATTCAAAACTTGGACATATAGGTCTAGGTCATGCTAGTGAAGCTAGGCCCACATGTTTGTGGTTGTGGCAACGAATAAAGGGTTTTGGGGTCCACTGCTTATTTCTACCGGAATATGTTTGTGGGAGCGAAAATTAATACAGGAACTTATTGACAACAGCACATGTATGCTCTTACGTACAAAATTGAATCTGTCGCTGAGAATTCCATCGGCATCAGACTGAAAATGTCGGTATTGGCGTTCAAATTATGAGACTCACAGACCCATAAAAAATGGTTCCATATCTTTCTTCTTTCTCTTTTTCGGTTTTTCTTTTGTATTTCTTTTCAAATTTCTTCTTCCTCCCTCAATTACTTTGCCATTTCACCTACCTACTCCAGAACACTCCCAATGGGTGGTCCAGCTCTGTCAGCAATGATGGGACGATTTTAACTAAATTTGGTAGGCGATACCATTGGGTACTTCATTAGAGCAAAACAAATTGAAACACTTCCGGTTTTCCAAACTTCATGGAACAGAGCATTGTAATTTGGTTTGAAGCATCCTTGGGACCAGTAGATTTGAACCGGAGAACCTATCAAATCTTAGTTAAGTGCCTATATAATCCCAAAACTTTCATCCATTATTTGTAGTGCGCCATTACACTGTACTTCCCAATACGCACTTCTCTTCCTCCTGAAGCCTTAGGTTTAGCTGTAATTTAATACCCAGTACTTCCTAGTACACACTGCTCTCTCTCCTGGAAAGTAACTGTTTTTTCGGTTCTTCATTATAAGGTACACTCATTGATAAACTTTTATAGTAGTGCACCAATAGGTTCTTGTCAGATAACCGAAGTTAAGCAACATCGAGCCCGGTTAGTCCTTTGATGGGTGACCGTCTGGGCGATCGATTCAAACTCCCACGTTGTGTCTTTGGGCAAGGCACCTAACCCTGATTGTCTACATGGGGGCTCGATGGCGCCGTGTATGAAGGCTTACTGCATGTCGATGGTACGCATGTCTTCAATCAATCTAACCCTGCCTGTGCAGCAATGCGGAGTTACGATGTTGGGGAGCTTGCAGCTGCTCGGTGGTACTCTCCGGGTACTCCAGCTTTCTCCATCCGTAAAACTGTCACGGTCATGATTAGCCATTGTGCATAAGTTTTTTTACGCCAATAAATAAATAATAATAAATAGCGCACCAATACTATGTACTTCCTAGTACACACTACTTTTCCTCCTCAGGCTTTACCAGTTTTAGCAGTAATTTAATAACCAGTACTTAGTACGTCCACAATTTCCTTTGGCAAACCTCACAGGTCGCATTTATGATCAGATCGCTTTGAAACTTGGTATGCTTGTTTGGGGTGACCACTAGATGGGAGCTATCGATTTTTAGCTTAACTTGACAAAGTCAAGATAAGCTATTGCCATCACGCGTGTGAAAGTCTGTTAGTCTGTGAGTCTGTTCACATTTTCCCTTAGCACAGGCTACACCCCGCAGTTCTTGTCTGATCGGCACGAAATTTCATATGCAGGTTTGGGGTCATGTCTAGATGAGAACTTCCCCTTTTGGTCGCGATCTGTGAACCGTGACGACTGCCTGAGCCCAAAACCCGAAAACCTTTAGCACAGTCTGCAGGTCATATTTATTGAGGGATTTTATTGTAACTTGGTAGGTTGACTTCTTATAATGTCTAGATGAGAACATCCCCTTTTGGACGTGATTGGGCAACTGTGACGGCTACAGGGGCCCGAAGCCCGAAAACCTTTAGCACAGTCTACAGGTCATATTGATGAAGGGATTTCATTGTAACTTGGTAGAATGACTCCAAATAATGTCTAGATGATTGCATCCCCTTTTGGTTGCGATTATTCAGCCTTGATGGCTACCCGAACCCAAAAACCTTTAGCATAGTCCATAGGTCATATTAATGAAGAGATTTCATTGTAGCCTCCTGGTAGGTCGACTTCATATAATATCTAGATGAGAACGTCCCCTTTTGGTCGCGATCATTCAGCCTTGATGGCTGCTCGAGCCCAAAACCCCAAAACCTTGAGCATAGTCTATAAGTCTTATTTATGGAAGGATTTTATTGTGACCTGTTCGTTTGACTCCATATAATGCCTAGATGATGACATCCCCTTTTGGTCCTGATTGATCAGCTGTGACGGTTCAGGGGCCCAAAGCTCAAAAACCTTTAGCACAGTCTAGAGGTCATATTTATGAAGGGATTTCATTGTAACGTGGTAAGATGACGCCAAATAATGTCTAGATGAGAATGTCACCTTTTGGTCACGATCATCCGGCCTTGATGGCTGCCGGAGCCCAAAACCTAAAAACCTTTAGCACAGTCTATAGGTCGTTTTTATGTGAGGATTTCATTGTAACCTATTAGTTTGACTCCATATACTGCCTAGATGATGACCTCCCCTTTTGGTCAGGATTGGTCAACTGTGACTGCTTCAGGGGCCCAAAGCCTGAAAACCTTGAGCACAGTCTACAGGTCATATTTATGAAGTGATCTCATTGTAACTTTGTATGATCACTCCAGATGATACCCAGATTACAACGTCCCCTTTTGGTTACGATCATTCAACCATGATGGCTTCCCGAGCCCAAAACCGAAAATAGAATGACTCGGTATAATGTTGAAATGAGGACGTCCCCTTTTAGTAGCAATTGGTGAACCGTCATGACTACACAGGCCTGAAGCCTGAAAACCTTTAGCACAGTCTACAGGCCATAGTTAGAGAGCGGTGGCTCAGTGGTAAACTGTTGGTCTTCTATGCTAGAGGTCCCTAGTTCGATCCCCGTCTGGGACGACCTGCGATGTGTCCTTGGGCAAGGCACTTTATCCTGATTGCCTACATGAGGGCACAATGACGCTGTGTACTAAGGCGTAGTGCACATTGATGGTGCACATGTCTTCAACCGCTGTAACCCTGCTTGAGCTGAGCTTGAACAGAGTTAGAATGTTAAGGAGCTGACAGTTGCTTGTTGATGCTCGGCGGTTCTCTCCGGGTACTCCGGCTTCCTCCTCCTGTAAAACTGTCAGGGTCACTATTAGTCATTGTGCATAAGTATGTGACCTTAAACACCAATACATTATAATAATGAACAGGCCATATTTATGAAGGGATTTCAGTATATTGATAGGATGACTCATTTTGGAATAATTTCACTGTAACTTGGTAACTTTTGTTGACATACGTTAACATACGTTAACTGAGGGCCACATACATTAACTGTGAGGTCATATTAACCACCCCTCTGCCCTTCAGTACAGTGTACGCCTCATATTATTTTTATGAAAAACATGGCATACAGGGAACAGAAACAAAACACACAGACAAGTTAAGCTACAGTGTCATTGACACTTTCATCTTCAATTTCCGTCAAAAAATGTTGCCGCGGCCAACGTTCTTCGAACTTAGTTTAGTGAGACCACAATATTTCCCTTTGGCACACCCTACAGGGCACATCTATGATTGGATTGCTTTGAAACCAGGCATGCTTATTTTGGGTGACATCTAGATGGGAGCTATCGATTTTCTTCCATTTCCGTCAAAAAATGTTGCCGCGGTCAACATTCATAGAACTTAATTTAGTCAGACCTCAGTATTTCCCTTTGGCACACTCTACAGGGCACATTTATGATCAGTTTGCTTTGAAGCCTGGCATGCTTGCTTGGGGTGACATCTAGATAGGAGCTATCGATTTTCTTCCATTTCCGTCAAAAAATGTTGCCGCAGTCAACTTTCTTAGAACTTAGTTTAGTCAGACCTCAATATTTCCCTTTGGCACACCCTACAGGGCACATTTGCGACTGGATTGCTTTGAAACCTGGCTTGCGTGTTTGGGGTGACCTGTAGATGGGATCTATCGATTTTCTTCCATTTCCGTCCGTCAAAAAATGTTGCCGGTGGCAACAATCTTTGAACTTAGTTTAGTCAGGGCACATTTATGATCAGATCGGTTTGAAACTTTGTATGCTTGTTTGGGGTTACCTCTAGATGGGAGGTATCGATTTTCTTCGATTTCCATCAAAAAATGTTGCCACTGGCAGTGACCTTTGATGAACATGGTAAAAAGTTAGCGCAGTTAAGCATCAATAGTTCCCTTTGACACTCCCTGCAGGACACATTTATGATTGGATCACTTGCAAACTTGGTGTGCTTGTTTGGGGTGACATCTATATGGGAGCCGTCGATTTTCTTCCATTTCTGTCAAAAAATATTGCTGCTGACCTTTGAACTTAGTTTAGTCAGACCTCAATATTTCCTTTTAACACACCCTTCAGGGCACATTTATGATCGGATCACTTTGAAACTTGGTATGTGTGTTCGGGGTGACCTCTAGATGTGAGTTGTTGCTTTTTTTCATTTCCATAAAAAATTATTGTCGTTATCACCAGCCTTTGAACTTAACTGCATTTGTGCATCAACTTATCCCTTTTGCACTCTCTGCAGAGTATATTTATGAATTTCCATTAAAAAAAAAAAAAAAAAAAACATTTCCACAAGCAATGACCTTCTACTTAGTGCATTTGTGCATTAACATCTTCCTTTGGCATGCTTCAGAGGGCACATTCATTATCAGGTTGTTTTGAAACTTTGTACACTTATGCAGGGCGACAAAGACAGGAGCTATTGATTTTCTTTTCATTTCCATCAAAAACTGTTGCTGTTAGCAACAATCTCAGAATTTATTGCTTTTGTGCATCAACATTCTTTGACATGACCTACAGACCACATTTATCATTTGATTGTTTTTGAACTTGGTGTGCTCATTAGGCAAGACCTTTAGATCAGAGCTATTGATTAGCATTCATTTCTGTGAAAAAAAGTTGCTATTTACAATAGCCTCTGAACATACCGCATTTGTGTGTCAACATTCTCCTTTAGCCAGTGTTACAGTTTACATTTAAAAATGCATGGATTACTCGGACGTTGTGCACACACAATGCTGTTTTGTTGAAATTTCATCAAATAACATTGGTACCAATGATCTTCTATTTTGCCATTTCATTTATAACTTACCAAGTTCAAGTTTGTCAAGTTGAGCTACAGTGTCATTGACAATTTCATTTCAGTTTCTTGCCACAAGGCACATCCATTTCGTTATCTGAGAGTTTCCGTCTCTTAATTTGTTATCCAATAAATCCACAATATAGCATTGTATTGACACCATTCATACACCCAAACATAAATAGTTCAAACCGCCATCAGTATTTAACCTTTTTATGTGTACCCATACTATATATGGTACACATAATGCCGGCATCCAGGGTGACCATCCTTTGTCTGTCCGTCTGTCTGTCCGTCCATCCATCTGTCCGTCCGGCGTACGTATCCATTTCTTTGGCATTCGATAACTTGAAAAATATTGCTTGGATTGTCAAGTTACTTTATATTTGTGTTCTAAGGCTTCCACGTTTAGACAAAATTGTAAACGTTTAAACGACTGTCTGTAAACGAAACGTAAACGTTTACACGTACTAACAATGCAAGTAGTCAATATTGGATAGAAGTGTGTAATAATACACAGTATGTCAATAAGTTCATCATATCTTTGCGTACAGGGCATACAATTTATGTTATTGAGACAGACGATTCACAGTTCGTCCAAAAACGACGTAGACCGTACTAGACGAACGATCACAGCATGCAGATGCCGAAGGCAAAGTCGCTCAGTCTATGGGGGTGGGGGGGGGGGGGGGGGTCTGGGGGATTCTCCCCCAGGTAAATTTTGAAATTTATGGGGGTCACTGAGCTCATTCTGGTGGGTTCGTGGTGAAATTCCTTGTGTTTTTTCAAACAGTAATGTTGGAGCGTGTTGCCATGGCACACAATAATGACAATACCGGACTTGAGAGTGGAATGCAATGTCGCAAAAATAAACAAAGTCTACAAACCATGCAGGGGAATCCAAATTTTCAAACACCGCAAGTGCCAGTCTGTCTGTCAAACTCCATAAATTGATCCTAAGATCATCCCATGTGTGAATAATAAATTAATAATCCATGTCAGGTGAACGAAATCATCGAGAACAATTGTGTATCACTTTGGGAATATACATGTAAATCCGAATAAACTGAAACATCCCACACATGTTTCGAAGGAAACACCAAAGATAAGCACGTGCCATGTGGCTCACGTGACTGTGTCACATATGATATCACATGATTTGAAGATGATTTTGTTCGGTTACTGTGGTGGCGGCGCCAGACGAAACCAGTACACAGTTTTTCTGAAGCATTATCAAAATATTGCATTGCAAAGTTGGAAATTTTTTTTTGTTTCTTTGACTTTCTGCATTAATCTGCAATTTTGAAATTACTCTATTAAAACTTCATTCCGTGTACACGTTTACCAGAACTGTAAACGTTTAATGCCCATAAGCGAAACGTTCACGTTTACACGTGTAAACGTGGAAGCCTTATTGTGTTCAGGTTACTGATGTGCCGAGCTGTATAGTTTTTGGTGTAAATCTGTTATTTTGATCCTGAAATATTAACCCTTTATCCTTCAAATTGAAAATTTCTCTAATCCCTTTGGCATTCGATAACTTGAAAAATATTGCTTGGAGTGTCAAGTTACTTTATATTTGTGTTCAGGTTACTGATGTATCGAGCTGTATAGTTTTTGGTGTAAATCTGATAATTTAATCCTGAGATATTAACCCTTTATCCTTCAAATTGAAAATTCCTCCAATCCCTTTGGCATTCGATGACTTGAAAAATATTGCTTGGATTGTCAAGATACTTTATATTTGTGTTCAGGTTACTGATGTACCGAGCTGTATAGTTTTTGGTGTAAATATGTTATTTTAATCCTGAGATATTAACCCTTTATCCTTCAAATTGAAAATTCCTCCAATCCCTTTGGCATTTGATAACTTGAATAATATTGCTTGGATTGTCAAGTTACTTTATATTTGTGTTCAGGTTACTGATGTGCTGAGCTGTATAGTTTTTGGTGTTAATCTGATAATTTGACCATGAGATATTAACCCTTTATCCTTCAAGTTGAAAATTCCTCCAATCCCTTTGGCATGAGATAACACAAAAAATATCAATCCGATTGTCGTGTTACTTTATATATTTATTCAGGTTACTGATGTGCTGTGCTGTATAGTTTTTTTTTATGTAAATCTGATAATTTGATCCGGAGATATTAACCCTTTATCCATCAAATTAGACACTCCTCCAATCCATTTCTATATGTACCCATACCTTGTATGGTGTACATAATGTCGGCATCCGTGGTGGCCCTCCGTCATACAGCTTTCTACTAGTTACGCGTATGGGTACGCATCTGACGATTTCATCGGCCTATTTTTTTACCATATACCCACATTCATTATATCCCTACGAGAGGACCTTCTTACCTCTCATTGGTTTGAAAAGCCTGGTTTAGGCGAAACTAGTTACCCTTCAAGCAGGTATTACTTAGGGACGAATGTTAAAGGACATCACATAGTACCAGCGCCGGTATCTATTTATTCCAAAATGAATAAACTCAACCCAAGTGTCCACACCCATTTAAGACGGCACATAAATAATACCAGATCCCTGTTGCAGAAAGGCGCCTGCATTCTATCTCTCCTCCATATTATGAACAATATAACCTAACCACTGTTGTGCCCAATGAGATTTATCAGCCAAAACTTTCTTTACTTCTACCACATCGACCAAAGAGGGTTAACTGTCATCTTTTTCCCTCCCTTTCCAACAAACCCAAAACAGAAACCCTAAGTACGGTGCCAGTCAATGAAACCCTAGGGTTGAAGTCTCAACTCCGACTTAGCCCAATGCAATAGTCAGCTCTTCAAGCCCAAATTACCTAACTCAAACCACCAGATTGACCATTTGCTATCCCAGCTGCTCACATACAGTTAATTATATCCCACAAAGACCTAACAGAAACCCAAATAGATAGAGTCGCACTGAAACGACCCGTCATAAAAATAAAATACAGTGCCAAGGCTTAAACAAATAGAATATACACAACCCCACACTGACCCAAATGGCTAACTGAGAAAACAAATATATCACCAATTTATCCAAATACTTCCCTGCGGGAACCCCGGGAAGTGAAGCAGTGCCTGTTCACTGCGGTAAACAAGCTCTGTTTTACTGGTAAAATAGGACCCAGTCACCAATGCTTGGGACGTGCTCACCCCTGGTCTTGAGTTGATACTCGTGTTGTGGTCATGATAAGCCATTGTGCAAAAATATGTGCCCTTAAACACCAATAAATATATATATCCAAATACCTCCCAAGTAACCGTGAAAAAATTGCCTAAGGAAAAGAGTTAAGATTCATTCCCGAGCACCCCCACTCCCCGTGTCATTTCCAAAAGGATATCAAATTGTTATGCAACTGCATGTACCTCAGAATCCATGTGCCTCCCCTGCCCAGGGGGATATTTCACTCATAGCCCCACACCCACAAACACGCACTTTAATTAGTCCCCTACTGGCATCGCCGGAGGGAACTATAGGCTTGCACTCTGTCCATCCGTCATTCACACTTTAGTTTTCCGGACTTTTTAGTCTAGTTTTGACGAAGTCAAACTGGACTTCTAGTTTGATGAAGTGGCGGCGGGCGTAAACAATTGGTTTCCGGACAATAACTTTAGTTCTATTTGATGCACCTTTACCAAAATTATACCAGAGGTTACCCTATAGGAAAGGAAGACACCTATTGATTTCGGAGTCTGGGACTCCAAGGTCAAGGTCACTGTTACTATAAATATTTTTTATGACAAATTGGTTCCGGGCAATAACTTTAGTTCTATTTGATGCACCTTTACCAAAATTATACCAGAGGTTACCCTATAGGAAAGGAAGACACCTATTGATTTCGGAGTCTGGGACTCCAAGGTCAAGGTCACTGTTACTATAAATATTTTTTATGACAAATTGGTTCCGGGCAATAACTTTAGTTCTATTTGACGCACCTTTACCAAACTTATACCAGAGGTTACCCTATAGGAAGGGAAGACACCTATTGATTCCAGAGTCTGGGACTCCAAGGTCAAGGTCACTGTTATTATAAATAGAATATTTTGTGACAAATTGGTTTCCGGGCAATAACTTTAGTTCTATTCTGTGTATCTTCACCAAACTTATACCAGAGGTTACCCTATAGGAAGGGAAGACACCTATCGATTTTGGAATCTGGGGCCCCAAGGTCACTGTTACTATCAATAGAATATTTTGTGACAAATTGGTTTCCAGGCAATAACTTTAGTTCTATTTGACGCACCTTTACCAAACTTATACCAGAGGTTACCCTATAGGAAGGGAAGACACCTATTGATTTCGGAGTCCGGGACTCCAAGGTCAAGGTCACTGTTGCTACAAATAGAATATTTTGTGACAAATTGGTTTCTGGGCAATAACTTCTGTTCTGTGTGAAGCACCTAAATCAGATTTTTGCGCAGAACTTCCATAGGAAAGCGCTGATTTGAATAATTTTTTGTATGAATGTTTAGTACCATGGGATACACCACATATAATACGGGTTTTTTTCTCGTACGTGAATTATGCAAATTAGACTAACTTTGATGTATTTAGTGTTACTTTCAGCACTGTAAGTGCAAATGCCAATACGGCTCGGGCTAGAGGCCGTATTTATAAACCGATCTTTATGAAACTTCTTGGGCACCTTTGGTATCACCGTGGGACGAGAACGAGTGTTTTTGGGTGCGGTCCGAAATTCAAGATGGCCGATGGCAGCCATTTTGTACAAAGTTAGGTGCAATCAGATTTTTGCACAGAACTTCCATATGAAAGCGCTGATTTGAAAAAAATATTTTGTGAATGTTTAGTACCATGGGATACATCACATATAATACAGGTTTTTTTCTCGTGCAGAAATTATGCAAATTAGATGAACTTTGATTTTTAGCTCAACTTTGACGAAGTCAAATTTGAGCTATTGTCATGGCCCGTCGTCCGTCCGTCCGTCCGTCTGTCCATATGTCAACAATTGGCTATGGCTCGGGCTAGAGGTCGTATTTATGAACCGATCTTTATGAAACTTCTTGGGTACCTTTGTTATGACCGTGGGACGAGAACGAGTGTTTTTGGGTGCAGTCCAAACTTCAAGATGGCTGCCAGCCGCCATTTTGTACCGATGATGCAGAAATCTGTTTTTTGTACAGAACTTCCATATGAAAGCTCTGATTTGAATAATTTTTTGTATGAATGTTTCGTACCATGGGGTACATCACATATAATACGGGTTTTTTTCTCGTGCGTAAATTGTGCAAATTAGACTAATTTTGATGTTTTTTGGTGTTAATTTCAGCACTGCCAGTGCAAATGCCAATACAGCTCGGGCTAGAGGCCGTATTTATGAACCGATCTTTACGAAACTTCTTGGGTACCTTTGGTATCACCGTGGGGCGAGAACGAGTGTTTTTGGGTCCGGTCCGAAATTCAAGATGGCCGATGGCAGCCATTTTGTACAAAATTAGGTGCAATCAGTTTTTTGCACAGAACTTCCATATGAAAGCGCTGATTTGAATAATTTTTTTGTGTGAATGTTTAGTACCATAGGATACATCACATATAATACGGGTTTTTTTCTCGTGCAGAAATTATGCAAATTAGATGAACTTTGATATTTCAGTGCGACTTACACACATTAAGTACACATGTCAATACGGCTCAGACTTGAGTCTGTATTTATGAACTGATCTTCACGAAATGTCTTGGGTACCTTTGTTATCACCTTGGGATGAGAACGAGTGTTTCTGGGTGCGGTCTAAAATTCAAGATGGCTGCCAGTGGCCATTTTGTACCGAAATTAGGTCTAATCAGTTTTTTGTACACAACTTCTATACAGCTCAGACTAGAGGACATATTTATGAACCAATCTTTACGAACCTTGTTGGGTACCTTTGTTATCACCGTGGGATGAGAGCGAGTGTTTTTGGGTGTGGTCCGAAATTCAAGATGGCCACCAGCAGCCATTTTGTACCAAAATTAGTGCAATCAGTCTTTTGTACAGAACTTCTGTATGAAAGTTCTAATTTGAATAAATTTTTGTATGAATGTTTAGTAACATGGAATACATCACATATTCTAAGGGGGTTTTTTTTCGTGCAGAAATTATGCAAATTAGATGAACTTTGACTTATTCAGTGCTACTTGCACAATGTGAGCACACATGTCAATACGGCTCAGGGTAGAGGCTGTATTTATGAACCGATCTTCACAAAACTTCTTGGGTACCTTTGTTATCACCTTGGGACGAGAATGAGTGTTTCTGGGTACGGTCCAAAATTCAAGATGGCTGCCAGTGGCCATTTTGTACCAAAATTAGATCCAATCAGTTTTTTGTCACAAGTTCTATACAGCTCGTATTTATGAATTGATCTTCACAAAACTTCTTGGGTACCTTTGTTTTCACCTTGGGACAGGAGCCAGTGTGTTTTGGGGTGCCTTTGTTATCGCTGTGCTATGAGAACAAATATTTTGGGGTTCAGTCAGACCCACTCTGGGACTCGAAAGTTTTCTTTTCTAGTTTAGTATCTGACTGTCACCCACCTTTACAATACTTTACCTATACATTTGTTACAGGCAACAGTCAGTATTTATGTACAGACCGTTACAATACTTTATATGTACCTTTGTTATCAGGTCATTACCTAGATGTTTGTCATTGCTGTGTCACATACTAAACATGTACATGTCTTGACAAGTTGAGCTACAGTGTCATTGACACTTTCATTACGTTTAAAAAGTGGGCATGGCAAAAATTTTTGAATGTGGGTCACGCCCATATCTCGTGTGATGTGACGTATGGATCTGGGACCAACTCCAAATGGGTCGACACTCGATGGAGATTCAAAATATGGGTCAAGGTCACTTTGGGGTCATTGAGTGCATTTTTCATAATTGCTGGAAATCACATTTTTTGACCCCCTAAAGCATTTCTGACACACGTGCATTTTTTACATTAAGAAAGTGGGCGTGGCCCAAATTTTTGAAAGTGGGTCATGCCCTTATCTCAGGCGTGGTATGATGTATGAATCTGGGAACAACACCAAATGAGTCGACACTTGATGGCGATTCAAAATATGGGTCAAGGTCACGGAGGTCACTTAGGGGTCATTGAGTGCATTTTTTATAATTTCTGGAAATCACATTTTTTTACTCCCTGAAGCATTCCTGGCATACACACATGCATTTTTAACATTAAAAAAGTGGGCTCGGCCAAAATTTTTAAAAGTGAGTCATGCTCATATCTCAAGCGTGGTATGATGAATGGACCTGGGACCAATCCCAAATGAGTCGACACTCGATGGAGATTCAAAATATGGGTCAAGGTCACGGAGGTCACCTAGGCGTCATTAAGTGCATTTTTCATAATTGCTGGAAATCACATTTTTTAACCCCCAAAAGCATTCCTGGCATACACACATGCATTTTTACATTAAAAAAGTGGGCGTGGCCAAAAATTTTGAAAGCGGGTCACGCTCATATCTCAATCGTGGTATGATAAATGCGCCTGTGACTAACACCAAATGAGATGATACTTGATGGAGATTCAGAATATGGGTCAAGGTCATGGAGGTCACCTAGGGGTCCGCCTGGAAGAGGTCACCAAAGTCATCAAGTGCATATTATTCAGAAAGACTTGGAAATGCGTTTTATTACACCTTAATGCATTTCTAAAGTTTATGAACGTATTTTATCTCTCAAATTAGTGGGCAAAGCCAAAAATGTCCATTTCTGATTCGTGTATCGAACCCTTTGAATGCTGGTCACATATATGCCTTTTCTGGTTTCTTATAAAAAATTGTTCTGATTCCAGTATGAATATCTGTAAGTACTGTTAACGAAAATCCACTGCTGATTTGTTTAAAAATATTTTACTCCTGGAATAAGCCTCCATAAATTCTCTTTCTCAGTAGTTCATTCCTGATACTTTAAGCCCTTTCACACAGACTTGAATTTACTGGGTGCAGTAAATTCTGTTTCTCTAGTGATTAAACCCACTTTCGTGCTTTCACAACTCGACATTGCATCGGTGATCCTATCGGGATTTTTTATTTATATGCACAAAAATGAACTTTCACCCTGTTGAAAGCAAAATTGGAAATTGGCCCATGCAAAATATAGGTCACCAGCTAAACCTTGACCACCTTGAGTCAAGTTTAAAGAATAAATTAAAGGTTAGATTGTTCATCTGTCATGACATGGGAGGAAGGGTGGTATACTGGAATCATCTCGTCTGTCCATCCATAGACATAATTTTGTCTGGAGATTTTCTCAGATTTTCATGGGTCGATTTCTTTGAAACTTGGTATGGATGTTTGCTACCATGGAAACCTGTGCATCTGTTATTATAGGTTTGATCAGACTTTTATTGCCAGAGTTATCCCCCTTTTCATCTTAGAATAATCATGATGGGGGGATGGATAGGCCCTGCTGGGACAATCACACCTCTAGATTTATCGAGTTTCCTCTCCATTGTGACCAACTATAACTGTCATGCTGGAATTTTGTCCTGAAATTTTCTCAGATGCCTGTGTTGATTCCTTTGAAACTTGTTCACTCCCATGGGAAGCTGTGCACCTGCGATTATGATTTCGATCAGAATGTTTTTGCTAGAGTTATGCTCCTTTTCATTTTGGAATAATCATGACGGGGTAGGGGTGTGTGCAAGAGAAGTTGTTGAATCAATATTTCGGTTCTCTGTGGGCACATACCCATTTTGGGCTCTGCCCCAAATTTCTATTTCAAGAACCGATGGGCCGATTTGAACCAAATTTGGCATGTAGCATAAGTGGGTCCAAAGTACTTGATTGATGCCCGAAATTTTTTTTTGTTGCCCTGTGGGTACCCCAGGGGCTAAAAATAGAAAAAAATTCAAATGCCCATATTTTCCAAACTACACTGAACAGAGAACTGTTATTTGGTATGAAGCATCCTTTTAACTGTAGAATGAATTAAAAAAACAAATTTGCCATCGGTTGTGTCGGGGTGTTCTGTAGGGGCGTTTGAAAAAAAACGCTGAGTCAGCATATTTGCAAAAATTCGAAAAAATTTTTTTCTTCGGAACCACTGATCAGTATCTTTTGATATTTGGTGTACAGCATCCAAAGGATGGTCAAATACAAGTGTGTTCAAATCGACCCCCTCGGTTCATATTTGGGCTCAACACAGGAGCCCCTGGGGTAATATTTGGGCTTCCGGTGGGAGCCTGAATATTAACTTTGTGCAATATGGGTAATCTTTTTTTTGTTTTTTTTTTTTTTGGGGGGGGGGGTAGGGGGGCGTGCAAGAGAGAATCACAATAGTTTTAAAAGAAAACAAAAATTTTGTTCGGTTGTTGTTTTTTTAATACTTCATAGAACAGAGTTTGCTAGGAAGCTTTTCTAGGACCTGCAAAAATGAATGGCCAAAAAAGTTGCCTTTAGATGTGTCACAGCAAATCAAAAACATTGCTCTTGCTGCTGCTCACTTTCTCTGATATACTCATCTGTTTTGACAATTTGAGCCAGGTGAGCCTCTGGTTTCCATCCAGAATTAGTTGTCCTTTGTCCTTGAGCCTATTGTTGTTAACCGTTCCTCAATTTTTATCCCTCAACATTTTTTCAGGGGGATAGAGCTGTGGCGCTGTCCGTCCATCTGCAGATGGAGTTGGTTTCCGCTCTCTAAAATTCCATTTGGCTGACTGAACTCAAACTTGGCATGCGGGTTAGGCATGATGAGAGGAAGAACCCTGTTCATTTTGAGGTCATTGTACCAAAGGCAAGGTCACAGTGATCTTGAACTTAAAACATTTACCTGAGTAGGCTTCTCAAATTGAAATTTTGCTTTGAATAAATATTACCAACAGTTGCTGTGTTAATTTATTGTAATATATTACCAAGGTTACAGTATCAGGGCGATTTTTTGGGGTGGGAGGGGGGTTGATTTGCCACCCTGAGGCGGCAACCTCGTTTTATTTTTTTGTCTTGAAAACACAGCTTATGACTCCTGATTGGAATGAACTTGTTGAGCTAGTTCCAATGAGGATTCATAAAATATGTTTATGGCACAAAAGAAACAAGAAATTCAAGAATTTTGTTTGCAAGTATTATCAAAGGGTTAGGCTTAATAAAATTAAAAATCCATTTCTCAGGCCCTCCCGCATGGTCCGTTTGGTTGTCGCATGCTCTCTTTTTATGACCAATGCAAACTTGAAAAAATAAAAATTAAATGGTTTATGTCTGATATTTTACACAAGTTAATAAAATTGATAAATTTGCACCCAAGGGACGAAATACACCACCACCCTGGCTATTCTGTAGATCATGAGACCTAAAACATAAAATAAACCAAGAATATGAACTTTTGACGGCAAAGAAATAATTACAAAAATAAAATATAAAATAAAAAAACGCCCGCCCGCATGCAATTTTACAAAACTTGTCTTGAGAAACAGAACATCTACTTTGTGTGGCCTTAAAGATGTTTTATTAATAAGAAAGACATGAAATGTAAAATTGAAAAATAATTTATTTTTTTCTCTTTTTTTTCAGTTTTAAGAGTGCATGAGCGGTATATCGGAATAGATTGTTTCCATGATGGATGATTCCCTAAATATGACATAATCTTGTGAACATTTGGACTTAGAATGGAGTGATGATGAGCTGTTGGCCAGAAGGTTTTGAGTACTGATTTGTATATTGGGTGTATATTTAGTTGCAGATATTTGTACATTTTTGGTTTTCTATAGTCAGTTCCAGCATTTTTTTCCCCCCATATCTCTAGAATGCAAGAAGGCATCATCTGCTATGCTTTCACATTGCAGATTGTGCCTTGTTGCAGTCTTGGGACAACATAACCAACACTAACTGACAAAGGTAATGTGGTACTCAGCCATCCAAATGGTAGACATCTACCTAGATGCTTGCTAGACAAGTAGAAATTTTAGGATTGAAGAAGTAAATGTGTAGTGTTGTTGAGCTCTTTGTCCATGGACTGTACATTTCCTTGTTTGATCCTAAAATTTCCACTTATCTAGGAAAAAAGTTTATAGGTTGACGTCCACATTTGGGTTTTTGCATACCAAGTCACTTCATTCAGCACAAGAATTGCAAGAACAAAAATGGATTGCTACACAGAGTTTGGGAAAAGCCCACTAACTGGCCCACTAACTTACTAAATTGCTGACTTACTGATGCTGTCTCACCCGACTGAGGACCTGGTGACAATTGACTGAGGCACAGGAAATTTGAGATGACCCAGCATGTCTGAATGCTTTACCCCAAGAGCTATGGCACTGTTAAGAGTCCATGTTGTTTGAGGGGGTTTTCTGAAAAGTTCATCTTTTATTGATGGCGATACACTGGAAATGTATCTTTTAATGACGGCTGTCTCTGCACTAACAGGGAAATCTATTTTAAAATGCAGGATTTTTCCTGTTAGTGCAGAGGTAGCTGTCCTCAAAAGATGCATTTCCAGAGTTTGCCTAGAAAACCTCCTCAAACCTTTTTCCCCCCCCATGTGTGTAGCAGCAGTGTCATAGCTCTTGGAGTAAATTGTCTTCAGGCATGCCGAGTCATCTTGTGTGGACTGTGTCTTAGTCAGTTGCCACCAGGTTTTCTCACTTGGGTGGGACAGTCTGAGTAAGTCAGCTTCTTTTCTTTCCGAAGCCCCACCCGGATTTTTTTTTTATTGGGTGGGGCCACGAAAAAAAAACGAAAAAAGAGAAAAAAAAAAAAAAAAAAAAAAAAAAAATAATAATAATATTCTCTTTGTTTCTCTATATAATATGATGTTCTTATATACATTTAATATGTTCTTGTTATAAAATACTATTCATTGATATACTCATATATATCTTTATATACTTATAAATACATACTTATTATATCTTTATGTATGTGTACTTATATATACTTGTACATATAATATTCTTAATAAATACTTGAAATATCTTCAATAGTTCATTTTGTTTCCATATGCATGTATCTATTTCACTTAAAAATCTCTCCATGTTATGGGAAAGAGAAACAACATACTCAAGGATTTGTGAGCACAGACTTTTTATTCAAGATACTTCCAGTTCATTGACAGTTCTGTAAAAAGTATACATATACTTCACATTAAAACAATAATAATGACAATATCTTTTGTCACTTCAAAAGACTTCTACTCATATTGGAGTTCACAGGAAACACTACAGACCTGCTCATGGTTAACACACAGTTCAGCCTTGTGGTGCTGCATGAGCGTTATTCTACAGAGAATGGGAAGGGTTTTTGAAGTGACTGGGCACATCTTTGCTCCATTGTGTTTCCTACTGAGATGTTGACATGAATGTCACAGGGTGGGGCACAGGAGCACAATATATTTCCAGGTGTGTTGAGAAAACAATGGCTACAAATGACAGATGGTCACACAGGTTCTGATTCTCGGTGGGCTGGGGTGAGGTTGGATAGAATGGGGGACATTGTGTGCCTGTACCCAGCCCCAAGACCCCACTCCCCCAACTTGGCATGCCAGTTGGGAGGAGGGAGTGAGGGCTTGGATGGGCACAGGCACACAAGAATATCTTTCCAAGCATGTTGGGAAAACAGTGGCTAAAAATGTCAAAGGGTCACACAAGTTCTGCATCTCAAGTGGTGGGGCAAAGGGTTGAGGTTGAAGAGGAATAGGACTGTTGACATTATGTCACCACTTCCAAGCCCAGACTCCCCCAACTGGCACACACAGGTGCACAACTATATCCATGCATTTTAGCAAAACAATGGCTACAAATTTAAGTTGGTCACACAAGTTCATAATCTCGGTGGGTGGGGCCAAGGTTGGATAGGATTAAGGACATTCTGTATGCAGCACCAAGACCTGACTCCCCCAACTGGGCATGCCAGGGGGAGGCCTGGCTGGGCACAGGCACACAAGGATATCTTTCCAAGCATGTTGGGAAAACAATGGCTACAAGTGCCCGGGCAAAGGGATGAGGTTGAATAGGACTGGGGCAATTATGTGGCATGCCCATCTGAGGCAGGGGGTGGGCTTGACTGGACACAGGTACACAACAATATCCAAGCATTTGGGGAAAACAGTGGCTACAAATGCCAGATGGTCACACAAGTTCTGCATCTTGTTGGGATGGAGCCGAGGTTGGATAGGACTCTGGGGATGCTGTGTGCCTGTGCCCAGACCCCACTAAGGGGGGGGGGGGGGGGCTGCTTGGGTGGGTACAGGTACACAACAATATCTTTTCAATCATGTTGGGAAAATAATGACTACAAAGGCCAGATGGTCAAAAGTTCTAAATCTAATGGAGTGGGGGTGGGGGGGACATTGTGTGCCTGTGCCCAGCCCCCAAGACCACACTCCCAAAAAGAGCATGCCAGTTGGGGGAAGGGGTATGAGTGCTTGGCTGGGCACAGTCACACAAGAATATTTTTTCAAGCACGTTGAGAAAACAGTGACTACAAATGGTCACACAAATTCTGCATCTCAAATGAGGGAAGGGGGAGATTGGGGTAGGGGGGAGGGGGGGTTGAGGTTGGATAGGACTGGGGACATTTCCTTCATGGACCTGTGTTCAAGCTGACAATTTTCTGAGGGATCTGCAGGGGAGAGGGAGGGCAAAGCACAACACTTGCACTTCTGTAGGTAAGTTTGCGTATTATATCAGCAATACCTGTTGAAGATAAAGCGTTGTATCAACTCAACACCAGAGGTGAGCATTAATACGCCATGTTGTCCATTTTACAGAGGGTTTGCACCTCCCAAGCATTGGTGACAGGGTCCTATTTTAACAGTAAAACAGAGCCTCTTTAACGCAGTGACCAGGCACTGCTTCACTTTCCGCGGTTCCCACGGGGACTTTACAGAGTTCATTGCCCAAGGTGCCAGGTTCAGACCAAAGCACATCGCACTCACCTGATAAACCTTCCCTGCAACGGCAAAGTGCAGGTAATTTCTGAAAGCTGGATGGACCGTTACCTGAAAGTACACATCCTTTAGGTCTATGCTAGCCACAAAGTCATTCACTCGCTTTTACTCACAGAATGATTTCCATATACAAATTTGGAGAGATAATCAGTTTGTTCATCCATCTCAAGTCTAATACCAGTCAAAACGAGGCAACAGGTGACTGTAAAATAGATAGTTAACCTGTGATAACTATCTATTTTACAGTCTATTTTCAGGAACTCTATTGCTTCCATACCTACGAGAGATTGAATTTCTGCAAGACACCTTTTTTGGAAGGATTTGCCACAGGGTTCATACAGCTCTTGAAAAACACTGGAATTTGAAATTAGCCCTTGAGAAACACTTTAACTTTCAGAAATCTCTTGAAAAACCATTGAATACCAAGCTATTTCCTGGGCATTGTAAATATATCTGTACTCGCCTTTTACTTGTTTGTTGCGCTCGTGTCGCTCAGTTGAAAAAAAACATAAAAAAGTATGGAACGTTTTACCAAGATTACTGTAACACAGATCACACTTTGGGTACCAGTACTTCCTGACTTCCAAAGTCAGATCCGTGTCACATGAATCTTAGATTTTTAGAGCTCATACAAGCTGAATAGTATATGTAGCCCTTGAGAGGGAAAAAAAAAAAAAAACCCTTCAAAAACTCTTGGACATTATGTTCCATGCACAGCAAAATACTGGCTTCAAATACAAGATGGTCACACAAGTTCAGAATCTCGGTGGGTAAAGTTGGATAGCATTGGTGACATTCTGTACCAAGAACCCATGCCAGTTTGGGGGGACTGCAGGAATGATTGGGCAGAGGTATAGATATTTCAAACCTTGTTGGGAAAAATAGCTGCAAATAGTCAAGTTCTGCATTCTGCCAGTGGGGGAAGAGGTACGAGTGCTTGGCTGGGCACAGCCACACATCTTTCCAACCATGTTGGGGGAAACAATGTCTGCAAATGGTCTCACGAGTTCTGCATCTCAAGTGGTGAGGCAAAGGGTTCAAGAGGAACAGAACTATTCACATTATGTAACCACTCCCAACTGGCATGCACAGGTTCAAAACAGTGGCTGCATATGCAAGATGGTCACACAAATTCACTCTCAGTGGCTGGATAGCATTGGGGGCATTCTGTAACCAGCACCAAGACCCCAATCACCCCCAAACTTGGCATGCCAGTGGGGTGGAGTGAGGGCCTGACTCGGAATAGGATATCTTTCCAAGCATGTTGGGAAAACAGTGGCTGCATATCAAGTGGTGGCCCAAAGGGTTGAGGTTGAAGAGGACTGGGGCAATTATGTGCCTGTGCCAAGCCCCCATCTGAGGGAGTGGGTTTGGCACAGTTACACAATATCCAAGCATTTGGCTTTGGATAATCACACAAGTTCTGTATCTTGTTGGGATGGAGCCGAGATTGGAAAGGACTGGGCACATTAGCTGCCTGTGGAGACAGGTACACAACAATCATGTTGGGAAAATAGTGACCACAAATGCCAGATGGTAAAAAGTTCTGCATCTTGGTGAGGTCGGGGGTCAGGTTGGATAGGCCTAGGGACATTGTGTCCCAAACAGGGCATGCCAGTTGGGGGAAGGGGTGGACTGGGCACACCCTCACAAAAATATTTTTTCAACCATGTTGAGAAAACAGTGGCTGCAAATAGTCACACAAATTCTGCATCTCGAGTCGTGGGCCAATTGGTTGAAGTTCAATAGGACTGCGGCAATTATATGCATGTGTCCATCTGAAGGGGGGGGGGGGGGGGGGGGGGGGGGGCTTGGCAGGCCACAGGTACAATATCCAAGCATTTGGAGAAAACAGTGGCTACAAATGCCAGATAGACACAACTTTTGCATCTCAGTGGAGTGGGGGCGAGGTTTTATAGGACTAGGGACATTAACCTGTGCCCAGCCCCCAAAGACCAAACTCCACAAACAGGGCACAGCCACACAAGCTTGTGGAGAAAACAGTGGATACAAATGGTCACACAAGTTCCGCATCTCAAATGAGGTAAAGGGGATTCATATGCAGGTTTGAAGTCATGTCCAGATGAGAACATCCCCTTTTGGTTGTGATTGGTCAACCGTGGTGGCTGCCAGAGCAAAAAAACCATTAGCAGTCTACAGGTCGTATTTATGAAGGAATTTCATTGTAACTTGGTAGGATGACTCTGTATAATATCCAGATGAGAACATCCCCTTTTGGTCATGATCTGTCAACAATGACAGCTGCTCAAACCCGAAACACTACAACTTTTACCACAGTCTACAGGCCATATTTAATATGGAGGGATTTCATTGCAACTTGGTAGGATGACTCCGGATGATGTCTACATGAGAACTTCCCCATTTCGTCGCGATCTGTCAACCGTGATGACTGCCAGAGACCAAAACACCAAAATCATAAGCACAGTCTCCAGATCGTATTTATGGAGGGATTTCATTGAAACTTGGTAGGTTGACTCCATATAATGTCTAGATGAGAACATCCCCTTTTGGCCGCGATCATTCAGCCGTGATGGCTGCCCATGCCCAAAAAAATTTTTACACAGAATACAGGTCATATTTATGAAGGGATTTCATTGTCACTTGATAGGATGACTCGTTTTCGAATAATTTCAATGTAAATTGGTAACTTTCATTGATATACATTAATGGTGAGAGCCACATACATTAACTGTGAGGGCCACATTACCTTCCCTTTTAGTATAGCCTACACCTCATATTATTTCTATTGAAAACATAGCATACAGGGAACAAAAATTAACATACTCCCAATTATCACAATTCTTGACTTATTTCATAATCCTTTCATCAAACATAACACACAGACAAGTAAGCTACAGTGTCATTGACACTTTCATTAAACAAGTTTCCTCATATTGCACTCATTTGGACTCCCATACCCAAAGACAGCAAAAGTATGGACACGGAACGGATTTCAACAAATATTTGGTTTCAATAAACATGTTAAACAATCTTCCAATGATCTTATATGTGAAATATGAAGCTTTACGAGCAGTGCTTCAGATAAGATTCTTTAATGTTTTCCCTATTACCCACATTATTAAACAAGAGGCCCCACGTGGCCTTAATCGCTCACCTGACAAAGTGACTCTAAGAAGTATTTTAGGTCACCTTCACCATGTCATGCCTCATCAACATTGACTGGTTGAGTGATAGATTTTGTTTGAAGTTCAACATTTGTTACCTAAAATTAGTTTTATTTAAAATCATTGGTGTGTGGCCAATCTCCAATGATTTTTAATAAAGCAAATTTATCTCTGCAGACAAACTGGTTTAGCATGAAGCACAAACAAGGAATGTGAAGAGATAGCCTTGGACATCTCTCCCCAACTGTGGATATCTTCCATGTGCTACATGTATATATTTGCATGCAAGAAAACAAAAATTTTCACAAATTTTCCAAAATATTAGTTTTTTTTATCATCATTGGAACAAGCTCAAACAGCTTATTCCAATAGGGGTATGGGAAGATCAGGTATATTTTTGAGACAGAAATGTGAATATATAAATAATGGTGTTTTTTTGTGAATGATGCTGGAGAATTTTGCGTAAAGATATGGTAAATGGTTTGTTCTAGATACAGAATGATGCAAAAGTATTTAAATTTGATTAGGCAAGTTGTTCCTAAAATGCATTTAAAAATTGAAGTAACTGTTTTTTTGCTGACGAACTTTTAGATGTGTGTGTCTGTGTTTGTGTGTGAGTGTGTGTGTGTGTGTGTGTGTGTGGGGGGGGGGGGGGGGGGGTAAGAGTGTTCTTGCAAACAAAATTCCTGAATAAATGGAAAATTTTATTTTTTGTGTGAAAGACATAGTGTGTGAATGTTGATTGGAACAAGCTTACAGAGCTCATTTTAATGTGAAGTCATAAAGCTGTGTTTTACGTACGAAATTCTGGAATAACTAAAAAAATTGCTTTTTTGACTCAAAAAGCATGGTGTGCGACCTCTCATTGGAATGAGCTCAAAAAGCTCATTCCAATGGGGTATTTACAAGCGATAAGTACATGTATGTTTAAGAGACAAAAATTGAAATTTGAATAGCGATTTTTGCGAAGAATGCTGACAAGTTTTGGCAGTTATGCTGGTAAAAAGGTAAGATATGCAAAGTGGTTGTTTTTTAGAGGCGACATTTAATTAAGGGGAATTAACCCTTGATTACTGAGGTAACTTCTAAAAGTACTGAAATTTCATGAAGCAATGTTAATAACAGACAACAGTTGCCTAAAAATTTCAGGAATAACTAAAATTTTTATTCTTTTGTCTCGAAAACATGGCATATGACCGTTGTTGGAATGAGCTGAATGCGTGTGTTCCAATGAGGGGTCATAAAATTTGAACGGAGATTTGTGTGAATAATGCATTAGTACTGCTAGATTTGGGTAAACGGTTCACCCTGGATACCACCCCTTCTATAGTAGATCTTTTCTGCAAATTTTGTCTAAGATTCTATCAACTTTACAAATAAATACGTTCATGAATCACAATCAGATCCACCCCACAATGTTGCATACCAAATATCAAAAGATTCTGCCTGCTGGATCTGGAGAAGAAGATTTTTTAAGAAATATGCCTGAAATGCACTAAGTTAAAATTTGGGCTCCTATACGGAGCCCAAATATAAACCCAGGGGGCCGATTTGAACAAACTTGAATCAGATCCACCCCACAATGTTGCTTACCAAATATGAAAAGATTCTGAAGCTGGATCTGGAGAAGAAGATTTTTTTAAAAATTTGCCTGAAATGCACTAAGTTCGAATTCGAGCTTCTATAGTGAGCCCAAATATGAATCTAGGAAGCCGATTTGAACAAACTTGAATCAGATCCACCCCACAATGTTGCATACCAAATATCAAAAGATTCTGCCTGCTGGATCTGGAGAAGAAGATTTTTTAAGAAATTTGCCTGAAATGCACTAAGTTCGAATTCGAGCTTCTATAGTAAGCCCAAATATGAATCCACGGGGCCGATTTGAACAAACTTGAATCAGATCTACTCTGCAACGTTGCATACCAAATATCAAAAGATTCTGCTTGCTCGATCTGGAGAAGAAGATTTTTGAAGAAATTTGCCTGAAATGCACTAAATTCGAATTCGAGCTCCTATAGTGAGCCCAAATATGAATCTAGGGAGCCGATTTGAACAAACTTGAATCAGATCCACCCTACAATGTTGCATACCAAATATCAAAAGATTCTGCTTGCTGGATCTGGAGAAGAAGATTTTTGAAGAAATTTGCCTGAAATGCACTAAATTCGAATTCGAGCTCCTATAGTGAGCCCAAATATGAATCTAGGAAGCCGATTTGAACAAACTTGAATCAGATCCACCCCACAATGTTGCATACCAAATACCAAAAGATTCTGCCTTCTGGATCTGGAGAAGAAGATTTTTTAAGAAATTTGCCTAAATGCACTAAGTTCGAAATCGGGCTCCTATACTGAGCCCAAATATGAACCCAGGGGGCCGATTTGAACAAACTTGAATCAGATCCACCCTACAATGTTGCATACCAAATATCGAAAGATTCTGCCTGCTGGATCTGCAGAAGAAGATTTTTTAAGAAATATGCCTGAAATGCACTAAGTTAAAATTTGGGCTCCTATACGGAGCCCAAATATAAACCCAGGGGGCCGATTTGAAAAACTTAAATCAGATCCACCCCACAATGTTGCTTACCAAATATGAAAAGATTCTGAAGCTGGATCTGGAGAAGATTTAAAAAATTTGCCTGAAATGCACTAAGTTCGAATTCGAGCTTCTATAGTGAGCCCAAATATGAATCTAGGAAGCCGATTTGAACAAACTTGAATCAGATCCACCCCACAATGTTGCATACCAAATATCAAAAGATTCTGCCTGCTGGATCTGGAGAAGAAGATTTCTGAAGAAATTTGCCCGAAATGCACTAAGTTTGAATTCGAGCTTCTATAGTGAGCCCAAATATGAATCCAGGGGGCCGATTTGAACAAACTTGAATCAGATCCACCCCGCAATGTTGCATACCAAATATCAAAAGATTCTGCCTGCTGGATCTGGAGAAGAAAATTTTTAAAGAAATTTGCCTGAAATGCACTAAGTTCGAATTCGAGCTTCTATACTGAGCCCAAATATGAATCTAGGAAGCCGATTTGAACAAACTTGAATCAGATCCACCCCACAATGTTGTATACCAAATATCAAACGATTCTGCCTGCTGGATCTGGAGAAGAAGATTTTTTAATAAATTTGCTTGAAATGCACTAAGTTCAAATTTGGGCTCCTATACTGAGCCCAAATATAAACCCAGGGGGCCGATTTGAACAAACTTGAATCAGATCCACCCCACAATGTTGCTTACCAAATATGAAAAGATTCTGCCTGCTGGATCTGGAGAAGAAGATTTTTTAAGAAATTTGCATGAAATGCACTAAGTTCAAATTCGAGCTTCTATAGTGAGCCCAAATATGAATCTAGGAAGCCGATTTGAACAAACTTGAATCAGATCCACCCCACAATGTTGCATACCAAATACCAAAAGATTCTGCCTTCTGGATCTGGAGAAGAAGATTTTTTAAGAAATTTGCCTAAATGCACTAAGTTCGAAATCGGGCTCCTATACTGAGCCCAAATATTAACCCAGGGGGCCGATTTGAACAATCTTGAATCAGATCCACCCCACAATGTTGCTTACCAAATATGAAAAGATTCTGCCTGCTGGATCTGGAGAAGAAGATTTTTTAAGAAATTTGCCTGAAATGCACTAAGTTCGAATTCGAGCTTCTATAGTAAGCCCAAATATGAATCCAGGGGGCCGATTTGAACAAACTTGAATCAGATCTACCCTGCAACGTTGCATACCAAATATCAAAAGATTCTGCCTGCTGGATCTGGAGAAGAAGATTTTTGAAGAAATTTGCCTGAAATGCACTAAATTCGAATTCGAGCTCCTATAGTGAGCCCAAATATGAATCTAGGGAGCCGATTTGAACAACCTTGAAACAACCTTGAATCAGATCCACCCTACAATGTTGCATACCAAATATCAAAAGATTCTGCCTGCTGGATCTGGAGAAGAAGATTTTCAAAGAAATTTGCCTGAAATGCAGTAAGTTCAAATTTGGGCTCCTATACTGAGCCCAAATATAAACCCAGGGGGCCGATTTGAACAAACTTGAATCAGATCCACCCCACAATGTTGCATACCAAATATCTAAAGATTCTGCCTGCTGGATCTGGAGAAGAAGATTTTTTAAGAAATTTGCCTGAAATGCACTAAGTTCGAAATTGGGCTCCTATACTGAGCCCAAATATGAACCCAGGGGGCCGATTTGAACAAACTTGAATCAGATCCACCCTACAATGTTGCATACCAAATATCAAAAGATTCTGCCTGCTGGATCTGGAGAAGAAGATTTTTTAATGTTTTTCCCATTGCCTACAGTGTTAAAAAGTGCTGACTCAGCACTTTTTCAAAGTCCCGAAACTGTACCCTATGATAAAACCGATGGCAATTTTTTTTAACCAATCCTTTCTGTTGGTCCTAAGGAAGCTGCACACCAAATAAAAATTCTCAGTGCCGTGCAGTTTTGGAGATATGGGCGTTTTAAATTTTTTTTATTTTTAGCTCCTGCGGTTCCCACGGGGCTGCGGGAAAATTTTTTTTTGCATAAATCAAGTACTCATGACCCAATAAGCCCTCACATAAAATTTGGTTCAAATCAGCCTCTCGGTTTGGAAAATAGAAATTTTGGGCGGGGAAAAAAATTTTGCCCCTCCCATAACGACGCCAAGTATAGCCCCACAAACTTCTCTTTAACAAATCTGAGTCTACACCTCAAAAGGAAGCTGCACACCAAATATCAAGTCTCTGCTACTGCTGGTTCATGAGAAGAAGATTTACAAAGATTTTGTTGCCCCTTGGGGGCGTGGCACCACCCAGGAGGAGGGGCAACTTCATTTGAACAAATCTGAATTGGCATTAGGTAATAAACATTTAGCCAACATTTGAATAAAATTGGGCTAGTGGTTTAGGAGGAGAAGTCGATAATGTAAAGTTAACGCCGGACGGACGACGACGGACAGAAAGTGATTAGTAAAGCTCCCCTTGAGCTTCGCTCAGGTGAGCTAAAAATAGGCCGATGAAATCGTCAGATGTGTACCCATACGCGCAATTAGTAAAAAGCTGTATGACGCAGGGCCACCTCGGATGCTGACATAATGTACACCATACAAGGTATGGGTACATATAGAAATGGATTGGAGGAGTGTCTAATTTGATAGATAAAGGGTTAATATCTCCGGATCAAATTATCAGATTTACATAAAAAACTATACAGCACAGCACATCTGTAACCTGAATAAATATAAAATATAAAGTAACATGACAATCGAATTGATATTTTTTGAGTTATCTCATGCCAAAGGGATTGGAGGAATTTTCAATTTGAAGGATAAAGGGGGTTAATATCTCCGGATCAAATTATCAGATTTACACCAAAAACTATACAGCTCAGCACATCAGTAACCTCAACACAATTATAAAGCAACTTGACAATCCAAGCAATATTTTTCAAGTTATCGAATGCCAAAGGGATTGGAGGAATTTTCAATTTGAAGGATAAAGGGTTAATATCTCAGGATCAAATTATCAGATTTACACCAAAAAAAACTATACAGCTCAGCACATCAGTAACCTGAACACAAATATAAAGTAACTAGACAATCCAAGCAATATTTTTCAAGTTATCGAATGCCAAAGGGATTGGAGGAATTTTCAATTTGAAGGATAAAGGGTTAATATCTCAGGATCAAATTATCCGATTTACACCAAAAACTAAACAGCTCGGCACATCAGTAACCTGAACACAAATACAAAGTAACTTGACAATCTAAGCAATATTTTTCAAGTTATCGAATGACAAAGAAATGGAAATGGACGCCGGACAGACAGACGGACAAAGGATGGACGAACGACGGATGGTCACCCTGGATGCCGGCATTATGTGTACCATACATAGTATGGGTACACATAAAAAGGAAACATGTTAAAAGTTAAGAAGCCCCCAACCGCATGGGAATATTGCCTTTATTTATTCCCACTCTAGTGCTTGCATTAGGCCTACTATGCTTTTTCTAGGGGATTATTACGATGATCATTGGAATGAATCGGTGGCGTACCACACTCCTCCCCCCCCCCCCCCCCCTCCCCCAAAAGATAAAAATTCCTCCCCCATCTTGTCTGGAGATATGGACATTTCAAAATCTTCTATATTTTAAACTCCTGCAGTTCCAATGGGCCAACGGAAACATTTTTGGGGCCATAAATTAACTTATGACATAATAAGCCCTCAAATCAAATTTAGTTCAAATAAGCCTCTCCGTTTGTAAAATAAAAATTCTGGCCGGGGAAAAAAACATTCGGACACTCCCATAATGATGCCAAATATAGCCCTTCGAAATTCTCTACAACAATTCTGAGATTACACATCAAAAGGAAGCTGCACACCAAATATCAAGTCTCTGCTAAGGCTGGTTCATGAGAAGATTTAGCCTCACCTGTTGGGCGTGGCCCTACCAATGGCTGGGTCAACTTGATTTGACATGCAATAGGGAACATGCAAACCAGATTTGGTTCCATTTGCTCATGTACTTTGTGACAATAAGTCAATAATGTAAAGTTAACGCCACACGACGACGACAGACAGACAGTGATTAGTAAAGCTCCCCTTCAACTTTGCTCAGGTTAGATAAAAAGTGAAGCATTTTGGCCCCGCACCCACCTCAATACAAGCAAATACCCAATTTGAAGAAAAACCAAAATGCCACCTGTTAACCACTACTGATGTGAAAGTTCATTACAATGTGGACAGTGGTTTCGAAGAAAAAGACACCAACACCACCTTCAAAAGGACAAAAAATTATCAGAATTCCTCACCTTTCAGCCACGTCAGCTTAAAATTTAATAGCTGCCACTTAGACATTTCAACAAACCTACAGATGAAATTTGGCACTCATCGGGTGAGAGCTGCCACATGCAGAGGGTGTGCAAAATGACAGTTCATATCTAAATCCAAGATGGCTGCTGGTAGACAAGCTTTTCAGCAAAATTCAATAGCTCTCATCTAAACATCACGCCAAAGCTACATATGAAATTGCAACAAAATCAGGTGACAGATTTGACCTGTAGGGTGTACTAATGGAATTAATGACGTCAAGTTTGAGCTAAAAAAAAACATCACAAATCTACAAGAAATTGGTTCAGCAGTTTCGTAGGAGGAGGTGCAAACACCATGTTCACAGATGACGGATGAAGAGTGATCACTATAGGTCATCTACACTTTCAGTCAGGTGAGCTAAATATCAAATGATCTGGCTAAGTAAACATTTCAAGAATATTCATCCTCCTGCATTAAGGTCAAATGTGGATCAAGCCAGAAAATAAGCAGACTGACATTTGCAAAATGAGGTCCCCAGAGGGTGAATTTAACCTCTGTGAACCTCAATCTGAATCAGGGTCTCAAACATAAACAGAATGAGGCACCCAGAGGATAAATTGGCAAACTGTATGGGATAGCATGATCAAATTCACCCTCTGGGGACCTCAGTCTGCAAATATCAGACGACTTATTTTCAGGATTGATGTGGATTAAAATACAGGGAGCCCAAAACTCTAGACCACGGATTGAATTGGAACAAACTTCAATCTCCCTACACTTCGGAGGGACACTACGTAACATTATGTAACAAGAGCACTGCCTAACAGGGCAAATTACGCTGTCAAAATTGGAAACATGCACAAGTTTCTCTGGGGTAAAGTTTGAAATTTCTGTTGACTCAACTATGTCTGCCCCCACACCCACCCTCCAATCATTGCACATTCCCCTGCCCTGTCTGGGGTAAAGGGTTTCAAATTGTAGGCTTCTGTGCACACATTTCATATTGTTTTGGTGACATTTTAGTATGCAGAATGGAAAAGCAAACAATTTTTAGATGTAGAAGATTCTCCCCGCCGTTTACAATGGCAGCAACCATTCAATGACAGGTTAACTTCATTGATAATGATTGCCGATAGGTGGCACCAAGGAAAAGGACATTTTGAGGATCATAACAGCCATAAACGGCAAGGATTCTCGTCGTTTAAAAAATAAAATGGAGTCATCTGCTCCTGTCACATGCACAACGTCAATTGATGATCAACATGGGTGTAAAGTATGAACAATAAAGCAAGTAAAATGTTGAAGGAGTAGGCAACACAATAGTGTAATGTTTCAAGTACTAAAAGGGGGAACATAACTTTGGAAATACAAAACAGAGTTACCTGCTCTTGTCACATGCACAACGGCAATTGATGATCAACATGTGTGCAAAGTTTGAACAATATAGCATGTAAAATGTTGAAGGAGTAGGCAACACAATACTGTAATATTTTAAGTACTAAAACGGGCATAACTCTGGAAATACAAAATGGAGTTACCTGCTTTTGTCACATGCACTATGGCAATTGGTGATCAATGTGTGTGTGCAAAGTTTGAACAATATAGCATGTCAAATGTTGAAGGAGTAGGCGACACAATACTGTGATGTTTCAAGTACTAGAAGGGGACATAACTTTGAAATTACAAAACAAAGTTACCTGCTCTTGTCCACATGCACTATGGCAATTGGTGATCAACATGTGTGCAAAGTTTGAACAATATCGCATGTCAAGTGTTGAAGGAGTAGGCGACA
This sequence comes from Pictodentalium vernedei, assembly GCA_031216915.1. Taxonomy (NCBI): domain Eukaryota; kingdom Metazoa; phylum Mollusca; class Scaphopoda; order Dentaliida; family Dentaliidae; genus Pictodentalium; species Pictodentalium vernedei. Next base: position 89,931,220 of record CM062290.1, on the reverse strand, counting down.
CAATACTGTGATATTTCAAGTACTAAAAGGGGGCATAACTCTGGAAATACAAAACAGAGTTACCTGCTCTTGTCACATGCACAACGGCAATTACTGATCAACATGTTTGTAAAGTTTGAACGATATAGCATGTAAACCTTTGGAGGAGCAGGCAGCTCAAAAATTGTTTACGGACAGACAGACAGATGGACAACGCCATAACATAATACGTCCATCAAAAAATGATGGGCGCATAAAAAAATGGACTCATGCATTTGGAGAAGATTTTAAACAATACTCCTGTTGCATTTAGTTGCAATTTACAATGCTGTAGGGATCCCAGATATGACCTAAGGGACTTCATTTGAAATCTCAACCTCCTAAGGTAGCAGCACACTAAATATCAAAAGATTCTAACTTCTGTATCAGGAAGAAAACAATTTTTTTTAAAGAAACCTACAAATATTGTACTGAAGTTACAAATTAAGTTCGGTAGGGAGCATAAATATGAACCAAACAACTTGATTTGAACAAATTGGAACCTGACCCTACTGAGGTCAGGTTCCAATCATCAAAAAGATTCAGACTGATGGAAATAAATAACCCTAGGCATTTCCTTTGAACAAACTTGTATCTGGACCTCTTAAGGATGCTGCATATGAATATAAAAAACATTACAACTTGTAGATCTGATGACAATTTCTAAAGAATATTCCTCAAATTGCACAAAGTTAACCCTTTATCCAACATAAAAAAAACAAAAATGACAGCGGTATTCACAAAAGAAAGTGTCAATAACACTGTAACTTGACTGTGTTGTGTTTGATGATAAGGATAATGTTCTATGTTTATGAAAGGATTATGAAATACAACATTAATTGAGAATATGTTAATTTCTTTTACCTGTATGCTATGTTTTCAATAAAAATAATTTGAGGTGTACACTGTACTAAAGAACTGAGGGGTCGGTTAATGTGGCCCTCACAGTTAAAGTATGTCATCCTCATCTAGACATTATACCGAGTCATCCTACAAAGTTACAATGAAATCCCTTCATAAATACTACTCGTCTGTACTAAAGGTTTTCAAGCTTCATGCTTCTGCAGCCGTCACAGTTGACCAATCGGTACCAAAAGGTGACATTCTTATCTAGACATTATATACAGTCATCCTAGGAAGTTACAATGAAATCCCTCCATAAATACGACCTGTACATTCATCACAGTTGACCGATCGTCTCAAAAAGGCGACATTTTCATCCAGACATGACACCAAACCTGCATATGAAATTTTGTGGTGATTGGACATGAACTATAGCCTGTGCTAAGGGTTTTCTGGTTTTGGGCTCAGGCAGCAGTCACGGTAGAATGATACTGCCCAAAAAGGGATGTTCTCATATACACATTATCTGGAGTCACACTTGCCAACTAACAATGAAATCACTTCATATTCATAAATATTACCTGTAGACTGTGTTCGGGCACCTGTAGCCATCACAGTTGACGTTCTAATCTAGACATGACCTCAAACCTGCATATGAAATTTCATGACAATCGCACAAGAACTACAGGGTGTAGCCGGTCTTAAAGAAAAATGTTAACAGATTCACAGACTTCCACATGCGCAACTGGCAATAGCATATCTTGACCATGTCAAGTTAAGCTAAAAATCACCATTCAATTTTCATTATTTTTTTCAGTTTCTGTATAAAAAACAAAGCTTATGACTCAGAATTGGAATGAGCTCACTGACATCGTTCCAATGAGGGGTCAAAGGCTATGTTTTTGACACTTAAAAGGAAAAAAAAATTAGTTATTCCAGATTTTTATTTCCACATATCATCAAACTTTTGGGTTAGATAAAGAGTTAAACTTCTGCTTTCAAAAAAGGAGCCAAAATACAAATGATTCTTCATTTGAAAAAACTGCAATATCACCCATATAAGGATGCTCTATACCAATCATCAAATAATTCTTGACTGGTGGAGTTAAAGAAGATTTGAAAATACTTTTCCTCATATTGGACAGAGTTGAAATTTGTATTCGAATATGGTGTTCAAATATGAGCCTAGGAACTTGATTCGAACCAACTTTAATCTCGCACCAGTGAGGAGGCTACTTACCATTCTGACTAAAGGATCTGAATAAGAAATGCACTTTCCTGTCTCCAATGGATTTTTGTTTGGGAATTTGGGAAGAACAAGAGAAAGGTTATGTTAAGGAGTTTGCATAATTTTAGATAAGTTAAAAATCTTTTTATCAGGACATCCCACATGGTCCTTTTATTGATGCATGCCCCTTTTTTATAACCAATGCAAAAAATAAACATTTACGTTTATGTCCAATATTTTAACAAAATTAATAAAATTGATAAAACTTGTCCCTTGAGTGCAATAAGGCTTTGCATTGGAAAGCACCCCTGCCCATACTATTCTTATGGGGCATATAACATAAAACAAACCAAGAACAAAGTTTTGATGGCCAAGAAATAATTAAAACTACAGATGGTCTGCCGTCAGGTATACCCCCACCGTGGCATACCGCCTAGTGTGAGTGACTGAAAAGGGGCAATCAATTTTTCTAAGTAAAAAAAAAATCCATTATGGGCCGCCAGTCGGCCACCTTGAAACCGAGCAGGAAAAAAAATTATTTGACACACTTCCCCTCATCATGTTGATCATTTTTGTGAAGTTTCACAAGTTTACATAAAAAAAATTATCCAATATGGCTGGCAGTCTGACATCTTGAATCCGATCAGGAAAAAAATTATGTCACACACTGCTTCTCAACATGTTGATCATTTTTGTGAAGTTTCATAAAAATGCAGCTAAATCTGTGGAAGTAGTTCGCTCCACAAGTTCTCTTGTGCAACAGGCCGACGACAACGGATTGACCGACCCACCGACAGACAAGTTGACTCCTATATACCCCCCTAAAAGTTTGTTTTGTGGGGCTATAAAAATGAAAACCCCCCCGCCCGCATGTAGTTTTACAAGAAATAGCCTGAGAAACACACGATCTACTTTGTGGGGCTAACCAAAGCACAAATTAAAATGAGCATTCCGAAACATTTTAAAGAGAGTGAGTTTCTCAGTTACAGTTAATAGAATGTAAAGTCTTTTCCAATAGTGCATTTTAGGTGAAAAAGGACATGCACTGCCCGCTCCCTCGCCCAACCTTGGGGCAGTTACCCCTGCTTCTCGTGCCTGCCTGTCTTTGATGGGATTCCATATTACATTGGGGACACATAATTCACTTACCTGGCCCCTGGCCACACTATCTCTGCATCATGTTCAGATGGGGAGGGGAGAGGAGAGGCAAATCATAAAGGCTGAACAGAAGGAAAGGAAACCCTACATTTTAACATGCTCGACAATACACTGGGGGGGGGGGGGGGGGGGGGGGGGGGGGGGGTGGGCAAAATTAAAACACAAGGCATCCTTTACGCCAACACACATAATCACCCTTGTATGCAGTTCTTGTGGGTTTATAATTGGTTAGCACTTCTCAATTCCAAACATAATTTCTCTGTACCAGGCTGTCCATTTTCAAAATGAGAGAAAAGCAATGATGGCCCACCTTAAATGAACTTATGGGGGCCATTTTTTCGTCAACCTTAATTTGACACAAGGGCAGCCATTGGGGTCTGTTATTGAGATTACTAATTTTACCGTAACTTTCCATGTTATTGTTTGGGCTGTGCATATATCTGATGTAGGTTTAAAAAATGCAATAATTTCTTTGAACATCTCAGGATTTCTGCATGAAATTATGTATGTAGTCAAACAATTTATAGTCAGTATCCGATATGTAAGCTAAATAGTTACCAGTTAGTTTCTGTGAGACCCCTACACCTGGCTTCATCTTGAGACATAGGTGCTTCACAGAGACTAGCTACCAGTGAGCTTTTTCCAAAATGCTTGATCACATACCAAGTTGTGCAATACCGATAACCACTACCTAACAACAAAGTTCACTTTTGTGGCTCTCCTTGTAAGTGGCAAGGAGGGCATTTACTGCCCTTATAAATTTTATTTTAGAACCAATGAGAGCAGGAGTAGTGTAGTTGCCCTCCTTAAAATGACAGGCCTACTGTACCACAACCCCACCACACTGAACCTCTCCCAAACTCTTTCCTCAAATTACTATTATTTCATTTAGTTATTGGTGTTTAAGGTCATATACTTAGGCACAATGGCTAATCATGACCGTGACAGTTTTACGGGCGGTGGAAGCCGGAGAGAACCACCGAGCAACGACGAGCAGCTGTTAGCACCCAAACATCGTAACTCCGTACTGCAGCACAGGCAGGGTTAGATTGGTTGAAGATATGCATACCATCAACATGCAGTACGCCTTAGTACATGGTGGTATCGTGCCACCATGTGGACAATCAGTGTTAATTGCCTTGCCCAAGGACACAACATGGGAGTCCGAATTGATCGCTCAGATGGTCACCCATCCGATGATTAACGGGGCTCGACATTGCTTTACTTCGGTGATCTGACAAGAACCGGTTTCCGCAACTCCACCGTGCCGCCCCCTCAAATTACTGGTGTCTTCACAAAATTCTCAAGTCTTTCTCTTCCACACATTCCATAGGCTTTATATGCAATGAACAACTATTCACAACAAACTGGTAAAATATGCCAAAGCACTTAACCTTTCACTCAACGTATCGGCCCACATCCGCGCGTGTAATATGCAAATTCAGCAGCTGAAAAAAAAATTAGTTTTCAAACAATTTCAACAAAACCATAGTATGTGACCCTTCTTTGGAACGAGCTTGTTGAGCTCATTTCACTGAGGGGTTCACATGATATGGTTTTGTTGAAATTGTTTTAAACCACTCTAGAAAATGATATTTAAAATAATATAAATTTTTTATATCGTCTGTGTTGGGTAAAGGGTTAACAATATTGCTGTTTAATATTTTTTTAATTTCTAATCCAGGAACAAACATTACGACCCCTCTTGGAAAGAGTTCATTGAGCTTGTTCCACTGAGGGATTATAACCTGTGTTTTGGTGTGAAGAGAAAATAGTATTCCATACTGCACAATAAATTATGAACATTGTGTTCAAATCAGGCAGGTTATCTTAAGTTTTAACCCTTTACCTAACGAATTAGCCACATATGCATGCATAATTTACAAATTAAGCAGTTCAGTTTCAATGAAACAAAACCATATCATGTGACCCCTCACTGGAATACGCAAAAAAATTTCTAAGTTAAAGTGAAAAAGGGACCAAACTCTGGAAAAAATGTGTGAAGAAATTTACGCTCCACAGGTATTGTTCCCCGATGATGCTCTATCACAACACACAAAATATCAAATTTGAGTAGCAATGGCTGACATACGAATCAAAATGTTGGTATGAATGGACGAACGGAAGGATGAATGGACGAACGGATAGAAAGAGAGCTCCACTAGATGCCCCTTAGACTTTTCAAGTCGGAGGCATAATAAATTTTGATATCTTCTGCATTGGGTAGAGGGTGAAAAGCTAGCATTTTCACAAAGTATAACACTTGCCAGCAACAATGCATGGCACTTCTACCCCCAACATAAATTTTCTTATTATACAATATAGTGTACATCCATGAAACAAATATTCAAAATAAATTGTTCATGAGGTAACAATGTTCTTTCAAAAGCACATTCACAAAACAATCTGTAGACATCGGAATGGAACAGAAAATGGTGTGCTGTTCTTTGCATCCCGGGTCAAAAAAGCTCTGTTCTTCTCATCAGCCAACTGAAAAAGATAGAAAAACATTCTTAATTTTAAATAGAATATTTAAAAAACCAGCAAAATACATGCAGCAAAATGGAGGCGAGTGGAAAGTTAAAAAATTTATAGTAATTTATATATTTTTTATACTTACCAATGACCCAGACATAGCTGGTGCTAACTCTTAAAATATAGGGCCAAACACAAATTTTGCCCCCCAATTCCCCAAAATTTGCATCTAAAACTAAAGAAAACATGTCCTGAAAGGCCCTCCACACTTCGCCCCCACTGCGCATGCGCAGTGTCAAGGACGTTCCGAAATTGGTCATTCTAATAACCAGTGCCTGGTAAGCGCTATGTACTCAGCGGGGAGGCAAGAGTTCCCAACTCCTGGGAGGGCCATCCCCGTCTGGGTCATTGGTAAGTATAAAAAATATATAAATTACTATAAATTTTTTAACATTTTTATACTGTACCAATGACCCAGACATAGCTGAATAGTAAAAAGGCTGGAGGGCCAAGGACATAGAGCAAAATGGAATACGCTCAATAAAATAAAATAGAGTCATCCCCTGTAGGGAAAAGAAGTAATAGGCCTTACATGTATCTTTCTTATTTATGATAAATTAGAAAGATACAACACCTTCCAAAATTGAGCTTCATACATCCATGTACTCTATTAATATCCAATATAATCCTTATACTAATAATTTTTAAAGTAAGCCAATAAATAAAGTAAGTCTAGAGAATAGAGACTCTTATACTCCTTAAAAGTGTCTGAGGATTGCATAATCATGTCCGTTGACATATGCAATATTCAAAAGCTATACTTTAAAAACTAAGACTTGAATGAATTTTATAAACTTAAACTTCTCACTAAACAACCATCCCAATAACAGCTCAGAATTACTAACTCCGGAGGAGGTATCCCCTTGTTTTCATAGTAAAACAGGTGACCCCAAGGGAACACCCTCCGCCCCCCCCCCCCCCCCCCCCCCCCCCCCCCCCCTTTTTCTTGCCCTGGGTCAAATAGCCCAGAGCGAAGAGGGCAGCCGAACGGAGAAACTGCCGAAACAGACAGCCTACCTCGCTATAGTAGCAACTGTTAAGTGAATGACATTCTGAGCAGTAGATAATAGACCTAACAAAAGAGGCCTCAAGAAATTGACTCGATATTTCTAAGATAAAATTCATGAATGTGGATGGCTGAGCGCAATGAGCGGCCTTCAAAAATCTATAATAGCGACACTATTAATGTAAGCCCAAGAAGTAGAAGAACTCTTACTTCATGAGCCGAAATCTTAAGCACAACTGCTAAGTCAATGATATACCATAAGCAGTACCGATAGTTAATAGAATCCATTAACAATAAAATGGAGCGTAACGTCCTTCTACTAGACATCAAAGACAGAAGAAGCTTACGCCCTTGTAATAAACAGATATCTGTTTATAAATACATAAACTGTACCCGGAAAGAGTAAAGGCCTATGCCCATACGAAGACGGAAGGACCTTAAAATAATAGGTTCCGGATAATAGGAGCCTAACTCTTATGCAACAATCCAACCTAAATAGTAACGGAAGTATTGATTCCGAAACTATGAAAGTGAAAATCATCCATCGATAGTGCATGAAACTCACTGACTCTACAGTAAAATAGAAACCAACAGAATTACTGTCTAAAAGGTCAGAATTTGAAAACTACTGTTTCCAGAGGCTCAAATGATTACTTAGCTAAATAAGAACCGAAGTTAAAATCCGTATAGGAATTTAATCTAAAGATTCTAAGTCTATTTATCAAAAAGTTACTAACTGACTTAGATAAAGAGACAAAAGACTCAATTGTAAACTATCGTAGAGTGCATAGGTATGAGGTAACATAAACCTATAACCTAAATAATAACAGGCTGCAGTAGATCTTGTGAAACAAGTATACTAAAAAATAGCAATGAGTAGTATGGAGGGATCAACAATATGAACATAATGATCCCTACACCACGACGGAAGAGCCTCCACTTTAGTCGCATAGAATAGCGAAGAAGAGGATCTCCTATAGTAAGAAATCGCGTCCAAAGCTCGTCCAGTACAGTGCTTACAATGTAATACGGACCACACAACGGAATACATGAAGGTTGCGACCTTGCTGGTTGTGATAAAGATGACACGATTTACCCAGTGAAAAAAGATCCTCACATAGAGGAAGATTTCACGTTAAGACCCACAGTAGACAAGAGAGTAAATTACTCATGATCTCTGTGAAGATAGAGATGCTATCAACAGAAATGTATTGTGGTTGTTTATCTTAGCAATACCTGCTAAAACAACAGCGCCGGAGGATACGCGTATCCTATCATTCCGTCCTATAGATCAACAGAGCGTTAACACTATTAGCTCAGAGATCTGGACAAGCCAACACATACGTCTGCAATTGATTAGCAAGCTGTGTCATAAATAAATCATCATTGGGCGCTCCCATAGATAGCAAATCTGATTGAATACTTGTTTGTTGAGAGTCCATTCTGACAGCAACAAGCGACCCGTAAGAGAACGGGAGTCCGATAAAACAATCAGACGACCCGGAATACGACGGACCAAAACTGAACTTGGTGTACTATAACCAACAGACGGATTCTTTCCATTAAATTGAATAACGGAAACGAAAGAGTGCCTCCCTGGTTCCGGAGATACGCCACTACTGTCGAATTAAAGGACAGGAATTTGGGCATGCGTTTCTGAATAATGTTCATGCAATGACATTAAGCAAGCCTAAAAAACATTATTCCGCGGAAGTTAAACTGATAGCTAAAAGACTGCGGAACCCAAAGACCCTGGCACTTCGAATCCGTAGGGATCAGTATATATCCCAATCTGATTGACTGGCAACCGTCATAACAGCCACACTCGGGTCCGGCAACTGCGGCGGCACTCTCTGAGTCAACCACCGAATGTTTGCCCCCAGTCTGAATCTCTTGTAACACTAGATAGACAAGAGAACGTATAAATCGAGCAATTCATGGATTGCCGGAAAGTTGCCCGTCGAAGAGAAGCTCCTCCGAGAACGAAGCGACTCTGAGAGAGTTCTTAACCTTACTATCCACGCGTGTGGATGTAGCTAGGGCTGCGTCACGTCTAACCAACTCCAATCAGCCACTGAAGGGCGGAGTTATACGTGAACAAACTACTGCCCTCAAAAGAAATTACATTGAGAATAATATCCCGTAAATCTTTTCTTGAAGACGTAATGATAACGCCTCAGTAAGGCGGATTACGTATAATAAAGCGTCTAAGTTAAGTCTACTATACATAATGTCGTTCCCAACATTGAAATTGGAAAAGACATAAACGGCGAAAAAGAATATATGCAGTCTTTAATCACACCGTCTAGACGCATATGAACTCTCGGTATGCCCTGCTCTGCCAAAATAAACTATTTGTAAAAATGATAAAATGGCAGAAATGAGCAACGCGGACAAGAAACTAAACTATCATGCTTAGTAGCAGGCTTGTATATATATATATATATAGCATCGAAAAATAAAACACATGTTGTAATGACAATATTGGACTGCGTCGGTAAGTCAGGGACAATGTCCCTGTACCGATCGAAAAATCCGAGTCCAATGACGCTATAAGTCTCTTATCCAAGATCGCAGCAATGAAGTCCGAAATAATAATCACTGGAAGAAATGCCAGAAGATATGAAAGGCATCTTCCGATACTACTAAAGGGGAAAACTCGAAATCTTTCGAATCCCTTTCGCCTCCTGTCGGACCCTATAAAGCGTTCGCGCGTCGTCCGTAGCTGATGCAACCGCGGACCGCACCGACCCAGCGCCGTCGGATAATTCCTGATTCGACCGAGAAACTGTCAATTGCTGGGATGCTGCGAAACAACTGTGCTAACTCGGATAGCACGTCCGTCACTGAGGCCTGAGGAGAAGCGGTCTTACGATGCATTGCCGCTGGAAGCTCCGTAATCGTTACCCCGTGCATACTTCCAATATGCGAGCGAACGGAGTGTATAGGCCTCGTGTCCCTTGGCTACCGGATGGCGCGACCTATTCGCCGTGGAATCACTGAATGCCGAAACTGATCGGATACTCGAGGTCACGTAGCCAATGTGCGGTCGTGTGCCCTGCTGTGAGGATGAGGAAGCATTAAAGACAGTCTCTCGGACTGTCAATATAACGGAGCGTCCCGAGCAACGGACATATGCTCCGAATGTAAAATATCTGAACCACAACATGCGTTCCCCCTATGTTGTTGGGCGAGAGAGGAACCTCTCTCGTTCACAGCCCAGACGGACCTGGACAAGCCAGGAACCGGACTAACAGGCTTCCTCCGATCTGTCCTCAATCTGCCGTCACTGGGTGAGTACTAAAGTAATTAAAGTGCTCGATCACCCCAAATCTCCTTCCTAGACCGCAACGGACGAACCCGGCAGCCGAACCATTCGATGAATGTACGCTACACCGGGTGAGCTAGCGAATGTCACTCCGTAAGCGATAGACATATTCCATGAGCACTTATTGCCGCTAACTCTTCATTAACTATGACGACAGAGGCACACTTTTGAAAGACATCTCCATAACTCTTCGAACAAGAAACCAGAAATGCTTGGATAGCAAGCATAAAATAATAATATATATAGCGTCGTTCAATAATTCGAAAGTTTGTGTGACATTATTGGACTATGTCGGAACTGAAGGACGATGTCCCTGAACCGAACCAAAAAATTTCTAAGTCCACCGACGCTATCAGTTTCTTATCCGGCATCGCAGCATATGTTGTTCCGAAAGGGAAAGCTTGAAATCCTCTGAATCCCTTTCGGTATCCCGTCGGACCGGATGAAACTTTCGGACGTCCGTACCCGCTTCCACGGAGCGTCCCGACCCAGCATCGTCGGATAAAATACATGCGACAGATTCAGTTGATGCTGGGATGCTGCGATAAACTGTGCTATTAAAGAAAGCACGTCCGTTCCCGAGGCCTGTGCAGTAGCGGACTTACGATGCATTGCCGCCGGAAGCTCCGTGTACGTTGACTCCCGCACACTTCCTATGCGAACGTCCGGAGTCTGCAGGCCTCGAGTCCCCCGGCTACCGACCCAGCGCTGTCGGATAATTCTCGATCCGACACCGTTTCTGTCGGCTGCTGGGATGCTGCGATAAGCTGTGCTATGTGCACAAGAATGTCCGGCGTCGAGACCTGCGGAGGCGCAGTCTATCGCTGCTTCGCCGAGGGCAGCTCCGCATCAGATGGCTCCCGCATACTTTTCCTATGCGAACGTCCGGAGTCCATCGGTCTCGAATCCCTGGCTGCCGGATGGTGTGACCTGGTCGCCGAAAAATCCTTGATCGGCGAAGCTGGTAATATATCGGCGGTCACGCAGCCAAGGTGCGGTCGTGTGCACTGACGAGAAGAGGAAGCCTTAGCAGTCTCAGCGGACTGCCTATACAACGGAGCGTCCCGAGCGACGGACGTATGCTCCGCTAGCGACACATTTTGTACCACAACATCTGGGGCCAGATGTTGTTGAACGAGAGAGGGGCCTCTCTCGCTTGCCGTCCGGATGGACCGGAACGAGCTATGAACCGGACTAAAAGGCTTCCTCCGTTCTCCCCTCCGATCCGCCGTCACTGGGTGTGCATTAAGTTAATTTTATAGTGCTCGCATCACCCCCAAAATTCCTTCTAGACCGCAACGGACGAACCCGGCTGCCGAACCATTCGGTGAATGGACGCTACAACCGGGCGAGCTAGCGGACGTCAAAGGCCGTCGAACCTACTAGGGTCCTCTTAGGCAATTGGCGTATTACATGAGCACTTTTCCGCTAGCCCTTCATTAATTGTGACGACGGAGGCACACTGTTGGAAGACATCACAGATACATCACCCTAATCTTGATCGTCTGAAATAGAAATTGATAAAGTAGAGTGACCCTGCGGGGAAAGGACCGGAGTGTCCAAATCCCCAACAACATACCGTGACATACGCTTCCCATATTGTCATCGAAATCATACGATACAGAACAGGAGTTAATGCGAGTACACTGACCACATATAGAATGATAATAAAGTCAGAGGAAGACTTCCTCTTAAAACAATTGATCAATATCCTTTCAATGTGAAAAGAAAACAAGTCCTAGTACTCGCACTAACCCCTGGCAATCAAAATACATAATAATAATATGATCCATTAATATAGAAAAAATAATTGAAATCAAAATATTTTGAAAAAATATTTTTTCAGAACAGCCCCAAGTTTCTGAAAAGTAACGTTGAGCCCCAATGGATCCCAAGCCTAAGTGTGGACAAAAATTTTAAAAATATTTTAAACAATTTATTCAACACTTAACGAACAATAATAATGTATCTAGTTATGATTAAAATAACATAAAGATATTATTTTTTAGAAATCCCCCCCCTCACACAGAGGGCTGTTGTAAATGTAAACAATGAGTGTAAAAACACTAAAATAAGACTCCAGGCACCCAGGCCCGAAATCAGTTACCAAAAATACACTATCTGATGCAAAACAGAGACTTCCAGGGAAGAAACTGCAGAACATCAGATGGTAGATGCAGAACACAACGCCTAACCACCCGTAGGTGAAGACGTAAACATGGGGAAAGAACAGAATTCATTCTGTTATTCAGCTAAAACTCCCAAGAAATTTTAGTAATAATAATTACAGAAACTATGCCAAAAGCATGGGAGAATAGCAAGGGGGGAACTTAAAGGACAGGGAGAGAGGAAAACACTTGAAAAAAACAGTGTAACTAAATAATCAGAATGACAACAAAATGGCTGCTGCCTTGAAAATAGGTAACTTAACATAATTTCATTAAAAAATTTTAAGTTACAGCCCTGATAATATTCTGTCACACATTCTTTTCCTCTCCTCCTTCTCTATCCTCCTTAGAATCACCATTTCACTAATATTTATGTGTCTGGCATCATTTAAACTGAGATTTAAAAGCACAAAGATCAGTCAGATGTTAACTGATGAAGGGCCAAACTTAGAATGATAAATGGCGCCAATTTCGGAACGTCCTTGACACTGCGCATGCGCAGTGGGGGCGAAGTGTGGAGGGCCTTTCAGGACATGTTTTCTTTAGTTTTAGATGCAAATTTTGGGGGTTGGGGGGGCAAAATTTGTGTTTGGCCCTATATTTTAAGAGTTAGCACCAGCTATGTCTGGGTCATTGGTACAGTATAAAAATATCGCTCACCTCAAATAAAGTTTGCAAGAGTGAAAAACGTGAGGAGAGTGTTTTTGATTGAGAGTGTTGATTTCAATGTTTAACTTCATTTTTTTAATACTGTTGAATCGTACATTCAGAGTGTATTTTCTTCTAAATCTACTCAAGTTAATGTTATTGTTTGCCTGTGGTTCAGAATAGAATTACAAGCTTGAAATCTAGTGTTTGTTTATTAAATTTATTACCAGAATTCCTGAAATGAACTTTTAACTTCTAACATCTAGATAATCTGATGAAATCATGTTGTAGTTAATGACTAAGAACACACTTTCTTTCACAATCGAAACGAATGTATGAATACAACTGAACACGGATGGAAATTTTGACGGTGAAAATATATGTAACCCACTAAAATGAGTTCTGGATTTTAAATGGCAGATTATTAAAATCGTGGAAAATGGATGCGTAAATTCCAAATTGGGCACATTAATTCGTATCACTGGTGAATTGGAGCGACAGGTGTCACGTGTATAAAAGACAAGAGGCCCCATGGGGCTTTAATCGCTCACCTGCCAAAGTGGTTCAAAGAAGTATTTGGGGGTCACATTCAGACATGGTTCATCAACACTACAAAGGAATGAAGTCATGAAATTTTATGGAAAAACACATTGGAATGGATTTGAACAAAACAGCCTAACATGCTCCCCCCATGTCACCTCCACCCCCACCCACAGAGAGCCCAAATATTAAGCCAGCGACTCAAACTGAAGAAACTTGAATCCGATACCCCTTGAGATTTATATACCAAATATGAAAGAATTCTGACTGGTGGATCTGAAGAAGCTTTTGAAGAAATGTTCTCACATTGCACTAAGTTAAACTTTGGGCCCCAATCGTGAGCCAAAATATTAACCAAGGGACCCGATTTGAACAAATTTGAATATGACCCACCTGGAGATGTTGTATACCAAATATAAAAGGATTCTGACTGGTGGATCTGAAGATTTCTTAAACAAGTTGTTCAAAGAAGTATTTTGGATCACAGTCAGCTCATCATGGCTCATCAATACTTCAGAGAAATGAACTCATGAAATTATTATAGGGGTCCTTTTTTTTTTTACATAAATTCTCACTAATTCCTTCAAAAAGCATTTTGTAGCAATTTTCCCCCCTGCTTAATTATTGACCCCTGGGGGGTAGGGAGTGGGGTTGGTAGCCATAGGGGTATTTTTTTATTTGGGGGGGGGGGGGGGGGGGGGGGGGGTTACATAAAATCACTCTAAATCTTTCAAAATATATTTTGCAACCAAACAGTTTGTTACATCAAACTACCAAAATTTTCGGACTATAATTATTTTTTTTGTCTAAAAATTGAAGAAAACGCATAAAAAATCAGAACATTTTTTTTTTTTTTAGAATTTTGGTCCAAAATTTTGAAGTCTGAACCAGACCCAAAATTCTCAACCCAGGGACCAGATTTGAACAAACTGGAATGTGACTTCCCTAGAGATGATGTATACCAAATGTTACAGGATTCTGACTGGGGGATCTGAAGAAGAAGATTTTTAAAGAAATTTCCTCGTATTGCACTAAGTTAAATTCGGGATCCCATAGGGAGCCCAAATATTAACCCAGCGACTCAATTTGAACAAACTTGGATCTGAAGAGGAAGATTTTTTTGTAGTTTATGGGTGCTATCAGAGTTATGCCCCTTCTGGTGCCAACTGTGGGTGTGTCAACTTTATTTGAACAAACCTGAATTGGCATATGATGGGGATCTTGAACACCAGATTTGGTTCAATTTGGTCGAGTAGTTTATGAGAAGTTGATAATGTAAAGTTTATGCCAGACAATGATGGACAGAAAGTGATTAGTAAAGCTCCCCTTGAGCTTCGCTCGGGTGAACTAAAAATAAGGAATGGGGAAACATTCCGCCTGTCTTCGATAAAAAAAAATACGGAAGTATTAAAACGTTTCTCTGGGCATGTTGTCAATGTACATCTTACTGTTAGCGTGTTGTGTGTGGATGTATAAGAGAACTACTGTGTGTCATGTTCATAACGATGGAAAGGAAACTGTTTGGAATTGTACTTTAAAACGCTTCAAATTGTGAGTGATTCTTAAAAATTTCCCAACATCAAAAGTCAATCGAATGTTTCTGCTGACGCAACTCAAAAGGATGAAAACACACCCAAGAATAGAGGCGAGCGATTATTGACGCATCTTGGACAATTTATGCGTGAGCGATAGTGCTCGAGAGCAATCACGCACATTTTCCCCATGTAACTGAAGTAAAGAGTGTACATTGTAATCGTAATCTGTTAGCAGGTTAAACAATCTAACACGTTGGTAACCTGTAAGAAGAACAGGTCATACTTTTTCAGCATATTCTATTTTACTACTGCAGTCATGCTGTTTACGTCTTTAGGTGCTATTCTAGTATGGGAAATTTCATTTGAAAATAGGTGACATGTTATTTTTGATTGTGTCATATATCTAAATAAGAGGCCCCAGGGGGCCTGCGGGCGCTTACCTGAAAAGGTAGACTAGATATCAAACCAGGGAGTTGATTTCAAAAGTTGCATCTGCCCCTCTTAAGAAAAGCTTATATCAAATATCCAAAGATTCTGACCAGTGGATATAAAAAAAAAAAGAAGATTTTCAAAGAATATTCCTCATATTGAACTAAGTTATAATTTGGGCCCCCCACAGGGAGACCAAATATGAACCCAGGGGACCTGGCTTTAACAAACCTGAATCTCACCCCCCCCCCCCCCCCCCCCCCCCCCCCATGGATGCTGCAGAAGATTTTTAAAGAAAATTCCTCATTTTGAACTAAGTTACAATTCAAACTCCCACAGTGAGCCCAATATGGACCTAGGGACATGGCTTGAACAAACTTGAAATCTTACCCTCCTAAGGATGCTGCATACCAATTATCAAACGCATTCTGACTACTTGGTCTGAAAAAGAAGATTTTTAAAGAAAATTCCTCATTTTGAACTAAGTTATCATTCAGGCTCCCACAGTGAGCCCAAATATGAACCCAGAGGCTTGACTTTTAACAAAACTTGAATCTCACCCCACTAAGGATACTGCACACCAAATATCTAAAACATTCTGACTGCTGGATCTGAAGAAGATTTTTCAAGAAAATTCCTCATTTTGAACTAAGTTACAATTCGAGCTCCCACAGTGAGCCCAAATATGGACCTAGGGACATGGCTCGAACAACAACACCCCCCCCCCCCCCACCCCCACCCCCCCCCCCCCCCCCAAGCATGCTGCATACCAAATATCAAAAGATTCTGATTGGTAGATCTGAAGAAGAAGATTTTAAAAGAATATTCCTCATACTGCACTAATTTGAACATTTGGGCTCCCACAGAGAGCCCAAATATGGACCCAGGGATTTGGTTGTTATATGTGAAATTTGAAAGCTTTTGGAGCAGTGGAGCAGTCCATTACCCACAGTGTTAAAAAATGCTGACTCGGCACTTTTTCAAAAGTTCCAAAAAAGTACCCTATGATAAAACCGATAGCAATTTTTTTTACCATTCCATTCTGTTTGTCCTAAGAAAGCTTCACACCAAATAAAAATTCTCAGTGCCGTGCAATTTTGGAGATATGGGCGTTTTCAATTTTTTCTGTTTTTAGCTCCTGGGATTCCCATGGGGCAACGGGAAAAATATTTTGGGGCATAAATCAACTGCTTATGTCCCAATAAAACCTCATGTCAAATTTGGTTCAAATCAGCCTCTCACTTTGGAAAATAAAAAATTTGGGAGGGGCAAAAATTCTTGCCCCACCCATAACGATGGCAAATACAGCCCCTAGAACTTCTCTTGAACAAATCTGAGTCTACACCTCAAAAGGAAGCTGC
This sequence comes from Pictodentalium vernedei, assembly GCA_031216915.1. Lineage (NCBI taxonomy): Eukaryota > Metazoa > Mollusca > Scaphopoda > Dentaliida > Dentaliidae > Pictodentalium > Pictodentalium vernedei. The sequence continues at coordinate 89,914,423 of CM062290.1, read as the reverse complement.
ACACCTAATATCAAGTCTCTGCTACTCTTGGTTCATGAAAAAGATTTTTTAAGATTTAGGCTCACTTTTTGGGCGTGGCCCTACCAAGGGGCGGGTCAACTTGATTTGAACAAACTTGAATTGACATATGATGGGGAACATGCACAGCAAATTTTTGTTGAATTTGGTCCAGCAGTTCGTGAGAAGAAGTCGATAATGTAAAGTTAACAACATACGATGGACGGAAAGTGATCAGTATAGCTCCCCTTGAGCTTCGCTCAGGTGAGCTAAAAATGTTATAAGTTTAATTTTTTGTGTTCAAAACTGCGACGTATTGTGCATAAATATGTATGGGCAGTAAAAAGTGACAAATTATTATTTTGCTTAGATTTAGTGAAAAGAAGGGCAACGCAAAGTGTGGGCCAATGACCCCAAAACATTTTCTAAGTCGAAAGAATGAAAAAGTGCCATAACTCTGAAAAAAAAATGTGTGAAAGAAACTCACGCTACTTAAGTATCGTTCCCCCATGAGGCTCTATCATAACACCAAATATCATTCAAATTGTGGTAGCTGTGGCTGAGATTCAAGGGAAAGTTAAAAAATTTATAGTAATTCATATATTTTTTAAACTTACCAATGACCCAGGACATAGCTGGTGCTAATTCTCAAAAATCTAGGGCCAAACACAAATTTTGCCCCCCAATCCCCAAAATTTGCATCTAAAACCGAAAAAATCATGTCCTAAATGGTCCTCCATACTTTCCCTCCACTGCGCATGCGCAGTGTCAAGGAGGTCTCGAAATTGGCGCCAATTATCATTCTTACAAGCAGTGCCTGGTCAGCGCTATGTACTCAGCGGGGAGGTATGAGTTCCCAACTCCTGGGAGGGCCATCCCCGTCTGGGTGATTGGTAAGTATAAAAAATATATAAATTACTATAAATTTTTCAACATTTTTATACTGTACCAATGACCCAGACATAGCTGAATAGTAAAAAGGCTGGAGGGCCTAGGACATAGAGGAAAATCCAATAAGCTCAACTATATATAATAGTCATCCCATCGAGGAGAAAAGGAGTATTAGGCTTTACATGTATCTTTCTTATTTATGATAAATTAGAAAGACACAACACCCTCCATAATTGAGCATAATAACATTCATCTTCTCTATTAACATCCAGTATAACCCTTTATACTAATTATTTTTTAAGGAAGCCAATAAATAAAGTCAGTCCAGAGAATTGAGACTCTTTATACTCTTTAAAAGTGTCCGAGGATTGTATATTAACGCCCGTTTGACACGTGACATATACAAATGCTTCACACCGAGCTACACTTTAAAAATATGACATGAATGAATTTTAAACATTAACTTTACACTTTAAAACCATCCCGGTAACGACTCAGAATTACTGACTCCGGAGGAGGTATCCCCTTGCTTTTCACTACAAAGCAGGTGACCTAAGGGAACACCCTCCCCCCCCCCCTTCCCCTTGCCCTGGGTCAAATAGCCCAGAGCGAAGAGGGCAGCCGGACGGAGTCACTGCTGGAACAGAAAGCCTGCTTAACTATAGTTGCAACTGTTTAGTGGACGACATTCTGAGCAACAGATAACGGACCTAAACAATGCAGGTCTCCAGAAATGGACTCAATATTTCTGAGATAAAAATTCGTGAATGTGGATGGCTGAGACCAATATGCAGCCTTCATTAAATCTGTAATAGCAACACTATTTGCGTAAGCCCAAGATGTAGAAAGAGCTCTTACTTCATGAGCCGAAATCTTAAGCACAGACTGCTGAGTTGAAGATAGATTATCATAAGCAGTATGGATAGTAAATTGAATCCATCTAGCAATAGAATGGACCGTAATGTCCTTTCTATTAGGCATCAGAGACAGAAAGAAGCGTTTTCGTCCCTTTCTGATAAACTGAGATCTTCGTTTATAAATACGTAAAGCTCTAACCGGACAGAGTAAAGGCCTATGCCCGTCTGAAGACGGAAGGGCCTTAATAACAATAGGTTCCGGATATTTATTAGGAGCCTGATTCTTAGCCAAAAATCCAACATTAGTAGTAAAGGTAATAGTGTTCCCGACACTACGATAGTGAGAATCGTCCACAGATAGTGCATGAAGCTCACTGACTCTTCTAGCAGAAGAGAAAGCTAAGAGAAATGCTGTCTTATAAGACAAGAACTTGAAATCTACTGTCTCAAGAGGCTCAAATGGCTTTTCTTTTAGTTTAAGAAGAACCCAAGCTAAATTCCATTTAGGAATTAATCTAAGGGTTCTAGGTCTATTTATCGAGAAGTTTCTAATTTAGATAAAGAGACATTAGATCCAATTTGTAAACTATCATGATGTGCATAGGTATCAGATAACATAGACCTATAACCTTTAATAGTAACAGGCTGCAGTTTGATATCATCAAACAAGTATACTAGAAAGTTTGCAATGTCTGGAATGGAGGGATCAAAAATATCAACAGAATGATCCCTACACCAAAGACAAAAGGCCTTCCACTTAGCCGCATAGTTTAGGGGAGAGGAGGTCCTCCTACAGTTAGAAATTGCGTCCACTGCTCGTCCTGTAAAATGCTTGCCATGCAAGAAGGACCGCACAACGGAAATATGTGAAGGTTGAGACCTTGCGGGTTGTGATGTAGTTGACGCGATTTCCCCTGCGAAAGAAGATCCTCTCGTGGAGGAAGCTTTCGCGGTAAGTCCCACAGCAGACACCTGAGTAGATTTATCCACGGTCTCTGTGGAGACAGAGATGCTACCAACAGAATTTTGCATTGAGATTGTTTTATCTTTAGCAATATCTGCTGAATCAACGGCGCTGGAGGATACGCATATCCTATCATTTCGTCCCACGAGATCGATAGAGCGTCTACTGCATATGCTCGGGGATCCGGACATTGTTGAGTTGTGTCGCAAATAAGTCTATCATTGGCCGCTCCCATTGGTAGCAAATCTGATTGAATACCTGTTTGTTGAGAGTCCAATCTGACGGCAAAAAGCGACCCTTCCGTGAAAGGGAGTCTGCTAATACATTCAGACGACCCAGAATATGACGGACCGAAAGTAGAGCTTGGTGTTGTAAAACAAACAGAAGGATTCTTTCCGTTAAATTGAATAACGGAACGGAATGAGTGCCTCCCTGGTTCCGAAAATACGCTACTACTGTCGTATTGTCGGACAGGATTTGGACATGTGCTTTCTGAATAATGTTCATCCAATGACGTAGTGCAAGCCAAATTGACATCATTTCCTTGATGTTTATGTGCTTGCCTAGAAACTGCAGATCCCAAAGACCCTGGCACTTCGAATCCGTTGGGATCAATGTTGCACCCCAACTTGTTTGACTGGCATCCGTCATAATCGTAAAACTCGGATCCGGCAACTGCAGTGGGACTCCCTGAGTCAACCACTGAATGTTTGCCCAAGTCTGAATCTCTTGTTTCACTTGATTTACAAGAGAACAATATCCTTTCATTGTGAAAAGAACACAAAAAGTCCTAGTACTCGCACCAACCCCTGAAAACAAAGATACATAATAACATGATCCATTAACATAGAAAAAAATAATTGAAATCAAAAAAATTTTTTGAAAAAATATTTTTTCAGAAAAGCCCAAGTTTCTGAAAGTAACATTGAGCCCCAATGGATCCCAAAAAGCCTAAGTGTGGACAAAATTTTTTAAAATATTACAAAAAAATTAATGCAACAGTTACGTATAATAATAATGTATCTTGTTATGATTAAGCTAATACAAAGACAAGAAAATCCCTCTCAACAGAAACCATTGTCAATGTAAACAAGAAGTGTATAAACACCAGAAACATGACTCCAGGCACTGATAACCATGGCCTGAAATCAGTTACCTATAACACACTATCTGATGCAAAACAGAGACTTCCAGGGAAGAAACTGCAGAACATCAGATGGTAGATGCAGAACACTACGCCTAAACACCCATGGGTGAGGACGTAAACATGGGGAAAAGAACAGAATTCATTCTGTTACCCAGCTGAAACTCCCAAGAAATTTTAGTAATAATATTACAAAAAATATGCCAAAAGCATGGGAGAATAGCAAGGGGGGACTTAAAGGAAAGGGAGAGAGGAAACACTGAACAAGCAGTGTAACTTTATAGCAAGAATGACAACAACAGGCCCATGCCTCGAAATTAGGCAACATAACATAATTTCGTAAAAAAATTTTTAAGTTACAGCCCTGATTATTTCCTGCCACTCATTTTTCCTCTCCTCCTTCTATTTCCTCTTTAGATCCACCATTTCTCTAATATTTATGTGTCTGGCATCATTTAAACTGAGATTTACAAGCACAAATATCAGTCAGATGTGAACTGATGAAGGGCCAAACAAAGAATGATAATTGGCGCCAATTTCGAGACCTCCTTGACACTGCACATGCGCAGTGGAGGGAAAATATGGAGGACCATTTAGGACATGCTTTTTTCAGTTTTAGATGCAAATTTTGGGGATTGGGGGGCAAAATTTGTGTTTGGCCCTAGATTTTTGAGAATTAGCACCAGCTATGTCTGGGTCATTGGTACAGTATAAAAATATGTTGGTATGGACGGACGGACAGATGCAGGTCTCCATTAGATACCCCTTCGACTTTTCAAGTCAGGGGCATGATAATCCATCACCTACTTTCTAGAGTACTTTCCATTACTTATAACACAATAAACATTTCTTATAACAAGAGGGGCAATGCAAAGTGTGTGCCAATGCCCCCGACCTGCCAAAAAGTTTCAAGTCGAAAGAGTGAAAAAGGTCCATAACTTTGGAAATAAGTGGGCAAAGTAAGATGATTGTAGCCCTAATAGTTTTGGAGTTATGCTTGATAACGATTTGTGATGCTGAACATATGAAGGTCAATTGTGACCTTCACCTTGAAGATGCGGCAAAAACTTATGCGACACACCTTCTGACTGTCCTTACAATTTGTAAAAAGTTTAATATTTGTACTTTGGTTCGTTTCTGAGTTATGGAGGAGACACGAATATTGATGATTTTCAGAGTGACCTTGAAATGTGACCTTGACCTTACAGACCTGGCTGTGGTGTGTGACACATCCACCCGTTGTCCTGTATAATTGAGCGAAGATAGATGATTGTAGCCCTAATAGTTTTGCAGTTATGCTTGAGACACGATTTATGACCCTGAACATATGAAGGTCAATTGTGACCTTCACCTTGCAGATGCGGTGGAAACTATTATACGTGACACACCTTCTGACTGTCCTTAACACTTGTAAAAAGTTTAACAATTGTACTATGATTCGTTTCTGAGTTATGGCTGAGACACGAATATTGACCGATTTTTAGTGTGACCTTGAAATGTGACCTTGACCATGAAGGTACGAACCAGGCTATGGTGTGTGACACATCCTCTCATGGTCCTTTATAATTGTTTGAAGTTTAATTACTGTGGCCCTAACAGGTTTCGAGTTATTGGCTCAGACACTCACACACGGGCGGACACACGCACACTTCAATCACTTAAGTCGGGGGCAAAAAAAACTAAACAGAATTATATTTGCCTAAACAAACACAAACAACTACTGCACAATCTTGTCAAAGCGAAACAAGTATTTTGCAAAATCCAAGTCAGCCATCTTGAATCCGATCTGGAAAAAATTTATGTCACGCACTGCTCCAAAAGGAACGGTTTCGCACGCTGATGGCGCGCAGGGACAGTATGAAGAACAAGCCCCTTTCGACCCTGACGCACTGCTCCTCATCATGTCGATCAATTTATACTGAGTTTTATGAAAATGAAGCAAAAACCGTAGAAGTAGTTCGCACCGCAAGTATTTGCAAAATCCAATATCGCCGCCAGTTGGTCATCTTGAATCCGATCTGCAAAAAAATTATGTCACGCACTTCCCCTCATCATGTTGATCATTTTTGTGAAGATTCAGAAAAATGCGACTAAAACTGAATAAGCAGTGCAACTTCAAAGCAAGAATGACAACAACAGGCCCATGCCTCAAAAATAGGCAACTTAACATAATTTTATAACAAAATTTTAAGTTACAGCCCTGAATATTTTCTGTCACTCCTTTCTCCTCTCCTCCTTTTCTATCCTCCTTAGAATCACCATTTCTCCAATATTTATGTGTCTGGCATCATTTAAACTGAGATTTACAAGCACAAAGATCAGTGAGATGTTAACTGATGAAGGGCCAAACAAAGAATAATGATTGGCGCCAATTTCGGAACGTCCTTGACACTGCGCATGCGCAGTGGGGGCAAAGTATGGAGGTCCTTTAGGACATGATTTCTTTTGGTTTTAGATGCAAATTTTGGGGATTGGGGGGCAAAATTTGTGTTTGGCCCTAGATTTTTAAGAGTTAGCACCAGCTAAGTCTGGGTCATTGGTACAGTATAAAAATATCTCTTTTTACTTGTGAAATATTCAGTATTGTTGTGAAAACCTAATAAAATGCTTTAACAGTTTTCTCAAGCAATAAGTTTTTTTCTAGGAGTCTTATTTTAGACTATAATGCAATATCCGAGTGCAACATTTCAAGGCAGATCACTCTAAACTAAATATTTAGTTCTGCGATACCTATAATACTCCTCACCCATGCCCTAATTTTATTTTTCCTGTTTTATGTGATAAAACAATCATTTCTACACTAAAATACAAGATTTGGCTTCTATTCATCCAATAAGATTAGAAATATAGCTTTTTAAAAAAAGTTGTTAAATTGTGAAAAAAAGGCCAAAAAAATTTTGAAATTTCAGTATACCGCTTTCGTTACTTATCTTGATTCTGCTGCCAGTCTATTTGACAGAGCAGTTCACCAATTGATGTTTTTTACTGGAATTAAGCCAGTTTACCTGATAAAAGTCCAAAATCTGCATAGAACAACTCAATTCGAGAAAAAATTGGTGATTTATGTGTCAAATAGCTGTAAATTTATGTCTGAGAGAGAACATTTACACAGGTATCATTCATAAAAAAAGCTGTTCAAAAGTACAATTTTCATCTAAAAACCTTCCAAATATCATAATTTATGAATACTTTATCTATTTACTAAAATAGAAAGGTATACAACCCGATGGGTTGGTGATAAGTGTCCCAACAGATGTGAGGATGTTTCACAGAAAATCACATGCTGAGTTCAAGCAGCCAAATCACACTTGAAACACAACTATAATGTGTAACAGTTCTTGAATGATACAATTTCTGAGAAGTCTACCGGATTTTTAGAATTTATTAAGCATATTTTTTCAATTCTTTCTCGAAATGAGTGCAAGAAAATTAAAATTTAATCGCAGGACATATCTGAGAAAATTTGAATTTCAGAAAAATCATCCGCCTTGCAATATTTCCAAGTGTGTGGCTGCTACAAGTGCAGAACCTGAAAATGTAGTAAAATATGTAAGACTCACACAAGTAAAACATGAATCACATGATATGGTTACTTCAAGTCCACTTCCAGTGACAGCAGCAATAGAAGAGCCTGGGAAGAGCTTCAAACTCCTAAGCCCATTGTCAAGATTAAAATCTGAGCTCGACATCTGCAATGAGAAAATAGATGAAAAATGGTAATTAATCATATGGACAGTTATCAAGACATACAAACATACATGCCTGCCTGCTTGCCTTCCTGCAGGCACGCAGACAGGCAGGCAGGCAAACAGGCAGAGGCAGGCGGGTGGACGGACAGACGGCCGGACAGAGATGGGTAGGCATCAGACCTGCCTGCCTACTTGCCTGCTGCCAGCCAGCCGGTCAGACCTTCACACAACTTTCTCTGGCCAGAAAACATGGGGTCATGCAACAAATAAGAGAGAAAATGCACCAGGAAGTGAAGTACCGTCCTTGAACTCAGTATTTTCTGGGAATTCCCAACAAAAATACACAAATAGTTAACTGAATTTTATAGACCCAGAAAATACTTAGAAAATCACTTTTTTCTTGTGAAATATTCAGTATTGTTGTGAAAACCTAATAAAATGCTTTAACAGTTTTCTCAAGCAATAAGTTTTTTTCTAGGAGTCTTATTTTAGACTATAATGCAATATCCGAGTGCAACATTTCAAGGCAGATCACTCTAAACTAAATATTTAGTTCCGCGATACCTATAATACTCCTCACCCATGCCCTAATTTTATTTTTCCTGTTTTATGTGATAAAACAATCATTTCTACACTAAAATACAAGATTTGGCTTCTATTCATCCAATAAGATTAGAAATATAGCCTTTTTAAAAAAGTTGTTAAATTGTGAAAAAAAGGCCAAAATTTTTTTGAAATTTCAGTATACCGCTTTCATTACTTATCTTGATTCTGCTGCCAGTCTATGTGACAGAGCAGTTCACCAATTGATGTTTTTTACTGGAATTAAGCCAGTTTACCTGATAAAAGTCCAAAATCTGCATAGAACAACTCAATTCGAGAAAAAATTGGTGATTTATGTGTCAAATAGCTGTAAATTTAATTCTGAGAGAGAACATTTACACAGGTATCATTCATAAAAAAAGTTGCTCAAAAGTACAATTTTCATCTAAAAACCTTCCAAATATCATAATTTATGAATACTTTATCTATTTATTAAAATAGAAAGGTATACAACCCGATGGGTTGGTGATTAATGTCCCAACAGATGTGAGGATGTTTCACAGAAAGTTAAAAAATTTATAGTAATTTATATATTTTTTATACTTACCAATCACCCAGACATAGCTGGTGCTAACTCTTAAAAGTTAAAAAATTTATAGTAATTTATATATTTTTTATACTTACCAATGACCCAGACTTAGCTGGTGCTAACTCTAACAAAACCAGGGCCAAACACAAATTTTGCCCCCCAATCCCCAAAATTTGCATCCAAAACAAAAAGAAATCATGTCCTAAAGGACCTCCATACTACGCCTCTACTGCGCATGCGCAGTGACGCAGACGTCCCGAAATTGGCGCCAATTATCATTCTTACTGGCAGTGCCTGGTCAGCGCTATGTACTCAGCGGGGAGGCAAGAGTTCCCAACTCCAGGGAGGGCCATCCCCGTCTGGGTCATTGGTAAGTATAAAAAATATATAAATTACTATAAATTTTTTAACATTTTTATACTGTACCAATGACCCAGACTTAGCTGAATAGTAAACAGGCTGGAGGGCCTAGGACATAGAGGAAAATCCAATAAGCTCAACTATATAGTAAAGAGGTAACCCCTTAAGGAGAAAAGGAGTATTAGGCTTTACATGTATCTTTCTTATTTAATATTAAATTAGAAAGATACACTACCCTTAATAATTGAGCACAATAACATTCATGTTCTCTATTAACATCCAGTATAACCCTTATACTAATTATTTTTAAAGCAAGCCAATAAATAAAGTAGTCCAGAGAATTGAGACTCTTTATAGTCATTTAAAAGTGTCCGAGTATTGTATATTAAAGCCCGTTTGACACTTGATATATACAAATGCTTCACACCGTGCTACACTTTAAAAATAAGACATGAATGAATTAAACATTAATATTACACTTTAAAACCATCCCGGAAGCGACTCAGAAATACTGACTTGGAGGAGGCATTCCCTTGCTTTTCACTATAAAGCAGGTGACCTAAGGGAACACCCCCCCCCCCCCCCCCTTCCCCTTGGTCAAATAGCCCAGAGCGAAGAGGGCAGCCGGACGGAGTCACTGCCGGAACAGAAAGCCTGCATAACTATAGTTGCAACTGTTTAGTGGACGACATTCTGAGCAACAGATAACGGACCTAAACAATGCAGGTCTCCAGAAATGGACTCAATATTTCTGAGATAAAAATTCGTAAATGTGGATGGCTGAGACCAATAAGCAGCCTTCATTAAATCTGTAATAGCAACACTATTAGCATAAGCCCAGGAAGTAGAAAGAGCTCTTACTTCATGAGCAGAAATCTTAAGCACAGACTGCTGAGAAGAAGATAAATCTTCATAAGCAGTAAGGATAGTTAACTGAATCCATCTAGCAATAGAATGGACTGAAATGTCCTTTCTATTAGGCATCAAAGACAGAAAGAAACGTTTCCGTCCCTTTCTGATAAACTGAGATCTCTGTTTATAGATACGTAATGCTCTAACAGGACAGAGTAAAGGCCTACGCCCGTCTGAAGACAGAAGAGCCTTAATAACAATAGGTTCCGGATATTTATTAGGAGCCTGATTCTTAGCTAAAAAACCCACATTAGTAGTGAAGGTGATAGTGTTCCCAACACTACGATAATGAGAATCATCCACCGATAGTGCATGAAGCTCACTGACTCTTCTAGCAGAAGAGAAAGCTAAGAGAAAAGCTGTCTTATAAGATAAGAATTTGAAATCTACTGCCCCAAGAGGTTCAAATGGCTTTTCCTTCAATTTAAGAAGAACCCAAGCTAAATTCCACTTAGGAATTAATCTAAGAGTTCTGGGTCTATTTATCGAAAAGTTTCTAACCAACTTCGATAAAGAGACATTAGATCCAATTTGTAAACTATCATGATGTGCATAGGTATCAGATAACATAGATCTATAACCCTTTATAGTAACAGGCTGCAGTTTGATTTCGTCAAACAAGTATACTAGAAAGTTTGCAATGTCTGGTATAGAGGGATCGAATATATCTACAGAATGATCCCTACACCAACGACGAAAAACCTTCCACTTAGCCGCATAGTTTAGCGAAGAGGAGGTCCTCCTACAGTTAGAAATCGCGTCCACTGCTCGTCCTGTAAAGTGCTTGCCATGCAAGAAGGACCGCACAACGGAAAAACGTGAAGGTTGAGACCTTGCGGGTTGTGATGGAGTTGGCGCGATTTCCCCTGCGAAAGAAGATCCTCCCGTGGAGGAAGCTTCCGCGGTAGGTCCCACAACAGACACCTGAGTAGATTTATCCACGGTCTCTGTGGCAACAGAGATGCTACCAACAGAATCTTGCATTGAGATTGTTTTATCTTTAGCAATACTTGTTGAATTAACGGCGCTGGAGGATACGCATATCCTATCATTCCGTCCCAAGGGATCGACAGAGCGTCTACTGCAAATGCTCTTGGATCCGGACACGGAGACACATACGTCTGCAACTGATTGTTGAGATGTGTCGCAAATAAGTCTATCATTGGCCGTTCCCATTGGTAGCAAATCTGATTGAATACTTGTTTGTTGAGAGTCCACTCCGACGGCAACAAGCGACCCTTTCGTGAAAGGGAGTCTGCTAGCACATTCAGACGACCCGGTATGTGACGGACCGAAAGAAGAACGTGATGTTCTAACGCAAACAGAAGGATTCTTTCCGTTAGATTGAACAACGGAACTGAATGAGTGCCTCCCTGATTCCGTATATACGCCACTACTGTCGTATTGTCCGATAGGATTTGGACATGAGCATCGTGAATAATGTCCATCCAGTGACGTAACGCAAGCCAAATTGACATCATTTCCTTGATGTTTATGTGCTTGCACAGGAATTGCGGATCCCAAAGACCCTGGCATCTCGAATCCGTTGGGATTAATGATGCACCCCAACCTGTTTGACTGGCATCTGTCATAACGGTAAAACTCGGATCCGGCAACTGCAGCGGAACTCCTTGAGTTAACCACTGAATGTTTGCCCAAGTCTGAATCTCTTGTTTCACTTGATCTGACAAGAGAACGTCTACATCGAGCGAATGAATTTTCACACTCCAATTCTGAGTCAGGAAAATTTGAAGAGGATGTGTGCGTAACCGCCCCATCGGAATGAGATCCGCGGCGGCTCCGCACAGACCTATCAGTCTCATAAATTCTCTCGCCGTGACTTTGTCTGCGTGCAGACAATAGCGAGCGTAACAACTGACTAATTTCGCTCTGGTTAACGGCAGACGAACGAGATTGTTGTGCGTCTCGAAGCTCATTCCCAGATGAGTGAATGACTTGGACGGCACCAGATCCGACTTCTCCTCGTTTACTATAAAACCGAGACGTCGGAGCAATAGAAGAAGATTCTGAACATCGTTCTGAAGCATTAACTCGTTGCCGTACCTCTGAAGAATGTCGTCCAGGTAGGCCGACGTTACCGCAGACGAATGAGCTCGGAAGTAGATCATTACCGAGTTCATTACCCGAGTGAAAGCCCAGGGTGCTAGATTCAATCCGAAGCACATCGCCCGGAATTGATACACCACTCCTAGGACTGCGAAGCGTAGATACTTTCGGAATGTCGGATGTACCATGACGTGAAAGTACGCATCTTTGAGATCTATGCTCGTTGCATAATCGTTCACCCGAATACTCGCTCTGACCGATCGAATCGTCTCCATATAAAACTTCGGAGCGACGATCAGCTTGTTTATCCAGCTCAAATCTATGACTGGACGGAACGAGCCGTCTGGTTTCGGAACCAGAAACAGATGGCTGTAGAATCCTGGAGATTCCTGGTTTTCTACGACCTCTACCGCGTTCTTCATTAAAAGAGACTGCACCTCTGATAACAGAGCGTCTCTTTTCTGCGGATTTGATGGAAGATGAGTCCACTTTGGACTTCGAGTTAATGGAGGCTTTCGTTTGAAGGATATCTTTAGACCTTCCGAAGTCACTCCTCTCACCCAAGGGTCGTCCGTAATCGACGCCCATTCTTGTGAAAAGCTCGACAACCTTCCGCCAACCGGAACGCGATAGAGGTTTAAGCCATCACCTCCTGGACCTGCGAGGCCTGCGGTAGGAGAAACCACGTCTTCCACGACCCGCACCTCGCCCCGTCGACTTCGGGGCGTCCGACCGATTGTCCCGGCCTGAAGGACGTCCCGAACAAGAGTCGCTATCCTGACGGTCTCTCGAATAAGACCAAGAGGACGCACCGGAACCTCTATAGGAACCTCTCTTGGGCGCATTAGACCCAGAAGTGCCTGTCTTATTCGTGTCTGCTGTATCCGACTTCTTAGGAGCAGATTTGAACAACAGAGAATCCTTAGCTTTCTTTGTAATTTTATCATAAATAGCGGAAAGCTTGCCGTCAAAGAGAAGTTCTCCTGAGACCGAAGCGACTCTAAGAGAGTTCTTCACCTTAGAATCCACTAGTGTGGATGTAGCTAGGGCTGCGTCACGTCTAACCAACTCCAGATTTGCCACTGAAAGGGCGGAGTTACACGTGGAATAAGCTACTGCCCTTGAAAGAAGTCTTAAAGAGGATTGTATATCCTGAAACTCTTTCCCCTGAAGGCGCAGTGATAACGCCTTAGTAAGGTGATCTGCGTAAGATAAGGCATCTAAATTGGCTCTGTTAGACGCAATAGCTGTTTCCAACACCGCGGTTGGAATAGAAGCTGACGACGGTAATGATAGCTCTAAGTCTTCCGCCTCGTCGTCCATACGCAGAGGAACTCTCGGTATACCCTGTCCTGCCGTATCGAATTTATTCCTTGCATTAATGAAAGGCAGGTTGAGAGTATTAGCGGACAAGAAACCTGCTTTCCCCGTCCTGGAAGCAAGTTTAAATATAGCGTCGTTCAATAATTCAAATGTTCTTGCAACATTATTGGACTGCGACGGAAACTCGGGAGCGATGTCCCTGAACCGCTCAAAAAATTCAGAGTCCAATGACGCTATAATTCTCTTGTCCGGAAGCGCAGCAGTCTGGCCCGACGGAACAACTTGAGGGAGAAAGTGCCGGATGAAGTCCACGGCAGCTTTATGTTGTTCCGAAAGGGATAGCTCCAAGTCATCCGTATCCCTTTCACCATCCGGTCGGACCTCATGATGTTCCCGGTCGTCCGCCCCCGATGCTATGGCGGAGCGTACCGACCCAGCGCCGTCGGATAATTCTCGATCCGACACCGTTTCTGTCGGCTGCTGGGATGCTGCGATAAACTGTGCTATCTGCACAAGAATGTCCGGCGTCGAGACCTGCGGAGGTGCAGTCTTTCGCTGCTTCGCCGAGGGCAGCTCCGCATCAGATGGCTCCCACATACTTTTCCTATGCGAACGACCGGAGTCCATCGGTCTCGAATCCCTGGCTGCCGGATGGTGTGACCTGGTCGCCGAAGAATCCTTGATCGGCGAAGCTGGTAATATATCGGCGGTCAAAGGCCGTTGAACCTACTAGGGACCTCTTAGGCAATTGACATATTTTCATGAGCACTTTTCCGCTAGCTCTTCATTAATTGTGACGACGGTGGCACACTTTTGGAAGACATCACGGATACATCACCCTGTTCTTGATCGTCTGAAATAGAGATTGATAAACTAGAGTGACCCTGCGGGGAAAGGACCGGTATGGCCATTTCCCCACTAACATACCGTGACACACGCTTCCCATGTTGTCAACGAAATTAACACATACTGAACAGGAGTTAGTGCGAGTACACTGACTACATTATACAATGATTATGAAAGTCAGAGGAAAATTTCCTTTCATTGTGAAAAGAAAACAAAGTCCTAGTACTCGCACCAACCCCTGACAATAAAAAAAAATATAATAACATGATCCATTAACATAGAAAAAATAATTGAAATCAATAAAAAAATATTTTTTCCGAAAAGCCCAAGTTTCTGAAAAGTAACGTTGAGCCCCAATGGATCCCAAGCCTAAGTGTGGACAAAAATTTTAAAAATATTATAAAAAAATTAATGCAACACTTACGAACAATAATAATGTATCTAGTTATGATTAAACTAACATCAAGATATTATTTTCAAGAAATCCCCCTCACACAGAGTGCTGTTGTCAATGTAAACAAGAAGTGTAAAAACACCAGAAACAAGACTCCAGGCACTGATAACCCTGGCCCGAAATCAGTTACCAATAATACACTATCTGATGCAAAACAGAGACTTCCAGGGAAGAAACTGCAGAACATCAGATGGTAGATGCAGAACACTACGCCTAACCACCCCTAGGTGAAGAAGTAAACATGGGGAAAAGAACAGAATTCATTCTGTTATCCAGCTAAAACTCCCAAGAAATTTAGTAATAATATTACAGAAAATATGCCAAAAGCATGGGAGAATAGCAAGGGGGGACTTAAAGGAAAGGGAGAGAGGAAAACACTGAACAAGCAGCGTAACTTGAAAACAAGAATGACCACAAAAGGCTCTTGCCTCTAAAGTTAAAAAATTTATAGTAATTTCTATATTTTTTATACTTACCAATGACCCAGACATAGCTGGTGCTAACTCTTAAAATATAGGGCCAAACACAAATTTTGCCCCCCAATCCCCAAAATTTGCATCTAAAACCAAAGAAAACATGTCCTGAATGGCCCTCCACACTTCACCTCTACTGCGCATGCACAGTGTCAAGGACGTTCCGAAATTGGCGCCATTAATCATTCTAAAAACCAGTGCCTGGTAAGCGCTATGTACTCAGCGGGGAGGCAAGAGTTCCCAACTCCTGGGAGGGCCATCCCCGTCTGGGTCATTGGTAAGTATAAAAAATATAGAAATTACTATAAATTTTTTAACATTTTTATACTGTACCAATGACCCAGACATAGCTGAATAGTAAAAAGGCTGGAGGGCCAAGGACATAGAGCAAGATGGAATACGCTCAATAATATAAAATAGAGTCATCCCCTCTAGGGAAAAAGAAATAATAGGCCTTACATGTATCTTTCTTATTTATGATAAATTAGAAAGATACAACACCTTCCAAAATTGAGCATCATACATCCATGTACTCTATTAATATCCAATATAATCCTTATACTAATAATTTTTAAAGTAAGCCAATAAATAAAGTAAGTCTAGAGAATAGAGACTCTTGTACTCCTTAAAAGTGTCTGAGGATTGCATAATCATGTCCGTTGACACGTGCTATATTCAAAAGCTATACTTTAAAAACTAAGACTTGAATGAATTTTTAAAACATAAACTTCTCACTAAACAACCATCCCAATAACAGCTCAGAATTACTAACTCCGGAGGAGGTATCCCCTTGTTTTCATAGTAAAACAGGTGACCCAAGGGAACACCCTCCCCCCCCCCCTTTTTCTTGCCCTGGGTCAAATAGCCCAGAGAGAAGAGGGCAGCAGAACGGAGTCACTGCCGAAACAGACAGCCTACCTAGCTATAGTAGCAACTGTTAAGTGAATGACATTCTGAGCAGTAGATAATAGACCTAACAATAGAGGCCTCCAGAAATGGACTCGATATTTCTGAGATAAAAATTCATGAATGTGGATGGCTGAGCGCAATGAGCAGCCTTCAAAAATCTATAATAGCGACACTATTAATGTAAGCCCAAGATGTAGAAGAACTCTTACTTCATGAGCCGAAATCTTAAGCACAACTGCTGAGTCAATGATATACCATAAGCAGTACCGACAGTTAATTGAATCCATTAGCAATAGAATGGAGCGTAACGTCCTTCTATTAGGCATCAAAGACAGAAGAAGCTTACGCCCGTAGTAATAAACAGATATCTGTTTATAAATACATAAACTCTAACCAGACAGAGTAAAGGCCTATGCCCGTACGAAGACGGAAGGACCTTAATAACAATAGGTTCCGGATATTAGGAGCCTAACTCTTATGCAAAAATCCAACCTAAATAGTAAAGGAAGTAGTGATTCCGAAACTACGAAAGTGAAAATCATCCATCGATAGTGCATGAAACTCACTGTCTCTTCAGTAAAAGAGAAGCCAACAGAATTACTGAATAAAAGGTCAGAATTTGAAAACTACTGTTTCCAGAGGCTCAAATGATTACTTAGCTAAATAAGAATCGAAGTTAAATTCCATATAGGAATTTAATCTAAAGATTCTAAGTCTATTTATCAAAAAGTTACTAACTGACTTAGATAAAGAGACATAAGACTCAATTGTAAACTATCATAGAGTGCATAGGTATGAGGTAACATAAACCTATAACCTAAATAATAACAGGCTGCAGTAGATCTTGTCAAACAAGTATACTAAAAAGTTGCAATGAGTAGTATGGAGGGATCAACAATATGAACATAGTGATCCCTACACCAACGGCGGAAGAGCCTCCACTTTAGCCGCATAGAATAGCGAAGAAGAGGATCTCCTATAGTAAGAAATCGCGTCCAAAGCTTGTCCAGTACAATGCTTACAATACAATACGGACCACACAACGGAATACGTGAAGGTTGCGACCTTGCGGGTTGTGATAAAGATGACACGATTTACCCAGCGAAAAAAGATCCTCTCATTGAGGAAGATTTTGCGTTAAGTCCCACAGTAGACATCAGAGTAAATTACCCACGGTCTCTGTGAAGACAGAGATGCTATCAACAGAAATGTATTGTGGTTGTTTATCTTAGCAATACCTGCTGAAACAACAGCGCCGGAGGATACACGTATCCTATCATTCCGTCCTATTAGATCAATAGAGCGTTAACAACATTAGCTCAGAGATCCGGACAAGCCAACACATACGTCTGCAATTGATTAGCAAGCTGTGTCGTTAATAAATTATCATTGGGCGCTCCCATAGATAGCAAATCTGATTGAATACTTGTTTGTTGAGAGTCCATTCTGATGGCAACAAGCGACCCCTAAGTGAACGCGAGTCCGGTAAAACAATCAGACGACCCGGAATATGACGGACCGAAACAGAACTTGGTGTACTATAACCAACAGACGGATTCTTTCCATTAAATTGAATAACGGAAACGAATGAGTACCCCCTGGTTCCGGAGATACGCCACTACTGTCGAATTAACGGACAGGATTTGGACATGCGTTTCTGAATAATGTTCATGCAATGACATAAAGCAAGCCTAAAAAACATTATTCCGCGGAAGATAATTGCTTGCTTAGAGACTGCGGAACCCAAAGACCCTGGCACTTCGAATCCGTTGGGATCAATATTATATCCCAATCTGTTTGACTGGCAACCGTCATAACTATAACACTCGGATCCGGCAACTGCAGTGGCACTCTCTGAGTCAACCACCGAATGTTTGCCCCAGTCTGAATCTCTTGTAACACTAGATAGACAAGAAAACGTGTAAATCGAGCAATTCATGGATTGCTGAAAAGTTGCCGTCGAAGAGAGGCTTCTCCGAGAACGAAGCCACTCTGAGAGAGTTCTTCACGTTACTATCCATGCGCATGGATGTAGCTAGGGCTGTGTCACGTCTAACCAGCTCCAATCAGCCACTGAAGGGCGGAGTTATACGTGAACAAACTACTGCCCTCAAAAGAAATCCCATTGAGAATAATATCCCGTAAATCTTTTCTTGAAGACGTAATGATAACGCCTCAGTAAGGTGGATTACGTATGATAAAGCGTCTAAGTTAAGTCTACTAGACATCATTGTCGTTTCCAACATTGTGGTTGGAAAAGACATAGACGGCGAAAAAGAAAATTTCCAGTCTTTAACCACGCCGTCTAGACGCATATGAACTCTCGGTATGCCCTGCTCTGCCAAAATAAATTATTCGTATAAATGATAAAACGGCAGAAATGAGCATTGCGGACAAGAAACTAAACTATCATGCTTGGTAGCAGGCTTATATGCATATATAGCGTCGAAAAATAAAACACATGTTGTAATGACATTATTGGACTGTGTCGGTAAGTCAGGGACAATGTCCCTGAACCGATCCAAAACACCGTGTCCAATGATGCTATAAGTCTCTTATCCAACATCGCAGCAATGTAGTCCGAAATAACAATCGCCAGAAGATATGAATGGCAGCTTCCGATGCTACGAAAGGGAAAACTCGAAATCTTTCGAATCCCTTTCGCCATCCTGTCGGACCCTATAAAGCGTTCGGTCGTCCGTACCTGATGCAACCGCGGACCGCACCGACCCAGCGCCGTCAGATAATTCCTGATTCGAGTAAGAAACTGTCGATTGCTGGGATGCTGCGAAACAACTGTGCTAACTCGGATAGCACGTCCGTCACTGAGGCCTGAGGAGAAGCGGTCCTACAATGCATTGCCGCTGGAAGCTCCGTGATCGTTACCCCGTGCATACTACCAATATGCGAGCGAACGGAGCGTATAGGTCTCGTGTCCCTTGGCTACCGGATGGCGTGACCTATTCGCCGTGGAATCACTGAATGACGAAACTGATCGGATACTCGAGGTCACGTAGCCAATGTGCGGTCGTGTGCCCTGCTGTGAGGATGAGGAAGCATTATCGACAGTCTCTCGGACTGTCAATATAACGGAGCGTCCCGACCGACAGACATATGCTCCGAATGTAAAATATCTGAACCACAACATGCGGTCCCCTATGTTGTTGGACGAGAGAGGGACCTCTCTCGCTCACAGCCCGGACGGACCTGGACAAGCCAGGAACCGGACTAACAGGCTTCCTCCGATCTGTCCTCAATCCGCCATCACTGGGTGCATACTAAAGTAATTATAGTGCTCGCATCACCCAAATCTCCTTCCTAGACCGCAACGGACGAACCCGGCAGCCGAACCATTCGATGAATGTACGCTACACCGGGTGAGCTAGCGAATGTCACTCCATCGATCCTACAAGGGATCTCTTAGGCGATAGACATATTCCATGAGCACTTATTGCCGCTAGCTCTTCATTAACTATGACGACAGAGGCACACTTTTGAAAGACATCTCCGTAACTTTGCGAACAAGAAACCAGAAATGCTTGGTTATAGCAAGCATATAATAATAATATATATAGCGTCGTTCAATAATTCGAAAGTTTGTGTGACATTATTGGACTATGTCGGAACTGAGGGACAATGTCCCTGAACCGAACCAAAAATTTCTAAGTCCACCGACGCTATCAGTTTCTTATCCGGCATCGCAGCATTCTGGTCCGACGAAAGAAGCTGTAGAAGATCACGTCAGATGACATACACAACAGCATATGTTGTTCCGAAAGGGAAAGCTCGAAATCCTCCAAAGCCCTTTCGGTATCCCGTCGTACCAGATGAAATTTTCGGACGTCCGTACCCGCTTCCGCGGAGCGTCCCGACCCAGCATCGTCGGATAAAAAATATGCGACAGATTCAGTTGATGCTGGGATGCTGCGATAAGCTGTGCTATTTAGGAAAGCACGTCCGTTCCCGAGGCCTGTGCAGTAGCGGTTTTACGATGCATTGTCGCCGGAAGCTCCGTGTACGTTGACTCCCGCACACTTTCCTATGCGAACGTCCGGAGTCTGCAGGCCTCGTGTCCCTATCTACCGGATGGTGTGACCTGGTCGCCGATGATTCTCTGACTGGCGAAGCTGACTGGATATCCGAGGTCACGTAGCCAAGAGCGGTCGTGTGCGCTACCATGAGAATGAGGAAGCCTTATTGACAGTCTACTCCGGACTGACTATATGTCGGAGCGTCCCGAGCGACGGACGTATGCTCCGAATGCGAAACATTTTGTACCACAACATCTGGGGCCAGATGTTGTTGTACGAGAGAGGGGCCTCTCTCGCTCGCCATCCGGATGGACCAAAACGAGCTATGAACCGGACTAAAAGGCTTCCTCCGTTCTCCCTCTAATCCGCCGTCACTGGGTGTGCATTTGGTTTATTTATAGTGCTCGCATCACCCCAAAACTCCTTCTAGACCGCAACGGACGAACCCGGCTGCCGAACCATTCGATGAATGGACGCTACACCGGGCGAGCTAGCGGACGTCAAAGGCCGTCGAACCTACTAGGGTCCTCTTAGGCAATTGGCGTATTTACATGAGCACTTTTCTGCTAGCCCTTCATTAATTGTGACGACGGAGGCACACTGTTGGAAGACATCACAGATACATCACCCTAATCTTGATCGTCTGAAATAGAAATTGATAAAGTAGAGTGACCCTGCAGGGAAAGGACCGGAGTGTCCAATTCCCCACTAACATACCGTGACATACGCTTCCCATGTTGTCATCGAAATCATACGATACAGAACAGGAGTTAATGCGAGTACTCTGACCACATATAGAATGATTATAAAAGTCAGAGGAAGACTTCCTCTTATTACAATTGATCAAAATCCTTTCAATGTGAAAAGAAAACAAGTCCTGGTACTCGCACCAACCCCTGGCAATCAAAATACATAATAATAATATGATCCATTAATATAGAAAAAATAATTGAAATCAAAATATTTTGAAAAAATATTTTTTTAGAACAGCCCAAGTTTCTGAAAAGTAACGTTGAGCCCCAATGGATCCCAAGCCTAAGTGTGGACAAAAATTTTAAAAATATTTTAAACAATTTATTCAACACTTACGAACAATAATAATGTATCTAGTTATGATTAAAATAACATCAAGATATTATTTTCAAGAAATCCCCCCCTCACACAGAGGGCTGTTGTAAATGTAAACAATGAATGTAAAAACACTAAAATAAGACTCCAGGCACCCAGGCCCGGAATCAGTTACCAAAAATACACTATCTGATGCAAAACAGAGACTTCCAAGGAAGAAACTGCAGAACATCAGATGGTAGATGCAGAACACAACGCCTAACCACCCGTAGGTGAAGACGTAAACATGGGGAAAAGAACAGAATTCATTCTGTTATTCAGCTAAAACTCCCAAGAAAATTTAGTAATAATAATTACAGAAACTATGCCAAAAGCATGGGAGAATAGCAAGGGGGGACTTAAAGGAAAGGGAGAGAGGAAAACACTGAAAAATCAGTGTAACTAAATAATCAGAATGTCAACAAAATGGCTGCTGCCTCGAAAATAGGTAACTTAACATAATTTCATTAAAAAATTTTAAGTTACAGCCCTGATAATATTCTGTCACACATTTTTCCTCTCCTCCTTCTCTATCCTCCTTAGAATCACCATTTCACTAATATTTATGTGTCTGGCATCATTTAAACTGAGATTTACAAGCACAAAGATCAGTCAGATGTTAACTGATGAAGGGCCAAACTTAGAATGATTAATGGCGCCAATTTCGGAACGTCCTTGACACTGCGCATGCGCAGTAGAGGTGAAGTGTGGAGGGCCATTCAGGACATGTTTACTTTGGTTTTAGATACAAATTTTGGGGATTGGGGGGCAAAATTTGTGTTTGGCCCTATATTTTAAGAGTTAGCACCAGCTATGTCTGGGTCATTGGTACAGTATAAAAATATAGGTAACTTAACATAATTTCATTCAAAAATTTTAAGTTACAGCCCTGATTATTTTCTGTCACTCATTTTTCCTCTCCTCCTTCTATATCCTCCTTAGAATCACCATTTCTCTAATATTTATGTGTCTGGCATCATTTAAACTGAGATTTACAAGCACAAAGATCAGTCAGATGTTAACTGATGAAGGGCCAAACAAAGAATGATTAATGGCGCCAATTTCGGGACGTCCTTTACACTGCGCATGCACAGTAGAGGTGAAGTATGGAGGGCCATCCAGGACATGTTTTCTTTGGTTTTAGATGCAAATTTTGGGGATTGGGGGGCAAAATTTGTGTTTGGCCCTACATTTTTAAGAGTTAGCACCAGCTACGTCTGGGTCATTGGTACAGTATAAAAATATCACATGCTGAGTTCAAGCAGCCAAATTACACTTGAAACACAACTATTATGTGTAACAGTTCTTGAATGATACAATTTCTGAGAAGTCTACCGGATTTTTAGAATTTATTAAGCATATTTTTTCAATTCTTTCTCGAAATGAGTGCAAGAAAATTAAAATTTAATCGCAGGACACATCTGAGAAAATTTGCATTTCAGAAAAATCATCCGCCTTGCAATATTTCCAAGTGTGTGGCTGCTACAAGTGCAGAACCTGAAAATGTAGTAAAATATGTAAGACTCACACAAGTAAAACATGAATCACATGATATGGTTACTTCAAGTCCACTTCCAGTGACAGCAGCAATAGAAGAGCCTGGGAAGAGCTTCAAACTCTTAAGCCCATTGTCAAGATTAAAATCTGAGCTCGACATCTGCAATTAGAAAATAGATGAAAAGTTAAAAAATTTATAGTAATTTATATATTTTTTATACTTACCAATGACCCAGACTTAGCTGGTGCTAACTCTAACAAAACCAGGGCCAAACACAAATTTTGCCCCCCAATCCCCAAAATTTGCATCCAAAACAAAAAGAAATCATGTCCTAAAGGACCTCCATACTACGCCTCTACTGCGCATGCGCAGTGACGCAGTCGTCCCGAAATTGGCGCCAATTATCATTCTTACTGGCAGTGCCTGGTCAGCGCTATGTACTCAGCGGGGAGGCAAGAGTTCCCAACTCCAGGGAGGGCCATCCCCGTCTGGGTGATTGGTAAGTATAAAAAATATATAAATTACTATAAATTTTTTAACATTTTTATACTGTACCAATGACCCAGACTTAGCTGAATAGTAAACAGGCTGGAGGGCCTAGGACATAGAGGAAAATCCAATAAGCTCAACTATATAGTAAAGAGGTAACCCCTTAAGGAGAAAAGGAGTATTAGGCTTTACATGTATCTTTCTTATTTAATAATAAATTAGAAAGATACACTACCCTTAATAATTGAGCACAATAACATTCATGTTCTCTATTAACATCCAGTATAACCCTTATACTAATTATTTTTAAAGCAAGCCAATAAATAAAGTAGTCCAGAGAATTGAGACTCTTTATAGTCATTTAAAAGTGTCCGAGTATTGTATATTAAAGCCCGTTTGACACTTGACATATACAAATGCTTCACACCGAGCTACACTTTAAAAATAAGACATGAATGAATTTAAACATTAATATTACACTTTAAAACCATCCCGGAAGCGACTCAGAAATACTGACTTGGAGGAGGCATTCCCTTGCTTTTCACTATAAAGCAGGTGACCTAAGGGAACACCCGCCCCCCCCCCCTTCCCCTTGCCCTGGGTCAAATAGCCCAGAGTGAAGAGGGCAGCCGGACGGAGTCACTGCCGGACCAGAAAGCCTGCATAACTATAGTTGCAACTGTTTAGTGGACGACATTCTGAGCAACAGTTAACGGACCTAAACAATGCAGGTCTCCAGAAATGGACTCAATATTTCTGAGATAAAAATTCATAAATGTGGATGGCTGAGACCAATAAGCAGCCTTCATTAAATCTGTAATAGCAACACTATTAGCATAAGCCCAGGAAGTAGAAAGAGCTCTTACTTCATGAGCAGAAATCTTAAGCACAGACTGCTGAGAAGAAGATAAATCTTCATAAGCAGTAGGGATAGTTAACTGAATCCATCTAGCAATAGAATGGACTGAAATGTCCTTTCTATTAGGCATCAAAGACAGAAAGAAACGTTTCCGTCCCTTTCTGATAAACTGAGATCTCTGTTTATAGATACGTAGTGCTCTAACAGGACAGAGTAAAGGCCTACGCCCGTCTGAAGACGGAAGAGCCTTAATAACAATAGGTTCCGGATATTTATTAGGAGCCTGATTCTTAGCTAAAAAACCCACATTAGTAGTGAAGGTGATAGTGTTCCCAACACTACGATAATGAGAATCATCCACCGATAGTGCATGAAGCTCACTGACTCTTCTGGCAGAAGAGAAAGCTAAGAGAAAAGCTGTCTTATAAGATAAGAATTTGAAATCTACTGTCCCAAGAGGTTCAAATGGCTTTTCCTTCAATTTAAGGAGAACCCAAGCTAAATTCCACTTAGGAATTAATCTAAGAGTTCTGGGTCTATTTATCGAAAAGTTTCTAACCAACTTCGATAAAGAGACATTAGATCCAATTTGTAAACTATCATGATGTGCATAGGTATCAGATAACATAGATCTATAACCCTTTATAGTAACAGGCTGCAGTTTGATTACGTCAAACAAGTATACTAGAAAGTTTGCAATGTCTGGTATAGAGGGATCAAATATATCTACAGAATGATCCCTACACCAACGACGAAAAACCTTCCACTTAGCCGCATAGTTTAGCGAAGAGGAGGTCCTCCTACAGTTAGAAATCGCGTCCACTGCTCGTCCTGTAAAGTGCTTGCCATGCAAGAAGGACCGCACAACGGAAAAACGTGAAGGTTGAGACCTTGCGGGTTGTGATGGAGTTGGCGCGATTTCCCCTGCGAAAGAAGATCCTCCCGTGGAGGAAGCTTCCGCGGTAGGTCCCACAACAGACACCTGAGTAGATTTATCCACGGTCTCTGTGGCGACAGAGATGCTACCAACAGAATCTTGCATTGAGATTGTTTTATCTTTAGCAATACTTGTTGAATTAACGGTGCTGGAGGATACGCATATCCTATCATTCGGTCCCAAGGGATCGACAGAGCGTCTACTGCAAATGCTCTTGGATCCGGACACGGAGACACATACATCTGCAACTGATTGTTGAGATGTGTTGCAAATAAGTCTATCATTGGCCGTTCCCATTGGTAGCAAATCTGATTGAATACTTGTTTGTTGAGAGTCCACTCCGACGGCAACAAACGACCCTTTCGTGAAAGGGAGTCTGCTAGCACATTCAGACGACCCGGTATGTGACGGACCGAAAGAAGAACGTGATGTTCTAACGCAAACAGAAGGATTCTTTCCGTTAGATTGAACAACGGAACTGAATGAGTGCCTCCCTGATTCCGTATATACGCCACTACTGTCGTATTGTCCGATAGGATTTGGACATGAGCATCGTGAATAATGTCCATCCAGTGACGTAACGCAAGCCAAATTGACATCATTTCCTTGATGTTTATGTGCTTGCACAGGAATTGCGGATCCCAGAGACCCTGGCATCTCGAATCCATTGGGATTAATGATGCACCCCAACCTGTTTGACTGGCATCCGTCATAACGGTAAAACTCGGATCCGGCAACTGCAGCGGAACTCCTTGAGTTAACCACTGAATGTTTGCCCAAGTCTGAATCTCTTGTTTCACTTGATCTGACAAGAGAACGTCTACATCGAGCGAATGAATTTTCACACTCCAATTCTGAGTCAGGAAAATTTGAAGAGGACGTGTGCGTAACCGCCCCATCGGAATGAGATCCGCAGCGGCTCCGCACAGACCTATCAGTCTCATAAATTCTCTTGCCGTGACTTTGTCTGCGTGCAGACAATAGCGAGCGTAACAACTGACTAATTTCACTCTGGTTAACGGCAGATGAACGAGATTGTTGTGCGTCTCGAAGCTCATTCCCAGATGAGTGAATGACTTGGACGGCACCAGATCCGACTCCTCCTCGTTTACTATAAAACCGAGACGTCGGAGCAATAGAAGAAGATTCTGAACATCGTTCTGAAGCGTTAACTCGTTGCCGTACCTCTGAAGAATGTCGTCCAGGTAGGCCGACGTTACCGCAGACGAATGAGCTCGGAAGTAGATCATTACCGAGTTCATTACCCGAGTGAAAGCCCAGGGTGCTAGATTCAATCCGAAGCACATCGCCCGGAATTGATACACCACTCCTAGGACTGCGAAGCGTAGATACTTTTGGAATGTCGGATGTACCATGACGTGAAAGTACGCATCTTTGAGATCTATGCTCGTTGCATAATCGTTCACCCGAATACTCGCTCTGACCGATCGAATCGTCTCCATATAAAACTTCGGAGCGACGATCAGCTTGTTTATCCAGCTCAAATCTATGACTGGACGGAACGAGCCGTCTGGTTTCGGAACCAGAAACAGATGGCTGTAGAATCCCGGAGATTCCTGGTTTTCTACGACCGAATACTCGCATTCTTCATTAAAAGAGACTGCACCTCTGATAACAGAGCGTCTCTTTCTGTGGATTTGACGGAAGATGAGTCCACTTTGGACTTCGAGTTAATGGAGGCTTTCGTTTGAAGGATATCTTTAGACCTTCCGAAGTCACTCCTCTCACCCAAGGGTCGTCTGTAATCGACGCCCACTCTTGTGAAAAGCTCGACAACCTTCCGCCAACCCGAACGCGATAGAGGTTTAAGCCATCACCTCCTGGACCTGCGAGGCCTGCGGTAGGAGAAACCACGTCTTCCACGACCTGCCCCTCGCCTCGTCGACCTCGGGGCGTCCGACCGATTGTCCCGGCCTGAAGGACGTCCCGAATGAGAGTCGCTATCCTGACGGTCTCTCGAATAAGACCAAGAGGACGCACCGGAACCTCTATAGGAACCTCTCTTGGGCGCATTAGACCCAGAAGTGCCTGTCTTATTCGTGTCTGCTGTATCCGACTTCTTAGGAGCAGATCTGAACAACAGAGAATCATTAGCTTTCTTTTTAATTTTATCATAAATAGCGGAAAGCTTGCCGTCAAAGAGAAGTTCTCCTGAGACCGAAGCGACTCTAAGAGAGTTCTTCACCTTAGAATCCACTAGTGTGGATGTAGCTAGGGCTGCGTCACGTCTAACCAACTCCAGATTTGCCACTGAAAGGGCGGAGTTACACGTGGAATAAGCTACTGCCCTTGAAAGAAGTCTTAAAGAGGATTGTATATCCTGAAACTCTCTCCCCTGAAGGCGCAGTGATAACGCCTTAGTATGGTGATCTGCGTAAGATAAGGCATCTAAATTGGCTCTGTTAGACGCAATAGCTGTTTCCAACACCACGGTTGGAATAGAAGCTGACGACGGTAATGATAGCTCTAAGTCTTCCGCCTCGTCGTCCATACGCAGAGGAACTCTCGGTATACCCTGTCCTGCCGTATCGAATTTATTCCTTGCATTAATGAAAGGCAGGTTGAGAGTATTAGCGGACAAGAAACCTGCTTTCCCCGTCCTGGAAGCAAGTTTAAATATAGCGTCGTTCAATAATTCAAATGTTCTAGCAACATTATTGGACTGCGACGGAAACTCGGGAGCGATGTCCCTGAACCGCTCAAAAAATTCAGAGTCCAATGACGCTATAATTCTCTTGTCCGGAAGCGCAGCAGTCTGGCCCGACGGAACAACTTGAGGGAGAAAGTGCCGGATGAAGTCCACGGCAGCTTTATGTTGTTCCGAAAGGGATAGCTCCAAGTCATCCGTATCCCTTTCACCATCCGGTCGGACCTCATAATGTTCCCGGTCATCCGCCCCGATGCTTCGGCGGAGCGTACCGACCCAGCGCCGTCGGATAATTCTCGATCCGACACCGTTTCTGTTGGCTGCTGCGATAAGCTGTGCTATCTGCACAAGAATGTCCGGCGTCGAGACCTGCGGAGGCGCAGTCTTTCGCTGCTTCGCCGAGGGCAGCTCCGCATCAGATGGCTCCCGCATACTTTTCCTATGCGAACGTCCAGAGTCCATCGGTCTCGAATCCCTGGATGGCGGATGGTGTGACCTGGTCGCCGAAGAATCCTTCATCGGCGAAGCTGGTAATATATCGGCGGTCACGCAGCCAAGGTGCGGTCGTGTGCGCTGACGAGAAGAGGAAGCCTTAACAGTCTCTTCGGACTGCTTATACAACGGAGCATCCCGAGCGACGGACGTATGCTCCGCTAAAGACACATTTTGTACCACAACATCTGGTCCCAGATGTTGTTGTACGAGAGAGGGGCCTCTCTCGCTCGCGGCCCGGCTGGACCTGGACGAGCTAGGAACCGGACTAAAAGGCTTCCTCCGTTCTCGCTTACTATCCGCCGTCACTGGGTGTGCATCTATTATGTTTATAGTGCTCGCATCACCCAAAATTTCCTCTTGGACCGCATCGGACGAACCCGGCTGCCGAACCATTCGGTGAATGGACGCTACACCGGGCGAGCTAGCGGACGACATTTGTCTAATCTCCATGAGCACTTTTGCCGCTAGCTCTGAATTCATTTGTGACGACGGACGCACACTTGAAGAAGATAACATGGAAACATCACCCTGTTCTGGTTCCTCTGAAATAGAAACTGAGAGAGTAGAGTGACCTTGTGGAGAAAGAGCCGGCATCGCTCTTTCTCCAGAAACAACATATCGTGACACACGTTTCCAATGTTTCTCATCCCAATGTTCACATATAGGACAGGGATTAATGCGAGAACACTGACTACAATTAATACAATGATCATGAAAGTCAGAGGAAGATTTCTTCCTATTACAATTTGAACAACGTCCCTTCATTGTGAAAGAACAACAATAAGTCCTAGTTACTCGCAAAAACCCCTGACACAAAGATACATAATAACATGATCCATTAATAAATGAAAAAACAATTGCAAAACAAAATAATTTTGAAAAAATATTTTTTCAGCGAAGCCCAAGTTGCTGAAAAGTAACGTTGAGCCCCGATGGATCCGATGGCAAAGTGTGGTCAAAAATTTTAAATTTATGTTAAATAATTAATGAGACACTTTCGGATAATATAAATGTATCTTATAGTGAGATAAACTACAGCAAAGGCAAACAGCCCCCCTCAAAAAAGGCTATTGCCAATGAAAACAAACAGTGTAAAAACACCAGAAAACATGACTCCAGGCACTGAAAAAACTGGCCCGGAATCAGTCATCAATTACACTCTATCTGATGCAAAACAGAGACTCCCAGGGGAGAATCTGTAGAACATCAGATGGAAGATGCAGAACACAAACGTTATACACCCATGGGTGAAAACGTAACTATGGGGAAAATAACAGAAAACATTCTGTAACCAAGCAACTCTCCCAGGAAATTTTAGAAATGAAATTTCTCAAAAATATGCCAAAAGCATGGGAGAATTGCAAGGGGGGACTTTAGAAGGCTAGGGGAGAGGAAACACTGAATAAGCAGTGCAACAATTAGCAAGAATGACAACAAGAGGCCCATGCCTCGAAAATAGGCAACTTAACATAATTTCATCAAAAAATTTTAAGTACAGCCCTGATTATTTTTTGTCACTTCTTTTTCCTCTCCTCCTTCTATCCTCCTTAGAATCACATTTTCTCCAAAAATTACGTGTCTGGCATTCTTTAAACTGAGATTTACAAGCACAAAGATCAGTGAGATGTTGACTGATGAAGGGCCAAACAAAGAATGATAATTGGCGCCAATTTCGGGACGACTGCGTCACTGCGCATGCGCAGTAGAGGCGTAGTATGGAGGTCCTTTAGGACATGATTTCTTTTTGTTTTGGATGCAAATTTGGGGGATTGGGGGGCAAAATTTGTGTTTGGCCCTGGTTTTGTTGGAGTTAGCACCAGCTAAGTCTGGGTCATTGGTACAGTATAAAAATATGGTAAATAATCATATGGACAGTTATCAAGACATACAAACATACATGCCTGCCTGCTTGCTTTCCTGCTGGCACGCAGACAGACAGAGGCAGGCAAACAGGCAGAGGCAGACGGGTGGACGGACAGACAGCCGGACAGAGATGGGAAGGCATCAGGCCTGCCTGCCTGCTTGCCTGCTGCCAGCCAGCCAGCTGGTCAGACCTTCACACAACTTTCTCTGGCCAGAAAACATGGGGTCATGCAACAAATAAGAGAAAATGCACCAGGAAGTGAAGTACCGTCCTTGAACTCAGTATTTTCTGGGAATTCCCAACAAAAATACACAAATAGTTAACAGAATTTTATAGACCCAGAAAATACTTAGAAAATCTCTTTTTTCTTGTGAAAAATTCAGTATTGTTGTGAAAACCTAATAAAATGCTTTAACAGTTTTCTCAAGCAATAATTTTTTTTCTAGGAGTCTTATTTTAGACTATAATGCAATATCCGAGTGCAACATTTCAAGGCAGATCACTCTAAACTAAATATTTAGTTCCGCGACACCTATAATACTCCTCACCCATGCCCTAATTTTATTTTTCCTGTTTTATGTGATAAAACAATCATTTCTACACTAAAATACAAGATTTGGCTTCTATTCATCCAATAAGATTAGAAATATAGCTTTTTTAAAAAAGTTGTTAAATTGTGAAAAAAAGGCCAATTTTTTTTTTAAATTTCAGTATACCGCTTTCGTTACTTATCTTGATTCTGCTGCCAGTCTATTTGACAGAGCAGTTCACCAATTGATGTTTTTTACTGGAATTAAGCCAGTTTACCTGATAAAAGTCCAAAATCTGCATAGAACTCAATTCGAGAAAAAATTGGTGATTTATGTGTCAAATAGCTGTAAATTTATGTCTGAGAGAGAACATTTACACAGGTATCATTCATAAAAAAAGCTGTTCAAAAGTACAATTTTCATCTAAAAACCTTCCAAATATCATAATTTATGAATACTTTATCTATTTACTAAAATAGAAAGGTACACCACCCGATGGGTTGGTGATTAATGTCCCAACAGATGTGAGGATGTTTCACAGAAAATCACATGCTGAGTTCAAGCTACCAAATCACACCTGAAACACAACTATTATGTGTAACAGTTCTTGAATGATACAATTTCTGAGAAGTCTACCGGATTTTTAGAATTTATTAAGCATATTTTTTCAATTCTTTCTCGAAATGAGTGCAAGAAAATTAAAATTTAATCGCAGGACCAATCTGAGAAAATTTGCATTTCAGAAAAGTTAAAAAATTTATAGTAATTTATATATTTTTTATACTTACCAATGACCCAGACTTAGCTGGTGCTAACTCTAAAAAATCCAGGGCCAAACACAAATTTTGCCCCCCAATCCCCAAAATTTGCATCTAAAACCAAAAGAAATCATGTCCTATAGGACCTCCATACTTTGCCCTTACTGCGCATGCGCAGTGTCAAGGACGTTCCGAAATTGGCGCCAATTATCATTCTTACTGGCAGTGCCTGGTCAGCGCTATGTACTCAGCGGGGAGGTAAGAGTTCCCAACTCCTGGGAGGGCCATCCCCATCTGGGTCATTGGTAAGTATAAAAAATATACAAATTACTATAAATTTTTTAACATTTTTATACTGTACCAATGACCCAGACTTAGCTGAATAGTAAAAAGGCTTGAGGGCCTAGGACATAGAGGAAACTCCAATAAGCTCAACTATATAATATAGAGGCAACCCCTCAAGGAGAAAAGGAGTATTAGGCTTTACATGTATCTTTCTTATTTTATGTTAAATTAGAAAGATACAATACCCTTCATAATTGAGCACAATAACATTCATGTTCTCTATTAACATCCAGTATAACCCTTTATACTAATTATTTTTAAAGTAAGCCAATAAATAAAGTTAGTCCAGAGAATTGAGACTCTTTATATTCTTTTAAAAGTGTCCGAGGATTGTATATTAACGCCCGTTTGACACTTGACATATACAAATGCTTCACACCGAGCTACACTTTAAAAATATGACATGAATGAATTTTAACATTAATATTACACTTTAAAACCATCCCGGAAACGACTCAGAAATACTGACTTCGGAGGAGGCATTCCCTTGCTTTTCACTATAAAGCAGGTGACCTAAGGGAACACCCTCCCCCCCCCCCCCTTCCCCTTGCCCTGGGTCAAATAGCCCAGAGCGAAGAGGGCAGCCGGACGGAGTCACTGCCGGAACAGAAAGCCTGCATAACTATAGTTGCAACTGTTTAGTGGACAACATTCTGAGCAACAGATAACGGACCTAAACAATGCAGGTCTCCAGAAATGGACTCAATATTTCTGAGATAAAAATTTGTGAATGTGGATGGCTGAGACCAATAAGCAGCCTTCATTAAATCTGTAATAGCAATACTATTAGCGTAAGCCCAAGAAGTAGCAAGAGCTCTTACTTCATGAGCCGAAATCTTCAGCACAGACTGCTGAGAAGATAAATTCTCATGAGCAGTACGGATAGTTAATTGAATCCATCTAGCAATAGAATGGACTGAAATGTCCCTTCTATTAGGCATCAGAGACAGAAAGAAACGTTTTCGTCCCTTTCTGATAAACTGAGATCTCTGTTTATAGATACGTAATGCTCTAACAGGACAGAGTAAAGGCCTACGCCCGTCTGAAGACGGAAGAGCCTTAATAACAATAGGTTCCGGATATTTATTAGGAGCCTGATTCTTAGCTAAAAAACCCACATTAGTAGTGAAGGTGATAGTGTTCCCGACACTACGATAGTGAGAATCATCCACCGACAGTGCATGAAGCTCACTGACTCTTCTAGCAGAAGAGAAAGCTAAGAGAAAAGCTGTCTTATAAGATAAGAATTTGAAATCTACTGTCCCAAGAGGTTCAAATGGCTTTCCTTCAGTTTAAGAAGAACCCAAGCTACATTCCATTTAGGAATTAACCTAAGAGTTCTGGGTCTATTTATCGAGAAGTTTCTTACCAACTTAGATAAAGAGACATTAGATCCAATTTGTAAACTATCATGATGTGCATAGGTATCAGATAACATAGACCTATAATCGTTAATAGTAACAGGCTGCAGTTTGATTTCGTCAAACAAGTATACTAGAAAGTTTGCAATGTCTGGTATAGAGGGATCAAAAATATCCACAGAATGATCCCTACACCAACGACGAAAAACCTTCCACTTAGCCGCATAGTTTAGCGAAGAGGAGGTCCTCCTACAGTTAGAAATCGCGTCCACTGCTCATCCTGTAAAGTGCTTGCCATGCAAGAAGGACCGCACAACGGAAAAACGTGAAGGTTGAGACCTTGCGGGTTGTGATGGAGTTGACGCGATTTCCCCTGCGAAAGAAGATCCTCCCGGGGAGGAAGCTTTTGCGGTAGGTCCCACAACAGACTCCTGAGTAGATTTATCCACGGTCTCTGTGGAGACAGAGATGCTACCAACAGAATCTTGCATTGAGATTGTTTTATCTTTAGCAATACCTGCTGAATTAACGGGCTGGAGGATACGCATATCCTATCATTCCGTCCCAAGGGATCGACAGAGCGTCTACTGCAAATGCTCTTGGATCCGGACACGGAGACACATACGTCTGCAACTGACTGTTGAGATGTGTCGCAAATAAGTCTATCACTGGCCGTTCCCATTGGTAGCAAATCTGATTGAATACTTGTTTGTTGAGAGTCCACTCCGACGGCAACAAGCGACCCTTTCGTGAAAGGGAGTCTGCTAGTACATTCAGACGACCCGGTATATGACGGACCGAAAGAAGAACCTGATGTTCTAGAGCAAACAGAAGGATTCTTTCAGTTAGATTGAACAACGGAACTGAATGAGTGCCTCCCTGATTCCGTATATACGCCACTACTGTCGTATTGTCGGACAGGATTTGGACATGAGCATTGTGAATAATGTCCATCCAATGACGTAACGCAAGCCAAATTGACATCATTTCCTTGATGTTTATGTGCTTGCCCAGGAATTGCGGATCCCAAAGACCCTGGCATCTTGAATCCGTTGGGATCAATGATGCACCCCAACCTGTTTGACTGGCATCCGTCATAATGGTAAAACTCGGATCCGGCAACTGCAGCGGAACTCCCTGAGTTAACCACTGAATGTTTGCCCAAGTCTGAATCTCTCGTTTCACTTGATCTGACAAGAGAACGTCTATGTCGAGCGAATGAATTTTCACACTCCAATTCTGAGTCAAGAAAATTTGGAGAGGACGCTGCGTAACCGCCCCATCGGAATGAGATCCGCAGCAGCTCCGCACAGACCTATCAGTCTCATAAATTCTCTCGCTGTGACTTTGTCTGCGTGCAGACAATAGCGAGCGTAACAACTGACGAATTTCGCTCTGGTTAACGGCAGACGAACGAGATTGTTGTGCGTCTCGAAGCTCATTCCCAAATGTGTGAATGACTTGGACGGCACCAGATCCGACTTCTCCTCGTTTACTATAAAACCGAGACGTCGGAGCAATAGAAGTAGATTCTGCACATCGTTCTGAAGCGTTAACTCGTTGCCGTACCTCTGAAGAATGTCGTCCAGGTAGGCCGACGTTACCGCAGACGAATGAGCTCGGAAATACATCATTACCGAGTTCATTAGCCGAGTGAAAGCCCAGGGTGCTAGATTCAATCCGAAGCACATCGCCCGGAATTGATACACCACTCCTAGGACTGCGAAGCGTAGATACTTTCTGAATGTTGGATGTACCATGATGTGAAAGTACGCATCTTTGAGATCTATGCTCGTTGCATAATCGTTCACCCGAATACTCGCTCTGACCGACCGAATCGTCTCCATATAAAACTTCGGAGCGACGATTAGCTTGTTTATCCAGCTCAAATCTATGACTGGACTGAACGAGCCGTCTGGTTTCGGAACCAGAAACAGATGGCTGTAGAATCCCAGAGTCTCCTGGTTTTCTACGACCTCTACCGCGTTCTTCATTAAAAGAGACTGCACCTCTGATAACAGAGCGTCTCTTTTCTGCGGATTTGACGGAAGTTGAGTCCATTTTGGACTTCGAGTTAATCTTTAGACCTTCCGAAATCACCCCTCTCACCCAAGGGTCGTCCGTAATCGACTCCCACTCTTGCAAAAAACTCGACAACCTTCCGCCAACCGGTTAGCGATAGAGGTTGAAGCCATCACCTCCTGGACCTGCGAGGCCTGCGGTAGGAGAAACCACGTCCTCCACGACCCGCACCTCGTCCCGTCGACCTCGGGGCGTCCGACCGGTTGTCCCGGCCCGAAGGACGTCCCAAACGTGAGTCGCTACCTTGACGGTCTCTTGAATAAGACCAAGAGGACGCACCGGAACCTCTATAGGAACCTCTCTTGGGCGCATTAGACCCAGAAGTGCCTGTCTTACTCTTATCTGCCGTGTCAGACTTCTTAGAAGCAGATTTGAACAGCAGAGAATCCGAAGCTTTCTTTATAATTTTATCGTAAATTGCAGAAAGCTTGACGTCAAAGAGAAGTTCTCCGGAGACCGAAGCGACTCTGAGAGAGTTCTTCACCTTAGTATCCACGAGTGTGGATGTAGCTAGGGCTGCATCACGTCTAACCAACTCCAGGTTTGCCACTGAAAGGGCGGAGTTACACGTGGAATAAGCTACTGCCCTTGAAAGAAGTCTTAAAGAGGATTGTATATCCTGAAATTCTTTCCCTTGAAGGTGCAGTGATAACGCCTTAGTAAGGTGATCTGCGTAAGATAAGGCATCTAAACTGGCTCTGTTAGACGAAATAGTTGTTTCCAACACCGCAGTTGGAATAGACGCCGACGACGGTAATGATAATTCTAAGTCTTCTGCCTCGTCGTCCATACGCAGAGGAACTCTCGGGATACCCTGTCCTGCCGTGTCGAATTTATTCCTTGCATTAATGAAAGGCAGGTTGAGAGTATTGGCGGACAAGAAACCTGCTTTTCCCGTTTTGGAAGCAAGTTTGAATATAGTGTCGTTCAATAATTCAAATGTTCTTGCAACATTATTGAACTGAGACGGAAACTCGGGAGCGATGTCCCTGAACCGCTCAAAGAAATCAGAGTCCAATGACGCTATAATTCTCTTGTCCGGAAGCGCAGCAGTCTGGCCCGACGGAACAACTTGAGGGAGAAAGTGCCGGATGAAGTCCACGGCAGCTTTATGTTGTTCCGAAAGGGATAGCTCCAAGTCATCCGTATCCCTTTCACCATCCGGTCGGACCTCATAATGTTCCCGGTCGTCCGCCCCGATGCTTCGGCGGAGCGTACCGACCCAGCGCCGTCGGATAATTCTCGATCCGACACCGTTTCTGTTGGCTGCTGGGATGCTGCGATAAGCTGTGCTATCTGCACAAGCACGTCCGACATCGAGGCCTGTAGAGGCGCAGTCTTTCGCTGCTTCGCCGAGGGCAGCTCCGCATCTGATGACTCCCGCATACTCTTCCTATGCGAACGTCCGGAGTCCATCGGCCTCGTGTCCCTGGCTACCGGATGGTGTGACCTGGTCGCCGAAGAATCCCTGATCGGCGAAGCTGGTAAAATATCGGCGGTCACGTAGCCAAGGTGCGGTCGTGTGCGCTGACGAGAGGAAGAAGCCTGAGCAGTCTCCGTGGACTGCCTATACAACGGAGCGTCCCGAGCGACGGACGTGTGCTCCGCTTGCGACACATTTTGTACCACAACATCTGGTCCCAGATGTTGTTGTACGAGAGAGGGGCCTCTCTCGCTCGCGGCCCGGCTGGACCTGGACGAGCTAGGAACCGGACTCAAAGGCTTCCTCCGATCTCGCCTACTATCCGCCGTCACTGGGTGTGCACGTTGAATGTTTATAGTGCTCGCATCACCCAA
The DNA here is from genome assembly GCA_031216915.1 of Pictodentalium vernedei. Lineage (NCBI taxonomy): Eukaryota > Metazoa > Mollusca > Scaphopoda > Dentaliida > Dentaliidae > Pictodentalium > Pictodentalium vernedei. The sequence continues at coordinate 89,877,584 of CM062290.1, read as the reverse complement.
TATTTCCTCCTGGACCGCATCAGACGAACCCGGCTGCCAAACCATTCGGTGAATGCACGCTACACCGGGCGAGCTAGCGGACATTTGTTTAATCTCCATGAGCACTTTTGAAGCTAGCTCTGTATTCATTTGTGACGACGAAGCGCACTTGCGGAAGATAACATGGAAACATCACCCTGTTCTTGTTCCTCTGAAATAGAAACTGAGAGAGTAGAGTGACCCTGCGGAGAAAGAGCCGGCATAGCCCTTTCTCCACTAACAACATATCGTGACACACGTTTCCAATATTTGTCATCCCAATATTGACATATAGAACAGGGATTAGTGCGAGAACACTGACTACAATTAATGCAATGATCATGAAAGTCAGAGGAAGATTTCTTCCTATTACAATTTGAACAATATCCTTTCATTGTGAAAAGTCAACAACAAGTCCTAGTTACTCGCACAAACCCCAGACACAAAGATACATAATAACATGATCCATTAATAATGAAAAAACAATTGCAAATCAAAATAATTTTTGAAAAATATATCCTCCTTAGAATCACCATTTCTCCAATAATTACGTGTCTGGCATCCTTTAAACTGAGATTTACAAGCACAAAGATCAGTGAGATGTTGACTGATGAAGGGACAAACAGAGAATGATAATTGGCGCCAATTTCGGAACGTCCTTGACACTGCGCATGCGCAGTAAGGGCAAAGTATGGAGGTCCTATAGGACATGATTTCTTTTGGTTTTAGATGCAAATTTTGGGGATTGGGGGGCAAAATTTGTGTTTGGCCCTGGATTTTTTAGAGTTAGCACCAGCTAAGTCTGGGTCATTGGTACAGTATAAAAATATCATCCGCCTTGCAATATTTCCAAGTGTGTGGCTGCTACAAGTGCAGAACCTGAAAATGTAGTAAAATATGTAAGACTCACACAAGTAAAACATGATATGGTTACTTCAAGTCCACTTCCAGTGACAGCAGCAATAGAAGAGCCAGGGAAGAGCTTCAAACTCTTAAGCCCATTGTCAAGATTAAAATCTGAGCTCGACATCTGCAATGAGAAAATAGATGAAAAATGGTAAATAATCATATGGACAGTTATCAAGACATACAAATAAACATGCCTGACTGCTTGCCTTCCTGCAGGCACGCAGACAGGCAGGCAGGCAGAGGCAGGCAAACAGGCAGAGGCAGGCGGGTGGACGGACAGAGATGGGTAGGCATCAGGCCTGCCTGCCTGCTTGCCTGCTGCCAGCCAGCCGGTCAGACCTTCACACAACTTTCTCTGGCCAGAAAACATGGGGTCATGCAACAAATAAGAGAGAAAATGCACCAGGAAGTGAAGTACCGTCATTGAACTCGGTTTTTTCTGGGAATTCCCAACAAAAATACACAAATAGTTAACTGAATTTTATAGACCCAGAAAATACTTAGAAAATCTCTTTTTTCTTGTAAAATATTCAGTATTGTTGTAAAAACCTAATAAAATGCTTTAACAGTTTTCTCAAGCAATAAGTTTTTTTCTAGGAGTCTTATTTATTTAGACTATGATGCAATATCTGAGTGCAACATTTCAAGGCAGATCACTCTAAACTAAATATTTAGTTCCGCGACACCATTAATGTCAATCTTAATATTTGCAATATCTTCTTGTATGAATTTTGGAGTTGTTGGCATTCTTGAGGCTTTTTCTTTGGTGAATACAGACTGGAATTGTTGATCACTGATTACAGTTCCACTTGCCAATTGTGACTCCAATATTATCTTTTTTCCTTGATTTCACATATTTCCAAAAAGGTTTAGCATTTTTTTGCTCAATTGCATTGAAAATTGAGGAGTTGATGTAATTTCACTCTATGCTGTTTTTACAAAGTTTCTGAAGCTCTTTATAGTTTTTCCAGTGATTACTTTTCTTTCTGCTCTTATTGTCTGTCTTTTTACAGGATTTTTTTTTTACTTTGTTGTGGATCCATGAGATGTTATTTGATTTCACTTGTTGTGATTGTATGGAATTCAAATATGATGCTTCGAGACTGGCGGGTAACCGAGACCACAACTCAGTTTCAGTTGTGAAAAAAAACCTGCGAGTTGCACCGAAATTGCAGTCAAACAACTGATGTTAGTCTTTTTTTTTAATTAATCATTAATACAACGCATAATCTATGTATGCTGGAAAAATGGTCAAGCTAATTTGAAAACACAGGTGTTATTTCTTAGAACTAACCCATATCATCCACGATCGAGTGGGGGGGGGGGGGGGGCGAATGTGCCCTGTGGCTTGAACGGATATCTACTGATTACAGAAACGAAAGTAGAACTTGGGAACCAACCGTGTGTACCATGTGAGAGTTACAAGTTTTATTGAGTTAAAATGGCGACTAAAGATCTGAGTCCCGTGTACTATAATCGAAATGACCTGAAATCAAAATTTTGCATCTGCAATATTTGCAAAAGAGAAATAGCTTCCAAACACGTAAATACAAGCAACCTAAGTCGATATATAAAGTCGAAGCATAAAAATTTACCCGAAGCTTAAAAAGTTACTTCATGAGAGACTGTCTGCATGAAATCGGCGAAAACGATCATCTGCAGTAAGTACTAAATTCAAGTTTGCCCGAATGTATGCAAACACAACATGTAAACTCAGATGTGTTAGAGGTAAGATAGTAAAATGAAAGATATAAGAGTTTTCCTGCAACATTCTATGCTAAAATTGTCTCCGAACCCATTGTCATACATTGCGTGTATATATTTATTTATAGCCCAAAAGCACATGGAGATTCGTTTTGTATATGCACTGATCGAAGGGGAATAATTCTCTTTCTATAGACACCTATGAAGTAATGGTTACAATACTCTAAATGATTTGCATTGGTGACAGCGTAAAAATCTTCCTGTCTCCGAATCTCATCAAGCTTATAACAGTCCTTGAAAATCATGGTCAGAGGCCTAAAGGTGCTTAAATTTGATTGTCTGATACCCTGCAATAATAATTTTGAATTATGAACAACCAATGAATTCCAGTTCACCTGGAAAAAAACATTCTGAGATTATCACTTCATACCTGAATACGAGTTCACTGTTTCTTTATTTCCAAATTCCTAAAATTAGTTGAGAATGCATAAAGTAGAAAAAAACCATAACCAAAACCAAAACCCAGGTCTTCACCCCCCCAAAAAACTAAAACCGAAGTGAAAAAATCACAACCACCAATCTCTAATGATGCATGACACATCATATACTGAGGATATATATGTGTGATATGTGTGAGCGGTTTCATCAGGTTGTGAGAAGTAGTATGGAAATTATGGACCAGATAAATCAAATGTTGACGACGGACAGACAATGGATGGATGACAAGATAACTTGGTATTAGAAAAACTCTGTCAACTTTGTCAGTGGAGCTAAAAGAAAATGAATATGGAAGCCCCCACATTACTGCTGGATTCTTGTGACTTGGTGAGCCACAAGCTTCAGTGTTACTGCAGAGAGACAAATGGAGTAAGGCAATCAAAGATTTGAAATGAAATAAAAAATTGAATAAACTAGAAAAAACTGTGAGCACTGCTCACTGAATGATACCACTCACTCCCATCAATAAACATTTTACAACAGCAAAAGTGTGTTTAATGTAGACAGCACAAAACACTGATACTACCACCCCCCGCCTCACCTCCTGACCTCCACCTTGAAGCTTGAATTGACAAAGCCCATTTTTTCAATATGTGAAACTGCAAAAATTAAAATATCTGAAAACAAAATAGAAGGTACACATCTTCACTGTATGTAAAAGAATGTTTGAAGGTTTCATTGAAATCCATTCACTAGTTTCAAAGGGGTCACAGATAGCAGATGTCAACACCCCCCCCCCCCCCCCTCACGTAAGCTTGAATTGACAAAGCCCATTTTTAAATATGAAAAACCCTAAAAATGAAAATATCTGTGAAAACAAAATAGGAGAGGTGCACATCTTCAATATATGTAAAAGAATGTCTGAAAGTTTCAATGAAATCTGTTCAATGGTTTTAAGAGGAGTTGCAGATAGCAGATCTGTACAGAATGTCAACTGAATTTGACAAAGTTCATTTTTCAATATGGGAAACTGCAGAAATGAAAATATCTGAAAACAAAATAGGAGGTGCACATCTTCAATGTATGTAAAAGAATTGTCGGAGAGTTTCAATGGAATCCATTCACTGGTTTAAGAGGAGTTGCAGTTACAAGCCAGAAAATAAGCAGACTGTCATCTTCAAAGTGAGCAGGGATTAATCCAGAGCCTCTCAGGGGCCGCAATTCCGGCCCCATTCCCCTCGCGAAATAGGTACCTAAATTCCCAATTTTAGCTCCTAAAATTCCCCCAAAATGTTCAAACAGAACATGACAACGAACCAACGATATGAGCTTTAAACAAGGGTAAGCGAATTGACAGAAGTGTGCGTAAATTACAAATAATAAAAGAGTAATAAGGCTGTACACCTGTCAAGGAGTTTGCACTTTACTGGCACAGATCCGATAAAACATCGAAAGTTGTTCAGTGTTGACTCGCTTTTCTTCGGAATGAAACGAGTTACGTGCAGTCACTGTCAGTAATTTTGACTAGGCTGAACGATGATTGTTCCAGCGAATGACGTGTCGCGTATCTTGATCAGTCATTTGTCAACACGTGTTTACCAAAACCAACGAGAAGCAGACGCTCTTCGCATAAATTAACAAAATCACCATGTCACACAATTCCAGATATTATCGAAAACAAATAAAATTATCTGAAGAAAATAAAGACATTAGCTCGGTTCTTCAAACCCAAACTTTCAGAAACGTTAACTTCAGTAAATGAACATTCAGAGCAAGCAACGACATCAGATAATAGTAACACAGATGCACTGAAGCTCAATTCAGTCCCAATCAAAATTAGTGAAACCAGCAATGACGAATTGGTACCGCCTGTGTACAAAAAACACACCGGATTCCTTGCAGTTATCTCTGGTCGATAATACAAACGTACAATAGAATGGGGGCAGTGTACTCTTGATAGTTTGATGCGGTGTGTGCAGGGAATCCCCACCCGATATTGACGATATGGATTGGGAGAAAATAATTGAAACTTACAGGTTGATGGGACCAACAAGGAAGTTACTTCTGTAAATCATGGTGTTTTGCACGGAAATAACCACATGAACTTCACTTATTCAGTAAATACCAGACTCTGGGTCGCCCTGCTGTTAAAACTTAAATAAAACTGTTTCGATGTTACTTTGTATCTTTCAGCTGCCTCTTCCTTTATACCCATGTAGGGCTGGTCGCAGTGGGCATTTTAGGGGCACCATGCCCCTGCTGGCTATTCCATTGGCGTAGATAGGGGGGGGGGGAGGGGGCTACCCCCCCCCCCAAGAAAAAAACACATTGGCCCAATGCAGGTTTCACATAAGATAGAACCCCCAAAATGGTATCAAAAAATGCTACAATTACCTTGGATTCGATCTTAGAGCACTGAATTTTGAAAAATTCTGAAGGCCTAGTCCTGCAGTGTAGGTTGGACCCTCCAGTCGTTGCCCCATCCTTTCACTTCCCAGGGGGGGGGGTAATTTACCAGAGGGGTCATAGAGTTAAGACTAGGGGAGGACACCCAACAGCCCCACAACCATCTTCCAAATATCATGGCTGCCCCCCCCCACCCCCCAAAAAAAAACTGAACTGCTAGCCCCCCCCCCCCCCCCCCCCCCACCCCACCCCACCCCACCCACAATTACAGAAGCCTGGCCGGGGAGAAAATAATTCATTTGTTCCGACAACTTACCAACAAACAAAAATCAAGATTGAGAGGTCGGGAATTTTTTTTCAATTGGTATAGTCCTATAGATGAACAGGAAAAAAACTCAACGAAATCATTAAGCTAAAACAAAATCAAAATCCAACAAGTTTGTAGGCCTAAAAATTTATTGAAGTTTGAACTAAAAAGTTTATAAAAATGAAATAAAACTTAACATCCCGAATGGAGCATGTTGAATTGAAAGAAAAGCACCCCCCCCCCCGCCCTCGCATTATTTTGCTTTCCACTTTGATTTGTTGGAATCCAGATACCGCAAATGGCAGACATTAGCTGTCAATCTCATGTATGTCTCCGCCCCATGCAAGTTGCAAATGACGTGAAAGTCGGGTGTGCTTCTGGGAATCCTCCGAGTCGGACGTTTTAATTTTCCAGTGAAACACTGATGATCTCGCGTATTCTGAACTATACTGAATGAGAATTACAGCCTGCTCGGATTTACGGAACAAACTTTCGTCCATTCGTTGATATTTAATGAGTTCAGTCGAGAGCGCAATGTAATATAATATTGCACAGTTTGGATTTTGGAACACATGCTTCCAGAATGGAGAAGCTCTGACGGTCAGTATGGGATTCCATAAGATGCCACCTGCGGGAGATGACATCTAATGAAATATCATACTCACCTTCAAGGAACATTTGTCGTCGTTTCTGAAACTTGTACGGTGTGCTTTTATTTATTTTTTTTACAACAGCTCTGCACTGCACAAAGACCACAACCCTGACGACATTGTTGCCATTTTGATCGAAGTGTGTTGGAAATTTTTCTGAATTCAGTGCTATTCATCATTATTCGTGGGAATGGAGCCGATAAAAAATTTGGGTCGCAGCCAAAAATAGGATCGGTCGATTTCCCGGAACAGATTTTTCCTTGGTGTACACAAGGCTACATGCCCCAAATAATTCAACATATTTTCTATTGTCCAACAATACATTGGCCCTGACGCCTGCCAACATAGACAATCTGACTAAATAGCTATAGATTCATAAGTCTATAAATTTATAACAGGTGGCTGGTCAGGCATTTTAGCTGCAACTAAAAATTTTTACCGGAGAAAAGTTAACAATTTTCAGGCAACATTTGGTTTTTTATTCAATAAAAACCCAAATGTTGCTTGAAAATTGTTCACTTTTCTCAGGTAAGAATTTCATTAGAATACAATGCTAGAACTCAGGAAATGGCATTTTAGTAAGCAGGGCTTGATTTGTTCGGTGTCGCATCGCAATTTGCAAATTGCGATGCGACACCGAATAAATCAAGCCCTGCTTGGCCAAAGCACAAATCCCGTGCCGCACCGAATAGACATAATTATAGATCTAGATACTGATTAGCAATAATATTTTTTTGAAAAGTACTACAAATGACAAAAATGTGCCCTAATTAGCACATGTAAATCAAGATTTCATTGAATGAGAGTCAGACGTAGCCTAAAATGTCCCAGAGGAAAAATAATAGAAAAAGTAATGGCCTGAGGACAGTGCCCTGTGGTACTCCTTTGTCCACTGGTGCATCACTTGATTTCTCTCCTTCGAGGGTGACTCTCATTTTACATTTGGTTAGGAATGATGTTAACCAGGAGTGTTAACCAATCATGTGTGTGTTGTGTGTGTGTGTGGTGGGTGGGGGGGGGGGGGGGGGGGGGGGGGGGGTAAAGCCCTCGCCATTCTGTTCTCTCTTAAACTCTACTCAACGTGTTATAAGACTCATGGTTTTACATTTTATGAAATAAATTTAATAATAATACGATGTCTCCCGAACTAACTGAGCGATCTCTGTCAAGTCCCGACTTAGTATTAATGCATGGGTCAAGTTCAATCGGCAGTCTTGTTCCCAGAATTCTGCCCAAGAAACAATAACTGCTGTGCAATTCGCTAGAGGTATATATTAATTGAGTGACTCAATTAATACCCGGTGTAATTGAGTATTACTGGGGTGATAATTGGGTGTAATTGGGTGAAACGACGGACCCGTGAGTTGGGGGGGGGGGGGGGTACAGAAATGACTTCAGTGGAAATAGATTGTGATGAAAAGGTACTAAACAATAAACATTTCTCTGAGACTCTTTAATATTCTATTCAAGAATAGGGTCTGGGCGAAAGTAAATAATTCAACCAAAACAAAACCCAAGTATATTATAATTTATTTTTCTTTATTCAATTTATTTTGAAAAAACACATTGACAACAGGAGCGGGCTGGCTAATATATGGGCATTTGGGCAATACCCGGTGGGCTGGAGCCAGGCTGCCTTGTAAAAGCCCTTACAGTCTGTAAGGACTTTTACAAGGATCCAGTCAATTTAAAGAGTTAACGTACTGGATTTAACTTCTGTTTTAATTAAATATAACGAGGTAAGCTGACCTGACTATGTACACTGAATATTTTCCGACCTGTATTTGGCATTGGCCAGGGTATATTTCAACTAAATTTTGGACACCAACAAAATAATTAAATTTTTAGATATCCGAAAATATCGAACGTTGAAATAATTTATTTCAAATTTTGATATTTTCGAATATCTAAACATCTAAGTATTTTTTTGGTGTCTAAAATTTTGTTGAAATACGGCCTCTGGGGCTCAGGTGCTGAGCAGCTCAGATGCAGGGAAATGGGGTTTGGGGACCCCGGGATTGAAAATTTTTCTACCGCGGCCCGAACCATGGTCGGCCCGTGGTAGCGACGGCTCTTGGTGACACTGAGGAAAAAATAAATGAGGCCGTTATTGCACGACCATCGAGCCCCCCTCAAAAACAGCCTCATTTATATACACCCGGGGGGGGGGGGGGGGGGGGGGGGGGGGATTATATTTCTAGATAATGAATGATGGGCCAACCTCGGTGAATGATGCCCGGGCCGGTTTTAAGACCCAGTCCTCTCCTGGTTGACAGTGACTGAATGAATCGCAGCTCAAAATGCTAACCCAAAACTTACCTAATTCCGTTGTAGTACCCATGATGGCATGATCGTCGCTTTATCTGATGGCAAACTTGAAATTGTTGTCTTATCTGGGGTGCGACTTGTACACCAGTAATAGTCTAAAGCCCAAAGGGAGAGATTGCCGCCCACGTGTCACAATCACTACTGAACGGCACAATCACATTTCGTTTTTTAAGCAGCTTGTCAGAGCTTGTTTCAAAAATAAAATTTTGAAGTTGGTGACATGAACATGCTGTTTAAAAAACGTGATTTTGAGGACCCAAAAATAAAGTGAATTTTCACCCCAAAAGCCACCAGCAGGCTCCATTTGATAGTACTTTTCAAAATTTTTCTGGGGGGAGGACCCCCACCCCAGACCCCCTTACATTAGCGTGTGCCTTCGGCACTCGCTGAAGATGCCTTCGGCATCTGCAGACTAGCAAAATAAAAAAGGCCCCTTCCCAATTTCTGTGGATTAAAGCCTGGTGAGGTCCCCAGGGTCTGAATTTTGTGATGTTACCCTGCACAGCAGGGTAGCATCACTACGTTTACCCTCTGTGAACCTCAATCTGAATCAGGGTCTCAAAACTAAACAGAAAGAAGTACCCAGGGGATAAATTGGCCCACAGCATCATCATATTTACCCTCTCGGGTCCTCATTCTGCAAATGTCAGAGTGATTATTTTCAGGCCTTTACGGATAGCAGATGTGCACATCCCTAAAGCATAACGGATGGACAGACGGTCGGATGGACATCAAAATATGAAAATATCTGAAAGAAAAATAGGAGGTGCACATCTTCAATGTATGTAAAAGAGGGTCTGAGAGCTCCAATGGAGCTTGTTCAATGGTTTAAGAGGCGTAGCGGATAGCAGATCTATACCCCTCCCTACTAAAACCTGAATTGACAAAGACCTTTTTTGAATATGGGGAACTGTAAATATGAAAATATCTGAAAAGAAAATAGGAGGTGCACATCTGCAATGTATGTAAAAGAACGTCTGAAAGTTTCAATGAAATCTGTTCAATGGTTTAAGAGGAGTTGCGGATAGCAGATCTGTACAGAATGTCAACTGAATTTGAAAAAGTTCATTTTTCAATATGGGAACCTGTGAAAAAGAAAATATCTGAAAACAAAATAGGAGGTGCACATCTTCAATGTATGTAAAAGAATGTTTGAGAGTTTCAATGAAATCCGTTCACTGGTTTAGGAGGAGTTGCGGATAGCGGATGTGTACCCCCCTAAAGCATAACAGACGGACATACTGAACACTATATACAACCCACTTTTCAAGTGGGTGGTATAATAAAAAATACTTACTGCACTCGACTTCTTGAGTTGGATTTTTCTTCCAGACAACCAATCTTCACATCATATGAAATGTTGCCCTTATTAAGATTAATAGGCAAATCATTACACGCATCTTGATGTTCAATCCATTTACCAGCAATTTTATTACACACCCTACTCCTGCAATAAAAAAAAAAGAATTCCATTTGACTTCAGGACGTATCACTTGCTGAAAAGACACTAACTTGAATGAATCCAACTACATATTTAAACCAACCATATTCCATGACCTCCTCAGGCAAGGCTTAACCCTCACCCTTAGGTACTTTAGTGGGTTACAGAAGATGTACCCTTTTTAGGATAACAGTTGGTATGTTAGGCTTGTTGGATTCCTTGTAAAAGATGTTCAAGAATACAAAAAATACTATTCTTATGACCTAAAAAAAAACATTTCCAAGGAAAAGTACCGACACCTTTCACATTTTTTTGTAATATCTGGACAACATTCAAACAACATTCAGACAATTTGAAAGCCTGTACTGAGAAAGTTTGACACAAATCATAAACACCAATTTTGGCAAGTTTTATTTTAAATTTTTCATAATTTCTTCACTGTAAAAGATATATTTATATGATTCATTATTTGAAAATCAAACAAATTTGGTTTTTGGGATAAACTGAATAAAAAATGTTTGTGTCTGGTGTTGTTTTCCTGACATGTTAGGCAAGGAATTACCAATTAGTCTGAAATGATTTTCTTGACATTTTCATAAAATCCCTTTCATGTCACTGTAATCACTTGCTAAACCAGTGACTTATCCACATGTCTTTTGGGCATGCAGATTTTCTCCTCAGTCCTGACCGGACAATTTTTGACTGAGGCATAAAAATTAGGCGAGAGGTGTCATTACTGTCATATGAGGACAAATCATTGGATTACATTAACCCTTTACTTAATGAATCGCCTGCATCCACACGCGTAATTTGAAAATTCAGTACTTGAAAGTTTTCCCAAATATTTCAACAAAACCATATCATGTGCCCCCTCATTGGAATGAGCTCAAATTAGTAATTAAAATAATAAATTTTGATATCATCTTCGTTGGGTAAAGGGCTATGGCAGGGTTTCCACTAGAGGAAAATTTGTGGGTCCAGTAGCGGCGTGTGCCGCACGTGCCGAAGATTTTTAGGTGCTCTCTGGTGGCCTCTGGGGACATTCTGGTCGCTAAAATGCTGAATAATTGATGTGGAAAATATGTATTTTTTTCTCCTACAATTCTCTCAATTCCCACGGGACACACAATGCTACATCTGGTCGGAGGTTTCATAAAAATACAAACCCAAAACAACACAAAATCCACGAATCCTAACAGTGACTGAGCTTTGTTTACAACTGCTCGCTGTAATATTTGAAAAGAACCATGATGCGGACGTGTGACGTCATGCAGACTCGTGTAGAAGCCCAGAGGGTGCTTGTAGTGGATAAATTGCAAAGTGTGTGCGGGGGGGGGAGGGGTTTGGCTTCGGGACGAGTAATAGTGCTTGCAAGACGCGTTGGGATACGTCTGAAATTGGCGATATAAGGCAAGTAAATATCCACAGGGTATGTTACGTTTCTTTGGAAACCGCCTACCAATTTTATAGAATTTGCTTTAAAAATTCTCATAATTATCTTGTACATACGTTTCATTTTCAGATTTCGGGTTTTAATCTCAATTTAATGAATAAAACAAACAGAAAATTCATTTTTTTTTTTGTACAGGCTACTCGAAAAAAGTCGAAGCCAGAAATGGACGTCACGTATGTCAATCAGCACTGCAAACCACTAAAAATAGAGGGTTTTTTTTAAATATGTACATTTTTTAAAAAATTCACGAATAAAACAAAATATAGCTTCACACAAACTCAATAAAAGAATCATAATATGAAGACCAGATAAAATTTACACAGCGAAATATGAATAACAAAATAGTTGCCTCCCTTGGCACCATTCGAAAAATTGATTTTACACTGAAAGTCATAACTTCACATGTTGCAGGGCATGATGAAATGATAAATGAGCATGTTTTATTGAACCAATGTCATAAATCATATCAATGGTTATATTGTTATATAATTCTCAAATACCAGAGTTGTAATTATTTTTTATTTTTAATTACCACTTTCTCATTAATTTCTGAACACCCGTTTTTCACAATGAGTTGTGCACGCTCGAAAGTGGCAGTGTTCTTTCACAATGAGTTGTGCACCGCTCGAAAGTGGCAGTGTTCAATCAGTATCTTTGTGATGATATTCAACCACTGTGAAAACTATATGTTGTGGGCGTGTTTCAGACAACTTCTGACAGCAGCCTGCACACTCATTTGAAACAAGTGACAGCTTCCAAAACGAGTACATCATTTGTCGCTCAAAATAAAAGCCAAAAGCCAGTGATTTCGGACCAAACATGGCAATTTGAGTCCGAAATTTTATAGGCGACATTTAGGATTTGAACTTTGTTTCCCCACTCTTGTCTGGGGGTTATAAGGTATCAGGTTGTCGCCAGTAATAGTAGGCATAGTATACAACATAATTGTGCCTATATTACATGGAAACAAAGGATCCCGAGTGTCATTACGATACAGCATTGTACTCGACATTTTAACCACCAGCTTTTCTGACTGATCAAAGTATGCTCTGCGGAGGGAATGGGTCCGGTCGACGGACCCGCTGCCAGTATAGCGGAAACCCTGGTTATGGTGAAACCAATTTACAGAATTACATCATTTGAACTTTAAATCTTTACGTCCATGTATTAATGTGCAATGAAAGCAGGTGTGTTTGAAACTTGACTTGCCAATGTAAACACATCACAAAAGCAACGAAGATGAAAAATTAACACCGTTCTTTTTAATTTTTCAAGAACACAGTCAATAAATCTCTAATGCCTGCTACAAAAGTTAGAGATGGGCAATGTACCAAAAAACATAACCAATACCGATATCATGGGGATACTGAAAAACCTAACCAAACCAATCATTGCATACCCACGCCGTCTGAATTTTCAAATTTTCCTACATTCGCTATTTATAACAAGAAGGATGCCAACGCCCTATAGCTCACCAACATTCCTCTTTGATAGTAACTTTGGCAAACACAAGAACTGTATCAAACAAGCTCAAAACATGCGACAAAGCTGACCTAAACACAACCTCTTAAAAGCAAAACACAGAAACTGTCATAAACACTAAGTTAAACATGAAATTCTGAGCTAAACAGAAAACTAAACTAAAAATGTCAACAAAAATGTTTAAAATACAGGGTATGAGGGGTTAATCATGGAACAATGTTTCTGAGGAACACGTATGATGAATATAAGTGCCATGAGAAGAGAAGGAGCACAGCAGCTGACTTAAACACTCAGTTAAACATGAAATTCTGAGCTAAACCGAAAACTAAACTCAACTAAAAATGTCAAGAAAAATGTTTAACATGCAGTGTATGAGGGGTTAATCAGATTGAGATGTATAGAACACGAAGCACATGTGTAATCAACTCATAGAGTCGACTATAGGCACCACTGGTTCCTGGAAGTCTGCTGTCGTATTCGTACCAGAACTGATAATTTAATAATATTTCACGAAAACAACCAGTGGCCAAATGTGCCTTACATATCCAAGAACAAAGCTAGGGGATCAACATTCTTCAAAACACGGTGGCAGAGCTGCATGGGGGTAAATTCCAAAGCCTTTGCTTTTGTTTACATTTGAATATACTTTTGATTTTCAGTCGTCATCGGACGGAAAAAGCATGTAAACACGCCGTCTAAAATCAAAGAATGAAAAAGATCGCCTTCATACAGTATACTGTTATTAGATAGAGATTGCACAGTTGCCATATTCAATGCAGAGTATCATGATACCTGTTGAAATTTCTTAGAATTACGATTTTGTTTTTCGATGGAAATTCGTGGTAACGAGTGATTTGCGCATGTCTGTCTTGCATCAGGGCTTGCCTTGAGTCGGGGCTGATCAGCCCAGGCCCCGACACCAGCCCCGAGGAGCACTTGCTGGGGGCTTTTTTTCAAGCCCCGACATTTTCCACAAAAAAGCATTAACAATAATGGACAAAATGGAAAATCAGCCCCGAAAAGGCCCCGACCTCAATATGTGGGGCACTTTTTTTAGGCCCCGACCATTTTACCCAAGGCGAGCCCTGCTTGCATGGAAACCATCTTCAATATAAAATGCAGAGTGTTGTCTTTTTCCCAAATGCAGTCCCATCGAGGCATTCGGATGTGTTTTGAATGCCTAGCTTTGTTCTTGGATTTTTGAAGCACATTTGGCCACAAGTTGTTCTCATGAAAGATTATTTTATTATCAGTTCTGGTGTGAATACGGTAGCAGACTTCAAGGAACCAGTGGTGGCTGTTGTCAACTCTATGAGTTGATTACATTTGTGTTTCGTGTTCTATACATCCCAAGGGTCTCCCTATATACCAAATCTGACTTCAAATACCGAATCTGACCTCAAATAAATTAATTATATGTTTTTCCTAATGGAATTGTCGGTTTTGAGTGGGCCTAGTGGGTATATAATTATTTTAAAATAAAACTGTCACAGTAAATGTCCATGAATTTCATGTAACAGTAGTTATTGGTGAAACGCCGCAAGTTCAGTTTTCGAGCATCACCTAATTTTATGGTACGCCTATCTAGTTGTCCTAGAATTCCAAATACCCTCCCTCCACCGTTCCGAAAAAAAATGATGGGTAGTCAGTCAGTCATTTCCCCCCGCCCAGTAGAGAAAGTTTTTTTTACGGCTGTATGTCTGTGGAGAACAAAATGGTACTGTGCGCCCCTTGCGACCCCCATTAGCGATATTTCACTGTTTCGGTTTTTGTCAGCTAGGCTTGTGGGACGAATATCTGCAGCTCTGCTCTAGGCTACCACAGAGAGATCTTTAGCCTACACAGGGTGTGTTTCTCCCTGCACAGAAGCCAGCCATTTTACGTTCCCATCCGATAGTACGGTGCGTAGTGACAGCATCAACCCCCACCCACTTCATGTTGGATTTTATAAGAAAATTACACGTTAAAGCAAATTGTTTGATTTATTTTCTTTCAAAAATAACTTGATATGGAATCATGTAACCATAAACTACATCTTGTATTAATAGTTTACTGAAACAACAGGTTGTAATCGGTACTAATCTGGTGAATGTTTAATAAATAAATAAAACCTGTCAAACAGAAATATTTGGCTGCTGAAATTTACTCCCCTCCGGCGGTAACTTTTCCTGTGAATTCAATGAAAATTGATAAAGGCGAGAAAAAGACACATTTTGCAAATTTATAGACGAGAGGAACAGGGGGTTAAAAGGTATGATTAGTGTGTTGTTATAGTGGGCAAACATTGGAATAAAGTTTATTCACTTGTGTGGATTAATGCGCTTTCTCTCTGTTCTTGCATTCCTGAGATTAGGTACCCGATCCTGTTCCACATCCTGTTCCTGAGAAAATTAGGTGATGTTCGAAAACTGAACTTGCGCCGTTTCACCAATAACTACCGTTACATGAAATTCATGGACATTTACTGTGACAGTTTTATTTTAGAATAATTATATACCCACTAGGCCCACTCAAAACCGACAATTCCATTAGAAAAACATATAATTAATGTATTTGAGGACCGATTCAGTATTTGAAGTCAGATTCGGTATATAGGGAGGCCGCTGCATCCCAACCTTCATTTTGATGTATAATTTTTGTATATTTAATCTGAATTTAAGGAATATGAGAGGTGAGAATTTTCAAAATAAACAAAATTTCATTACTTATATAGGCCCTTTAATAAGGGTTGGGATGTATAGAACACGAAACACATATGTAATCAACTCATAGAGTCGACTGTAGGCACCACTGGTTCCTGGAAGTCTGCTACCGTATTCGCACCAGAACGGACAATAAAATAATATTTCATCAGAACAACTTGTGGCCAAAATGTGCTTCATATATCCAAGAACAAAGCTAGGCATTCAAAACACTTTCGAATACAGCGATAGGACTGCATTTTGGAAAAGGACAACACTGTCTGCATTTTTTATTGAAGATGGTTTCCATGCTCGACAGACATGCGCAAATCACTCGTTACCACAAATTTCCATCGAAAAACAAAATCTCAATTCTAAGAAATTTCAACAGGTATCATGATACCTTGCATTGAGTATGGCAACTGTGCAGTCTCTAGCTAATAACAGTATAGTGTATTAAGGCGATCTTTTTCATTATCTGATTTTAAACGGCGTTGTTTTTACATGCTTTTTTTGCCCAATGACATCGACCGGAAATCGAAAGTATACTCATACGTAAACAAAAGCAAAGGCTTTGGAATTTTCCCCAATGCAGCTCTGTCGCCGTGTTTTGAAGAATTTTGATCCCCTAGCTTTGTTCTTGGATATGTAATTGTAAAGCACATTTGGCCACAAGTTGTTTTCTTGAAAAATTATTAAATTATCAGTTCTGGTGCAAATACGGCAGCAGACTTCCAGGAACCAGTGGTGCCTACAGTCGACTCCATGAGTTGATTACACATGTGTTTCGTGTACTATACATCCCAACCTTCATTTTGATGTACATTTTGTGTATATTTAATTTGAATTGAAGGAATATCAGGTGAGAATTAGGGCCTATATAAGTAATGAAATTTTGTTTATTTTGAAAATTCTCTCTGATATTCCTTCAATTCAAATTGAATGTACACAAAATGTACATCAAAATGAAGGTTGGGATGTATAGAACACGAAACACGTGTAATCAACTCATAGAGTCGACTGTAGGCACCACTGGTTCCTGGAAGTCTGCTGCCCTATTCGCACCAGAACTAATAATTTGATAATATTTCACGAAAACAACTTGTGGCCAAATGTGCTTTACACATCCAAGAACAAAGCTAGGGCATAAAAAGTCTTCAAAACACGGCGACAGAGCTGCATTGGGGAAAATTCCCAAGCCTTTGCTTTTGTTTACGTTTGAATGTACTTTCGATTTCCGGTCGACGTCATCGGACAGAAAAAGCATGTAAAAACAACGCCGTCTAAAATCAAATAATAAGAAAGATCGCCTTCATACAGTATACTGTTATTAGATAGAGATTGCACAGTTGCCACATTCAATGCAAGGTATCATGATACCTGTTGAAATTTCTTAGAATTACGATTTTGTTTTTCGATGGTTTGCGCATGTCCGTCGAGCATGGAAACCATCTTCAATAAAAAATGCAGACAGTGTTATCCTTTTCCAAAATGCAGTCCTATCGCTGTGTTCGAAAGTGTTTTGAATGCCTAGATTTGTTCTTGGATATATGAAGCACATTTGGCCACAAGTTGTTCTGATGAAATATTATTTTATTATCAGTTCTGGTGCGAATACGGTAGCAGATTTCCAGAAACCAGTGGTGCCTACAATCGACTCTATGAGTTGATTACATATGTGTTTCGTGTTCTATACATCCCAACCTTCATTTTGATGTATAATTTGTGTATATTTAATCTGAATTTAAGGAATATGAGAGGTGAGAATTTCAAAATAAACAAAATTCCATTACTTATATAGCTATAGGCCCTTAATCATCACTGAAGACCCATAATAGCAAGAAATTTCGTGAGAAATATAGATAATTACATGTTAGAGGGTCAGATTCGGTATTTCAAGTCAAATTCGGTAATTAGTAGGACCCCTCCAGAGCGGTAATGTCCAAAGGACCCAGTTGGAGTAAATTGATGCTCCCCATTGCAATTGGCCTTGGCTTAGGCCATTTCTCCCTCAGTGCGAGTGGTAAGTTTTGCTTCTCGCAATGCTTCCTGGTACTACCTTGGCAGACGGGGAAGGGACAAGTGGAGTCCAAGCTTCGCCATTTAATCGGCTTGTCCAGGGCTCGAAGATTTATAAAAAAAAAAAAAAAAAACGCGCGAAAATTTCCAAGGGAACCACGCGTCCAGTTCTTTATAACAATATTTAAAAAAGGGACAGAATTTTTATTTTAAGCAATCAACTTGGCCAGGTTTAATCACCTACAACTATATGTACGTGGCCATAGTACGTCACCATTTAGAAATAAAGCAGAATATTTATTTTGAGGTCTTCTTAAATTGGAATTCTCATTGAACGCCATTCTTGTTTATAGCTTTTTCAGTACGAGTTATCAGTCCTGCCCTTCGGTTCTTAGTCCAATCAGACCCAAACCTACTCGTCCCAAAGCGAGTTAGATCGTCCCAAATGAAGACCCTACTCGGCCCAGCTTTATAGTCAAGTCGTCCCATGCCAACAGATCACTCGGCCACGATCAAAGTAATTATAACAAGCAACTATGTTTTTTTTTTTTTTTTTAAATATTGCCACGCTGACTATGGCACCCTAGAATTTTATGAAACTATTGATGAACAGTGACCATCAGTCTCTTCTTGATAGAGCAAACGTCAACAAAAGAAATATTTTGTGAATATTCATAAAATACTTTTGGAACCAGTCGACTTGGGTTTGGGACGAGTCGACTTGGGTTTGGGCCGAGTGTACTTTGGGCCGAATGTGCTTTGGGAGAATTGGACTGGTTACCGTTCTGGCGGTTATGGGACCACTGTGCCCAATTAAAATACATGGAAGACTCGTCCTTCCGTTTTCAAAAATAATTCGTCTTTTTACAGCTCTTCAAAACCCCAGTCACAATGTATGAATGAAAAGGTGGGTGGGTGGGTGGGGTTGTTAGTCTTGTTAGTGAATCAGAGCGGATTCTAGATTTTGCTAAGTGCTAACTTTCAAGGAACAAAGTGCAAGACAAGTGCTCAAAAACAACAAAATTCCGTTCATGGACCATGGGTATTGCCTATTGGGATTGTGCTCATTAGTCCATCAGCTGGAAATTTGGTTGTGCTTCTTTTTTTTCTTTTTGAAAGAATGGGTAATTTTGGAAAAACAAATACGTCTGCCATCGGCGATTTCAAACAGAATGGGTGCTGGTGTGTAACCTTGGATGAGGGCGTATCTTCACTTTTTCAGATCATATTTTATTTATTTTCAAAGAGCGCAACTATGAGGTGTTTGTGAATTGAGGACTCGGATTGAAATCATACACCGAATTAAGGACCCGGACTCGTGCTCAATTTTGACCCAGGTTATTCTGTTGAATTACAATATTCTCGGGCCCATAAGCGAAACAAAAAACATCTAACTGTTATCGTGCCATGACATATTACCGATGGTCGTCGTCGACAATTTGTGTGATCCTGTGTGGATTCGTGGTTACAAATTAAATCACCTTCTTTTTGCAGGTGATCTTGTAATGATATCTGATAGCCAGAAGGGCTTCAACGGTGCTTCAATGAGCTCCACAATTATACCGAAACCAAAATGCTCCACTGAAATAAACGGTGGAAAAACAAAATGTTTAAGATTTGGATCTGCGTCAGTTAATGGAACACAAAAGCAACTGTAACAGGGGGGGGGGGGGGGGGGGGGGGGGGCGTGTGGTCGGGCCGTTTTAGCCGTACGCTTCGCAACACTCTCTCTCTCTCTGGAGAGAGAGAGAGAGAGTGAAAGGCTACATCCAAAACGCCTGATGACAACAACCCTGGGTTCTTCCAGGTTCTAACAACTTCTCGTTGGATCTATCACAACTCCAAACTACGTATTGGCCGTACGTGTCTGCTCGTCTAGTAGAAGTCGGAACAATCCCCTGTCCCTCGTTAAACTGGTTTACTGACGTTTCGAACTTGGGACGTTTCGACCCTGGACGTTTCGGCCTCCAATCGGGCCGAAACGTCCTGCCTATCGGGCCGAAACGTCCCGGGTTTTAGGGAATTTTTTATAAATTTTTTACATATTTTGGAACTTAATTTCCTTCATGCTGATGGTCATAAAAGGCTGTCTTTGAATAAAAAAACAACGTGTTGTTTTGACAAAACAAAAGGCCACAGCTGTCTGTCGCTGTTGCTAGCAGTCTTTTGATACTTTGTTTGACGCTTCTGATTAAAAGTTACTGATGAACCTTTTGGGTTTGTTTATACAAGCTTTTGGGAATAAAAGTTACTGATGAGCTGGTTGTATGTGTTGATACTGCACTCTCGATGTGTTATCTTTGGTGACTTCTGATCTACCAACGACATTGGGCTCAGATATTTTTGTGTATAAATAATGTATTCAATGTTTGTAAATAATGTAGCCACGAGAGCAACCAAACGAATAAACTTACTCAAAATGCTAAGGGACACCACCTGGGGGGCAAATGAAACTGTATTACTTAAGTTGTACAAGGCCTTCATACGACCAGTAGGCCTAATTGAATACGGGGCCCTAGTTCTGACCGATACCTACAAGACAAATATTGCCAAACTCCAAAGAGTCCAGAACCAATCACTGAGAATAGCCCTCCAAGCCCCATACGGCATCCCTATCAAACTTCTCCACCAAAGGGCCAAAATCCCAACCGTCAAAGACCGCCACGTTAACGCTAGCTACCAGAAACCTAGAACGGTTCAAAGATAGCACTCTGATACCTAAATCGCACACGCCAGTAAAGAGCCCAACGCAGACTATTCTTGGCGATGAAGGCCTACCTTGTCTATAAAACCACAAGCGGCAGACTATACTTGCCTGAAGAATAACAACAAGAAACATCAACGTAGGCCTACATGTTCTTCCGTCTATACACCGCTCAAACATGATGCAGATGACGTTGTCTCAAATTAATGGAATTATACCATACTGCAAACGAGGGTTGATAGGGGCTTGCCGCAAAACGTCCCCGCGCGCCTTTGGCGCGCTAAAATCATTCTTTTAGTTTTTAGTTAGTAAATAATGTATTTCTTGTCAATAAAATGAAGGTAAACTGCATTTTCGTTCCGTTATTACTGTATACAGAGATAAGTTCTATAAAACCTAGCTATGTCGAAAGATGCTTTGGATATCCTTAATTTGTCTGATATTTTAGCCTTGTACTTGGATATCCCTAGCATCTAAAGCCATAGCTAGTTTTTATATAACTTATCTCTGCATACAGTTATAACGGAATTGGGGTCATTTTGGTGCGAAATGTAAATATTTCCAATTGTTGTAAATAATGTCATTTTGGGTGAGAGATGTAAATATTTCCATTTTTTATTAAAAATTTTGCTGCTTAAATTGTATTGATAATACTTAGAGACAGTAATAAAGAAGTCTTTCTATTCTATTCGAACTGTGTGTTGTCAATCAATTATTCCCTAATCCATATTAACAGTCAATAGAGATGGAAATTATCTCATTCTCAGGTTAGATAATAGAGGTTATTAGGTTGTTAAACTGAAAAATACTAATCAATTAACACCTCTTAATATCCTCTAATATCTATCCTGGTGGATGAGATAACCCCCTTCACTACTGACTGTTAATATAGGAGGCCGAAACGTCCAGGGCCGAAACGTCTCGAGGCCGAATCGTCTCGAGGCCGAAACGTCCTGAGGCCGAACCGTCCCATTACCGTTAAACTACCTGTAGTGTGACAAATGGCAAACGCAACTCTGGCAAAGCAAGATCCAGAGCTGGAATTAAATTCAAGATAACAAGTACGCTAAGCTGGGTACAAATTAAGTAGCTTTTGCATACACCCCTACCCGGTAACTCTCACGGTGAAGACCACCCCTCCAACCCACTAGAACTTAAATTAACCCCTTAAGAAACCATTTAAAATTTGACGTTTCCATACGAGGTGAAGCCTGTACGAAACTTCCATGGAATTGTATTTCTATAAACAAACCTTTTATACCTTTGGACTATTTTCGTATCTTAATATAAACCAAAGCCCGTAAGGCTTTGCACCTAGCCTATCCCCAGCACTGACTGAACAAAGCCTAAAAGGCTTTTCCATTACACCGAGGCGGTGTACCAAACGCCTACACACTGCAGGTTAATTAAAACCTCACCATCTGTTCATCCATCCCAATATTATGACAATAAAAGCTGTCAATGTTCACGATTCTAACGGTAGCAGACGTTAATTCCCCAGTACTTTCGATTCATTTATTTTTCCCCCCTTTTTCTGTGCAGAATCCCCCTTTCTATACCCAAACAGTGGTGCGGCCGTAACAGCGGGCTCACCGGGCCAACCGGTCCAATGACAATTTTTTAATGCACAGAAGCGAAGCATAGCCAACCGGCCTATACTTCCTGTTTACTTAGAAACAAAATGGCGGACAATTATCGCCTCTGCTACACTACCAATATTTTTTATCGAAGACAAGCGTATTGATATGGCTGACGAATTTACATATCTAGGAATAAATTTCTCAAAAGATGGTACATTCTCTAAAGCTCAAAATGATTTGGTTGTTAAAGCCCAAAAAGCTTTATACTCATCTTTTCCTGCATTTAATGGAACTTCAAGGGTTCCAATAAAGACAATGTCAAAGCTGTTTGATAAATTAATTCAACCTATAGCCTTATATGGGTGTGAGGTCTGGGGATCAGAAATAAAGTACGGTAAGCGTTACAACATAGCCCGTGAAAAATTACACACTTCCTTTTGTAAAAAAGTTTTGGGCGTTGGGAAATTTTCCTCCAACCACGCGGTCCGCGCAGACTTGGTCGATATCCGCTATATATCGAGGCGGTAAGTAGGATGGCTTCTTTCGCAATCAAAATATCTGAGAATCATAATGACCTGATGTGGAATGTGGTAGCTGAACAAAGAAATCGTAAAGGCAAACCGGAACCCCCTTTCAAATTACTGGAAAGATACGGTCTCGCTGTCCCTCAACATCCAATTATCACTAACACTAATGCTATAGGTAAGCTCAAGTATAATTTGCGCTTGCAGCATGTAAACACGTTCAAGAAGTCAATGTTTGAGGACTGCAAACAGAATGGAGGTAATAAACTGAGAACTTAGTACAGGTTGTTTAAAAATGGCTATTCAATGGAAACGTACTTAGTGGAAACGAACTCGGCGGAAGACCGGGAAATTTTCACTAAGCTTCGTATCAGCAATCATAAGTTAGCTATTGAGAAAGGGCGACATTATCAACCACCGAAGCCTGTTATCGACAGGATATGTACTCACTGTGAAGCTAACTATGAGAAAATAGAAAACGAATACCATTTTCTTATGGAATGTTCACATTATTCAGAGCTTCGGTCAGAACTATTTGTTCTGATCAACAGTGAGATCGACGGTTTTAGTGATCTGAGTAAATTTGAGAAATTCAAATTAATGTTTGAAAATGGAACCTCCAGTTTATGCCATAAAATCTGCTGCGTGATCCGGGATTTTTTCGCCTGACGATTATGATGTGTTTAGTGATGTGTATTGGAAATTCCAGTTCACATCTCCACGATCTTTTGCGTATCAAATTAATAAAAAAACATATTTTGTACTTTGATCCTGGAAAACTGGTGGATGAAATTGTAATGTTTTGAGTACTACTTTTGTTCATGTTACTTTAGATTATCGCATACTGTCCTGTATAGAATGTTTTATGCTAATAAATGTTATGTTATGTTATGTTATGTTATGTTATGTTATGTTATCAGAGGAGAGTGCCCCATGATATCTTAAGTGAAGGTTACATCACGACTGGCTTCTATGAGACCAACCTATGGTCGGTCACCCATACCCTTTACTCAACTTAGGATCTCCCAATCTGTTTAAATGGATTAGTAATCTGATTTGTGTTTAAATGGGTTAGTAATCTGTTTAAACTGGATTAAGAATCTCGGTGAAACTATCATAGAGACCGTCGAAGACCTACTGTCACCCTTCCTCTTCTTGACCTGACAGGGTGCGCTGTGGAGTTGTGGTAACCGGTTCTCGTCAGATCACCGAACTTAAGCAACGTCGAGCCCGGTTAGTCCTCGGATGGTGACCATCTGAACAATAGGTTCGGACTCCCGCGGTGTGTCCTTGGGCAAGGCACTTGACGCCGATTGTGCACATGGGGACACAATGGCGCTGTTTACTAAGGCGTACTGTACATCGATGGTGCGCATGTCTTCAACCAGTCTAACCCTGCCTGTGCTGCAGTGCTGAGTTACGATGTTGGGGAGCTGGCAGCTGCTCGTCGTTGCTCGGTGGTTCTCTCCGGGTACTCCGACTTCCTCTACCCGTAAAACTGTCACAGTCATGATTAACCATTGTGCATAAGCATGTGACCTTAAACACCAAGAAATTGACCTGACAGCTTCATCCCACTGCTTATTCGATGTATTCCGTGGAGACCAACGCCAGAATGCACTACTGTGGTCGGTTCTCCTTAATTCTAAAACCCCCCAGAACCACGCAGAACCTCTCAGCACCCCAGAGAACCGCATAGAAACCCCCTTGCGTGGTGTTTTTAGAGAAAGTATTTCATTTCCAGTATGTGGTAAGCATTCGCAAGCAATGTAGAAGTGGATTTAAACTCGAAGTTGCCTTCGTCTGAGCAGTTCTGGGGAGAGGGGTTCTGGTGTTTCGTATTTATCTCCTAAATAGGCCTCCCACTAAATACCAGAACCTCTCCCCCCCCCCCCCCCAAACCTCTCAGATTTTCCCTAGAATCTCCTCTAAACTACATTTACACGTTGTTTACGAGGAAAATATTTCATTTTCAGATTGTTCTAGCGTTCAACAGAGAACTAAAAGTTGATTTATTCTCAAATTAGCTCTCATTTCAGCTCAACAACGAAATTTAAGATTTAGTCGGGGAGTTCAATTACGGACTGTCTTATATATGTATACAGGAGAAATCTGATTGAACATTTTGAAGACATGAGCGAAGGTATAGCTAGGAAGTAGTGATACAAGTCAATATTAACGGATGATAGTTTAGTCAATAGTACTGATATAAGGCCGCAATGGAACTAGACTGCTGTGTAAGCAAAGGATAGGATAGATAGACCATGGACCAGTAGTGGCCTTGGAGCTTTGGAGATAAGAGGAAGCCGTTGGTAAGACTACATCAGACCTCATTGAGGGATTTCTCATGGCCCTCATGGCCTCATACGACAAAAAAGGGATTTCCAAAAGGTACCCTCGATAGGTATCCTCAAATAATACAATACCAGGCCATAGGCATCCTCAAATACCGAAATGAGGCTAATTGGTATAGTAAATGAGGCCTCAATGAGGGTTTTTTCATGGCCCTCTTGCCCTCAATAGAAATGGGATTATGAGGGATAGTAAATGAGGCCTCATTGAGGGCTTTTTCATGGCCCTCATGCCATCAATAGAAATGAGATTATGAGGGATAGTAAATGAGGCCTCATTGAGGGCTTTTCACATAGCCCTCATGGCCTCATACGACAAAAAAGGGGTGCCGGAGGCCATATGTTTTCCAAAATGGGGTGCCGAAATTGGTGTGCCTGGGGATGTGGCTGTTAAATACCGAGATGAGGCTAAGATGGATAGTAAGTGCGGCCTCATTGAGGGATTTTTTCATGACCCTCATGCCCTCAAAAGAAAATGAGACTATGAAGCCTCATTGAGAGATTTTTCATGGCCCTCGTGGTCTCATACGACAAAAAAAGGATTCTCTAGAAGGTATCCTCGATAGGTACAATACCAGGCCATAGGTATCCTCAAATACCGAAATGAGGCTAAGAGGGATAGTAAATGAGGCCTCATTAAGGGATTTTTTCTTGGCCCTCATGCCCTCAAAAGAAAATGAGGCTAAAAGGGGTAGTAAATGAGGCCTCATTGATGGCTTTCTCATGGCCCTCATGGCCTCATACGACAAAAAGGGATTCCATAACTAGAGACGTTTCACAAAAAGGGGGTTCCATGGGTCCTTGTAAAAAAAAAACCCTAACATTATGGAATAGGGATCCAAATAAAAGGATTCTGAGAGAAAATCTGAACATTACTCTAATTCAAAGGAACGTACCCACGGGCCCCCATCGGTACTATAGCCCTACTGTTATAAGCCAAAGTATGGCGGTCCTCAAAAGGGTTCTGAAATAGTACAACTTGTCGGGCTGTTTGTGATAATTCTACGAATTAAACGAGGATTCTGGGGGAAAATCCAAGCCAGAAAATTACTCCTATTCAATCGAACCCCCCCCCCCCCCCCCCCCCTGTTCACCTCGGTACTATAGCACTACGTGCTAGGCCGATAAAATGGGGAATCCGTAGTAAATAAAGTCAATTTCGGCGATTTGGAGGGATTGTCGGGTTGTTTGTGGAAATTCGTTATACTCCGATTCAATCGAACATACCCTCCGAACATACCCCTGTCTTGTTGTAAACTTTGGGTCACATAGCAACCACGTGCTACCATAGAAACCAGATGGGGGCCTCCAGTATACAAAATGGACGACGGAAACACGTATAACACTAACAACATGCGCACTAACACCACGCATCACTATGGCGATAACGTCACAAGACGGCCGCTCACGCGGCTTACCATGACAACCAAACATGGCGCCACCAGGTCACGTGATATGACGTCACTTCGACCTCCGGCTCTTCCTTCGGCCAACCGGGCCTGTTTCATTATATCTCCAACTACTAATAATAACCAAAACATTTCAAACGGTTGAATTGTTTTGCAGACAACACATTTTTTTAGTTTAAATAGTATATAAACTGAAATCAGTATTTTAGACCATAACCCTGTCCTGCTTCGTATTATCTATTTTTCTTTCAACTAAATCTTCCCTCCTGATTTGTTACCTTATTTGTCAATTGATTCGTCTCGAGTTGAAATATCGAATAACGGGCCCTCTATTCACCCATCACCCACCAAACACAATTATAGTTTGTTTTATAAAGATAAGAGTCGGTAATGTTGATAAATGTATCAATGATGGCAGCACACCAATCACAGGGGCGGCGAAACAGTCTTCAAAGTTAGGGGGTTGGATGGGGCGATGGTTGGTCGTTGGTATGACGGGCCGACCATAGTTCGGCCCGTGGTACGAAAATTTTAAATTCTAGGGTCCCAAAACCCCCCATTTCCATGCATCTGAGCGGATAATTTGAGATTTTTCAGATGTATTTGAAAGATTTCACACTTTGAGAGCCGTTAAAAAAAAGTCGGTAAAGCATTCAGGTGACTGTGTATCAGCTTTGGTCGTAACGACTAAAGCTGATAAATAGACCTCATCTGTATGCTTTATCAGACATTAACAGCAATTATACTGTCTGTGGATTATCTTGTCTGGGGGTGGATTTGGTACTTGTATGTCTGTAAGATTACGATCTATTAAAGTTAACCGATTTTTTAACAGACTGTATACATTTTAGCGTTTACTGTCACTTAGGCCCTACTGCAAAAAATGATCCAAAATCCATCGAAACTGAACCAGTACAAGAGAAACATATAGCTGGCGAAAATATGGGATCCACCCCTTGTTTCACCAGTCATTATTGGTTGTGTTCAAATACATGCATACAAAAAAACATGGCCCGGCAAAAAAGTGATGGGGCGGAAGCCCCCCCCCCCCACCCCCAGCCCGGTTCCGCGGCCCCTGAATCACACAAGACAATAATGTATCTTACCCCGTTCCACATCATGGCAGTAGCAACAGTCTTGGCAGTGAAAGAATGACTTAATTATGTGCGTGTGCGTGTGTGCGTGGGGGGAGGGGGTATTAAGATAAGATAAGATAAGATAATATTTATTGCAAGAACACCAAAAACAAGGCAGATTGCATGTCATTGAAATTAGTAACAATAATACCAAGAAATAGCAAAATATGTTTGAAACCATAAACACTAATGTTCAGTTGGTGCATGTTATAGCTAATGATTTCATTCTAATTGGTATTATGCCGCAAGTAAGCATTCTCTGTATTCAAACATTTGTCGGATCATATTACAGATGATACCACACAGTGCGGGATTTCATTTTTCATAAGAAATACGAATCTCCCAGAGCTACTCATACCAACAAAATCTGGATATTCTCTCTCAGTTATTATGATTCATTAGCGACCCGACAACAGCCAAAAGTCTTAATGACCGAGGACTGTTGATATTTAAATAATATCAGATTATTTGAATGAATGAATGAATGAATGAATGAATGAATGAATGAATGAATGAATGAATGAATGAAAACCATTGTTAGTTGTGTATTATTGGGTAGTACTGGGTGTTATTGAGTAAATCGAAGCACAATTGAATGACCACCTCCCAAGCAAAAAGTTGATCATATAATAGCCCGAATGTGACCCGCCATGCAAATGCCGACACAGGGACAAATTTGTGAATAAATTTAATTTCTGTTTCCTTTTGAATCCCAAAAGAAACTAGAAATGAAATATTCTCTCCAAAAACAGCATGCAAATGCCATTTAGAGAGCGGTTCCGGTGAATGTTGTGCGGTTCTTGGGGGGGGGGGGGGGGGGGGGGGGGTTCTGGTGTTTAGGAATTAGAAAAGTATATATTAAATTCCAGAACCCCTAGAACCGCCTAGGCAAAGGCGACTATGAGGATGAATTTACTTCTATTCTTGTTTCCTGTAATGATTATTACAGTAAATAAAAATATTTCATCGTAAAACAGTGCGCAAGTGTAATTTAGAGGCGGTTCTTGGGGATTCTGTGTGGTTTGGGGGGGGGGGTGTTCTGTGCGGTTCGGGTGGGGGGGGGGGGGGGGGGGGGTCTGGTATTTAGGAGAACCCAAGATCACTACTGCTGACTTATCCAATGCCGCCCTCGTCTGTCCCATGATCGACTGTATTCACCCAATACCATAGTTTTATATCATCCTTGCAGTACACTTCTCTGTGAGACTGTCCTTTGTGCACTAATGTTCTCGTCTTAAATGTGTCTAGAGCTTGTCCAAGGCAGCCTCTTGACTTGGTCCCTGTCAAACATATACACATACATCCCCATTAAAGAAGTCAAAGAACATTAGCATTTAGGTCCCATTTTCTTCTTATCTTCATTATTTAGTTCACAAATTATACAATTATCTCTTATTTCCCCCTTTACTAAACCTACTATCAAATCATAACTATAACTTGAAAGTGTCATGAATAATTCACCATTATAGGGTTTGGACGGTAATCTTGATTGTATGTGTATCTGTCTTCTCGGCTGTATTATGTTCAAGTGTTCGACTGGTGGAAGCAACCTCCTATAAGCTTACAGCTGTTGGATCCACACTGATATAGTTGTATATATTTGAGAACTGGAAATAAATATTGTTTAAACTAAATATGTACACAATTATGTATGTTGTCCTGTTGGAAACGTGATTTTGTGTTTGATTGGGACAATTGTAGCGACGGCTGGCTGTTTTTGAAGTTCGACCATCAGGTGTACCACACACACGTTATAACGGAAGTTAGCACCTTTAGTGCGGTAGACGTTATAAACAGTACACAATGTTGCAGGCGCATTGTTTTTCCTCGCTTTTATTTTGTCTCACTTTTCTTCCCCTTTCTTCCATGGGGAAAGGCAGGCAGAAAGCCTAGTTCAGCGATCTGCAGTGGCTACCCCTGTAGAATGCCTTCCCTGCCAGTATACATTTATAGATTTATGTCTTTTCTGGTGGCGTATGTGCTTTGTTATTGTGAACTTGGATACTGAAGATTTATACACATTTATTAGCTTTGTATTTGTTTAGTATGTACTGGTGATTAAATATCAATCAATCAGGTAGGGCTGTCACGATTTTTTAATTTAGGAATCGATTTATCGTCGCTAATAATCGATAATAATCGATTAATCGTACCTAGACGACCCCCCCCCCCCTCTCCCTCCCTTTGAAGTCGTTAAAATTGAAGTTCAAGTCAGTTGACCATCGGAAACAACGCAGATGATCCTCTTTTAGGTACATTCAAAGCTTTGATGTTCTGAACTTTTGAACCGTCAGTGTAATAATCAAGATCGGTCGTCAGTTGCAAACTTCGCAACTGCCGCCCGGTCTTGATTATTACACTGACGGTTCAAAAGTTCAGAACATCAATGCTTTGAATGTACCAAAAAGATAAATGCTTCATACGGCTTCTTGAGGTTTAACGTCGACGTTCTTGACCTTTTAGCTTTAGAAACAATATTTTTTCATCATTTTTTTTTTAATTATTAAACGTTTAAAGCGGGTTAAAATTTACCGATTCTTCGAGAACGAAAAATACTAATCGATTCCGTCGTGACCGATTGACAATCGATTACCCGATTAATCGTGACAGCCCTAATATCTATACAGGCTTGCTAACTATCTCTGATTACTCGAACGACTAGACTCCCGGCCCATAGAGTAAACAAGCATTTTTTTTTTTAATTATTAAACGTTTAAAACGGGTTAAAATTTACCGATTCTTCGAGAACGAAAAATACTAATCGATTCCGTCGTGACCGATTGACAATCGATTACCCGATTAATCGTGACAGCCCTAATATCTATACAGGCTTGCTAACTATCTCTGATTACTCGAACGACTAGACTCCCGGCCCATAGAGTAAACAAGCCATCGAGTAATTGCTCGAAAAAGGGTAATACTTTTTGCCGGTAAAAAGGACGGTATCCGGTAAAATGGACGGTAAGTGTATAAAAACTACGTTTTAAAGTACCAAATGTACCTCTGAATGTTTGCAAAGTGATTATTTAAGGAAGCTTACGCAATAATAAATATACAGAAGGAAGATTAAGTATTGTTTGTTTTAATGTAGCCTATTTTCAAGACAAAATAGATCATTTCGCGATCGACACGCCATTTTGTGCAAGGAAAACAACGATTTCGCTGAGGTACACGACGGGGTGAATATCACTTGCTCGATGGAGGTGAAACTAATTCGTGCGCGTAACATTTAGATGATTCTGTTCACTTCGAGGGGATTTAACAGAAAGCTTTTGGGAGATAAACAGTTTATAATTTGAAAATAGTTTTCAGTAAAACAAACAATACTTAATCTTCGTTATATATATTTTTTATTGCGTACGCTTCATTAAATTGTCACTTTTCACACATTCAGCTGTACACCAAGTTCTTTAAAACATAGTTTTATACCCTTACCGTCCTTTTTACCGGCAAAAAGTTGTGTTCAAGCTATTTTTTAAGCGGGGTTCATAACTTATTTTCAGTTAGCGTTTTGCCAAACACATGCCGAGGTGATAATAAATATTAAAACCAACCACACATCAGTGGATACTAGTTCTAGATTCCTGTATGTCCTACCCCATTGATACTCACAGGCGCCTATTAAGACTGGAGCACCTTGTTCTCACTCCACCAATCTCTATGTGTGAGCCCCCAGTGGTGGGCCCGGGGGCGGGGGGGAGAGGAGCTGAGAGCCCCCAAATGCAAACCATAATTAACTGTTTTTAACCCCCACGTTTCCTCCCCAGGAGGCACCAGAATCGAGCTCAGAGATTCAGAATTTGAAGAAAAAAAAATATCCTGGGAAGGGCTCAAAATCGTGGGAGGCAATTCCATAGTTCAAGCGTTATATCGATCTAGTCTCCCCCTCCCCCCACACCATTTCGAAAATATGAAATGGATTTTTTTTCATCTAGTATGGGCGTAGCCAGGATGCTATAATGGAGGGGGCATTTTTTTTGGGGGGGGGGGGGGGGCAATCATGATATTTCGAAGGTCGTTGTGGGGTTTGCCCCCCCCCCCCCCCAAAAAAAAAAGAAAAAAGAAAATGCAAACTGTCACATACTGTTTTTGGGGGATTTGCGGGCAGTTTCTGTCTGGAATTAGCTTGAATAAACTATGTTACGCCTGTGTGTCTATAGCCATCAGACGCGTTATCAATCTAATGAGACGGTAGACCAAACTTGGGCCTAAAGTCCGCAACGCGCTCGTTCCAATGAGGAGAGGTCATAAGCTATGTTTTGGAAGCAGAAAATTAAAATATATAAATAATTGAATGGCGATTTTCGAATATAGCGCTGGCTGGTTTTGGCCGTTACAACTGGGTTGGTCATTAGTTGTTTGCAGCGGTCAACGTTTTATAAGATTATTGTGTACAAAATCATGTTTTTTTCTATTGCTTGTTAATTCCTGTCGCCCACTAACATATTGTGTATGATAGACACTAATGTGTATAGCGGGCGATTGGAATTAATAACTAATGAATTAATGGTTTACGATAATTTGTCTCTGGGGAGGTCTAGCCCTAGTTCCAAATATCATGATTGCCCCCCTCCCCCCCCCCCCACACCATATTACAGAATCTTGGCTACGCCCCGCTAGATATATAATCCATTTCTCATATTTTCGAAATGGTGGTGGGGGAGGGGGGAGCAAGATCGACATAACGTTGGCATATTTCAATGGCTTGAACTATGGAATTGGGCGTATTCCCTCCCACGGTTGTGGGCCTTTTCTGGATATTTTTTTTCTTCATTATCGGAAGCTCTCATATCAGTTCTGGTTCCTCCTGAGGAAACATGGGGGTTAAAAACAGTGAGTTACGGTTTGCATTTGGGGCCCCGCAGCCCCCCCCCCCCCCCCCCCGGGCCCACCACTGTGAACTCACACATAGGGATTGGTGGAGTGAGTACAAGGGGCCCTTGTCTTAACAGGCTCACGTGGGTATCACTGAGGTGGGACTTACAGGAATCTAGAACTAGTATCCACTGATGTATGGTTGGTTTTAATATTTATTATCACCTCGGCATGTGTTTGGTGAAACGCTAACTGAAAATAAAATATGAACCCCCGTTTAAAAAAAAGGCTTGAACACAACTTTTTGCCGGTAAAAAGGACGGAAAACGTATAAAAACTGTTTTAAAGTACTAAATGTACCTCTGAAAGTGTGAAGTGACAATTTAATAAAGCGTGCGCAATATAAAACGAAGATTGAGTATTGCTTGTTTTATTGTAGACTATTTTAAAATTATAAATGGTTTCCTAAAAAAAAATATTTCTGTTAAATCCCCTCGTAGTGAACAGAAACATCTAAAATTAGCTACACCTCCATCGAGCAAGTATGATAATATTCACCCCGTCGTGCACCTCAGCGAAATCGTTGTTTCCCTTGCTCAAAATGGCGTGTCGATCGGTGTCGATGGCGAAATGATCTATTTTGTCTTGAAAATAGTCTACATTAAAACAGACAATACTTAATCTTTATTCTACATATTTATTTTTGCGTAAGCTTCCTTAAATAATCACTTTTCACACATTCAGAGGTACATTTAGTACTTTAAAACGTAGTTTTTATACACTTACCGTCCTTTTTACCGGATACCGTCCTTTTTGCCGGCAAAAAGTATTACCCTCGTAAAATGATTCCACATGCGACCCCTTTGTTCATCTTTGAAAAAAGGGATTCCACAACCACAGGCGTTTCTTTGCAAAAAGGGATTGTCATAGTGGATTCTCTTCCGTAAGAAGGATATCTATTGGGGATATCCATATTCGAGGATAGTTCTGGCTCCTGGCGTTTGTTCAGATCTTTGCACCAAGAACACACCAGGACCTTCAAAGCTCCAAGACCACTACTGCTGACTTATCCAATATCACCATCGTCTGTCGTATGATCGGTGTCTTCCCACTAGACCAATTCCCCTTAGACCAACTACATAGTGTTTCTGATTAAGGGTTGATTAAGGATAATTAGGAAAACAATTATTTATAAAAATCTGCCCAACATCTATAAAATATCGACAAGCCAGAAAATGAGCAGGCTATCATCTGAAAAATGAGGTCCTCAGAGGGTGAATTTGGTGATACTACCCTGCACAGCATCACCAAATTTTAATCTCTGTGAACCTCAACCTGAATCAAGGTATCAAACATAAACAGAAAGAGGTACCCAGAGGATAAACTGGCCCACTGTATGAACACACACCAGTTGGTCTAAGGGGAATTGGTCTTTTGTGAATTGGCCGCGTGGGAGATGGTCTAAAGGAATCGGTCTAGTGGGAATGAACCGTATGATCGAACGTATTCACACAATGCCATAGTTTTGTTCCAACTTTACAGCCTTGTACCATTACCACTGACTTGTAGCTACCACAGACTTGCTATCTCAGATTGTTCGAACGACTAGAATCTCATCGAGCAAATACGCCATCGAGTAATTGCTCGCATGAGTGACTCAACATACGACCCTAAAACTCATCTCGGAAAAGGGATTCCATAACCAGTCGTTTTTTTCCCAACAAGAGGCCCCAAGGGGCCTTAATCGCTCACCTAGCAAAGTGGTTCAAAAAAGTATTTGGGGTCACATTTAGTGAGATATGGTTCATCAACACTTCAGTAGAATGAAGTGATGAAAAGCAAATTTTATGGAAAAACACAAAGGAATGGATTTGACCAACTTGAACCTAACCTACTCCCCTCCCCCAAAGAGAGCCCAAATATTAAGCCATGGACTCAAATTGAACAAACTTGAATCTGAGCCCCCTTGAAATGTTATATACCAAATATGAAAGAATTCTGACTGGTGAATCTGAAGAAGAAGGTTTTTTTAAAGAATGTCCTCACATTTCTCTAAGTTAAAATTTATGCCCCCATAGAAACCTAGGTGAAGGAGCGAAAGATTCTGCACTTGGGGATGCGACGTGCATCCCATAAGTGGATAGGTGTCGGTGTTTCGTTTCTCGTACACAAATTGCTCGTAGTGGACTGGTGGCTGCTCGGCTGGTCCTCCTTCCTATATCTTGTGTTTCCATCGTTTCTCCTTTGGAGGTGGAGGTGGAGGAGGCGATTCCTTGATTTTTGGCGATGGAGGTTGCTGTTCTATCCTGTTTTGTGCTAGTGCGTATGCAAAATCGACGTTGGCATGTAATCTATCCGTTTCCCTTCTGAGTTCTGCCATTTGCTTATCCATGGACTCTTTTATTGGTTCTGGCTCTTCTTCTTCAGTCACCATGATCTGGTTTTCCAGTTCATGGGCAAGTTTGCTTATTTCTTCCTTGTCTTCCATCTCAGCGTGCTGGTCCAAGCTTGAGATGGAACTGGAGGTGGAGGTGTTTGTTGACTGGGTGGTGTCTGGAGCTGCTTTTTCCGTCCGGAGCTGCTTTTTCCTCTTCCTTCTGTTAACGGCTTGCTTCGGACTTTCTTCTCCTGGCCTCTAGGCGCCTGGCGTCCCGGCGCTTAGTGTATGGACTTTTCTTCTTTCTTTTGCATTTGTCCTTTTCGGGGTGCTCTGGGTGTGGACCAGAGCCCGATTGGGCTAAGGTACTACCACTCCCCAGAGGGGCCGATGGTCTGGCTTCTGGCTTCTTTTGTCTCCTTTTTGGAGCCATTCCAGGTGATATACTGAAGAAAGTCCAGTATCACTTGGCAGGAATCACCAGAAACATGGATAGTCCAGTTTCTGGTGTTACCCACGTTCAAACATGTTAGCATGTCAGATAGCTTCTGTGGAAGTTTCATGATTGCTGTGATTAGTGGTGCTAACGGAGAATCCAGTTGAGCGTCCGAACTGATCGACAGTCGAATGTGTGATCTGATAATGATAATGATCGTCGTAAGTGAAGGTGTCAATGACACTGTATCTTAATTTGACTGGGTGTAGTGTTTGATGAAAAGGATAATGTTCAAGGTTTATGAATGGATTATGAAAGAAGACAAGAATTGTGATAATTGAGAATAAGTTAATTTCTGTTCCATGATAAATTCCGCACACATATATGGGACTTGATAATTATCTATAATTAGCTAATCTAACACATGGCTCCTTGATGGTGGGAAGAAATAGCCTGTCATCTGGCACCTGGTCACTTGATGCAGACCAGATGTGGAATGCAGAGTTGTGATTTAATGTTGACAGTATTATTCTTTCACCTAAGTTAAATGAATTCAATGATGTTTGATACAATCATTGCCAACAACATCTACTGAGTATGAAGATAATTTGTCAAGACATAATATGGTTTGGATTACCTCTGCTGGTGATGGCTACTTGTTTCAATTCTCACCCGAGTTTGATGGCATCAGTAGCAACTTGGTCAGTGCTGTGACAATGAGGTGTTGATGGCCTGACGTGACAAACCAGAAGGCCTGTAGTCACTGTTCCTTTACAAGATTCTCTTATACTCATCTTGCACTAAATATAAACTCAGGGACTCGATTTGAACAAACATGAATCTGACCCCCTAGAGATGTTGTATACCAAATATGAAAGGATTCTGATTCTTTACAGAGCACCCTAACACAACCGATGACATTTTTTTATCAATCGATTTTACTGGTCCTAAGGATGCTTCATACAAATAGCAGTTCTCTGTTCCGTGTGGTTTGGGAAATATGGACGTTTCAAACTGAAATATGTTCTATTTTTAACTCCTGGGGTTCCCATGGGAAATTTCTGTTAGCATAAATGAAGTACTTATGACTCAATACTACCACATACCGAATTTCGTTCAAATCAGACCATTGGTTCCGAAAATAGAAATTTTGGGTGGCCCCAAAAATCTTGCCCCTCCCGTTACGGAGGCAAATATTGCTCCACGAACTTCTTTTGAACAAACTTGATACTACACCCCAGAAGGAAGCTCCATACCAAATTTCAAGTCATTGTACCCACTGGGATGATGAGAAGATTTTTGGTTCAATTTGGCCCAGGGGCTTAGGAGGAAAAGTCGATGATGCACAGACGATGTATGATGGACAGACGATGGACAAAAAGTGATCACTTGAGCTCCCCCTGACTTTCAGTCAGGTGAGCTAAAAAGGATGGGATTCCGTAAGGATATCCATTGAGGATAGTTGTGGCTCCTAGCATCTGATCAGCTTCCTGTTGTGTCGAATCAAAATGTTTTTTGCGTGCCACAGACGTGCAGAGACGCTGTGGGGCAAGCCCCTTTCGACCCTCTTTAATTGTAGGTGGTTTTGGCTAGTTTGGCCGTGGTAAAGGAGGAAAATGAAAAAGAAACTCAGCGCCGTCTGTGTTTCCGTCTGTTCTTTTTTGGAGGTGGTGGTTGCGATGGTGATACCTCCTTTGGTGGTGTAGAAGGAGGGGTGATGGAGGGCTGACTAGGTTGATACGGTCTAGCCATGGCAGCTGCCAGTGGTGGAGAGCTCTTTGGAGTAGAGCTCTGTGGAGTAGTGCAGAGATAGTGGTTGCTGATTTGCTCTATTACTCCTCTGATCGTCTTTTCATTAAGTCTGTGGTTTTCCAGGAATTTCATCGTTTGTAGAAGGGCTAGATGTTCATCATCTAGATGGTGCTTCCTGTTTCTAGACCACCCAAACCTTTATAGGTCTAAGAACACTACTACTGACTTGTCCAATATCGCCATCATTTCTCTTATGACCAAGTTCTTCTGTAGTTGTACAGTTCTACCTTAATCACTCAATACAGTAGAACCCTGTTAATTGAATAGCATCTTTGTCAGTGAAAATTATTCAATTAAGAGGAGTATTCAATTAAGAGGGATTTGTCACTGTGCTGTATTCTGGAGATAAACTGAACATTTATTCTATTATATCATAGAGCTCTGTCAAACAAGATATAATAGATTAAATGCCTATAAAGGATGTACAGAAGCCAAGTATGTCTATAAACAAGGAGAATTTGATAATTTTCAGGGTATTTCTATGACCTATTGCACGAATTTTTATTCAATTAACCCTTTATCCAACGAATCGCCCACATCCGCCCACGTAATATGCAGATTTAACAGCTGAAAAAATATTATTTTTCGAAAAATTTCAACAAAACCATATCATGTGACCCCTCTTTGGAACAAGCTCATCAAGCTCATTCCAATGAGGGGTCACATGATATGGTTTTTTGAAATTTTTCGAAAAAAATTAAATGAAAGTGTCAATGACACTGTAGCTCAATTTGTTTAAGACATGTACATGTACAGTATGTGACACAGCAATGACAAACATCTAGGTAATGACCTGATAACAAAGGTACATGTAAAGTATTGTAACGGTCTGTACATAAATGCTGACCGTAGCCTGAAACAAATATATAGGTAAGGTATTGTAAAGGTGGGCAACAGTTAGATGCTAAACTAGAAAAGAAATCTTTGAGCCCCAGAGTGGGCCTGACTGAACCCCAAAATATTTGTTCTCATAGCACAGTGATAACAAAGGCACCCCAAAACACTCGTTCCTGTCACAAGGTGATAACAAAGGTACCGCAAGAAGTTTCGTGAAGATCAGTTCATAAATACAGACTCTAGCCCAAGCCATATTGACATGTGCACTTACTGTGTATAAGTAGCACTGAACAAATCAAAGTTCATCTAATTTGCATAATTTCTGCATGAGAAAAAAACCTGTATTATATGTGATGTATTCCATGTTACTAAACATTCCTACAAAAATTTATTCAAATCAGAAACTTCAAACAAAAGTTCTGTACAAAAAACTGATTGCACTAATTTTGGTACAAAAAGGTTGCTGGCGGCCATCTTGAATTTTGGACCGAACCCAAAAACATTTGTTCTCGTCCCACAGTGATAACAAAGGTACCCAAGAAGTTTCGTAAACATCGTTTCATAAATACGGCCTCTAGCCTGAGCCGTATAGAAGTTGTGCAGAAAAAACTGATTGGACCTAATTTCGGTACAAAATGGCCACTGGCAGCCATCTTGAAGTTTGGACCGCACCCAGAAACACTCGTTCTCATCCCAAGGTGATAACAAAGGTACCCCAAAAGTTTCGTAAAGATCGGTTCATAAATACGGACTCCAGCCCGAGCCGTATTGACATGTGCACTTACTGTGTATAAGTAGCACTGAATAAATCAAAGTTAATCTAATTTGCATAATTTATGCACGAGAAAAAAACCTGTATTATATGTGATGTATCCCATGGTACTAAACATTCACACAGAAAATTATTCATATCAGCACTTTCATATGGAAGTTCTGCAAAAAAATCTGATTGCACCTAATTTTGTACAAAATGGCCGCCAGCGACCATCTTGAATTTCAGACCGAACCCCAAAACACTTGTTCTCGTCCCAAGGTGATAACAAAGGTACCCAAGAAGTTTCGTAAAGATCGGTTCATAAGTACGGCCTCTAGCTCAAGTCGTATTGGCATTTGCACTTACAGTGCTGAAAGTAACACTAAATAAATCAAAGTTAGTCAAATTTGCATAATTTACGCACGAGAAAAAAACCCATATTATATGTGATGTATCCCATGGTACTAAACATTCATACAAAAAAATTATTCAAATCGGAGCTTTCATATGGAAGATCTGCGCAAAAATCTGATTGCACCTAATTTTGTACAAAATGGCCGCCAGCGACCATCTTGAATTTCAGACCGAACCCAAAAACACTCGTTCTCGTCCCACGGTGATAACAAAGGTACCCACGAAGTTTCATAACAATCGGTTCATAAATACAGCCTCTAACCCAAGTCGTATTGGCATTTGCACTTACAGTGCTGAAAGTAACACTAAATAAAACAGAGTTAGTCTAATTTGCATAATTTACGCACGAGAAAAAACCCTGTATTATATGTGATGTATCCCATGGTACTAAACATTCATACAAAAAAATTATTGAAATCGGAACTTTCATATGGAAGTTCTGCGCAAAAATCTGATTGCACCTAATTTTGTACAAAATGGCTGCCAGCGACCATCTTGAATTTCAGACCGAACCCCGAAACGCTCGTTCTCGCCCCACGGTGATAACAAAGTTACCCAAGAAGTTTCGTAAAGA
This sequence comes from Pictodentalium vernedei, assembly GCA_031216915.1. Taxonomy (NCBI): domain Eukaryota; kingdom Metazoa; phylum Mollusca; class Scaphopoda; order Dentaliida; family Dentaliidae; genus Pictodentalium; species Pictodentalium vernedei. The sequence goes on along the minus strand of CM062290.1, from coordinate 89,838,025 downwards.
TCGGTTCATAAATACGGCCTCTAGCCCAAGTCGTATTGGCAATTGCACTTACAGTGCTAAAAGTAACACTAAATAAAACAAAGTTAGTCTAATTTGCATAATTTACGCACAAGAAAAAAACCCGTATTATATGTGATGTATCCCATGGTACTAAACATTCATACAAAAAAATTATTCAAATCGGAGCTTTCTTATGGAAGTTCTGCGCAAAAATCTGATTGCACCTAATTTTGGTACAAAATGGCTGCCAGCGGATGTCTTAAATTTCGGACCGGACCCCAAAACACTCGCTCTCGTCTCACAGTGATAACAAAGGTACCCAAGAAGTTTCGTAAAGATCGGTTCATAAATATGGCCTCTAACCCGAGCCGTGTGTACGGCACGACAGACGGACAATGGTCCACAGCAATACCTCAAATTTGGCTTCGCCAAAGTTGAGCTAAAAATGAAATTTAAATTAATAAATTTTGATATCGTCTGAGTTGGGTAAAGGGTTAAAAGGAGTTTACTCTATAACCCATATGCAGTTAACAGGGCAAATTTGCACTTAAAGTATGGTAAATGGTTTGATGTTTGGATATTAAATTCAATTAACAGGGTTATTCATTTAAGAGATATACAATTAAGTGGGTTTAACTGTACTAGTCTTCTACCGCCCGTTACAGACTTTCAGTCTTGTGCCATTACTGCCTTGTACCATCAGTATTGGCTAGCATTATCTTGTCCTGTGCTAGAATATCTCAACCATTATTGAGGTGTGTTTTGACTTGTAGTAATGCAATCATTGAGCTCGTTCCAATGAGGGGGTCATAAGCTATATTTTTGACGCCAAAAAATGAATAGTTATTCAAGAATTTTGTTTGCAAGTGTGGTCTTCCTTTCGTGTTAGGTAAAGGATTAATGGCATTTTGATAGAATTCAAATACCATTTTTCACTAAATTCAGGGCCCTGCAAACTAAGTTGTTAAGCACCACAGTGAAACATTTTTTTTCACTGATTTCAAGGCACTGCAAACTGAGACGTTAAGCAAAACGGTCAAACAATTTTTTCCCAGTGATTTCAACACCCTGCAAACTGAGATGTTAAGCACCAGTGAAACAATTTTTTCACTGATTTCAAGGCCCTGCAAACTAAGATGTTAAGCACCACAGTGAAACAATTTTTTCACTGATTTCAACACCCTGCAAACTTAAATGTTAAGCACCACATTGGAATAATTTTTTCGCTGACTTCTGGGCCTTGCAAACTGCATTGTTAGGCACCAGAGTAAACAATTTGTTTTTCACAGACTTCATAAACAACAAAATTTTCATTCTTTCAGAGTTTTTTTTTTTTATTCATTCAAGTACATATGACATTGCGCTAAACCATTAAAATAAAGATATGGAAACATCAGATCTATTGCAACACAAAGAAAACAATACTTTTACAAACTCACAATATATATATAAGCTGTTGCTTTTTATCACCCATTATACTTCATATAACAGGAGGCAAACCCTATAAGGATTTACAAAGCTTAAAAGAAAAACATAATTTCCATTCAAATTAACAGATATCAATCATTTATTAATGTGATAAATTCTGGATTACCTTTTCCCAACTGAATTTTTACCTTATCTTTTTCTGGGATACACACCCAAAAACTCAAAAGAAAATAAATTACTCAATGCAACTGAAACATCATTATTTTTGTCAAAGATAATATGTTATAACTCATTAGATGATTGATGTATTGGTTAAAATACATTGGGATCCTGTTAACTGAATAGCCATTTTACTAATAAATATAGAATAAACGTATAGTGTTTTCAAGTAAAAAAAAAAAATTCCACGAGTAGGATTAAGAATGAAACCGACGAGCCTCTGGCGAGTCGGTTTCATTCTTAATCCTATGAGTAGAATAATTTTTTTTTTACTTTAAAACACTATACGTTATTTTGTTTATCCCATAAATAATTTACAGGGCAGTTGTAGCAAAATTGTGCTGTTACTCGCTGCAAAACAATGCAAGAAGTGAGGAGCACATTGGTCCAATTCGATCGACAAGCAAAACTGCCAAAACTAAACAAGGCGCAGTGCTACATGTCTGTCTAAAAATAATCCCCCTTCAAACTTCAGCTAAACTTGCAAAAATACTTTATTAAATGAACAATGTTTATCTTTCTTATTTTCTTTGTTTATTGTTGTTTTCTTCATCATCGATTCAACTCGAGTTTTATACACAAAGCAGACGACACATGCATTTGTTTATTTATACTTTCCTAATTTGGAAAATGAAACATCACTCATCATGCCCCCACCTCTCACAATCGAACTTGTATGCTTTTCAACTCAGGGTTTCGATTGATGTAATTTGTGTTTCTGTTAATTGTTGTTCATTTTATTGTTAGGCAGAGTTGTAATGTGTCATATATTCTAAAACTAAACATTTAAGTGATGGCCAGCATTTGATAAACGTCGGTTCATTATGTATCCCACAAGCGTAAAACAGGTCATGACAACATAAATGCAGTAGAGGTCAGAGGTCAACAAGTCTGTCTCTAAGATAGGAATACATTCTTTCAGTGTTAAACCTATGGGGAAAAGTTATCACCCTACTAGCAGCTGCTACTAGGTGAACAAAGTAAAGATTTATCCAAGGCGTCTATTGTTGGAATAAATGGCCATTTAGGGGATAAATATTATTTAATTACCAGGAGTATTCAATTAACAGGCATTTGATCACTTTCCAATATTTTAGAGTTTTATTCTGTTATATCTTGTTTGAAAGAGCTCAAGAATTGATACACCTCAAAATATTATTTTTTTGTCAGTATCAAAACTTAGAAAATGAAATAAAATGTCAAAAACATTGTCTTCCATTGTACATCAATTCTCAGGAAGTTGAAAATACCTGTACATGGTTTGGTAAAACAGATCAATAACTGTATTTCAAGTAAACAAGAACTGACCTGACCTCATTTTCGCGAATTTTGTAGCATACATAGGATATTGGTTTTCAAATATTACCTTTAACCCTTTATCTAACACAAAAGGCACTTGCAAACAAAATTTCCGAGTAACTAATTTTTTTAATTTTCTGCATAAAAAATATAGCTTATGACCCTCATTGGAAAGGGCTTGTTGCAATGAGAGGTCATAAGCTATGCTTTTGAGACAAAAAAATGAAAAAAATAATGCAAAATGAACGTTGATTTTTGTGAATAGCACTAGTCAGTTATAGCCATTTTGTTGGGTAAAGGGCGTATATTAGTCTGTATATTATCATTGCACCATTCAATTTATTTATTTATTCATTGGGGTTTAACAACACTTTTGACAGCCAGGGCCACCTCATGTCGAACAGTTTTATGGGTGGAGGAAGCCTGAGTACCTGGAGAGAACCACAAGGCAATGGTGAGGAACTGTCAGACTCCCCAATGTACTAACTCCATGAAAGCAGGGTTACCACTGGTTAAAGACAAGAGCATCATCGACGTGCAGTACGCTGTAGTACATAACTCCACTATGCTCCCCACATGGGAAATTGGGATTAAGTATCTCTTGCCCAAGGACCCAATGCAGTTGTTGCAGGTGTGATACACCATTCAGTTATGATTTTGAAAAATATTCCCATTTAAAATGAATTTCCAAGTGAATTCTCAGAGAATTCAAAAGCATGTGGTAAAACAACTGATTTTCGATTTGACAAAGGTCGAGTATTTGTGTAAATATCTCAAGAGCACATGTAATTACTTGGATTGACATTTCTGACGTACTAAAACACATCTTCCATGGGCTTTTTAGGGAAACTCATAGGCTGTTTTGCAGTTTACAGAGACACTGTGATCACACCTCTGATATACTGTATACACACAATAGGTCATGTCAATACCTTTATGTTCGAATTCTTACTTGAAGTAAAAAAGGATGCAAAAACAAGGACTGGGTACTTGGATTAAATATCAAGGACATGAAACAGACATTTTTCACAGCAAACAAACCAGATTTTAATGGGAGCACAATACTAGATTAATTAGAGCAGATTTGGAAAATCAATACAAATAGTGTATCAATTCTCAGGATAAATACATTAAATGCCTATTTTGGATGCACTGAGGCAAAATAGGTCAAAAAAATTTCTTGACATATTAAAAGATGTTTATTCAATTAACAGGAGTTTTCTCTATAACCTATATGCAATACAGGTACAACTTTTGCTGAGGTTTGGTAAATGATTTTGTGTTTGAAGTAATATTCAATTAACAGGGCTATTCAATAACTGGAATCCACTGTAGTTCACATTAAGCACGTGAGACTGTCATTAGTGATTTAGACACATTTAAGATGAGCTGTGTCTGTTATGGTTTTCAAACTTTGCCCAAAACAATTCTTATAACATGACAGTGTCTTTATGCAATTAAACTTCATTACATGATAAATTATGTTCCAATAATATTCAATGGACGATTCTGAGTGGTGGATCTGAAAAAAAAGATTTTTAATGATTATTCCCCTTTTGCATTAAGTTAAAATTTGGGCTCCCACAGAGAGCCCCATTAACCAATGGATTTGATTTAACCCTTTACCTAACACGAAAAGCAATCGACACTTGCAAAAAAATTCTTCAATAACTAATTTGTTTCATTTTTGGTCTCAAAAACATAGGTTATGACCCCTCATTGGAATGAGCTCGTTTCAACTAGGGGTCATAACCTATGTTTTCGAGACAAAAAATGAACAAATAATGAAAATTAATTGGCGATTTTTGAGAAAAGCGCTGGCCGGTTTTGGCCGTTATGTTAGGTAAAGGGTTAAAAAAAACAAAAAACTTTGATGCTGCACCCTGTAAGGATTTTGTACATCATATATCAAAAGATTTTGACCAGTGATTCTGGAGAAGAGTTTTAAAGATTATTTCTCATATTGGACTAAGAGAAAATTCTGGCTCAAATATTTATTTATTTATTGGTGTTTAAGGTCACATACTTCTGCACAATGGCTAATCATGACCGCAGCATGGAGAGTCAAATTTAGTCAATCGTTTATACCCATGTTCCCATTTCTGAGGACTTCTGCCCCAAGAATTGGTGACTGTATCCTATTTTACCAGTAAAACAGATGTTGTTAACAAGCACTGCTTCACTTCCCGGCATTCCCATGGAGGCCAGGCTCCAATGGGGAGCCCAAATATTAACCCAGAGACTTGGTTTGCAAAAATTTAGATCTAACATCCCTATAGATGCTGTATACAAAATATCAAAAGATTCTGACTGGTGGATCTGAAGAAGATGATTTTTAAAGATTATTGCCCATATTGCACTAAGTGCAAATTCACGCTCCTGTATTGAGCCCAAATAGGAACCGAGTAGCTTAATTTTAACAAACATGTATCTGTCCCTCCTGTAGATACAGTATACCAAATATCAAAAGATTCAGTGGATGTGGGGAAAAAATGTTTTTGAAGTTTTGCAAATATGTTGACTGAGCTCTGTCAAACAAGATATAATTTATTAAATTCTCAGCTGGCATTATGGGAAAATTTGCCGCAAAAAACTTTGGTATTTTGGCATCAGAGTTCAGAAGGTTAACCAAGTAAACACCTCATGAGTGGAATCAACCTTTTATCAGCAGTTTCTAGAGTTTAATTTTCATGAATTTACCATAAAATTATCATGGCTGCTGTTTGGCAGCCATGATCAACTGGTTGAGGGCTACAATATTTTTGGTGGTCTAAACTTTTTCATCAAAATTTGTTTCATCACAAATTATTGAAGAGTGCCCACAGGCACTCTTCAATAATTTGTGATAAATCAAATTTATATATACAAAATATTATTTCTGTTTGACTGGATATGAAACACGAGCAAGAAAACTACTGGGTTTTCCTCCGGTACCCTCACTCAACCAGTTAAATCTCAGAAAAAAATATTTAACCCTTTACCTGACGAATCGCCCGCATCCGCCCGCGTAATATGCAAATTCAGCAGTTGAAAAAATATTATTTTTTCAAAGAATTTCAACAAAACCATACCATGTGACCCCTCGTTGGAACGAGCTCGTTGAGCTCGTTCCAACGGTGGGCCACATGATATGGTTTTGTTAAAATTGTTTGAAAAATTTAAAAAAATCATATTTAAAATAATAAATTTTGATATCGTCTGCGTTGGGTAAAGGGTTAAAACAAAATACTCAGCAGGTTAAGAGTTTGTGTGCAGCTTCCGAGTTTTCATTGATCATTATGATTATCAATATGTGTGTAATTCCCTGATGTTATTGGCCAAGTACAAAACTATCCTGCGAGTATTGTTTAACTGACTAGATGAAAAACGTATAAATGCCATGAATGAATATAAAAATGAATCAATTTCAAAATATGTACAGACAGCATAAAAATATAACAGCAGAAGTTTATTCTATGATCATATTAACTAGATAAATAATTAAAATAAAAAGAGGTCGTCAAAAGTATTACCAGGAACTAAACGAGAAAATATTTTGATTTCTGTGTTCTTCTAATTTCAGCAGACAAGAACAAAGAGTTGTGTTTATAACTAGATGCACAATTTTGTGGTGATAACAAGAAGTGTGTGAGTCAAGCGAGAAAATAAGCAGACAGTCATCTGCAAAATGAGGTCCCCGGAGGGTGAATTTAGTAATGCTACCCTGCACAGCAGGGTAGCATCACTAAATTTACCCTCTGTGAACCTCAATCTGAATCAAGGTCTCAAAACGAAACAGAAAGAGGTATCCAGAAGATAAATTGGCCCACTGTATGGGATAGCATCATCAAATTCACCGTCTGGGGACCTCATTCTGCAAATGTCAGACTGCTCATTTTCAGGCCTGGTGTAAGTCGAATTCTATTTGTGAAATAACACTAATTTATTAATTGATTGGGGTTTACAGTGCACCTGCAGTGGACTGGTCACTTTCTGTGGGTGGGCAATATTTCCATGGATGAAATAATATTAAATTCCAAACACTAATTATAGGAATAATCATCAAAATCTTAATTAATGAAGCACTGGGTACAACCTGGTACATCATTAATTAAAATTTTGCTGATGATGAATTCTATTCCTTGGATTGCATGTATGGACAGCGCTGCCCACACGTGGATTACGTCCAGTCCACAAAGGCTTAGCCCTCTGTGGATTTTCCCCGAATCACTAAATACTATTTTCTGACAGTAACATTTTTTTCTAAACTATTTTAGTGCCAAGACCATTTATGATCCATGAATAACCCAGATTAGTGCACAATTTTCTTTCTTTAGCTCTTTCCATACTGCCAGTAGATATACCTGCAAAGACAGCAATATACTTGTACCCACAAACGTTTTCAACCTTCTTCTGAACAAAATTCATCCCTTTAAATTTAACATTTCAACTATAAATTTTGGGTTTTAGTTGCTGGGTTTTGTTTTTCAATTAAAACCAGGCATAGTTGGACTTTATGAATAAAAAGAGCAAATAGCAAGCAGGTTGTGTTAAACTATAATTGAGGGTTTGTACATTGTTTATGGCTGCAACATAGGTATGTTGTTTGTACTTATGGTGCCCAGTTTTGTGGACTTCCACCACAGATGTTGGCTACAAGCCCATTTCATGAGCTGATCTTGTTTACCAGAGTAAACAAGCACTGTTCCACTTCCCAGGGGAAATTTATTTATTGGTGTTCATTGTTGATTACAGACTGCAGGGACGTTTTCAATGCAACTGTTGTTATTTATTTATTTATTGTGGTTGAACAACACTTTCGATAGCCAGAGTCACCTCATGTCGGACAGTTTTACAGATGGAGGAAGCTGGAGTACCTGGAGAGAACCACCAAGCAATGGCGTGCAACTGTCATGCTCCCCAACATACTAACTCTACACAAGCAGGGTTAGCATTGGTTGAAGACAAGTGTACCATCGAAGTGCAGTACGCCTTAGTACACAGTACCATCCTGCCCCCACGTGGGTGATGTGTCTTGCCCAAGGACACAGCGCGGTTGCCACAAGGTGGGATTCGAACCGAGCACCTCTCGACTTGCAACCTGCACCTCTACCTACTGAGCCACCACACCCCTGCAGCTGTTGTTACATAACAGACTGTTGAAAGGTTCTTAACTGGATGAGTGCCAGAAGCCACTATCAGGGCTTTCAAAAAAATGAGGGTACCAGAACAAACGCCAACATTTTCCTTGTTCATGTTTCACCTTCATTTAATCACAAATAATATTTTGTTTATATAAATTAGTTTTATTACAAATTATTGAAGAGTGCCTGTGGGCATTCTTCAATAACTTGTAATAAAACAAATTTTGATGAACAAATTCAGACCACCAAAAATTATGTGGCACTCAATCAGTTAATGTAATTTATTGCTATATTATTGACTGCTGGAAGGTTTTTAATGTAATTTATTTTAATTTTATTACAGACTGCAGGAATGTAATTTGTTATTACACTGCAGATCATGAGGTTTTTACTGCTCTTTATTGGTACATTACAGACCGTGGGAAGTTTTTAATGTAATTTGTTGTTACGTTGCAGATCACATGGGTTTTTACTGTGTTTTATTGGTTCATTACAGACTGTGGGAGGATTTAATGTAATTTCATTACAGACTGCAGGAGGGTTTTTAATGTAATTTGTTGTTACGCTGTAAATCACTTGAGGTTTTTAATGCACTTTATTGGTGCATTACAGACTGCAGGAAGGTTTTTAATTAGCGTTGTCATGATTAATCGGTTAATCGATTGTCAATCAGTCACGACAAGATCGATTTATATTTTTCATTGTCGAAGAATCAGTAAATTTTACCCCGTTTTAGACATTTAATAATTAAAAAAAAATTGATGGAAAAACTATTGTTTCTAAAGGTAAAAGGTCAAGAACGTCGACGTTAAACCTCAAGAAGCCGTAAGAAGCATTTATCTTTTAGGTACATTCAAAGCTTTGATGATCTGAACTTTTGAACCGTCAGTGTAATAAAAGAGGATCGTCTTCGTTGTTTACGAAGGTCAACTGACTTGAACTTCAATTTTAACGACTTCTAAGAGAGGGAGAGGGGGTCATCTAGGTACAATTAATTGATTATTATCGATTATTTGCAACAATTAATCGATTCCTAAATTAAACAAGAGGCCCCACGTGGCCTTAATCGCTCACCTGACAAAGTGACTCTAAGAAGTATTTTAGGTCACCTTCACCATGTCATGCCTCATCAACATTAACTGGTTGAGTGATAGATTTTGTTTGAAGTTCAACATTTGTTACCTAACATTAGTTTTATTTAAAATCGTTGGTGTGTGGCCAATCTCCAATGATTTTTAATAAAGCAAATTTATCTCTGCAGACAAACTGGTTTAGCATGAAGCACAAACAAGGAATGTGAAGAGATAGCCTTGGACATCTCTCCCCAACTGTGGATATCTTCCATGTGCTACATGTATATATTTGCATGCAAGAAAACAAAAATTTTCACAAATTTTCCAAAATATTAGTTTTTTTATCATCATTGGAACAAGCTCAAACAGCTTATTCCAATAGGGGTATGGGAAGATCAGGTATATTTTTGAGACAGAAATGTGAATATATAAATAATGGTGTTTTTTTGTGAATGATGCTGGAGAATTTTGCGTAAAGATATGGTAAATGGTTTGTTCTAGATACAGAATGATGCAAAAGTATTTAAATTTGATTAGGCAAGTTGTTCCTATAATGCATTTAAAAATTGAAGTAACTGTTTTTTTGCTGACAAACTTTTAGATGTGTGTGTCTGTGTTTGTGTGTGTGTGTGTGTGTGTGTTTGTGTGTGTGTGTGGGGGGGGGGGGGGGGGTAAGAGTGTTCTTGCAAACAAAATTCCTGAATAAATGAAAAATTTTATTTTTTGTGTGAAAGACATAGTGCGTGAATGTTGATTGGAACAAGCTTAGAGAGCTCATTTTAATGTGAAGTCATAAAGCTGTGTTTTACGTACGAAATTCTGGAATAACTAAAAAAATTGCTTTTTTGACTCAAAAAGCATGGTGTGCGACCTCTCATTGGAATGAGCTCAAAAAGCTCATTCCAATGGGGTATTTACAAGCGATAAGTACATGTATGTTTAAGAGACAAAAATTAAAATTTGAATAGCGATTTTTGCGAAGAATGCTGACAAGTTTTGGCAGTTATGCTGGTAAAAAGGTAAGATATGCAAAGTGGTTGTTTTGTAGAGGCGACATTTAATTAAGGGGAATTAACCCTTGATTACTGAGGTAACTTCTAAAAGTACTGAAATTTCATGAAGCAATGTGAATAACAGACAACAGTTGCCTAAAAATTTCATGAATAACTAAAATTTTTATTCCTTTGTCTCGAAAACATGGCATATGACCTTTGTTGGAATGAGCTGAATGCGTGTGTTCCAATGAGGGGTCATAAAATTTGAACGGAGATTTGTGTGAATAATGCATTAGTACTGCTAGATTTGGGTAAACGGTTCACCCTGGATACCACCCCTTCTATAGTAGATCTTTTCTGCAAATTTTGTCTAAGATTCTATCAACTTTACAAATAAATACGTTCATGAATCACAATCAGATCCACCCCACAATGTTGCATACCAAATATCAAAAGATTCTGCCTTCTGGATCTGGAGAAGAAGATTTTTTAAGAAATATGCCTGAAATGCACTAAGTTAAAATTTGGGCTCCTATACGGAGCTCAAATATAAACCCAGGGGGCCGATTTGAACAAACTTGAATCAGATCCACCCCATAATGTTGCTTACCAAATATGAAAAGATTCTGAAGCTGGATCTGGAGAAGAAGATTTTTTAAGAAATTTGCCTGAAATGCACTAAGTTCGAATTCGAGCTTCTATAGTGAGCCCAAATATGAAACTAGGAAGCCGATTTGAACAAACTTGAATCAGATCCACCCCACAATGTTGCATACCAAATATCAAAAGATTCTGCCTGCTGGATCTGGAGAAGAAGATTTTTTAATAAATTTGCCCGAAATGCACTAAGTCCGAATTCGGGCTTCTATATTAAGCCCAAATATGAATCCAGGGGGCCGATTTGAACAAACTTGAATCAGATCCACCCCGCAATGTTGCATACCAAATATCAAAAGATTCTGCCTGCTGGATCTGGAGAAGAAGATTTTTGAAGAAATTTGCCCGAAATGCACTAAGTTTGAATTCGAGCTTCTATAGTGAGCCCAAATATGAATCCAGGGGGCCGATTTGAACAAACTTGAATCAGATCCACCCCGCAATGTTGCATACCAAATATCAAAAGATTCTGCCTGCTGGATCTGGAGAAGATGATTTTTTAAGAAATTTGCCTGAAATGCACTAAGTTCGAATTCGAGCTTCTATAGTGAGCCCAAATATGAATCTAGGAAGCCGATTTGAACAAACTTGAATCAGATCCACCCCACAATGTTGCATACCAAATATCAAAAGATTCTGCCTGCTGGATCTGGAGAAGAAGATTTTTTAATAAATTTGCCCGAAATGCACTAAGTCCGAATTCGGGCTTCTATATTAAGCCCAAATATGAATCCAGGGGGCCGATTTGAACAAACTTGAATCAGATCCACCCCGCAATGTTGCATACCAAATATCAAAAGATTCTGCCTGCTGGATCTGGAGAAGAAGATTTTTGAAGAAATTTGCCCGAAATGCACTAAGTTTGAATTCGAGCTTCTATAGTGAGCCCAAATATGAATCCAGGGGGCCGATTTGAACAAACTTGAATCAGATCCACCCCGCAATGTTGCATACCAAATATCAAAAGATTCTGCCTGCTGGATCTGGAGAAGATGATTTTTTAAGAAATTTGCCTGAAATGCACTAAGTTCGAATTCGAGCTTCTATAGTAAGCTCAAATATGAATCTAGGGAGCCGATTTAAACAAATTTGCATCAGATCCATCCGACAATGTTGCATACCAAATATCAAAAGATTCTGACTGCTGGATCTGGAGAAGAAAATTTTTTAAGAAATTTGCCTGAAATGCACTAAGTTCGAATTCGAGCTTCTATAGTGAGCCCAAATATGAATCTAGGAAGCCGATTTGAACAAACTTCAATCAGATCCACCCCACAATGTTGCATACCAAATATCAAAAGATTCTGCCTGCTGGATCTGGAGAAGAAGATTTTTTAATAAATTTGCTTGAAATGCACTAAGTTCAAATTTGGGCTCCTATACTGAGCCCAAATATAAACCCAGGGGGCCGATTTGAACAAACTTGAATCAGATCCACCCCGCAATGTTGCTTACCAAATATGAAAAGATTCTGCCTGCTGGATCTGGAGAAGAAGATTTTTTAAGAAATTTGCATGAAATGTACTAAGTTCAAATTCGAGCTTCTATAGTGAGCCCAAATATGAATCTAGGAAGCCGATTTGAACAAACTTGAATCAGATCCACCCCACAATGTTGCATACCAAATATCAAAAGATTCTGCCTTCTGGATCTGGAGAAGAAGATTTTTTAAGAAATTTGCCTAAATGCAATAAGTTCGAAATCGGGCTCCTATACTGAGCCCAAATATGAACCCAGGGGGCCGATTTGAACAAACTTGAATCAGATCCACCCTACAATGTTGCATACCAAATATCAAAAGATTCTGCCTGCTGGATCTGGAGAAGAAGATTTTTTAAGAAATTTGCCTGAAATGCACTAAGTTCGAATTCGGGCTTCTATAGTAAGCCCAAATATGTATCCAGGGGGCCGATTTGAACAAACTTGAATCAGATCTACCCCGCAACGTTGCATACCAAATATCAAAAGATTCTGCCTGCTGGATCTGGAGAAGAAGATTTTTGAAGAAATTTGCCTGAAATGCACTAAATTCAAATTCGAGCTCCTATAGTGAGCCCAAATATGAATCTAGGGAGCCGATTTGAACAAACTTGAATCAGATCCACCCTACAATGTTGCATACCAAATATCAAAAGACTCTGCCTGCTGGATCTGGAGAAGAAGATTTTCAAAGAAATTTGCCTGAAATGCAGTAAGTTCAAATTTGGGCTCCTATACTGAGCCCAAATATAAACCCAGGGGGCCGATTTGAACACACTTGAATCAGATCCACCCCACAATGTTGCATACCAAATATCAAAAGATTCTGCCTGCTGGATCTGGAGAAGAAGATATTTTAAGAAATTTGCCTGAAATGCACTAAGTTCGAAATCGGGCTCCTATACTGAGCCCAAATATGAACCCAGGGGGCCGATTTGAACAAACTTGAATCAGATCCACCCTACAATGTTGCATACCAAATATCAAAAGATTCTGCCTGCTGGATCTGGAGAAGAAGATTTTTTAATGTTTTTCCCATTGCCTACAGTGTTAAAAAGTGCTGACTCAGCACTTTTTCAAAGTCCCGAAACTGTACCCTATGATAAAACCGATGGCAATTTTTTTTTACCAATCCTTTCTGTTGGTCCTAAGGAAGCTGCACACCAAATAAAAATTCTCAGTGCCGTGCAGTTTTGGAGATATGGGCGTTTTAAATTTTTTCTATTTTTAGCTCCTGCGGTTCCCACGGGGCTGCGGGAAATTTTTTTTTTGCATAAATCAAGTACTCATGACCCAATAAGCCCTCACATAAAATTTGGTTCAAATCAGCCTCTCGGTTTGGAAAATAGAAATTTTGGGCGGGGCAAAAAATTTTGCCCCTCTCATAACAACGCCAAGTATAGCCCCACAAACTTCTCTTGAACAAATCTGAGTCTACACCTCAAAAGAAAGCTGCACAACAAATATCAAGTCTCTGCTACTGCTGGTTCATGAGAAGAAGATTTACAAAGATTTTGGTGCCCCTTGGGGGCATGGCACCACCCAGGAGGAGGGGCAACTTCATTTGAACAAATCTGAATTGGCATTAGGTAATAAACATTTAGCCAACATTTGAATAAAATTGGGCTAGTGGTTTAGGAGGAGAAGTCGATAATGTAAAGTTAACGCCGGACGGACGACGACGGACGCCGGACAGAAAGTGATTAGTAAAGCTCCCCTTGAGCTTCGCTCAGGTGAGCTAAAAATCGTGACAGCCCTATTTTTAATGTAATATATTGGTATATAACAGATTGTTGGAAGGGTTTTAATGCATTGGTTATTACATTAGACTGTTGGTAGATTTTTGATGTAATTTGTTGTTATATTACTATTATTAGAGAGAACTCTAAAAACATAACACAAAACAGTTAATACCGACACCCATTTTAAATTTCTAAGGATTTCATAAAAATATCCACATGATTTTATTTAATAAATTAATTTTACTAAACATACAAAGCCATTTAATAATTGCTGTAGTGGTATCACAGAACATCCTGTTGTAACCCTGTACCATTGAGACATCTTTCCAAGAAAACAGGTCAGAGCTGGTTTTATCAACAAATGCAAAATAAATGATGAACTGTCTTCCTGTTACTACACATTTGTATCAGAACTCTGAAAAAGGTTTTCAACAATCTGCATCATGGACAGGTCATTCTTGGCAAATGGAAAGTTGAGAAAACATTTCTTGTTATCCCGCATAATGTTTTGAATGTTATCTCTAACACACATTTCCGAGAATCAATGTCAGATGTTATTATTATGCAGGTTGGAGTATCAAACGAAATACTTTCTTGTTATTATCCTGCAACTTATTCTTACTGCCCTTATGAAAGTTATTATACATTAAAGTTCATGTAACAGGCTTAAATTAGAATTTAAGACGATTTGAAAAGAGGTTTCCTTTACTTGAGCTAGGCAACTGATTTTTCTGGTCAACCTTTTTGAGAATGGAAAATAAAGTAATTCTGATACATTTATCAATATTATTGAAAAATTTGAAATAAGAATCCCTGAATTCAATAGTTTATTCTATTAGTCTCTTCCATTTAGCTAATGTGTTGTGATATCATCTATTATTATATGACAGAAAAAATATGGCAATTTAATTGGCTAAAACACTCGTCAGAAGTGTTGATATACCCCAGTATTGCTGATCTATTCTATTTTTATTGAAATCAAATTGATATTTCACCGCTCTGTCATTGTTGTCTATAAATAGCACAGTTAGGTTGATATAATGATTCCAAATACCTGTTGGCGATAAAAATAGAAATGATATTTCTAACTTGCTCCATCCTTTAATTTCCCAATGTTTAGGAACTATTCAAATATAACAATCAACCACAACATGAACAAATAAGTTAATACATATTGTTTCTTATATATATAAGTTGAAATTCAATTTATTTTGCTGCTATGAATATGCTGTTTTTGTTCAAAAAATATGTAATAAAGCAAGGAATCTGCAAACGATTTTTTCTGTCATAATAATAAAACAATAACTGACTTTCCTTGTGGTTGATACAAGGAATTATCAACCCCTTGAAAAGTAAAATTCACCTAGGCTGTAGGCCCTGGTGAATACTACATTTCAAGGGGTTGATAATTCCTTATATTATGTGACTACTACAAATAGCCCCTCAATACCATTGCAGTTTGTCCATCAAAGATCTCCGGAAAATGAGTGTTAAGTTTTTCCAGATCGTTATCATGCCTGTCTGAAATGAGCACAGGTGAATGGACTATTTCTACCATCGACCTATAAATGAATATAGAACATAAGCACAGAATATAAACATTGACAAAAGTTCCAGTCGAGATCAGACATTTGAAAATGCGTGTTCAACAATTACAAAATAACAATTAGCAACTTTTTTCAAGATGCGAATCCAACAAAACATAGGAGAATATGTGTTATCGAAAGCGATTCTGATTGAAATTAAAGTCTTTCCTCCATTGTTTTGACTTTCAAGTTTCATGTTCAACACGAACATTCGATATTACTACGCGTTTGGGATTCCCCAATACCATAAATTGTTAATGGTTATCTGATTAATATAATTCTTGTTGTATTTGATTTTTCAGATGTTGTGATCAGTTTAAAATACTAATTGTCATATAACGAACAAATTACTACAACAGTCAAATGATCTGTATTGTTGTATTCCATCTCGTTGATAAGACAAGATCAGCCAGATCAAACTCGACACCTACGGCGTCTCGTTTGATCTGGCCGATTTCATCTTGTCTACTCGACGGAGTACAACAACACAGTAGTAATCTGTATATATCAACCTCAATGAAAGTCAATAATTGTATACCGTTGGAAAGGGCTCAGTGAGATCTTTCCAATGGTGTATTACATCTTAGGATTTGAACATCAAGAGTGAAGCATATCAGCATCAAAAGATTTGTTGTTATGAGAACGAACCAGTTTTGGATGACTTAACCAATGAATATTATGAGCAGCTTGAGTAACTTTCCCACTATCTGTCTGAGGTTTCATAATTCGGGCAAACAAAAAATTGGCTACTGTTTTATGAGTTGAATGGAAGGCTGGCAACATGGCATTCACCCAAACTGTGTAGGCCTGATGGAAACGTCTATCATGCCCAAACTGTAATGGTATGAAGTTAATATTCATTTAAAAATAGGCTTATTTGTTCTAATCGTGATAGAATTCCAACTGAAAGGTTGATACACACAGAGTACAATGACTTTATTGCTGGGAGTATTTTATGCACTGGTCCTATAAACAACTGCTAATGAAAAATAAAATATGCCCACAATCAGCAAATTATACAACAATTAACAAATACAATCTAATTTAAAAACAAAAAAAATAAGGCTATTAAAAAAAAACTTGGTTCTCAGGCAACTCCCTCATCACTGAAAAGCTGCCTCATTGCTCCTTTTTATTACCTGGAAATCTCTTCATTATTTTGCTCTTGTAGGATAAAAATGTGACCAACTGTAACTTGTTTGACATAGCTCACTGAGTAATGTTAAAGATATAGCTGTTAAATTTTCAACTTCACTGTTGGAAATTTTCAATGCTGAAAAAAACGTTTTTTCCAGATAATAAATTAAGTAGTTCAATTTCTAATTCCAACTATCTTCAGGACAGTTTGTGGATTAACAAAAATTAAAAAAAAAATAAGCCTCCCTCCCTCATCATGAAATTGTGAGAAAATTTCCTGAGAAACAATAAATTTTTTTTCATAGGTCTAACCTGATCTTGTTTGAATTGGCAACTTTACAGTCTTGTGAAATGATCAGTTTCAAGGAGCTGTATAGGTGTACAACAGGCAAAAAGACTTACGAATATAAAAGTTAACTTATGATTTTAAATTCATGATTGAGAAACAGAAAAATGATTTTAAATCCATACATTAAAAAAAGAAAAAAAAAGTCTCCCTCTTTCGTCTGTTTTTCAAAGCAAAATGCCAGAGAACTTTTTTCTTTTTTTTTTAGAGGTGGTTAAGTTGTCATTCTATGTGGTTAACAAGGCAACATTTACAAAGGTTTGCAGCATTTAACAACACAAAAAATAATTTGTTGCTTCCAAAAATAGCTTGTGTCCAGTCATCAGACTGTGCTTGTTCCTATAAAGGGACATAAGCTACATTTAGGAAGACAAAACTGAAATATCATGACCATGACATTAAACAGAGCTCACACACCAATCATTGATTCCAAAGCTACCCACTCTAAAAGACCCACACCTGAATTGCTAAAAACAAAGCTACGCACTGTAAGGAATCATATATACCAAGGCTACCCACTGTAAGGGATCATTTATACCAAAGCTATCCACTGTAAAGGATTCCCATCTCAATTGTTTATACCAAAGTTACCCACTGTAAAGGACTGCCATCTCAATTGTTTATACCAAAGCTACCCACTGCAAAGGACTGCCATCTCAATTGTTTATACCAAAGCTACCCACTGTAAAGGACTCCCATCTCAATTGTTTATACCTAAGCTACCCACTGTAAAGGACTGCCATCTCAATTGTTTATACCTAAGCTACCCACTGTAAAGGACTGCCATCTCAATTGTTTATACCAAAGCTACCCACTGTAAAGGACTGCCATCTCGATTGTTTATAACAAAGCTACCCACTGTAAAGGACACCCATCTCAATTGTTTATACCAAAGCTACCCACTGTAAAGGACTGCCATCTCAATTGTTTATACCAAAGCTACCCACTGTAAAGGACTCCCATCTCAATTGTTTATACAAAAATTACCCACTGTAAAAGACACCCACCTCAACTGTTCATACAAAGCTACCCACTGCATAGGACTCCCACCTAAATTGTTTATACCAAAGCTACCCACTGCAAAGAACTCATACCTAGAAACTTGTTTAGTACAGCAATCAAGCATAGCTCCACTTCTGGGAGTACCCACAGGGAATGAAACAGAACTTGTTTAGCACAGCAATCAAGCATGACTCCACTGCTTGGGGTACCCACAGGGAATGAAACACCACTGACATGCCATATGCCTTAGTACACAACATCACCGTGCTGCCATGTGGGCAATGGGGATGAAGTGTCTTGCACAAAGACACAACGTGGTTGCCGCAGGTGGGATTTGGACCGCACCTCTACCTACTGAGCCATCTCACCCCCACTCATAGCTTAAGACCTCCTTGCTGGAAGGATGTCATCAAGGTGATTCCAATCAGGTGTCACAATTGTAAGCTGTGATTTGGAATCAAAAATAGAAAAAATAAATTTGATTCAACAATTTTTGAGAATAGTATTTTTAGTTGAGGGTTATTTAGGATTCCTAAGGTGAAGGATCAGACAAATAATTTCTACAAATGATGAACCTTAAAGTGTGTTATTTATTGCTTACAAGGCACAACTGAACTAATATTAACCTTTTACTGCGGTACATAATATTACATACGAAAAGTGCTGTGCATTGCGACTACGGCGGTATGAAATATTATGAACTCCAATTCTGAACCCGAGAGGCTGCTTTTTTTCGTCCAGGAACATGATACTTCATAATTTCATTAAAGAAGACTGCACATTGCAAATATTAATTGGTCTACCCCCCCCCCCCCCCCCCCACCTCCCCCCTCCCCCACCAAAAAAAGAGGATGGCCACCAAAGGGTGGCTGATTCCCCCGAAAAAAGCCTTGATAGCCATTCCAATCTTATTCGCGACACACCCTCTGGTTGTGGGCAATTATAATACCAAGTATCATTAATATCCTTGAAGGCTGTAAGAAGTTTTGGAGCGGACACGAATTCCGTCTACGCCTGGACAGACAGATGGATGGACAGACGGACGGCGTCACGGCTAGATTCCCCCAAATTTTTTTCAGGGGAATAATGAATGTGGACTCTCCCAGTTGCTGTCATTGAATTGATATGGACGATACCACCTGGGTTCAATGGGCTAACATAACTGCATTTGATGTTGCCAAAAACCTGATTCTTTGTGACATTAAAACGTCACAATAACCGTAGTCGGAAAGGCTTAACCCTTCTAACCCAGTATGCATAAATTTTTGTGTGAAGGAATAATTGGTAGCGGATGAGCAGATGATATAAAGAGCAAAAAATCTGAGCCGAGGCTTGGTAATAATTTAATCCAACAGCTCTGTCGAGCTGTTGGATTAAATTATTACTGAACTTCCCAACAAATCAGGATGGTGTCGCCCATTTTGCGATTGACAGTAGTGACTGAAATGGTGCCTTACAGGGCACCAGTATTGAAAGGGTTAATAAATATTATATCTTAAGTGACTTTTGCTTTCTCTGATTGGTTGCAAGGAACTAGATTATTTCCGACCATTTTATCTATCAAAGGTTCTGAAAATAATCTTGTACTATTCCTGTGCACTCTTACAATTTCAAAAATCGCGACATCAACACCGTAGCTGCGACGGGTGGTGCAATCTCACAAAATTCTAAGTTCATCAAGGGCCACAACTCCAAGAAAAATATTTGGAACAACACATGCATTGAACAGTGGCTGGACATCAATAAGATACACTTACATACATGCCAAATATAAAGTCCTTCCATCAAGTATTTCAAAAGTTACGGAGTTTTGAAACTCGTTGTCAACACTTATAGAGCTGCTAGTCGCAGCTAAAAAATAGCAGAGGAATATTTCAGGATGTTCAACTGATGGAACACAGTGCAGGTTTTTAAGAGATTTTTTACATTATTTTGTTTATTTCTAAGTTCAAAAATGAAAATGCTCGTCTTGGGTGCCCTGCGAATAGGCAGTATACTTTGAAATCCTGAAGGGTAGCAAGATTCTTCCATGGTTTGTTTGATATAATTTCATAATTATTGTGTGGCATGTCACTGACTATAATCAACTCCAAGCTGTACAATATTTATAATATATTAATATTTTACATCCTTATGAATCATTTCCTAAAACATTCACTGCTGCAATATTGTTTAACCCTTTACCCAACGTAATGGCCAAAACCGGCCAGCGCTATTCTCAAAAATCGCCTATTAATTTTAATTATTTTTTCATTTTTTGTCTCAAAAACATAGGTTATGATCCCTCATTGGAACGAGCTCGTCGAGATCGTTCCAATGAGGGGTCATAACCTATGTTTTTGCGACAAAAAATGAAAAAAAATAGTTATTCAAGAATTTTTTTTGCAAGTGTCGTCTGCTTTTCATGTTAGGTAAAGGGTTAAAATTCCTTTGATAAATTCTATGATTTTTAAAGGCACAGAAAAATGTACCAAATGTTGATTTCCTGTGAAGTTTAAGGATGGTGAGAACTCTGTTGTTTAACCACTTGGGTTATATCAAAAACATGCCTAGCATGTAAGTCCACTGTACTGGCTTTCACCACATTTCAAAAGTACCCTTATGGTAACTTCTAGTTCTTGTTAACAAAACAGAATAAAATTAAAAATCCCTTCTATTCGGCCCAAATGGGGTGACTGTGCTTCGACGGTAAACCCAGTTGATCTCGGTCTCCTTTTTGTATTTTGTGGAGAATTCTGAGCCTGGATTGCTGCGCCAAATTCGTATAATTCGGGTTTGCACATCACTGATGTTGTGGTCTGGATGTTTGAAATGTAAGGATATAGTTGCATTGAGTTTATGGTGTATGTTTGCCAAGTGTTCCGAAAGTCTTGTGTGGAAGTGTCTTTTAGTTTCTCCCACATATTGTTCAGAGCATAATACTTTGCATGTCAGCAGGTAAATGCAATTTCTGCTGAGACAAGAGTTTTCCGTGTAGAACTGGATGGCCAGGTTGTGTTGGGAGTTCTTTCACTCGCATGTTTCTGAATTTCTTATACACAATAATGTTCTCTGGTATCATTTTCACAGTTTTTCTACTGGTAGAGGGTTCATGTATCTCTTTGTCTGTTCACTGTTGTTTGGATGGTGGGCTGTTTTCCACTGTGACAACGGTAGTACAGTGGAGCCCACTTAATTGGATATCTCTTAATTGTATATCCCTGTTAATTGAATATAATTTTCAAACACAAAACCATTTACCATACCTTCAGTACAAATTTGATCTGTTAATTGCATATGGGTTGTAGAGTAAACTCCTGTTAATTGTATATAAATTTTTGTAATATGTCGAAAAAATTACTGTGACACGCACCAAATTCCCCTTATTTATCAACCTTTTTGGCCTCACTACATCCAATACAGACATTTATTCTATTATATCTTATTTGACAGAGCTCTATGAGCTCTGTCAAACAAGATATAATAGAATAAATGCTCAGTTTACCTCCGGAACACAGGAAACTGACCAAATCCCTGTTAATTGTATACTCCTGTTAACTGAATAATTTTCAC
The DNA here is from genome assembly GCA_031216915.1 of Pictodentalium vernedei. Lineage (NCBI taxonomy): Eukaryota > Metazoa > Mollusca > Scaphopoda > Dentaliida > Dentaliidae > Pictodentalium > Pictodentalium vernedei. The sequence goes on along the minus strand of CM062290.1, from coordinate 89,816,387 downwards.
TGGCAAAATGGATATTCAATTAAGAGGATTCTACTGTATTAGATTCCCTGTTACGGTTGAGTGATGAAAGTCTGTTGGTGGCCATCGTTTCTGTTGTGGCTAAATTCTCTACCATTGTGCTCAGTGATTGACTGTTCAAAATGTAACTACACAATCAAAGAGGTTGACACGATTTCCAAAATTGCTATTTCCTGAGCAATAGCTATTTCGGAAATCATGTCAACCGCTTGGACTTTATATTTACATTTTGATGCATTGCATGTAAGCCCATTGTAGAGGTTTTAAGCACATTTCAGAAGATATACTATATACTTCTATGCTGATGTTTAAGGTCACATATTTCTGTACAATGCTAATCATGACCACAACATTGATATAAAGTCAAGTCCAGCCAATCATGTATGCCCATGTTGCATATTTTAGAGGACTCCCACTCCAGGCATTAGTTACAGGGTCTAGTTTACCAGTGAAACACAGCTTGTTTACCACAGTAAACAAGCACTGCTTCACTTCCCAGAATTCCCACAGGGAACATTTCAGAAGAGTCGTTATGGTAGCTTCAGTACTTCTTAACAATGTATTTCTGTATAACTCAACTTAGTCCCCTAAAAAATAATTTCTTGATGTCAGACTTTTTAGGAAATTTTGGAGCAAAACAAGTCATGGCTGCTGGACAGCAGCCAGGAGATGATTTTATTAGAAATTCAAGAAAATACTGAGCAGGTTAAGAATAATGTTTTTATCTATTTTAAGAGTGTATAAAATAACGTGTGGAAAAAGACTGTGCAAATTTAACAGTACAGTAGGAAAATAAAAATCCGTGTCAGTAATCAGTAAAAGATCGCGCATACCAGCAAAATATTATATTTTTCTTTGTTAGAATAACTGTACATAAATTGATATTCACAGTAAAATTCTAATTTAGGTATGAAAGAGATACATTGCCTCTTTATAAGATAACTGGTATAAACAAAAAGTATAAGAATATGCTTCCCTAACAATACGATATGTACCACAATTCAGTGCGTACACACATGTTCTCTCTTGGCATGCTACTACAGATGTCAGCTACTTTGGGGAGGGACTGCATGTACTCAGTTCCAGTATTACAAATTAGGATGCACTCTTTAAACAATAGGTAACTTCTCAATGTGGTAACCCATGATATTACGTAATTTAACCCTTTACCTAACTCGAAAGGCAGACGACACTTGCAAATATAATTCTTGAATTCCAATTTTTTTTCATTTTTGGCATCAAAAACATAGCTTATGATCTCTCATTGGAACAAGCTCAATGAGCTTGTTCCAATGAGGGGTCATAAGCTATGCTTCCGAGACAAAAATGAAAAAAATAATGAAAACTGAATGGTTATTTTTGTAAATAGCACTGGCCAGTTTTGGCTGTTACATTGGGTAACAGTTTTTGATTTTATGACTCATTTTCCGGTGCTTTTTTTCCTCTCATAAAATATGTTCTAAACATTTAATTCCTTATATCTTGTTTGACAGAGCTCATTGAGCTCTGTCAAACAAGATATAATGAATTAATTAAATAAATATTTAGTACAATAAAGAGAATTCACCAAATTTTGGTTAACTGAATAATCCCTTTAATGGCATATTTATCACTATCAATGTTGGTATGCAAAAACAGGGTCCAAAATGTTGTTTTACATGATATTTATATTTACTGTATCAGGATACATAGACAATATCTAGTGTTTTTGAGTGGATACTGAAAATTATCTCAAGAGTGACCGATACAAATGTTTATTTTTCGTGAACGTATGCACGAGTGAAAATCACCATTTGTCTCAGTCACGAGTGAGATAATTTTTGGTATCCACTCAAAAACACTAGATTTTCTTTTTATTATACGCTTTTTATAAGAATCTGATAATTCCACTCGTTTCAACCATGAATTGATGCATGAAAGTAAACAGTGCATTGAATCATGATATGTGGAAGTGATTTGATCGATACTCGAAACATATAGCGTCTTGCAATCGGATTCAGTGGGCAGGTTTCTAGTCCAAACATGGCCTGAAAGTCTGTAATATAAGTTTTTGGTTTGGTACATCCTTTGAAAGGACGTATCAAACCCAAAACTTATATTACAGACTTTCAGGCCATGTTTGGACTAGCGGGTTTCATGGATCAATTCAAGGTGAATACATGTTGAATTACAGCTGGAAATGATCGGTATCCACTCAAAACATTAGATTTTCTTTTCATTATTTGTTTCTAGAACAAATTGATCATCTCCAGTGATAATTTGGCTCATATTCACCTTGAAATGATGCTTTGAAAATTGCCATTTTGATTGATACAGTGAAAGCGAAAATTTCTGTATCTTCACAGTGGGGGTATACGATTTCTATCTTTCCATAATTTCTTCGATAATCTATCATTTAGCGTATAATAAAAAGTAAATAACGATAAGTATTGAATCGTGAGCAATGTATCACAGTTCAAGAGTATCATGATTAATCGTTGCAGCCCAACTAAGAATCACCAAATGAACTGAGACAATGTTATATAGTCTATAAATGTATAATACATGAAACAGCAAACAATTTGATTTCCTATAATTCAATAAATACTTCAAATGACTTCAAGCTATAGTGCACAGAATACATGAAATACTGTTTCTACACAATACGACAACTGTTTACTATACACATACAGTTGTACAATTAACATCAAATAATCCTTCAACTTGTTGATATGTTTTATTACTGAAGGTAACCGTACTCCAGCACCAATATTTGTCTTCTCTCTCACTCCCATTTTTCTACTGTGCTGTATTGAGGCTCATCAATTCAAAAAGCATAAAAAACATGTAAAATTTCAGCTATTAACCCTTTACCCAATGCAGACGATATCAAAACGTATTATTTTAAATTATAATTTTTTTATTTTAAATATTTTATTTTAAATATCATTTTTTCAAATTTAAAAAAAAAATGTCAACAAAACCATATCATGCGACCCCTTGTTGGAACGTGCTCGACAAACTCGTTCCAACAAGGGGTCACATGATATGGTTTTGTTGAAATGTTTGGAAAAATAATATTTTTTCAACTGCTGAATTTGCATATTACGCGGGTGGATGCAGGCGATTCGTTGAGTAAAGGGTTAAACCTCCAGGCTAAACCAGACCTTCAATAGCTGAAACTTTGCAGGAGCTTTCAAGTTTGCTTTTTCCAAATTTTGAGTTCTTTCATGACTCTTTCGCCCATAAAGATTGACCTGGCTATTAAATCTAATCAGACTTCTTATTTTTCAAAAACACTTCACCCAATAGTCAAATCCAACCATCGTGAACCACTTAGTCAACCCTTTACCAAATATAACATTCAAAACAGCAACAAAAATAGCACTGGCCTATTTGTGGTTACAAAACAGTTTATGACCTCTTACTGGCATGAGATTGTTGAACACATTTCAATGATGGGTCACAAGAAATGTTTTGAGACAAAATAAAAAAAAAATTGGGGTTTGTAGGTGGGAGGGGACACATCCAGGGTGGAGAAAGATATCTTGGGATATCCTTCCTGGAGAGGGTTATCCTAGGACATCTTCCCACATAGAAAAATACTGGGGGTGGGGGGGGGGGGGGAGGGGATATCATGGAACATCAGCACAGGCTTGGCTAATATCGGTTGAAGGTACATGTAGCACTGATATGAAGTATATCTCTGCACACTGCACCACCATACTCTCACTCGGGTAACTGGGATTTACTCCTTTTGTGCTGCCGGCAGATTTTCTTGCCCAGGGCAGAATTTCTCTTGCTTCTGAAATTGGTATAATTTGGGCACCTTTAATCCAATTTTCATTCTTTAAACTGAATGTGTTTTTTCACCAATGATTCCTTGGGTGAAATTTAGATGAATTTTACAGAGTGTGGTGGCTGAGTGATCACCGCATTGCACTTCAAACCGAGAGGTCCATGGTTCGATCTCCGCCAGGGGTTACTGCGTTGTGTCCTTGGGCAAGACACTTAATCCTGACTGCCCACATGGGGGCATGTTGGTGCTGTGAACTAAGGTATACTGACGTTGATGGTGCACCTGTATGCAACCAATGCTAACCCTGCTTGTGTGGAGTAAGTACTTTGGGGAGTATGACAGTTGCTCACCATTGCTCAGTGGTTCTCTCCAGGTATGCCGGCTTCCTCCACCCATAAAACTGTCCGACATGAGGTGACCCTAGTTGTCAAAAGTGTCATTAAACTACAATAAACAAATAGATGAATTTTTCATCAAGCCTATTATTTTTTAGTATTTTCAAGATATTTTTCATCAAATCTAGTCCAGGACTAGATTTGATGAAAAATATCTTGAAAATACTCTGTGGGTTAAGAGTTAAGTGTTGTTCCCATTGACCCAATGTAGATGATAAATGCCAGAATCGAATAAAATGTGATCAACATTTCTGTAAACAGAGGTGTCTCAATAAAGAAGACTTTGAAAAGGAATGATTCTAAAGTATAATCTTAACAATTTATTTATTTATTTATTGGTATTTAAGGTCTGCACAATGGCTAATCATGACGACAGTTTCACAGGTGGAGGAAGTCGGAGTACCCAGAGAGAAACTCCAAGCAACGGCGAGCAACTGTCAGCTCCCCAACATACTAACTCCACACAAGCAGGGTTAGCACTGGTTGAAAACAAGTGCACCATCGATGTGCAGTATGCCTTAGTACACAATGCTACCATGCCCCCACATGGGCAATGGGGGAGAAGTGTCTTGCCCTGATAATCTCTCGACTTGCAGCCTGCATCTCTACCTACTGAGCCACCACACCCTCATAATTCTTAACTGCTACACCATCAGTGAGACCAATCCCAAACAACATAGTAGTAATATATTAAACCATCAGCGAGACCAATCCCAAACAACACTGTAGTAATATACAGCAGTCAAGCTTAAACCATCAGCGAGACCAATCTCAAATAACACAGTAGTAATATATTAAACCATCAGAAAGACCAATCCCAAACAACATAGCAGTAATATAGAGCAGTCAAGTTAACCCATCAGCGAGACCAATCCCAAACAACACAGTGGTAATATATGGCAGTCAAGATTAACCAATCAGCGAGACCAATCCCAAACAACACAGCAGTAATATATGGGCAGTGAAGATTAAAACAAGAGTTTAACTACACATGCATTCCAACTATAACTTGATCATCAATAAAATTATTCCCCACAATATACCCAAAGAGAGATGAGAGAGAAATACATAAAATATTAAAAAACTATAAAATTACATCTTATTTTAGAAACTCGTACCCCACCAACACTATAAAATGACATCTTATTTTAGTAACAAGTACCTGACCAAAACTTTACAATTAAAAAAAAAAAATCTGTCCTTTTTGTCTGTTCATATCAAGAAGCTATTTTGGGGACTTTATTTTGTGGCTAAATGTGAAATGAATTTCACAACAACTATTTTTTGCAAATGTAAACTGCAAAATTCTTGCCCTCAAAGACAAAGAGAACAAATAGCCAATTTCTAGTTAAACATTGTTTGTTCTTTATCTTTCCATTACAAGAGCCTCATATAACAGCATTTCATCAGCTTAATAATGGACACTCAAAACAATGAGATGTAAATATCTGGGTCGCAGAATTTGGTCTTGAGACTAAAACTAGAAGTTTGAAGTCGAGCCAACATCTAAGTTTGTACAGCCAATATCTCAATATAGTGGAACCGTGTTAATCGAATAGCCACTTTGCCAATGAAAATTATTTGATTAACAGGAGTATTCAATTAATAGGGATTGTGTCACTTTCCTGTATTCTAGAGATAAACTTAGCATTTATTCTATTATATCTTGTTTGACCGAGCTCTATGAGCTCTGTCAAACAAGATATAAAAGATTAAATGCCTGTATTGGATGCACTGAGGCCAAACAGGTCTATAAACAAAGGAAAAAGGGGAGAGTCAGGGTAATTTCTGGACAAGTTGCAAGATTTTTTATTCAATTAACAGGAGTTTACTCTGTAACCTATATTCAATTAACTGGTCAAATTTGCACTGGAGGTATGGTAAATAGTTTTGTGTTGGAAAATTATATATATTCAATTAACAGGGATATACAATTAAGAGATATCCAATTAAGTGAGCTCCACTGTACTGACATTTGAAAAAAATAGCCATCTGAGGAATGGTGGATCCCCCAAGCTGTGCAATGACTACAAAGGAAGTGGTGGATTGGTGCATATATATTTATGTAACAGTGACATATATTGACAGTTTGTAACTCCTCCTATTATTTATGTCACCGTGCATTAAGCTTTAACTCACCCTCTTCCTCCTGTCTATAACTCCTTAACTCAACGTAATGACTAACACCAACCAGCACTATTCACATTTATTTATTGGTGTTTAAGGTCACATACTTATGCACAGTGGCAGTTTTATGGGTGGAGGAAGCCGGAGTACCCGGAGAGAACCACCGAGCATCGATGAGCACCTGCCAGCTCCCCAACATCGTAACTCCGCACTGCAGCACAGGCAGGGTTAGATTGGTTGAAGACATGCACACCACTGACGTACAGTATGTCTTAGTACACGACGTAATCATGTCCCCATATGGACAATCAAGGATAAGTGCCTCGCACAAGGACATAATGCGGGAATCCAAATCAATCGCTCAGATAGTCACCCATCCAAGGACTAAGCGGGCTCATGTTGCTTAACTTCGGTGATCTGATGAGAACCGGTTACCACAATGCCACCGCAGCCCCTACACTCAAACAGAGCCAGATTTCTGACTTAATTCTAACACATAGGAAAGAAACTAAAGCTTCTGTTTTTTACTAGCAATGACTTAATTAGTTGGTTGCTAGGAGACCTTATTTGAATTATACTGGAAAGAACTTGTTACACAACAAAATGTTTCATAATCAGTGGATGTGCTCTGGATTCAGTTGGAAGCAAGACTATTTTGTTCAAATGGACAGGTATTGTTACAATTTACTGGCACTCTTAAAGAAATTTAAAAAAAACCCTAATCTATGTGAATTAATTCTGGCTTGTAAAATTATTCAGGTATTCCACCAGTTAAAATTCTAAATGTGTAATTAATGTTAATTCACTCATCCCAAAATTTAATATAACAGCTGAATTTATATACACAGGTGTACTTGGACTAAAAATGTCATTAACATGAATATTTGATTTCTATGGTTGTGTGTGGCAGGATACATGTTATTTCTGGGGATGCTTATAAATTAAAACACACACACACACTGCATGTTGAGGAACATGCATGTTGAATTACAATTGCCATTTATTTTATAGTGTTTAACCTTTGCCTAATACAATGGTCGTACTCGATTACGTACATTCCCATTCTTAACTCTGGTGGGCCTGGAGATTTTTATACATTTTTGCTATACTTTGAAAGTCTACCTCCTGTGGCTTTGCAGTTGTTTTTTGTCAGGACTTGGCTGCCGACAGCCAAGACTTTCCTAGAAACACCTGACATGGTACTTGGGAAAACAAGTTTTGAGTTTACCTAATGCATGTTGGGGCACCTGTTCCATTGCATTAACAAGTTATCACAGTCAGAATTAGGCCCTTAAGGGTTAAAACAAGACTTAACAGTGACTGCCCGGCCACAGATGCCACCTAACTAAGCAAAATGGCCTATAATACTGGAATGAAAGGTTTTTTGTTGAATTTGGTGCTCACTGTAGTCCATAAGGTTTTGAATTTAATATTTATTAATTATTTATTAAAGTTTGAACAACATATTAACAGCCAGGGTCACATCATGTCGGTGACAGTTTTACGGGTGAAGGAAGCCGGAGTACCTTTTGAGAACCACCTCTGACGAGCAGCTGTCAGCTCCCAACATCGTAACTCTGCACCGTGGCACAGGCAGGGTTAGACTGGTTGAAGATATGCGCACCATTGACGTGCAGTACACGTTAGTACACAGTGTCATCATGCCCCCATGTAGGCAATCAGGGTTAAGTGCCTTGCCCAAGGACACAATGCGGGAGCACGAATCAGTCGCTGAAATGGTCACCCATCCAACTACTAACCACGCTTGATGTTGCTTAACTTTGGTGATCTGACGAGAACCGGTTACCACAACACCACCGCACCCCCTCGAATTTAATAAAAATTCATCTGAACAATCACCTCAAATTTAACTGAAACTGATCCAGTGGTTTTGGTGAAGATGCAAGCACCCTGTTCCTGGACAATGTACAAAGGGCGGTGAGTGATCACTATAGTTTATAGCTTATCCTGACTCTCAGTCAGATGAGCTAAAAACAGTCACCAAGATGAGATATAACAAGGACAAATTCACTGGAAATCATAGCATTCTGAGCTGGAATATGAAATTTTTTATGAATAATAAATAATGATAAAAACTAATAAATTTGTATTAATTATCTTTGGATTCTTTCTTATTTTTAGTGAAGGGAACTGTTGTACTCGCTGAGAGGAACTTCAGCCACATATCTTTTACCCACCCGTTATTTTCTGAGGATCTTCTGACTGTGAAGCTTTTGTCTGCAGGTCTCCTGCCCAGGGATTTTTGTTGGGGGAGCTTTTTCTGTCTAGATAAACAATGTTTCCAGGTTCAGAATAGGCACTCATACCCAATAGCTTAACAGTGGTTCCAAGGTCTTGGGCAGATTTAAACACAAAAACACATATGTTGTTGTTGCCTTCTAGCTTAACCCTTAAGGCTAAAAAAAACCCCGCTATGATTCTCAGGCAATCCCCCATTGAATTTGAACCCCCCCACCCCCATTGAACATTTTTATTGCCTTTTAGTGTGTTCCAATATTAGTACAAACTTAGGGTGATGCAAAGACTTTCACATTTTTGGACTGATGCATATTTATTTAGTTGCATCTCCAATATGTTTACCTCATTACAATGAAGCAAATTCCCACAGATTAAATGCTTTTACTTCAAAGATAATATGAAGAGCATCGAAAAAATATGAAGCCTTTGAATTGTAGTACCTACAGTTTGTTTTTAGATGAATGTTTTATTTATATAAATACGCACTTTCTATATTTCTTAGTGTAAAAAGACAGCCAAAATCCTCTCCATATTTGATCCGTTATTGCAAAAGAAAAATGAAAATCAATAAAACCCTCCCCCCTCACGAATTTGAAAAAAAAATTGCCTGAGAATCAATTAATTTATTTTGTGTGGCCTAAAGGCTTATTTCTGAATTTTACAACCTCAGAACAGGTGCCCTCAATATGCAATCATGAGGAAAACCTGCTACAAGAGACAAATTACATTGGCGGTGGTCTCTTGTGAAGTCTTGACTGCCTTAACAGGCAGCCCAAGATTTGACTAGAAATCACCGCGTAGCCACTGGATGTGTATAGGTTGTGGCCAGGAGTGAATTACGACAACTGTCCAGGCCCTTAAAGGTTGAAGACAACTCATACTTCAACCAACTCTTTGCCTTCTATTAGAAGAGCTGAAACGGTTAACCAATTAATTGATTAACCAATGATCAATGTCTTGATCGATAAAAAAAGTAATTAACTGTTGCTTATAAACTACTGTATTATAAGGGTTAACAAAGGAACACACTTGCTCTGAAACAGGCAAACATTGTCACACCGACTAGCATCAGTTATTGAGACAGACTAAAGCATGCAAGTTATGTGCAGACATGCTTGCTCACTGTACTTGAATTACTAAAAATTTTCAATTTTTGTCTCAAAAACATAGCTTATAACCTCTCATTGGAACGAGCTCAACAAGCTTGTTCCAATAAGGCATAAGCTATGTTTTTCAGACAAAAATTGAAGACATAATAAAATTTGAATGGAGATTTTTATATATAGCGCTGGCCAGTTTTGATCGTTACGTTGGGTAAAGGGTTAATGCTGTAAATCATCGACAGTACGGCAATAATTCAGCTACCTATTAGGGCAAGTGATTAATCGATCAAGAAAACCCTTTAACCGTTTCAGCTCCATCTATTAGCAGATTTTCCTGCCTCAAACAAAAATATTCTTTTACTTGGTAAAGGTATGTTACCAATTCTTGTGAACAAAATATAACCTTATAAATACAAGATGTCCTCTTAATAATAATTTCTTGATGTCAGACTCAAATGAAGTTTTCACAAAATTTATTTGTTTACAAATGATGTCTGTCACTGTCACAGAGGAGAAGACTATCAGCCGATTTGTTAGAAGTGATAATCTTGTTTTTGTAGACCATCTAAAAAGGCAAAATACAATGAACATTGAGCATATAAAATCTGTCTTCTATAAATGAAAATTAGAAATTGATGATCATACATCAGTGTCATCTCCTTCATGCCCTTTAAGACGAAGTCTTGCAAAATCCTCAAAGATGAAGTCATCGTCTTTGTTGTAGAGGTGCTGTTCACCACTAGAAAAGAAAAATGGAAAAAAATATAACAGATATTTTTTTAGTCTAACATTATTCTTTTCTGGTTAAGAATTTGTGAGAGAGTTTCATAAGCTTTGTTACCTTTGTGTTAACTGGTTGAGTGCGAGAAGCCAATATCAGCGCTTTTCAAAATGAAAGTGTCAATGACACTGTATCTTAACTTGACTGTGTGTAGTGTTTGATGAAAAGGATAATGTTCAATGCTTATGAAAAGATTATGAAATAAGACAAGACGTGTGATAATTGAGTATGTGTTAATTTCTGTTCCCTGCATGCTGTTTTCAATAAGAATAATCTGAGGTGTAGACCAAACATATTAACCTCCAAAACAATTTTTCAGGGGATCTGAGGGTGATTTTCAGGCAAATGGGATGGATTTCAGGGAAAAGTTCACACGGGGACAAAATAAAAGAAACAAGAGCTGGACTTTTGTCCGGTGCATACTCCCACGTGGTGTACCGCCTAGTGTGGGCATACCTATGACCAACAAATATTATTTATGAATATTCTTGTACGGACTGACGGACAGATGCACAGATAGATGGATCCAATCCAGTAACCCCCCCCCCCCCCCCCCACCCTTCCATTTTCTTCAAAAGTTTTCAACAACTTCCAACAATTTCTAAGTCAAAAGGTATGGTAAATTGTTTGGTGTTTGGAAGTTTTATGCAATGAGGCAGAAGCTTTTATCATAGGTAAACTGCATGCCATATTTCACTGAAATCTGATAACCCCAATCCAGTATCCCCCCCATTCTCTTCAAAAGTTTTCAACAATTTCTAAATCAAACGGTATGTTAACCCTTTACCTAACATGAAAAGCAGACGACACTTGCAAAAAGAATTCTTGAATAACTAATTTTTTTCATTTTTTGTCTCAAAAACATAGGTTATGACCCCTCGTTGGAACGAGCTCGTTCCAACGAGGGGTCATAACCTATGTTTTTGAGACAAAAAATGAAAATATTTTGAAAATTAATTGGCGATATTTGGGAATAGCGCTGGCCGGTTTTGGCCGTTACGTTGGGTAAAGGGTTAATTGTTTGGTGTTTGGAAGTTTTATGCAATGAGGCAGAAGCCTTTGAAGCCTTTGTTATAGGAAAACTGCATGCCATATTTCACTGAAATCCGATAACCCATACCTGAGATACAGGCTGAACAGACAAATAATGGCTATTTCCTACAATTTCTAAGTTAAAAAAGGGGGATAATTCTAAAAAGGAGAATGTGAGAAATATCGTTGAATCCTTTTTTAAAAGCCTATACCATAAGCAGTGTTCATGGCAAATTTCATTGCAGGAGAATACTCGATACCCGAGATACAGGCTGAACAGAAAAAATTTGGCTTGGACAGACACAATTTCTAAGTGAACAAGTAATAAAAAAAAAAAAAATAACTAATTTGGGCATACCTATGACCAACAAATATTATAAAAAATAATAATTTACTTAAGTTATGAATAGTCTCGGACAGACTCACACACGGATGGATGGACAGATGGACGGACGGGCGCACAGATGCATTTAATCCAGTATACCCCCATTTTCTTCGAAAGTGGGGGTATAAAAACTTTTGAATTTTCACTTCATCGACCACTATTAACACCAGGTTATATCCAGAACTATTTTTCAACTCTGCTGATGCATTTATGCTATGTTAAAAAAAATAACTAGAGGGGGTATCAGTACACCGTGGCTCACCAACAGGTGGCCAATGTAAAGGGGTGGCTGGAGTAAAAAAAAAAAAAGTTCAAAACCTGCACACAAAAGTCCAAAATTAAAAAAAAAGCAGTTGAAGGGTTAAATAATACTAGAGGGGGTATCAGTACCCCGTGGCTCACCAACAGGTGGCCAATGTAAACGGGTGGCTGGAGTAAAAAAAAAATTCAAAACCTGCACACAAAAGTCCAAAATTAAAGAAAATAAGCAGCTAAAGGGTTAAATAAAATAATAATAACCCCTAAGAAGCATGGAGATATGCTGCAAGGTAAATCTCCACTTGGGAGAAAGGAAAACTAGAGGGGGTATCAGTACCCCGTGGCTCACCAACAGGTGGCCAATCTAAACGGGTGGCTGGAGTAAAAAAAAAAGTTCAAAACCTGCACACAAAAGTCCAAAATTAAAGAAAATAAGCAGCTAAAGGGTTAAATAATATAATAATACCCCCTAAGAAGCATGGAGATATGCTGCAAGGTAAATCTCCACTTGGGAGAAAGGAAAAAAAACCCATCAAAACCTGCACGCAAACATCAAAATAAGTCTAAAATTTGATTCAAAGGGTTAAAATTAAGACAAAATGCCCTGGAAAAGAGTTAAATGTTATAGTGAACCACCATAGCAATATGCAGAAACTCTACACTTGGAAGAAAGGAAAAAAAAAAACCCATGAAAACCTGCACGCAAACGTCAAAATAAGTCTAAAAATCTATTCATAGGGTTAACATTTTTTTAAAAATGCACTGGAAAGATATCAATGTTATAATAACCACCACTTCAATATGCAGTGAGGTCAACCTCACTTAAAATTGTTTTTTTTTATCACAACCTGTACATAAAAGTAAGAAACTGTAAGCCTAAGTCCAAAAGCTGTACATAAAAGTCCAAAATTGAAGTAATTCAGCAGGAAAAGGGTTAAATAATACAAACATAGCCCTAAGATGCATGTTTACATACAATAGAAAGCATGGACATATGCTGCAAGGTAAATCTCCACTTGGAAGAAAGGAAAAAAAACATCAAAACCTGCGCGCAAACATCAAAATAAGTCTAAAATTTGATTCAAAGGGTTAAAATTAAGACAAAATACCCTGGAAAAGAGTTAAATGTTATAGTGAACCACCATAGCAATATGCAGAAACTCTACACTTGGAAGAAAGGAAAACAAAAACCCATGAAAACCTGCACACAAACGTCAAAATAAGTCTAAAAATCTATTCATAGGGTTAAAAAAATTTTAAAAATGCACTGGAAAGATATCAATGTTATAATAACCACCACTGCAATATGCAGTGAGGTCAACATCACTTGAAATTGTTTTTTTTTTTATCACAACCTGTACATAAAAGTAAGAAGCTGTAAGTTTAAGTCCAAAAGCTGTACATAAAAGTCCAAAATTGAAGTAATTCAGCAGGAAAAGGGTTAAATAATACAAACATAGCCCTAAGATGCATGTATACATACAATAGAAAGCATGGACATATGCTGCAAGGTAAATCTCCACTTGGAAGAAAGGAAAAAAAACCCATCAAAACCTGCACGCAAACATCAAAATAAGTCTAAAATTTGATTCAAAGGGTTAAAATTAAGACAAAATGCCCTGGAAAAGAGTTAAATGTTATAGTGAACCACCATAGCAATATGCAGAAACTCTACACTTGGAAGAAAGGAAAAAAAAAAACCCATGAAAACCTGCACGCAAACGTCAAAATAAGTCTAAAAATCTATTCATAGGGTTAACATTTTTTTAAAAATGCACTGGAAAGATATCAATGTTATAATAACCACCACTTCAATATGCAGTGAGGTCAACCTCACTTAAAATTGTTTTTTTTTATCACAACCTGTACATAAAAGTAAGAAACTGTAAGCCTAAGTCCAAAAGCTGTACATAAAAGTCCAAAATTGAAGTAATTCAGCAGGAAAAGGGTTAAATAATACAAACATAGCCCTAAGATGCATGTTTACATACAATAGAAAGCATGGACATATGCTGCAAGGTAAATCTCCACTTGGAAGAAAGGAAAAAAAACATCAAAACCTGCGCGCAAACATCAAAATAAGTCTAAAATTTGATTCAAAGGGTTAAAATTAAGACAAAATACCCTGGAAAAGAGTTAAATGTTATAGTGAACCACCATAGCAATATGCAGAAACTCTACACTTGGAAGAAAGGAAAACAAAAACCCATGAAAACCTGCACACAAACGTCAAAATAAGTCTAAAAATCTATTCATAGGGTTAAAAAAATTTTAAAAATGCACTGGAAAGATATCAATGTTATAATAACCACCACTGCAATATGCAGTGAGGTCAACATCACTTGAAATTGTTTTTTTTTTTATCACAACCTGTACATAAAAGTAAGAAGCTGTAAGTTTAAGTCCAAAAGCTGTACATAAAAGTCCAAAATTAAAGTAATTCAGCAGGAAAAGGGTTAAATAATACAAACATAGCCCTAAGATGCATGTATACATACAATAGAAAGCATGGACATATGCTGCAAGGTAAATCTCCACTTGGAAGAAAGGAAAAAAAACCCATCAAAACCTGCACGCAAACATCAAAATAAGTCTAAAATTTGATTCAAAGGGTTAAAATTAAGACAAAATAGCCTGGAAAAGAGTTAAATGTTATAGTGAACCACCATAGCAATATGCAGAAACTCTACACTTGGAAGAAAGGAAAAAAAAAACCCCATGAAAACCTGCACGCAAACGTCAAAATAAGTCTAATGAAAGTGTCAATGACACTGTAGCTCAACTTGTCAAGACAAAGACATGTACATGCATAGTATGTGACACAGCAATGAAAAACATCTAGGTAATGACCTGATAACAAAGGTACATATAAAGTATTGTAACGGTCTGTACATAAATACTGACCGTTGCCTGTAACAAATGTATAGGTAAAGTATTGTAAAGGTGGGTGACAGTCAGATGCTGAACTAGAAAAAATCTTTGAGTCCCAGAGTGGGTCTGACTGAACCCCAAAATATTTGTTCTCATAGCACAGTGATAACAAAGGCACCCCAAAACACACTCGTTCCTGTCCCAAGGTGAAAACAAAAGTACTCAAGAAGTTTTGTGAAGATCAGTTCATAAATACGAGCTGTATAGAACTTGTGACAAAAAACTGATTGGACCTAATTTCGGTACAAAATGGCCACTGGCAGCCATCTTGAATTTTGGACCGTACCCAGAAACACTCATTCTCATCCCAAGGAGATAACAAAGGTACCCAAGAAGTTTTGTGAAGATCGGTTCATAAATACAGCCTCTACCCTGAGCCGTATTGACATGTGTGCTTACATTGTGTAAGTAGCACTGAATAAATCAAAGTTCATCTAATTTGCATAATTTCTGCACGAAAAAAAACCCCTTACAATAGGTGATGTATTCCATGTTACTAAACATTCATACAAAAATTTATTAAAATCAGAACTTTCATACAGAAGTTCTATACAAAAGACTGATTGCACTAATTTTGGTACAAAATGGCTGCTGGTGGCCATCTTGAATTTCGGACCACACCCAAAAACACTCGCTCTCATCCCACGGTGATAACAAAGGTACCCAAGAAGTTTCGTAAAGATTGGTTCATAAATATGGCCTCTAGTCTGAGCTGTATAGAAGTTGTGTACAAAAAACTGATTAGACCTAATTTCGGTACAAAATGGCCACTAGCAGCCATCTTGAATTTTAGACCGCACCCAGAAACACTCGTTCTCGTCCCAAGGTGATAACAAAGGTACCCAAGACATTTCGTGAAGATCAGTTCATAAATACAGACTCTAGTCTGAGCCGTATTGACATGTGTACTTACTGTGTGTAAGTCGCACTGAAAAAATCAAAGTTCATCTAATTTGCATAATTTCTGCACGAGAAAAAAACCTGTATTATATGTGATGCATCCCATGGTACTAAACATTCACTCAAAAAAATTATTCAAATCAGGGCTTTCATATGGAAGTTCTGTGCAAAAATCTGATTGCACCTAATTTTGTACAAAATGGCTGCCATCGGCCATCTTGAATTTCGGACCGGACCCCAAAACACTCGTTCTCGTCCCACGGTGATACCAAAGGTACCCAAGAACTTTCGTAAAGATCAGTTCATAAATACGGCCTCTAGCCCGAGCTGTATTGGCATTTGCACTTACAGTGCTGAAAGTAACCCCAAAAAACATCAAAATTAGTCTAATTTGCACAATTTACGTACGAGAAAAAAACCCGTATTATATGTGATGTATCCCATGGTACTAAACATTCATACAAAAAATTATTCAAATCAGAGCTTTCATATGGAAGTTCTGTACAAAAAACAGATTTCTGCATCGTCGGTACAAAATGGCAGCTGGCAGCCATCTTGAATTTTGGACCTCACCCAAAAACACTCGTTCTCGTTCCACGGTCATAACAAAGGTACCCAAGAAGTTTCGTAAAGATCGGTTCATAAATACGGCCTCTAGCCCGAGCCATAGCAGCTTGGCACTTACAGCTCTGAAAGTAACACTAAATAAATCAAAGTCAGTCTAATTTGCATAATTTACACACGAGAAAAAAACACGTATTATATGTGATGTATCCCATGGTACTAAACATTTATACAAAACTTTATTCAAATCAGAACTTTCATACAGAAGTTCTGTACAAAAAACTGATTTTTGCATCATCGGTACAAAATGGCCACTGGCAGCCATCTTGAATTTCGGACCACACCTAAAAACACTCGTTCCCGTCCCAGGGTCATAACAAAGGTACACAAGAAGTTTCGTAAAGATCGGTTCATAAATACGACCTCTAGCCCGAGCCATAGCCAATTGTTGACGTACGGACAGACGGCCAGACGGACAGATGGACGGACGGACAGACGGACGACGGGCCATGACAATAGCTCAAATTTGACTTCGTCAAAGTTGAGCTAAAAATCTATTCAAGGGGTTAAAAATTTTTTAAAAATGCACTGGAAAGATATCAATGTTATAATAACCACCACTGCAATATGCAGTGAGGTCAACCTCACTTGAAATTGTTTTTTTTTATCACAACCTGTACATAAAAGTAAGAAGCTGTAAGCCTAAGTCCGAAAGCTGTACATAAAAGTCCAAAATTGAAGTAATTCAGCAGGAAAAGGGTTAAATAATACAAACATAGCCCTAAGATGCATGTTTACATACAATAGAAAGCATGGACATATGCTGCAAGGTAAATCTCCACTTGAAAGAAAGGAAAAAAAAAACATCAAAACCTGCACGCAAACATCAAAATAAGTCTAAAATTTGATTCAAAGGGTTAAAATTACGACAAAATACCCTGGAAAAGAGTTAAATGTTATAGTGAACCACTATAGCAATATGCTGAAACTAAAAAAAATTTGAAAAGCCAAAAAATCAAAACCTGTACACAAAAGTTCAAAATATTTGAGAGCGGACGCCGACGCTGACGCCGACGCCGACATGAGGGCTATGCCATAGGCTCACACAACTAACGTTGGTGAGCCAAAAAAACCATCAAAACCTGCACGCAAACATCAAAATAAGTCTAAAATTTGATTCAAAGGGTTAAAATTAAGACAAAATACCCTGGAAAAGAGTTAAATGTTATAGTGAACCACCATAGCAATATGCAGAAACTCTACACTTGGAAGAAAGGAAAAAAAAAAAACCCATGAAAACCTGCACGCAAACGTCAAAATAAGTCTAAAAATCTATTCAAAGGGTTAACATTTTTTTAAAAATGCACTGGAAAGATAGCAATGTTATAATAACCACCACTGCAATATGCAGTGAGGTCAACCTCACTTGAAATTGTTTTTTTGTTATCACAACCTGTACATAAAAATAAGAAACTGTAAGCCTAAGTCCAAAAGCTGTACATAAAAGTCCAAAATTGAAGTAATTCAGCAGGAAAAGGGTTAAATAATACAAACATAGTCCTAAGATGCATGTTTACATACAATAGAAAGCATGGACATATGCTGCAAGGTAAATCTCCACTTGGAAGAAAGGAAAAAAAAACATCAAAACCTGCACGCAAACATCAAAATAAGTCTAAAATTTGATTCAAAGGGTTAAAATTTAGACAAAATACCCTGGAAAAGAGTTAAATGTTATAGTGAACCACCATAGCAATATGCAGAAACTCTACACTTGGAAGAAAGGAAAAAAAAAAAAAACCCATGAAAACCTGCACACAAACGTCAAAATGAGTCTAAAAATCTATTCAAAGGGTTAAAAAAATTTTAAAAATGCACTGGAAAGATATCAATGTTATAATAACCACCACTGCAATATGCAGTGAGGTCAACATCACTTGAAATTGTTTTATTTTTTATCACAATCTGTACATAAAAGTAAGAAGCTGTAAGCCTAAGTCCAAAAGCTGTACATAAAAGAACAAAATTGAAGTAATTCAGCAGGAAAAGGGTTAAATAATACAAACATAGCCCTAAGATGCATGTATACATACAATAGAAAGCATGGACATATGCTGCAAGGTAAATCTCCACTTGGAAGAAAGGAAAAAAAACCCATCAAAACCTGCACGCAAACATCAAAATAAGTCTAAAATTTGATTCAAAGGGTTAAAATTAAGACAAAATACCCTGGAAAAGAGTTAAATGTTATAGTGAACCACCATAGCAATATGCAGAAACTCTACACTTGGAAGAAAGGAAAAAAAAAAAAAAACCATGAAAACCTGCACGCAAACGTCAAAATAAGTCTAAAAATCTATTCATAGGGTTAAAAAAATTTTAAAAATGCACTGGAAAGATATCAATGTTATAATAACCACCACTGCAATATGCAGTGAGGTCAACATCACTTGAAATTGTTTTTTTTTTTATCACAACCTGTACATAAAAGTAAGAAGCTGTAAGTTTAAGTCCAAAAGCTGTACATAAAAGTCCAAAATTGAAGTAATTCAGCAGGAAAAGGGTTAAATAATACAAACATAGCCCTAAGATGCATGTATACATACAATAGAAAGCATGGACATATGCTGCAAGGTAAATCTCCACTTGGAAGAAAGGAAAAAAAACCCATCAAAACCTGCACGCAAACATCAAAATAAGTCTAAAATTTGATTCAAAGGGTTAAAATTAAGACAAAATGCCCTGGAAAAGAGTTAAATGTTATAGTGAACCACCATAGCAATATGCAGAAACTCTACACTTGGAAGAAAGGAAAAAAAAAAACCCATGAAAACCTGCACGCAAACGTCAAAATAAGTCTAAAAATCTATTCATAGGGTTAACATTTTTTTAAAAATGCACTGGAAAGATATCAATGTTATAATAACCACCACTTCAATATGCAGTGAGGTCAACCTCACTTAAAATTGTTTTTTTTTATCACAACCTGTACATAAAAGTAAGAAACTGTAAGCCTAAGTCCAAAAGCTGTACATAAAAGTCCAAAATTGAAGTAATTCAGCAGGAAAAGGGTTAAATAATACAAACATAGCCCTAAGATGCATGTTTACATACAATAGAAAGCATGGACATATGCTGCAAGGTAAATCTCCACTTGGAAGAAAGGAAAAAAAAACATCAAAACCTGCGCGCAAACATCAAAATAAGTCTAAAATTTGATTCAAAGGGTTAAAATTAAGACAAAATACCCTGGAAAAGAGTTAAATGTTATAGTGAACCACCATAGCAATATGCAGAAACTCTACACTTGGAAGAAAGGAAAACAAAAACCCATGAAAACCTGCACACAAACGTCAAAATAAGTCTAAAAATCTATTCATAGGGTTAAAAAAATTTTAAAAATGCACTGGAAAGATATCAATGTTATAATAACCACCACTGCAATATGCAGTGAGGTCAACATCACTTGAAATTGTTTTTTTTTTTATCACAACCTGTACATAAAAGTAAGAAGCTGTAAGTTTAAGTCCAAAAGCTGTACATAAAAGTCCAAAATTGAAGTAATTCAGCAGGAAAAGGGTTAAATAATACAAACATAGCCCTAAGATGCATGTATACATACAATAGAAAGCATGGACATATGCTGCAAGGTAAATCTCCACTTGGAAGAAAGGAAAAAAAACCCATCAAAACCTGCACGCAAACATCAAAATAAGTCTAAAATTTGATTCAAAGGGTTAAAATTAAGACAAAATAGCCTGGAAAAGAGTTAAATGTTATAGTGAACCACCATAGCAATATGCAGAAACTCTACACTTGGAAGAAAGGAAAAAAAAAACCCCATGAAAACCTGCACGCAAACGTCAAAATAAGTCTAATGAAAGTGTCAATGACACTGTAGCTCAACTTGTCAAGACAAAGACATGTACATGCATAGTATGTGACACAGCAATGAAAAACATCTAGGTAATGACCTGATAACAAAGGTACATATAAAGTATTGTAACGGTCTGTACATAAATACTGACCGTTGCCTGTAACAAATGTATAGGTAAAGTATTGTAAAGGTGGGTGACAGTCAGATGCTGAACTAGAAAAAATCTTTGAGTCCCAGAGTGGGTCTGACTGAACCCCAAAATATTTGTTCTCATAGCACAGTGATAACAAAGGCACCCCAAAACACACTCGTTCCTGTCCCAAGGTGAAAACAAAAGTACTCAAGAAGTTTTGTGAAGATCAGTTCATAAATACGAGCTGTATAGAACTTGTGACAAAAAACTGATTGGACCTAATTTCGGTACAAAATGGCCACTGGCAGCCATCTTGAATTTTGGACCGTACCCAGAAACACTCATTCTCATCCCAAGGAGATAACAAAGGTACCCAAGAAGTTTTGTGAAGATCGGTTCATAAATACAGCCTCTACCCTGAGCCGTATTGACATGTGTGCTTACATTGTGTAAGTAGCACTGAATAAATCAAAGTTCATCTAATTTGCATAATTTCTGCACGAAAAAAAACCCCTTACAATAGGTGATGTATTCCATGTTACTAAACATTCATACAAAAATTTATTAAAATCAGAACTTTCATACAGAAGTTCTATACAAAAGACTGATTGCACTAATTTTGGTACAAAATGGCTGCTGGTGGCCATCTTGAATTTCGGACCACACCCAAAAACACTCGCTCTCATCCCACGGTGATAACAAAGGTACCCAAGAAGTTTCGTAAAGATTGGTTCATAAATATGGCCTCTAGTCTGAGCTGTATAGAAGTTGTGTACAAAAAACTGATTAGACCTAATTTCGGTACAAAATGGCCACTAGCAGCCATCTTGAATTTTAGACCGCACCCAGAAACACTCGTTCTCGTCCCAAGGTGATAACAAAGGTACCCAAGACATTTCGTGAAGATCAGTTCATAAATACAGACTCTAGTCTGAGCCGTATTGACATGTGTACTTACTGTGTGTAAGTCGCACTGAAAAAATCAAAGTTCATCTAATTTGCATAATTTCTGCACGAGAAAAAAACCTGTATTATATGTGATGCATCCCATGGTACTAAACATTCACTCAAAAAAATTATTCAAATCAGGGCTTTCATATGGAAGTTCTGTGCAAAAATCTGATTGCACCTAATTTTGTACAAAATGGCTGCCATCGGCCATCTTGAATTTCGGACCGGACCCCAAAACACTCGTTCTCGTCCCACGGTGATACCAAAGGTACCCAAGAACTTTCGTAAAGATCAGTTCATAAATACGGCCTCTAGCCCGAGCTGTATTGGCATTTGCACTTACAGTGCTGAAAGTAACCCCAAAAAACATCAAAATTAGTCTAATTTGCACAATTTACGTACGAGAAAAAAACCCGTATTATATGTGATGTATCCCATGGTACTAAACATTCATACAAAAAATTATTCAAATCAGAGCTTTCATATGGAAGTTCTGTACAAAAAACAGATTTCTGCATCGTCGGTACAAAATGGCAGCTGGCAGCCATCTTGAATTTTGGACCTCACCCAAAAACACTCGTTCTCGTTCCACGGTCATAACAAAGGTACCCAAGAAGTTTCGTAAAGATCGGTTCATAAATACGGCCTCTAGCCCGAGCCATAGCAGCTTGGCACTTACAGCTCTGAAAGTAACACTAAATAAATCAAAGTCAGTCTAATTTGCATAATTTACACACGAGAAAAAAACACGTATTATATGTGATGTATCCCATGGTACTAAACATTTATACAAAACTTTATTCAAATCAGAACTTTCATACAGAAGTTCTGTACAAAAAACTGATTTTTGCATCATCGGTACAAAATGGCCACTGGCAGCCATCTTGAATTTCGGACCACACCTAAAAACACTCGTTCCCGTCCCAGGGTCATAACAAAGGTACACAAGAAGTTTCGTAAAGATCGGTTCATAAATACGACCTCTAGCCCGAGCCATAGCCAATTGTTGACGTACGGACAGACGGCCAGACGGACAGATGGACGGACGGACAGACGGACGACGGGCCATGACAATAGCTCAAATTTGACTTCGTCAAAGTTGAGCTAAAAATCTATTCAAGGGGTTAAAAATTTTTTAAAAATGCACTGGAAAGATATCAATGTTATAATAACCACCACTGCAATATGCAGTGAGGTCAACCTCACTTGAAATTGTTTTTTTTTATCACAACCTGTACATAAAAGTAAGAAGCTGTAAGCCTAAGTCCGAAAGCTGTACATAAAAGTCCAAAATTGAAGTAATTCAGCAGGAAAAGGGTTAAATAATACAAACATAGCCCTAAGATGCATGTTTACATACAATAGAAAGCATGGACATATGCTGCAAGGTAAATCTCCACTTGAAAGAAAGGAAAAAAAAAACATCAAAACCTGCACGCAAACATCAAAATAAGTCTAAAATTTGATTCAAAGGGTTAAAATTACGACAAAATACCCTGGAAAAGAGTTAAATGTTATAGTGAACCACTATAGCAATATGCTGAAACTAAAAAAAAATTTGAAAAGCCAAAAAATCAAAACCTGTACACAAAAGTTCAAAATATTTGAGAGCGGACGCCGACGCTGACGCCGACGCCGACATGAGGGCTATGCCATAGGCTCACACAACTAACGTTGGTGAGCCAAAAAAAACCATCAAAACCTGCACGCAAACATCAAAATAAGTCTAAAATTTGATTCAAAGGGTTAAAATTAAGACAAAATACCCTGGAAAAGAGTTAAATGTTATAGTGAACCACCATAGCAATATGCAGAAACTCTACACTTGGAAGAAAGGAAAAAAAAAAAACCCATGAAAACCTGCACGCAAACGTCAAAATAAGTCTAAAAATCTATTCAAAGGGTTAACATTTTTTTAAAAATGCACTGGAAAGATAGCAATGTTATAATAACCACCACTGCAATATGCAGTGAGGTCAACCTCACTTGAAATTGTTTTTTTGTTATCACAACCTGTACATAAAAATAAGAAACTGTAAGCCTAAGTCCAAAAGCTGTACATAAAAGTCCAAAATTGAAGTAATTCAGCAGGAAAAGGGTTAAATAATACAAACATAGTCCTAAGATGCATGTTTACATACAATAGAAAGCATGGACATATGCTGCAAGGTAAATCTCCACTTAGAAGAAAGGAAAAAAAAACATCAAAACCTGCACGCAAACATCAAAATAAGTCTAAAATTTGATTCAAAGGGTTAAAATTTAGACAAAATACCCTGGAAAAGAGTTAAATGTTATAGTGAACCACCATAGCAATATGCAGAAACTCTACACTTGGAAGAAAGGAAAAAAAAAAAAAAACCCATGAAAACCTGCACACAAACGTCAAAATAAGTCTAAAAATCTATTCAAAGGGTTAAAAAAATTTTAAAAATGCACTGGAAAGATATCAATGTTATAATAACCACCACTGCAATATGCAGTGAGGTCAACATCACTTGAAATTGTTTTATTTTTTATCACAATCTGTACATAAAAGTAAGAAGCTGTAAGCCTAAGTCCAAAAGCTGTACATAAAAGAACAAAATTGAAGTAATTCAGCAGGAAAAGGGTTAAATAATACAAACATAGCCCTAAGATGCATGTATACATACAATAGAAAGCATGGACATATGCTGCAAGGTAAATCTCCACTTGGAAGAAAGGAAAAAAAACCCATCAAAACCTGCACGCAAACATCAAAATAAGTCTAAAATTTGATTCAAAGGGTTAAAATTAAGACAAAATACCCTGGAAAAGAGTTAAATGTTATAGTGAACCACCATAGCAATATGCAGAAACTCTACACTTGGAAGAAAGGAAAAAAAAAAAAAAACCATGAAAACCTGCACGCAAACGTCAAAATAAGTCTAAAAATCTATTCAAGGGGTTAAAAATTTTTTAAAAATGCACTGGAAAGATATCAATGTTATAATAACCACCACTGCAATATGCAGTGAGGTCAACATCACTTGAAATTGTTTTTTTTTTTATCACAATCTGTACATAAAAGTAAGAAACTGTAAGCCTAAGTCCAAAAGCTGTACATAAAAGACCAAAATTGAAGTAATTCAGCAGGAAAAGGGTTAAATAATACAAACATAGCCCTAAGATGCATGTTTACATACAATAGAAAGCATGGACATATGCTGCAAGGTAAATCTCCACTTGAAAGAAAGGAAAAAAAACACATCAAAACCTGCACGCAAACATCAAAATAAGTCTAAAATTTGATTCAAAGGGTTAAAATTACGACAAAATACCCTGGAAAAGAGTTAAATGTTATAGTGAACCACCATAGCAATATGCAGAAACTAAACAAAATTTTAAAAAGACAAAAAGTTAAAAAATTTATAGTAATTTATATATTTTTTATACTTACCAATGACCCAGACTTAGCTGGTGCTAACTCTAACAAAACCAGGGCCAAACACAAATTTTGCCCCCCAATCCCCAAAATTTGCATCCAAAACAAAAAGAAATCATGTCCTAAAGGACCTCCATACTACGCCTCTACTGCGCATGCGCATGCGCAGTGACGCAGACGTCCCGAAATTGGCGCCAATTATCATTCTTACTGGCAGTGCCTGGTCAGCGCTATGTACTCAGCGGGGAGGCAAGAGTTCTCAACTCCAGGGAGGGCCATCCCCGTCTGGGTCATTGGTAAGTATAAAAAATATATAAATTAATATAAATTTTTTAACATTTTTATACTGTACCAATGACCCAAACTTAGCTGAATAGTAAACAGGCTGGAGGGCCTAGGACATAGAGGAAAACCCAATAAGCTCAACTATACAGTAAAGAGGTAACCCCTTAAGGAGAAAAGGAGTATTAGGCTTTACATGCATCTTTCTTATTTAATATTAAATTAGAAAGATACACTACCCTTAATAATTGAGCACAATAACATTCATGTTTTCTATTAACATCCAGTATAACCCTTATACTAATTATTTTTAAAGCAAGCCAATAAATAAAGTAGTCCAGAGAATTGAGACTCTTTATAGTCATTTAAAAGTGTCCGAGTATTGTATATTAAAGCCCGTTTGACACTTGACATATACAAATGCTTCACACCGAGCTACACTTTAAAAATAAGACATGAATGAATTTTAACATTAATATTACACTTTAAAACCATCCCGGAAGCGACTCAGAAATACTGACTTGGAGGAGGCATTCCCTTGCTTTTCACTATAAAGCAGGTGACCTAAGGGAACACCCCCCCCCCCCCCCCCCCCCCCCCCCCCGGGTCAAATAGCCCAGAGCGAAGAGGGCAGCCGGACGGAGTCACTGCCGGAACAGAAAGCCTGCATAACTATAGTTGCAACTGTTTAGTGGACGACATTCTGAGCAACAGATAACGGACCTAAACAATGCAGGTCTCCAGAAATGGACTCAATATTTCTGAGATAAAAATTCGTAAATGTGGATGGCTGAGACCAATAAGCAGCCTTCATTAAATCTGTAATAGCAACACTATTAGCATAAGCCCAGGAAGTAGAAAGAGCTCTTACTTCATGAGCAGAAATCTTAAGCACAGACTGCTGAGAAGAAGATAAATCTTCATAAGCAGTACGGATAGTTAATTGAATCCATCTAGCAATAGAATGGACTGAAATGTCCTTTCTATTAGGCATCAAAGACAGAAAGAAACATTTCCGTCCCTTTCTGATAAACTGAGATCTCTGTTTATAGATACGTAATGCTCTAACAGGACAGAGTAAAGGCCTACGCCCGTCTGAAGACGGAAGAGCCTTAATAACAATAGGTTCCGGATATTTATTAGGAGCCTGATTCTTAGCTAAAAAACCCACATTAGTAGTGAAGGTGATAGTGTTACCAACATTACGATAATGAGAATCATCCACCGATAATGCATGAAGCTCACTGACTCTTCTAGCAGAAGAGAAAGCTAAGAGAAAAGCTGTCTTATAAGATAAGAATTTGAAATCTACTGTCCCAAGAGGTTCAAATGGCTTTTCCTTCAATTTAAGAAGAACCCAAGCTAAATTCCACTTAGGAATTAATCTAAGAGTTCTGGGTCTATTTATCGAAAAGTTTCTAACCAACTTCGATAAAGAGACATTAGATCCAATCTGTAAACTATCATGATGTGCATAGGTATCAGATAACATAGATCTATAACCCTTTATAGTAACAGGCTGCAGTTTGATTTCGTCAAACAAGTATACTAGAAAGTTTGCAATGTCTGGTATAGAGGGATCGAATATATCTACAGAATGATCCCTACACCAACGACGAAAAACCTTCCACTTAGCCGCATAGTTTAGCGAAGAGGAGGTCCTCCTACAGTTAGAAATCGCGTCCACTGCTCGTCCTGTAAAGTGCTTGCCATGCAAGAAGGACCGCACAACGGAAAAACGTGAAGGTTGAGACCTTGCGGGTTGTGATGGAGTTGGCGCGATTACCCTGCGAAAGAAGATCCTCCCATGGAGGAAGCTTCCGCGGTAGGTCCCACAACAGACACCTGAGTAGATTTATCCACGGTCTCTGTGCGACAGAGATGCTACCAACAGAATCTTGCACTGAGATTGTTTTATCTTTAGCAATACTTGTTGAATTAACGGCGCTGGAGGATACGCATATCCTATCATTCCGTCCCAAGGGATCGACAGAGCGTCTACTGCAAATGCTCTTGGATCCGGACACGGAGACACATATGTCTGCAACTGATTGTTGAGATGTGTCGCAAATAAGTCTATCATTGGCCGTTCCCATTGGTAGCAAATCTGATTGAATACTTGTTTGTTGAGAGTCCACTCCGACGACAACAAGCGACCCTTTCGTGAAAGGGAGTCTGCTAGCACATTCAGACAACCCGGTATGTGACGGACCGAAAGAAGAACGTGATGTTCTAGCGCAAACAGAAGGATTCTTTCCGTTAGATTGAACAACGGAACTGAATGAGTGCCTCCCTGATTCCGTATATACGCCACTACTGTCGTATTGTCGGATAGGATTTGGACATGAGCATCGTGAATAATGTCCATCCAGTGACGTAACGCAAGCCAAATTGACATCATTTCCTTGATGTTTATGTGCTTGCACAGGAATTGCGGATCCCAAAGACCCTGGCATCTCGAATCTGTTGGGATTAATGATGCACCCCAACCTGTTTGACTGGCATCCGTCATAACGGTAAAACTCGGATCCGGCAACTGCAGCGGAACTCCCTGAGTTAACCACTGAATGTCTGCCCAAGTCTGAATCTCTTGTTTCACTTGATCTGACAAGAGAACGTCTACATCGAGCGAATGAATTTTCACACTCCAATTCTGAGTCAAGAAAATTTGAAGAGGACGTGTGCGTAACCGCCCCTCGGAATGAGATCCGCGGCGGCTCCGCACAGACCTATCAGTCTCATAAATTCTCTCGCCGTGACTTTGTCTGCGTGCAGACAATAGCGAGCGTAACAACTGACTAATTTCGCTCTGGTTAACGGCAGACGAACGAGATTGTTGTGCGTCTCGAAGCTCATTCCCAGATGAGTGAATGACTTGGACGGCACCAGATCCGACTTCTCCTCGTTTACTATAAAACCGAGACGTCGGAGCAATAGAAGAAGATTCTGAACATCGTTCTGAAGCGTTAACTCGTTGCCGTACCTCTGAAGAATGTCGTCCAGGTAGGCCGACGTTACCGCAGACGAATGAGCTCGGAAGTAGATCATTACCGAGTTCATTATCCGAGTGAAAGCCCAGGGTGCTAGATTCAATCCGAAGCACATCGCCCGGAATTGATACACCACTCCTAGGACTGCGAAGCGTAGATACTTTCGGAATGTCGGATGTACCATGACGTGAAAGTACGCATCTTTGAGATCTATGCTCGTTGCATAATCGTTCACCCGAATACTCGCTCTGACCGATCGAATCGTCTCCATATAAAACCTCGGAGCGACGATCAGCTTGTTTATCCAGCTCAAATCTATGACTGGACGGAACGAGCTGTCTGGTTTCGGAACCAGAAACAGATGGCTGTAGAATCCCGGAGATTCCTGGTTTTCTACGACCTCTACCGCGTTCTTCATTAAAAGAGACTGCACCTCTGATAACAGAGCGTCTCTTTTCTGCGGATTTGACGGAAGATGAGTCCACTTTGGACTTCGAGTTAATGAAGGCTTTCGTTTGAAGGATATCTTTAGACCTTCCGAAGTCACTCCTCTCACCCAAGGGTCGTCCGTAATCGACGCCCATTCTTGTGAAAAGCTCGACAACCTTCCGCCAACCGGAATGCGATAGAGGTTTAAGCCATCACCTCCTGGACCTGCGAGGCCTGCGGTAGGAGAAACCACGTCTTCCACGGCCCGCACCTCGCCCCGTCGACCTCGGGGCGTCCGACCGATTGTCCCGGCCTGAAGGACGTCCCGAACGAGAGTCCCTAACCTGACGGTCTCTCGAATAAGACCAAGAGGACGCACCGGAACCTCTATAGGAACCTCTCTTGGGCGCATTAGACCCAGAAGTGCCTGTCTTATTCGTGTCTGCTGTATCCGACTTCTTAGGAGCAGATTTGAACAACAGAGAATCCTTAGCTTTCTTTGTAATTTTATCATAAATAGCGGAAAGCTTGCCGTCAAAGAGAAGTTCTCCTGAGACCGAAGCGACTCTAAGAGAGTTCTTCACCTTAGAATCCACTAGTGTGGATGTAGCTAGGGCTGTGTCACGTCTAACCAACTCCAGATTTGCCACTGAAAGGGCGGAGTTACACGTGGAATAAGCTACTGCCCTTGAAAGAAGTCTTAAAGAGGATTGTATATCCTGAAACTCTTTCCCCTGAAGGCGCAGTGATAACGCCTTAGTAAGGTGATCTGCGTAAGATAAGGCATCTAAATTGGCTCTGTTAGACGCAATAGGCTGTTTCCAACACCGCGGTTGGAATAGAAGCTGACGACGGTAATGATAGCTCTAAGTCTTCCGCCTCGTCGTCCATACGCAGAGGAACTCTCGGTATACCCTGTCCTGCCGTATCGAATTTATTCCTTGCATTAATGAAAGGCAGGTTGAGAGTATTAGCGGACAAGAAACCTGCTTTCCCTGTCCTGGAAGCAAGTTTAAATATAGCGTCGTTCAATAATTCAAATGTTCTAGCAACATTATTGGACTGCGACGGAAACTCGGGAGCGATGTCCCTGAACCGCTCAAAAAATTCAGAGTCCAATGACGCTATAATTCTCTTGTCCGGAACCGCAGCAGTCTGGCCCGACGGAACAACTTGAGGGAGAAAGTGCCGGATGAAGTCCACGGCAGCTTTATGTTGTTCCGAAAGGGATAGCTCCAAGTCATCCGTATCCCTTTCACCATCCGGTCGGACCTCATGATGTTCCCGGTCGTCCGCCCCCGATGCTTCGGCGGAGCGTACCGACCCAGCGCCGTCGGATAATTCTCGATCCGACACCGTTTCTGTCGGCTGCTGGGATGCTGCGATAAGCTGTGCTATCTGCACAAGAATGTCCGGCGTCGAGACCTGCGGAGGCGCAGTCTTTCGCTGCTTCGCCGAGGGCAGCTCCGCATCAGATGGCTCCCGCATACTTTTCCTATGCGAACGTCCGGAGTCCATCGGTCTCGAATCCCTGGCTGCCGGATGGTGTGACCTGGTCGCCGAAGAATCCTTGATCGGCGAAGCTGGTAATATCGGCGGTCACGCAGCCAAGGTGCGGTCGTGTGCGCTGTCAAGAAGAGGAAGCCATAACAGTCTCTGCGGACTGCTTATACAACGGAGCGTCCCGAGCGACGGACGTATGCTCCGCTAAAGACACATTTTGTACCACAACATCTGGTCCCAGATGTTGTTGTACGAGAGAGGGGCCTCTCTCGCTCGCGGCCCGGCTGGACCTGGACGAGCTAGGAACCAGACTCAAAGGCTTCCTCCGTTCTCGCTTACTATCCGCCGTCACTGGGTGTGCATCTATTATGTTTATAGTGCTCGCATCACCCAAAATTTCCTCTTGGACCGCATCGGACGAACCCGGCTGCCGAACCATTCGGTGAATGGACGCTACACCGGGCGAGCTAGCGGACGACATTTGTCTAATCTCCATGAGCACTTTTGCCGCTAGCTCTGAATTCATTTGTGACGACGGACGCACACTTGTAGAAGATAACATGGAAACATCACCCTGTTCTGGTTCCTCTGAAATAGAAACTGAGAGAGTAGGGTGACCTTGCGGAGAAAGAGCCGGCATCGCCCTTTCTCCAGAAACAACATATCGTGACACACGTTTCCAATGTTTCTCATCCCAATATTCACATATAGGACAGGGATTAATGCGAGAACACTGACTACAATTAATACAATGATCATGAAAGTCAGAGGAAGATTTCTTCCTATTACAATTTGAACAACGTCCCTTCATTGTGAAAGAACAACAATAAGTCCTAGTTACTCGCAAAAACCCCTGACACAAAGATACATAATAACATGATCCATTAATAAATGAAAAAACAATTGCAAAACAAAATAATTTTGAAAAAATATTTTTTCAGCGAAGCCCAAGTTGCTGAAAAGTAACGTTGAGCCCCGATGGATCCGATGGCAAAGTGTGGTCAAAAATTTTAAATTTATATTAAATAATTAATGAGACACTTACGGATAATATAAATGTATCTTATAGTGAGATAAACTACAGCAAAGGCAAACAGACCCCCTCAAAAAAGGCTGTTGCCAATGAAAACAAACAGTGTAAAAACACCAGAAAACATGACTCCAGGCACTGAAAAAACTGGCCCGGAATCAGTCATCAAATTACACTCTATCTGATGCAAAACAGAGACTCCCAGGGGAGAATCTGCAGAACATCAGATGGAAGATGCAGAACACAAACGTTATACACCCATGGGTGAAAACGTAACTATGGGGAAAATAACAGAAAACATTCTGTAACCAAGCAACTCTCCCAGGAAATTTTAGAAATGAAATTTCTCAAAAATATGCCAAAAGCATGGGAGAATTGCAAGGGGGGCTAGGGGAGAGGAAACACTGAATAAGCAGTGCAACAATTAGCAAGAATGACAACAAGAGGCCCATGCCTCGAAAATAGGCAACTTAACATAATTTCATCAAAAAATTTTAAGTACAGCCCTGATTATTTTTTGTCACTTCTTTTTCCTCTCCTCCTTCTATCCTCCTTAGAATCACATTTTCTCCAAAAATTACGTGTCTGGCATCCTTTAAACTGAGATTTACAAGCACAAAGATCAGTGAGATGTTGACTGATGAAGGGCCAAACAGAGAATGATAATTGGCGCCAATTTCGGGACGTCTGCGTCACTGCGCATGCGCAGTAGAGGCGTAGTATGGAGGTCCTTTAGGACATGATTTCTTTTTGTTTTGGATGCAAATTTTGGGGATTGGGGGGCAAAATTTGTGTTTGGCCCTGGTTTTGTTAGAGTTAGCACCAGCTAAGTCTGGGTCATTGGTACAGTATAAAAATATCAAAACCTGTACACAAAAGTTCAAAATATTTGAGAGCGGACGCCGACATGAGGGCTATGCCATAGGCTCACACAACTAACGCTGGTGAGCCAAAAAGTATCACATTTGTTTCAAGGGGTTAAAATTGAGAAAAAATACCCTGAAATGTTAAGGAAACCACCATGGCAATATGCCAATAAGGTAAAACTCCACTTGAAGACAAAATTTCAAAACCTGTACACAAAAGTCAAAAACCTGCACAGAAAAGTCAAAAACCTGCACAGAAAAGTCAAAAACCTGTACACAAAAGTCCAAAATTCAAGTAACTAAGCATGGAAAGGGTTGAATAAAATATTACTATCCCTGAAAAGCATGCAGACATAAAAAAAAAGCAAAAAAAAAAAAAAAAATCAAAACCTGCACACAAAAGTTCAAAACTAGATGGTGTCACTTGTGTGCAAAGCACACTATAGTGTATCCCCGCATTTGCATCCTTGACTTTGTACGAATACCTGATACAAAGATGAAATGTATTATATGACACACTAAAATCATATTGAGTGGCACAGGAGACACAGCTTCATGCACACCTACAGATTCCACTGCAACATTTGAGCATGGCTTTAGCATTTCGAATTACATACCCTAGGAGCCTTTCGCCGGAAACGGTCTAAGAAAACGTGAAAGTGGCAACAGCACAGCCACTAGGCAGCAGAAAAATCCGAAACCTTCGAGCGCATCTCCAGACCCCACTGAAACATTTGAGCATGGTTTTAGCATTTCGAATTACATACCCTAGGAGCCTTTCACCGGAAAGGGTCTCATAAAACACGAAAGTGGCAACGGAGGCACAGCCACGTGGCAGCTGAAAAATCCGAAACCTTCGTGCGCATCTACAGACCCCACTGCAACATTTGAGCATGGTTTTAGCATTTCGAATTACATTCCCAAGGAGCCTTTCGCTGGAAACGGTCTAAGAAAACACGAAAGTGGCGACAGTGGTACAGCCACATGGCACCCAAAAAATCCGAACCTTCCTGCACATCTACAGACCCTACTGCAACATCTGAGCATGCTTTTAGCATTTTGAATTACATACTCTAGGAGCCTTTCATCAGAAACGGTCTAAGAAAACATGAAAGTGGCAACAGTAGCACAGCCACGTGGCACCTGAAAAATCCAAAACCTTCGTGCGCCTCTACAGACCCTACTGCAACATTTGAGCATGCTTTTAGCATTTCAAATTACATACCCTAGGAGCCTTTCGCTGGAAACGGTCTAAGAAACACGAAAGTGGCTATGGTGGCATAGCCACATGGCACCCGGAAAATCCAAAACCTTCGTACGCATCTATAGACCGTACTGCAACATCTGAGCATGGTTTTAGCATTTTGAATTACATACCGTACGAGCCTTTCGCCGGAAACGGTCTAAGAAAACACAAAAGTGGCTACGGTGGCATAGCCACGTGGCACCCGGAAAATCCAAAACCTTCGTACGCATCTATAGACCGTACTGCAACATCTGAGCATCAATTTAGCATTCCGAATTACATACCCTACGAGCCTTTCGCCGGAAAAGGTCTAAGAAAACACAAAAGTGGCAACGGTGGCACAGCCTGTGGCACCCAAAAAATCCGAAACCTTCGTACGCATCTATAGACCATACTGCAACATCTGAGAATAGTTTTAGCATTTCGAATTACATACCCTACGAGACTTTCGGCGGAAACGGTCTAAGAAAACATAAAAGTGGCTAAAGTGGCACAGCACCGTGGCACCCGAAAAATCCGAAACCTTTGTGCACATCTATAGTCCCTACTGCAACATATGAGCATGGTTTTAGCATTTCAAATTACTTTCCCTATCAGCCTTTCGCCGGAAACGATCTAAGAAAAACATGAAAGTGGCTACGGTGGCACAGCCACATGGCACCCGAAAAATCCGAAACCTTCGTATGCATCTATAGACCATACTGCAACATCTGAGCATGGATTTAGCATTTCAAATTACATACCCTACGAGCCTTTCACCGGAAAAGGTCTAAGAAAACACAAAAGTGGCAACGGTGGCACAGCCACGTGGCACCCAAAAAATCCAAAACCTTCGTACGCATCTATAGACCATACTGCAACATCTGAGAATAGTTTTAGCATTTTGAATTACATACCCTACGAGACTTTCGGCGGAAACGGTCTAAGAAAACATAAAAGTGGCTAAAGTGGCACAGCCACGTGGCACCCGAAAAATCCGAAACCTTTGTGCACATCTATAGTCCCTACTGCAACATATGAGCATGGTTTGAGCATTTCGAATTACATTCCCTACGAGCCTTTCGCCGGAAAGGATCTAAGAAAACACGAAAGTGGCTACGGTGACACAGCCACGTGGCACCCGAAAAATCCGAAACCTTTGTGTGCATCTATAGACCCTACTGCAACATATGAGCATGGTTTTAGCATTTCGAATTACATACCCTACGAGCCTTTCGCTGGAAACGGTTCAAGAAAACACAAAAGTGGCTACGGTGGCACAGCCACGTGGC
This sequence comes from Pictodentalium vernedei, assembly GCA_031216915.1. Taxonomy (NCBI): domain Eukaryota; kingdom Metazoa; phylum Mollusca; class Scaphopoda; order Dentaliida; family Dentaliidae; genus Pictodentalium; species Pictodentalium vernedei. Next base: position 89,781,872 of record CM062290.1, on the reverse strand, counting down.
ACCCAAAAAATCCAAAACCTTCCTGCGCATCTATAGCCCCTACTGCAACATCTGAGCATGGATTTAGCATTTCGAATTACATATCCTACGAGCCTTTCACCGGAAAAGGTCTAAGAAAACACAAAAGAGGCAACGGTGGCACAGCCACGTGGCACCCAAAAAATCCAAAACCTTTGTACGCATCTATAGACCATACTGCAACATCTGAGAATAGTTTTAGCATTTCGAATTACATACCCTACGAGACTTTCGGCGGAAACGGTCTAAGAAAACATAAAAGTGGCTAAAGTGGCACAGCCACGTGGCACCCGAAAAATCCGAAACCTTTGTGCACATCTATAGTCCCTACTGCAACATATGAGCATGGTTTGAGCATTTCGAATTACATTCCCTACGAGCTTTTCGCCGGAAAGGATCTAAGAAAACACGAAAGTGGCTACGGTGGCACAGTCACGTGGCACCCGAAAAATCCGAAACCTTTGTGCGCATCTATAGTCCCTACTGCAAGATATGAGCATGGTTTTAGCATTTCAAATTACATTCCCTATGAGCCTTTCGGCGGAAACGATCTAAGAAAACACGAAAGTGGCTACGGTGGCACAGCCATGTGGCACCCGAAAAATCTGAAACCTTCGTGTGCATCTATAGACCCTACTGCAACATATGAGCATGGTTTTAGCATTTCGAATTACATACCCGACGAGCCTTTCCCCGGAAACGGTTCAAGAAAACACAAAAGTGGCTACGGTGGCACAGCCACGTGGCACCCGAAAAATCCGAAACCTTCCTGCGCATCTATAGCCCCTACTGCGACTTCTGAGCATGGATTTAGCATTTCGAATTACATATCCTACGAGCCTTTTGCCGGAAACGGTCTAAGAAAACACAAAAGTGGCTACGGTGGCACAGCCACGTGGCACCCGAAAAATCCGAAACCTTCGTGCGCATCTATAGACCCTACTGCAACATCTGCGCATGGATTTAGCATTTCGAATTACATATCCTACGAGCCTTTTGCCAGAAACGGTCTAAGAAAACACAAAAGTGGCTACGGTGGCACAGCCACGTGGCACCCGAAAAATCCGAAACCTTCCTACATATCTACAGATCATTTAGCAACACCCTAGTGTAATTTTACAACTCCGAATTACATAGGTTGGGACTATTCAGCAAAAAAGTGAAAAAATAACGCATTTTTTAAGTGGCTCCACAGAAGCCACCTGGTGGCACAAAAATTTAAAAGTTGTATTTTTGGGTTGCACAGACCCTATCGAACAACTGTAGAAAGTTACAGCGTTTCGAATTACAAAACCGGACGTACGGAAGTACGGCCGTACGGACGGAGATCATGACAATATTCCCGCATTTTTTAAAATGCGGGGATAATGAATGAATCCGGACGCCGACATGAGGGCTATGCCATAGGGTCACACAAATATTGTTGGTGAGCCAATAAAACAACTGTTCATTTGAACCCCCCCCCCCCCCAGGATCCTCTTCTTCATGAGCAGCCCCCCCCCCCCCCCCCCCCCCTCCCACCACCACCCACCCACACTGTCCCACAGAGCACCTCCACCTGTGGTTTGTTCTTATCAAAGTCTACTTAGCTAATAATTTCCCAAGTCTGGAAATGTTAACAGGAAAAGATTTCCTAATGTTCAGTTACTTCAAGAACATTAGTACTTAGAAAGTATCTTTATCAAACTTCATGCACGTGGGACATTTGTGCCCTACACAAAACTTTTCTTTTCATCAATGAAGCATTTTTTTTTAATTCCATTCAAAATTTTCTGGGTACAGATGGCAAACAGTTAACAGAATAAATGTAGTGTTAGAAAATAAGTTCATTGTGTTTAAATATGCAGTCATAATTTTTTGGCAACCTAAGCGACTTTAACCTACTATTAAACTGTGCTAAATAGTTGTTGTTTATGTTTTGATTTTGGAAAAGGGGTGAGAATTAAAGCTATTCTATGAAGGAATAAATAAATATATATTATTTAATTCCTTTTCATATATTTTTATTTCCAAAAACTGCATTCAAATGAAGGTGGAGTTTTCAATTTTTTTAAAGTAAGTCAACTATTTTCACTTCAACACTCGCACATTGATCACGAATCTCCGAAGAAAAAACCCAGAAATAAACATGAACACAGATGAAATATATATCATAAAATACCCTTTTCTTAAATAAATTTAACTTAAATCCATATTTTACTGCTTCGTGAGTTTTTACCAGAGTCTGAAATGCATGTGATTTGACTCTGAACGTTTTTCATAAGTTACAACAGGAACGAAATATTTGACTGTTGTTTTCCGGGATTTTGGGTCCAAAACTGATTCCCGTCCAGAAGGCCGGGAACTACACTGAAATTCCGGGATTTTCCCAGGCATTCCGAGAGAGTTAACATGTCTGGTGTAGACTGTACTAAAAATTATTGAGGCCTGGGTTAATGTGGCCCTCACAGTTAATATATGTCAACCAAAGTTACCAAGTTACAGTAATATCATTCAAAAAATGAGTCATCCTACCATGTTACAATGAAATCACTTCATAAATATAACTCGTAGACTTTGCTAGGCCACGTGACGGTTCGGCGATCACAGTTGACTGATCATGACCAAAATAGGACAGTCTCATCTATATATCATACCAAGTTAGAATGAAATCCTAAAAAGGTCACCGGCACGATATGGCCTTGGCTGTTAAAAGTTTCATTAAAAATTAATAATAAATAAATAAATACAATGAAATCCCTTCATAAACAACATGTAGACAGTGCTAAAGGAATCTAGGTCATGTGACCCGGTGGCAGTAATAGCTGACCAATCGTGATCAAAATAGGACAGTCTCATCTACACATCATACAGAGTTATCCTTCCAAATTACAAGGAAATCGCTTCATAAATATTAAAACTGTACACTGTGTTAAACAAATCTAGGTCATGTGCGGCCATCACAGTTAACCGATCATGGGCAAAATAGGACGTTCTCATCTAGACATTATACCGAGTCCTCCTACAAATTTGCAATGAAATCCCTTCATTAATGAAAGCTGTAGACTGTGCTAAAGGAATATAAAGGAATATAGGTAACATGCCACTGTGGCCATCACAGTTGACTGAACCCGACCAAACAGGACGTTCTCATTAGACATTATACAGAGTCATCCTATGAAGTTAAAATAAAATCCCTTCATAAATACGACCTGTAGACTGCGGTAAAGGTTTTTGGCTTTTGGGTCTGCGCAGCCATCATGGTTGACCAATCGTGACCAAAAGGAGACATTCTCATCTAAACCTTATACAGAGTCAACCTATCAAGTTACAATTAAATCCCTTCATAAAAACGACATGTGGACTGTGCTAAAGGTTTTCGGGTTTTGGGGTCACGTATCTGTGACAGTTGCCCGGTCGCAACCAAACAGGGCCATTCTCATCTAGACATTATACAGAATCATTCTACCAAGTTACAATGAAATCCCTTCATAAATACGACCTGTAGACTGTGCTAAAGGTTTTTGAGTTTGCGTAACCATCACAGTTAACCGATTGCGACCAAAAAGGGACGTTCTCATCGAGACATGACCTCGAACCTGCATTTAAAATTTTGTGGTGATCGGACAAGAACTACAGGGCATAGCCTGTTCTAAAGAATATGTGACTAGACTCAGAGACTTCCTCACACGTGATGGCAAAAGCTTACCCTGACTTTGTCAAGTTAAGCTAAACGTCACTATTCAATTTTCATTATTTTTTCATTTTTGTCTCAAAAACATAACTTATCACCCTCAGTTTGAATGAGCTTGATGAGCTCATTCCAATGAGTCATGAGTTATGTTTTCGAGAAAAAAATGAAAGTATTCAGTTATTCAATAATTTTGTTTGTAAGTGTCATCTATCATTTGTGTTAGGTAAAGGGTTAATATTGTGAAACATGTTACTATACCCATGGTCTGATAATAAGAAATTCTATATGACACTACATATTACATTGACTTTATGGTGCATTTATGGGATATATGTTGTAATTATCTCATTAATGTTGCAGTAAGTAAACTGTGACATAATTATTGATGTTTTGTTACCTATAAGATAATAAAAGCTTAACCCTCTTCATTCTGATGACAAAATATCAAAATTTCAACCGCAGATTTTTCCGAATCATGCAACTGCGTATATAACCAGTTCAGTCTTGTTTGACAGAGCTCATTGACCTCTGTCAAACATGACTAAATTTGTTAAATTTCAAATTACATTATGAGAAAAATTTAATGCTTGAAATTAACCTATTTCGACATCAGTGTGCAGTGGGTTGAACATGGTTTAAACTGTGATTACCAATATTCCTGCTATATTCAATGAATAACCATAGGGTAACTCGGAAGACCTTATATTTTGTGTCTCCAAGACTCCAATGAGTTTCAACTTGATATTCAAAAGTTCCAAACTGATGTCATTCTCTGCTTGAGATATCAGCATGACTATCTTTCCTTATTTATGGATCAATTCTTTTTTAGCCTTAGATTATACCATAAAAAGAGAATGGTGGGGGCAAAAAATTTTGAAATTTTTTGGCTCTGTTCACTTTTCTCTGTGATGAAATGCGTGTACAAACTTCGGGAATACATCAAAGGATTACAAATACAGTTTCCTGCAATTAAGGCCTAAAAAAAAGTTAAAAATCTGTTTCTCAGGCCCTCCCACATTGTTCTTTTCGCTGCTGCATGCTCTCTTTTTTATAATCAATACAAACTTAAATGAAAGTGTCAATGACACTGTAGCTCAACTTTCAATATGACAGGAATTAGTATTTGCTGTGACCAGGTCAACAATAATGAATACGAATGGAATCAGTATTTGTTGTGACCAAGTCAACAATAATGAATAAGAGAACAAGGAGTTTTGTTGTGACCATGTCAACCAAAGTAAATCAATTGCAAAATGACTTCAGTGGTCGAAAGAATTGGACATAAGTATTATATGTGGTGCATCCTATGTCAGTAAACATTCACACAAAAATTTATTCAAATCAGAGCTTTCATATAGAAGTTCTGAGCAAAAAACTGATTGCACAAAATTTTGTACAAAGCCGTATTGGCATTTGCAGTTACAGTGCTGAAAGTAACACTAAATAGATCAAAGTAAGTCTAATTTGCATAATTTACACACGAGAAAAATCCCCGTATTATATGCGATGTATCCCATGGTAATAAACATTCATACAAAAAATTATTCAAATCAGAGCTTTCATATGGAAGTTCTGCACAAAAATCTGATTGCACCTAATTTTGTACAAAATGGCTGCCAGCAGCAATCTTGAATTTCGGACCGGACCCAAAAACACTCGTTCTCGTCCCACTGTGATAACAAAGGTACCCAAGAAGTTTTGTAAAGATCGGTTCATAAATACGGCCTCTAGCCCGAGCCGTGTTGACAGCACGATGGACGGACAGATGGACGACGGGCCATGACAATGCCTCAAGTTTGGCTTCGCCAAAGTTGAGCTAAAAAAAATAAAAATTAAATGGTATATGTCTGATATTTTACCCAAGTTAATAAAATTGATAAATTTGGCCCTTGAGTGCCACAAGGCTTTGCAATGTTTAGCACTCAAGGGATGAAATACACCACCAACCATGCTATTTTGTAGATTATGAAGCCTAAAACATAATACAAACCAAGAATGTGAACTTTTGATGGCAACGAAATAATTACAAAAAGAAAAAATAAAAGAAAAAAAACGCCTGCCCACATGCAATTTTACAAATGAAAGTGTCAATGACACTGTAGCTTAACTTGACTGTGTGTAGTGTTTGATGAAAAGGATAATGTTCAATGTTTATGAAAAGATTATGAAATAAGACAAGAATTGTGATAAATGACAATATGTTAAGTTCTGTACCCTACATAGTATGTTTCAACTAAAAGATTGAGGCCTGGGTTGATGTGGCCCTCACAGTTAACATATATCAACCAACGTTACCAAGTTACAGTAAAATCATTCCAAAATGAGTCATTCTACCAAGTTACAATGAAATCCCTTCATAAATATGGCTTGCAGACTTTGCTGTAGGAATCTAGGTCACATGCCCATCTGGTGGTCATGGTTGACTGATCACAATCAAAATATGACATTCTCATCTGGATATCATTCCAAGTTATCCTACCAAATTACAATAAAATCCCTTCATAAATACGACCTGTAGACAGTGCTAAAGGAATCAAGGTTTCGTGTCCAAGTGGCTGACCGATCATGATAAAAATAGGAAGTCTCAACTAAGACATCATACCGAGTCATCCTACCAAGTTACAATGCAATACCTTCATAAATACGATATGTAGACTGTGCTAAAGCTTTTTAGATTTTGAACCCACACAGTTAACACACTTGACCGATCTCGACCAAAATGGGACGTTCTCATCTAGATATGACCTTGACCCAGCACTTGAAATTTAGTGATGATCGGGCAAGATCTATGGGGTCTAGCCTGCACTAAAGAAAATGCGAACTGATTCACATACTTACAGACTTCCGCAGAATGCATGATGGCAATAGCTTCTCATGTCAAGTTAAGCTAAAAATGCACCCAGTGACACCTGGGTAACCCAAGTAACGTTGAACCTCCTGTGCATTTTGACTAAATTGGTATTGGTCCCAGCCCACAGGTCATACCACTTGCAAAAACTATAGGCTCAATTTTTTTTTTTTCATGTAAAAATACTTGGATGAACTTTGGGAATGCATAAGTGGGTCATAAAATGCACTTTTCTGCAATTCTGAAAAATGCTCTCAATGATCCTGGGTAACTTCAATGACTCTGACCCATATTTCAACCCTCCATCAAATTTCGACTCACTTGGTGTTGGTCCCAGGTTTAAAGGTCATATCATGCTTGAGATATAGTGCAACCCACTTTCCAAATATTTGGCCCTGCCCACTTTTTGGGGTGTAAAAATTCATGTATGAACTTCTAGAATGCATTAGGTCATAAAATGTGATTTCCAGCAAGTCTGAAAAGTGCAGTGAATTACCACTGGGTGACTTCAGTGACCTTGACCCATATTCTGTACTTCTATTGAGTTTCAACTCATTTAGTGTTGGTTGCAGATGGGTAGGTCATACCATGCTTGAGATATGAGTGGGACCCACGTTCAAAATGTTTGCCCTCACCCACTTCCTTAGTGTAAAAAATACATGTATGAACTTCGGAAATGCATTGGAGGGGGGCGGGGGGGGGGGGGGGGGGGGGCGTAAAATGTGATTCCCAGCATTTCTAAAACTTGATCTCAATGACCCCAGGGGATCTCTGTGAACGTGACCCATATTTTGAACCTTCATCAAAATTCAACTCATTTAGTGTTGGTCCCAGGTCCACAGGCCAATACCATGCTTGAAATATGAGTGTGAACCACTTTCAAAATTTTTAGACCAACCCACATTTTTGTGTACAAATACACGTATGAACTTTGGGAATGCATTAAGGGGTCATAAAATGCACTTTCCAGCAATTCTGAATGAAAGTGTCAATGACACTGTAGCTTGTGTGTTGTGTTTGATGAAAAGGGTAATGTTCAATGTTTATGAAAGGATTATGAAATAAGACAAGGATTGTGATAATTGGAAATATGTTCATTTCTGTTCCCTGTATGCTATGTTTTTGATAAAAATAATATGAGGTGTACACTGTACTAAAGAGCTGAGGGGTGGGTTAATACGACCTCACAGTTAATGTATGTGACCCTCACAGTTAACGTATATCAACGAAAGTTACCAAGTTATAGAGAAATTATTCCAAAACGAGTCATCCTATCAAGTTACATTGAAATCCCTTCATAAATATGGCCTGTAGACTGTTCTAAAACTTTTTTGGGCTTCGGGCCCCTGTAGCCGTAAGTTTCCCAATTGCGTCCAAAGGGGACGTTCTCATCTAGACATTATATGAAGTCAACCTACCAAGTTACAATGAAATCCCTTCATATATATGACCTGTAGACTGTGCTAAAGGTTTTTGGGCTTTGGGCTCGGGCAGCCATCATGGTTGAATGATCGCAACCAAAAGGGGACATTCTCATCTGGGCATCATCTGGAGTGATCCTACGAAGTTACAATGAAATCCCTTCATAAATATGACCTGTAGACTGCGCTCAAGGTTTTCGGGCTTCGGGCCCCTGAAGCCATCACAGTTGACCAATCACGACCAAAAGGAGATGTCATCATCTAGGCATTATATGGAGTCAAACTAACAGGTTACAATGAAATCCTTCCATAAATATGACCTATAGACTATGCTAAAGGTTTTGGGCTCGGGCAGCCATCAAGGCTGAATGATCGCGACCAAAAGGGGACGTTCTCATCTAGACATTATTTGGAGTCATCTTACCAAGGTAAAATGAAATCCCTTCATAAATATCACCTGTAGACTGTGCTAAAGGTTTTCGGGCTTCAGGCCCCTTTAGCCATCACAGTTGCCTAATGGTGTCCAAAAGGGGCTGTTCTCATCTAGACATTATATGAAGTCAACCTACCAAGTTACAATGAAATCCCTTCATAAATATGAACTGAAGACTGTGCTAAAGGTTTTCGTGCTTTGGTCTCGGGCAGCCATAATGGTTGAATGATCACAACCAAAAGGGGACATTCTCATCTGGGCATCATCTGGAGTGATCCTACGAAGTTACAATGAAATCCCTTCATAAATATGACCTGTAGACTGTGATCAAGATTTTCGGGCTTCGGGCACCTGTAGCCATCACAGTTGACCAATCACGAGCAAAAGGGGATGTAATCATCTAGGCATTATATGGAGTCAACCTAACAAGTTACAATGAAATCCTTCCATAAATACAACCAAAAGACTATGCTAAAGGTCTTTGGGCTCAGGCAGCCATAAAGGCTGAATGATCACGACCAAAAGGGGATGTTGGATGTTCTCATCTAGACATTATTTGGAGTCGTCCTACCAAGCTACAATGAAATCCCTTCATAATTATGACCTGAAGACAGTTCTAAAGGTTTTCGGGCTTTGGGCCCCTGTAGCCATCACAGTTGCCCAATTGTGTCCAAAATGGCTCGAGCAGCCATCAAGGCTGAATGGTCATGACCAAAAGGGGATGTTCTCATCTAGACATTATATGAAGTCAACCTACCAAGTTACAATGAAATCCCTTCATAAATATGACCTGTAGACTGTGCTAAAGGTTTTCAGGCTTTGCGCTCGGGCAGCCATCATCGTTGAATGATCGCAACCAAAGGGGATCATCTGGGCATCATCTGGAGTGATCCTACAAAGTTACAATGAAATCCCTTCATAAATATGACCCGTAGACTGTGCTCAAGGTTTTCGGGCTTCGGGCACCTGTAGCCATCACAGTTGACCACTCACGGCCAATATAAATAAATATGACCTTTTGCCTATGCTAAAGGTTTTTGGGCTCGAGCACCCATCAAGCCTGAAAGATCACGATCAAAATGGGACATTCTCATCTAGACATTATTTGGAGTCATCCTACCAAGACTTTCTCATCTAAACATAAAATGAAGTCAACCCACCAAGTTACAATGGAATTCCTCAATAAATATGACCTGTAGACTGTATTAAAGGTTTTCAGGTTTTGGGCTCGGGCAGTCGTCACGGTTGGCAGATCATGCCTAAATGGGGAAATTCTCATCTAGACATCATAAGGAGTCATCCTACCAAGTTACAATGAAATCCTTCCATAGTAAACATGACCTGCAGACCAGACCTGTTAACTCTCCCGGATTCACCGTGAGTCTCCCGGTTTGAGGCATCAACTCACGCTCTCACGGTCACATCCTATTTTCTCCTGATTTGACACTTTTCAGAAATAGTTGTCCTGTTCTATTTTGAAAATTAAACAAGTTGCATTGTATCATTGTATTCCAAATATATTCTCATACTGTCACGGTTACGTGAAATAAATCAAAAGTATATAAACTCAAAATATAAATTAAATAAAAACATAATCTCTCAAGTATAATTAACTTCAGCTGACCTTTTATATATACTATTGTTATGGTTCATACCAAATTTATCCGTTTTGTGTAAAAAAAAATATATTTGAAAGTTTGTTGAAAACGTGTGAAAACTGAAAAAAATCTGTTGTGAGATATCACAAGAATTGAGTAACCTCCCCTTACTTATATACAAACAGATTCAGAACAATCATGTCCAGAATCCAGCAGAGTATTTTGTCTTCATTTTGAACCAACAGGATTATTTTGTTTGTTTTTTTCACAATGGGAGTTATGAATACTGAGGGCACCTTCTCTAATGTGAGTAATACAAAACACAGTTCAAATATTTTTTTTAATAAAAAACGAAAACGAAATTACCACAATCACACACAACTTCATTTTACCGGCAACAACAGGTGTTTTTTTTTAAACAAAACGATATGTATTGTTAGCATTGAGTAATTTTTATTGTACAATAAAACCTGTCAAAAGATAATAAGAATGAATATTTTCTAACTAAAAATGTACAGACTGAACAATGAATTTACATGAATAAATGGCATGAACGAAGAAGGAATGCTTGTGTTGCTACTGTTGGTTCTTGAACGTTTTGGTCCTGGGGCATTTCGGCCCAAGATGTTTCAGCCTCCATGTTTTGAAGCACTGGGATGGGCTTGCATGTGCAAGGAAAAATGGCCGGACTGAAGGGGGGGGGGGGGGGGAGGGGAGGGGCGGGAGGGGGTTGGTACACGCAAAGGCTAGATAGGCATCCACTCACATAAAATTTGTGTTTGTGTCGGGGAGGGGGGGCAGTCATTGTCCCTGGGGGTGGGGGGGGGGGGCAGTGGCTTGGACCAGTGATATCCATATTTGTATGCTTTTACTGACAAATACCATTAAAAGTGTTAAAATAAATTATTAAAATGAAATATATAATGCATTTGGGTTTGGGGGGGGGGGGAGGGTGCTCGGGTGGGACTGTGGGAGGCATAACAAGGAAAATATTGATGTATTGGCCATGCTCAAAAATCTCACCGACAAGCATCCAAATCTCACTGAGAGCTCATCAAAATCTCACTGACAGACACCTTCAGAGGTTAACAGGTCTGCTGCAGACTGTGCTAAAAGTTTTTGGGTTTCGAGCTTGGGAAGCCATCACGGTTGACAGATCATGCCCAAAAGGGGACGTTCTCATCTAAGCATTATACAGAGGCATCCTACCAAGTTACAATGAAATCCCTTCATAAATACGACCTGTAGACTGTGCTAATGGTTTTCGGGTTTTGAGCTCGGGCACCCATACCGGTTGACCGATCTCGACCAAAAGGCGACGTTCTCATCTAGACATGATCCCAAATCTGCATATGAAATTTCATGATCATCAGACAAGAACTGCGGGGTGTAGCCCGTGCTAAAGGAAAATGTGAACAGACTCACAGACTTCCGCACACGTGATGGCAATAGCTTATCTTGACTTTGTCAAGTTAAGCTAAAAATATGCTGAATGACACCTAGGTGACCTCAGTGACCTTAACCTATATTCTGAACCTCCAATGAACTTCGACTCATTTGGTTCTGGTCCCAGGTCTATATAGGTCATACCATGCTTAAGATATGAGTGTGACAAGCCTTCAAAAAGAAGTCGATAAGACCCCACAAAGTAGATCTTCTGTTTCTCAGGCCATTATTTGTAAAACTGCATGTGGGTGAGTGTTTTTTTTATTTTATTTTTGTAATTATTTCTTTGCCATCAAAAGTTCATGTTCTTGGTTTATGTTTTAGGCCTCCTAATCTACAGAATAGCATGGGTGGTGGTGTATTTCATCTTTTAACCCTTTAACTAACACGAAAAGCAGACGACACATGCAAACAAAATTCTTGAATAACAAATTTTTTTCATTTTTTGTCTCAACAAGAGCACCGCCTAGCGGGGCAACATACGCCCATCAAAATTGGAACATGCACAAGTTTCTCTGGGGTAAAGTTTGAAATTTTTGTTGACTCGACTATGTCTTTTTTCCTCCCCCCCCCCCCCCCCTCCAATCATTGCCCATTCCCCTGCCCTGTCTGGGGTAAAAGGGTAATTCATCTGTTTTCACATTTTCATATTAATTGATCTGAGGTCTTCACAAAATAAAAACAAGGCTGCTGTAGAAGATTCTCCTCGCCGTTTACAATGGTAGCATCCATTCACTGACAGGTTAACTTCATTGATAATGATTGACGATAGGTGGCACCCAGGGGTCAGCCGAGTGGGCGACCTGGGCGAAGAAGTCGCCTTGTCATTCCTCAAGTCGCCTTGGCTTACATTGGGGGCGAAATTCAAGTCGCCCTCCAAAACTTCCTTGGGAGATATGGCAGTTTACTGTATTTTCTTATGTTTTATTTTTTAAAAACACCCGCTTCCGCATTTGCAAAAAAAGTAAACACGGCTGCTGTTAAAGTCCGTCACACGGCTATGGAAAATAGCCTAAACTAGCCCAATTTTATATTTCTGAAAAGAATTGTAATGGCGTAGTCGTTCGAACACTTCGCCCCAACTGATAGCAACCAGCACAAAATGGCTATTTAAAAACAAAGTGCCAGCCAAAACAACGAATCACACAAGACACGCATCGAGTTAATTAGAATTTATTAATGTTAACCACCGTTTCAAAACAAAAAAGAATGTATTGGAGACAGTTCGTCCATATCGAAATTGCTTGCGGTTACGCTCTGTTCCACTGAAAAATTGGTTGCAATGAAATTCGCCCCGCAATTTGCATTGAATGTTTTTCCTTTGAAAACTTGTGAAGTTGTATTGGAAGGGGGTTAAATGTAATAAGGCTACAATAGAAATCACAGGTATTTGGATGGAAAAGAATGGCAGACCTTCAAAGCACCAATTGCACGTGTCAGTGTAAGATGGTTGGCAGAAATTGTCAGTTTTTCTGAACAGTGTATTATTACCCAGCGCAGCCGGGAAGGGAGACAACTGAAATATTTTGTCATTTACCTGAGAAATAAATTAACTCAAATTGTTAATAAAGCTTAATTTACGAAGGATATCGAAAATTTTTTAACTACGCTTTTCAACTCAGTTAGGGCATTCAGAAACCATGAATGCCCCAGCTTCTTATATGAACTTGAAATTTATTTTAAACACTTTAAATATTTTTTTTAAAAAGAATACACCTTCTGTTACAGAGAAGTGCACTCTCACCATGGGTCATACTAAATTTCAAATCGACTGCGTTGAGGCAAATACAAAATCAACTGCATGGTAAACCTTAGTCATCACTGTTTGGCAAAGAGTTGGGGGTATTCAGAAACCATGAACGACACAGTTTTTTGTGGGATGGGGGAGGGAGGTGGCATTTTAACCTACATTCTGTTATATACCACCTGACTTAGTTTTGTGTGTGTATGTATGTTTGTATAACTTTTATTTATTTTTTTCTCCACAATTGTGTCCTCTATGTTCATTTATTTTGTCACGATGTCATATACGTTTTATGTTTTTTTTTCTGATTTCTCCTTCATGTCCACTGACTTCTCCCTCCTGGGTCCTGACTTCTCCCTAAAGTCTCTGAAGGGAGAAGTCACTTCTCCCTAAAATCAGCTGCCAGGCTGACCCCTGGTGGCACCAAGGAAAAGGACATTTTGAGGATCATAATAGCTATAAACGGCGAGGATTTTCGTCATTTAAAAATAAAACAGAGTTACATACTCTTGTCACATGCACAACGGCAATTGGTGATCAACATGTGTGCAAAGTTTGAACAATATAGCATGTAAAATGTCGAAGGAGAAGGCGACACAATACTGTAATGTTTTAAGTACTAAAAGAGGGCATAACTCTGGAAATACAAAACACAGTTACCTGCACTTGTCACATGCACAAAGGCAGTTGGTGATCAACATGTGTGCAAAGTTTGAACAATATTGCATGTAAAATGTTGAAGGAGAAGGCGACACAATACTGTAATGTTTTAAGTACTAAAAGGGGCATAACTCTGGAAATACAAAATGGAGTTACCTGCTCTTGTTACATGCACAACGGCAACTGGTGATCACCATGTGTGCAAAGTTTGAACAATATTGCATGCAAAATGTTGAAGGAGTAGGCAACACAATACTGCAATGTTTTAAGTACTAAAAGGGGGCATAACTCTGGAAATACAAAACAGTTACCTGCTCTTGTCACATTCACAACAGCATTTACCGATCAACATGTGTGCAAAGTTTGAACAATGTAGCATGTAAAATGTTGAAGGAGTAGGCGACACAATAGTGTAATGTTTCAAGTATTAAAAGAGAGCATAACTCTGGAAATACAAAATGGAGTTACCTGCACTTGTCACATGCACAACGGCAATTACGGATCAACATGTGTGCAAAGTGTGAACAATGTAGCATGTAAACTTTTGGAGGAGTAGGTGACACAAAAATTGTTTACGGACAGACAGGCACCATAACATAATATGTCCATCAAACTGACGGGCGTATAAAAACATAGGTTATGACCCCTCATTGGAACGAGCTCAATGAGCTCGTTCCAAAGAGGGGTCATAACCTATGTTTTTGAGACAAAAATGGAAAAAAATAATGAAAATTAATTGGTGATTTTTGTGAATAGCGCTGGCCGGTTTTCGCCATTACGTTGGGTAAAGGGTTAACTTGGGTAAAACATCAGACATAAACCATTTAATTTTTTTTAAAGTTTACATTGGTTATAAAAAGAGAGCATGCGGCTGCCAAAAGGACTATGCGGGAGGGCCTGAGAAACAGATTTTTAATTTTTGTAGGCCTAATGTAAAGTTCACGCTGGACAGACAGACGATGGACAGAAAGTGATCACTAAACCTTCCCTTGAGCTTCGCTAAGGTGAGATAAAAAGCATGAACTTCAAGAACTGTCGGGGAAGTCTGTCTGTTAACCAATCAGCTCAGAATTCATCATGATATAGCCCTCAGGTCCTTTATAAACTTTCTGTAAACTCTGTTGCCACATTTAATCCTAAACATAAATTTGGAAAATATTTGCCACTCAAAAGCCTATTTTTGTGGTTTTCCAGTGTCTTCTAGTGAAGTATTGGCTGTCTATATAAGCAAAATTAGACCTGCAGCGAGGGCTTAAGATTTAATATTTTGGCAACTTTTGTGAACATATACCTATACTCCAACATGAGATTACGATGCGGTCAAATAAACAATAAGCCAATTACTCTACAGACAGCCGCACTCCACTAGAAATGACCAGCAAACTTAAAATTTATCTGCTTAATCCTTGCTTAGCAAATTATGCCTTGTTTGAAAAAAAAGTATACCTAGTTAAATTCTTGTACCAGTGAAAGATGTGTTAATGACTGGTGCATGAAACCTCGAAAGTTAAGGGATAGTTCCGAATTTGATTACATTTACTTTAATACAACAGGTGCCTCAACATTCGACCTCTGAATAAACTTGCAAGATACAGTTTAACCCTTTTCCTAACCTGAAAATCAGATGACACCCACAAATAAAATTCTTGAATTACTAATTTTTTCTTTTTTTGTTTCAAAAACACAGGTTATGACCCCTCTTCGGAACGAGCTCATTCCAAAGAGGGGTCATAACCTAGGTTTTTGAGACAAAAAATGAAAACAATAATGAAAATTAATTTGAGATTTTTGTGAATAGAGCTGGACGGTTTTGGCCGATATGTTGGGTAAAGGGTTAAGTACCTCGGCAGTTGTTTCTAGTCAGTCATGGCTGCCTAAACAGGCAGCCAAGTCTTGCCGAGAAAGAACTGAAAAGTCACAGAATGCAGACTGTCAAAGTGTAGCGAAAATGTATAAAAATCTCCAAACCATTAAGAGTTAAACAGTGGGATTTAGAAAAATAGTACAGTAGAACCCTGTTAAGTGAATAGCCACTTCGCCAATGAAAATTATTCAATTAACAGGAGCATTCAATTAACAAGGATTGTGTCACTTTCCTGTATTCAAGAGATAAACTTAGCATTTATTCTATTATATCTTGTTTGACAGAGCTCCATGAGCTCTGTCAAACAAGATATAATAGATTAAATGCCTGTATTGGATGTACTGCGGCCAAATAGGTCTATAACCAAAGGAAAACTGGGGGGAGAGTCAGGGTAATTTCTCAACATGTTGCAAGATTTTTTATTCAATTAACAGGAGTTTACTCTATAACCTATATTCAATTAACAGGTCAAATTTGTACTGGCAGTATGGTAAATGGTTTTGTGTTGGGAAATTAAATTCAATTAATAGGAATATACAATTAAGAGATATGCAATTAAGTGAGCTCCACTGTATTAACATGAATGTTTTCCAAATGACTCTAGCAAAAGTTTAAATTGGCATAATGTACTGGGAATGTGAAATCACCCCCGCCTTAATGCATCCAGCAGTCTTTGTTTCTTTTTAACTTGTTGAGAACTGGAAGCCCTGTTTGCACTCAACTTTACCCTTTACACAAAGACCACAGTATCAAAATTTGTTATTTTAATTATTTTTTCTCCTCAAATTTTTCACAAAATTTCAACAAAACCATATCATGTGATCCCTCATTGGAATGAACTCAACGAGGAAGGGGTCACATTTTTTTTTTATTTTAAATAATTTTTTTTCAGCTGCTCAATTTGTAAATTACAAGGATGGATAGAGATGATGTGTTAGGTAAAGGGTTAAAAGTGTAGGTACATGTAATACAATATTCTGAGAAAATAAGCAAGCTTCGATTTTGTACACCAAATTTACTTTGAAATTCAAGGACTTTTCTAGGGCTTTCAAGGACCTGAATCACCATTTTCCAGGGCCTACATTTATATCTGTAAAGTTGAATACATGTAGCATATACATGTTCTTATTTATTTATTTATTTATTTAACTGGTAAAGTGCAGAGTTTTTTCTGACAACAAATCAAAGCTCATCATATACTGCTCTATTACATTTAATTGGTTAGTGCCTTATAGGCACTATCCAATTAAATGTCAGAGAGCAAGGTATTGTATAAAAAAGCTGATTCATATGAGGGGCAATAAAGGCTTCCTCAGGCAGAATGTAGCTACAGACAGTTATTGCCTGTCACTTTTAGAAAAGCCCAAAATAGGGCTTCCAGCACTCTACCAGTTAAGGTCACATATTTCTGGACAATGGCTCATAATGACTGCAATAAGGATATCAAGTCCAGTCCAGGCAATTTATACCAATGTTGCCCATTTCAGAGGACTTCCACCCCTAGTATTGATGACTGGGTCCTATTTTACCCAGAAAGCAGGGCCTGTTTACCATACCATAGGAATGACTTTTGACTGGTGCTCGATGGTGCCCCTAAAATTTTGACTGGCTTTCCAGAACTTTCAAGGACCTAAAACCCCCCCACATTTTTCCAGAACATTCCAGGCACGGAATTTAAAAATGCCAAATTCCTGGACTTTCATGATTTCAGGGCCTCGCACACCCTATTCCTTTCATGTAGATTTGCCTATATGCACTCTCAAATAACTTGTAACAAAAGGGTGGCTTAGGCCTCACAAAGTAGAGCTTGAGTTTCTCAGGCCATTTTTTGTAAAATTGTTTGTGGCAGGCAGTTTTTTATTTTATTTTTTATTGTTCTAATTATTTATTTGCCAAGTTCATGTTCTTGGTTTATGTTTTAGGCCTCAAAATCTACAGAATAGTATGGGTGGTGGTGTATTTCGTCCCTTGAGCGCAAGTAGGCTTTGCAATGCTTTAGCCTTGTTGCACTCAAGGGACAAATTTATCAATTTTATTAACTTGGGTAAAATATCAGACATAAACCATTTAATTTTTATTTTTTTAAGTTTACACTGGTTATAAAGAGAGAGCATGCAGCAGTCAAAAGGATCATACAGGAGGGCCTGACTTTTTTAGGCCTTATGAATAAATTTTGTCTACTAGTTATAACCACACAACAAATAAACAATCCATAATCTAACAATTTCAATCTAAATTAACTTACTTTGTTTCCAGCTGTATCAGATTTGTATCTACAGGCACATCTCCACCTTCTGTTGTGGGAGCTGCACTAACAGGTCTGGATGGAGGTGGTGATTCAGGTGGTTTTGGATGTGTTAATGTAAATGGCAATTCAACAGCCAAATCACTGCAAAAAATAACAAATATAAGTTGGTACTTCTAATTAGGTGGGTGCTGGGCACATTTTTATTCTGAAATAAATGAAAGTGTCAATGACACTGTAGCTGAACTTGACAAACTTGAACTTGGTAAGTTATAAATGAAATGGCAAAATTGAAGATCATTGGTACCAATGCTATTTGATGAAATTTCAACATAACAGCATTGTGTGTGCACAACGTCAGAGTAATCCATGCATTTTTAAATGTAAACTGTAAGACTGGCTAAAGAAAGAATGTTGATACACAAATGCAGTATGTTCAGAGGTTATTGTAAATGGCCACTTTTTTCCACAGAAATGAATGCTAATCAACAGCTCTTTACAAAATGAGCACACTAAGTTAAAAAACAATCCTATGATAAATGTGGCTTGCAGGCCATGTCAAAGAATCTTGATGCACAAATGCAATAAATTCAATGATTGTTGCTAACAGAAACAGTTTTTGATGGAAATGAAAACAAAATCAATAGCTCCTATCTTTGTCACCCTACATAAGCTTACAAAGTCTCAAAACAACCTGATAATGAATGTGATAAGTTGATGCACAAAAATTAATGCAGTAAGTTCAAAGGCTGGTGATAACGACAATAATTTTTTATGGAAATGTAAAAAAAGCAATAGCTCACATCTAGAGGTCACCCCGAACACACATACCAAGTGTCAAAGTGATCTGATCATAAATGTGCCCTGAAGGGTGTGTTAAAGGGAAATATTGAGGTCTGACTAAACTAAGTTCAAAGGTCAGCGGCAACATTTTTTGACAGAAATGGAAGAAAATCGACAGCTCCCATATAGATGTCACCCTACACAAGCACACCAAGTCTGCAAGCAATCCAATCATAAATGTGCCCTGCAAGGTGTGTCAAAGGGAAATATTGATGCTTAACTGCACTAAGTTTTGACTAAATTCATCAAAGGTCATTGACTGTGGCAACATTTTTTGACGGAAATCGAGGAAAATCGATAGCTCCCATCTAGAGGAAACCCCAAACAAGCATAGAAAGTTTCAAACCAATCTGATCATAAATATGCCCTGTAGGGCATGCCAAAGGAATATACTGATGCCTGAATAAACTAAGTTCAAAGATCGTTGCTAGTGGCAACATTTTTCGACGGATGGAAATGGAAGAAAATCAATAGCTCCCATCTAGAGGTCACCCCAAACAAGCATGCCAGGTTTCAAAGCAATCTGATCATAAATGTGCTCTGTAGGGTGTGCCAAAGGGCAATATTGAGGTCTGACTAAACTAAGTTCCAAGAACGTTGGCCGTGGCAACATTTATTGACGGAAATGGAAGAAAATCGATAGCTCCCATCTAGGGGTCACCCCAAATAAGCACGCCAGGTTTCAAAGCAATCCGATCATAAATGTGCCCTGTAGGGTGTGCCAACGGGAAATATTGAGGTCTGACTAAACTAAGTTCTAAGAACGTTGGCCGCGGCAACATTTTTTGACAGAAATGGAAGAAAATCGATAGCTCCCATCTAGAGGTCACCCCAAAGAGGTATGCCAGGTTTCAAAGCAATCCAATCATAAATGTGCCCTGTAGGATGTGCCAAAGGGAACTATTGAGGTCTGACTAAACTAAGTTCTAAGAACTTTGGCCGCTGCAACATTTTTTGACGGAAATTGAGGAAAATCGATAGCTCCCATCTAGAGGTCACCCCAAACAAGCATACCAAGTTTAAAAGCAATCTGATCATAAATGCGACCTGTGAGGTGTGCCAAAGGAAATTGTGGATGTACATACGAATGTACGTACGTATGCCCGGACATACATACGTTCGTACTGACATACGTATGTACGTATGTATGCCGACGGACGAGAAGTGATGGCAATAGCTCAGCTTGACTTTGTCAAGTTGAGCTAATAAAAATTTAACAGAAGATGCTTGATTTCAACAAACATGTAACTCACATGACACAGATGTTATATGCATAACATTATTACAAATTAGAACTATTCATAAACTTTTTATTATTCTTCTAACAAAAGTGTTAAAAATAAATTTTACAGTAAAAATTTGATTCTTTTTACCACACCAACACAATGTGCTTATATCAATCCATATCTCTGGCATGGTAAATGTGATAATTCAAAAATACCCCAAGGTCTGAGCCATGGAAGGACTGTATAATGTCAAGACAAATGGTTTGCAGAACCAGAATGACCAGGGGCCAAATGTGCTTGGTGACCAATCCTGTTGTCCATAATCAGGACAGAGTAATGTCCCATATTGTTCATCTCCTGCCAAACATCAAATTTCCAACAAAAGGAAGCATAACCCCTACAAAAGCCAAGAAAATTTGGTGAAATCAAGACTGACCGATATCACAACGTATGCTCATAATAAGTTTTGAGATAATTCAATTACATTTGTTTAAGTTATCACTTTCACCAAAATGTGAAACAGACACACAGACAGACAGACCACAGATGGGATCCATTTCGAAATGAATTGCCAAACTTTGTTTGGTGGGATATAATAATAAGTTCATCTAAACAGATGCATAAAGAATCTAAAATTGATGCATAACTCCATATAAATCAACTTAACCCTTTACCTAACGAATCGCCCACATCCACCCGCGTAATATGCAAATTGAGCAGTTGAAAAAATTAAATTATTCAAAATATTTCAACAAAATCATATCATGTGACCCCTCATTAGAACGAGCTCATTGAGCTCGTTCCAATGAGGGGTCACATGATATGGTTTTGTTGAAATTTTTTTTTTAAATTTAAAAAAATGATTTTTAAAATAATAAATTTTGATATCGTCTGCGTTGGGTAAAGGGTTAACAGGAGTAAAACCAACACAGGTGACAGCAATTACTGTCGCAAGAAAACACCAAAATTTCAGAGACAGATCAGGAAAGACAAGATGTCAATTCAGCGAAAATGGAGAATTGATTACTTCTTTTCTGGCAGATGAACAATAGGGGACATAACTCTGATTTGTTATGCTCGTTGTTGCTTGGTGGTTCTCTCCGGGTATTCCGGCTTCCTTCACCCAGAAAACTGTCACCGACACAATATGACCTTGGCTGTTAATGTGTCATTAAACCCTAATAAATAAATAACTGAGAGAAATCCAATTAGTAAGTTCCCTCTAACTTAACATTAGATAAGAATAAAGTTATCATTTCTGACGACAACCAATTATGGATACAATAAAAATGAACTCACCCTGAGCCAAATCCCATTATCAGCTTCACTTTTACTTTATATGAGACAACAATACCAAGATTTTCTTTTTGAGAATTATCCGAATATCTGAAAGAAAGATGAGTACAATAAAAATGATTTCTACTTCCAAACCTTTATATAATCTGATAAAAATTAATTGAAATTTTTTTAAAAAGAATACACCTTCTGTTACAGAGAAGTGCACTCTCACCATGGGTCATACTAAATTTCAAATCAACTGCGTTGAGGCAAATACAAAATCAACTGCATGGTAAACCTTAGTCATCACTGTTTGGCAAAGAGTTGGGGGTATTCAGAAACCATGAACGACACAGTTTTTTGTGGGATGGGGGAGGGAGGTGGCATTTTAACCTACATTCTGTTATATACCACCTGACTTAGTTTTGTGTGTGTATGTATGTTTGCATAACTTTTATTTATTTTTTTCTCCACAATTGTGTCCTCTATGTTCATTTATTTTGTCACGATGTCATATATGTTTTATGTTTTTTTTTCTGATTTCTCCTTCATGTCCACTGACTTCTCCCTCCTGGGTCCTGACTTCTCCCTAAAGTCTCTGAAAGGAGAAGTCACTTCTCCCTAAAATCAGCTGCCAGGCTGACCCCTGGTGGCACCAAGGAAAAGGACATTTCTACTTCCAAACCTTTATATAATCTGATAAAAATTAATTGAAATTTAACAATAAAACTCAAGAAACAAGAACAAGCTAGATTTCAAAAATGAAAGTGTCAATGACACTGTAGCTTAACTTGTGTGTTGTGTTTGATGAAAAGGATAATGTTCAATGTTTATGAAAGGATTATGAAATAAGACAAGGATTGTGATAATTGGGAATATGTTCATTTCTGTTCCCTGTATGCTATGTTTTTGACAAAAATAATATGAGGTGTACACTGCATTAAAGAGCTGAGGGGTGGGTTAATATGACCTCACAGTTAATGTATGTGGCCCTCACAGTTAACGTATATCAACGAAAGTTACCAAGTTACAGTGAAATTATTCCAAAACAAGTCACCCTATCAAGTTACATTGAAATCCCTTCATAAATATGGCCTGTAGACTGTGCTAAAGGTTTTCGGGCTTTGGGTCCCTGTAGCCGTCAGTTTCCCAATTGCGTCCAAAGGGGACGTTCTCATCTAGACATTATTTGGACATTATTTGGAGTCATCCTACCAAGCTACAATGAAACCCCTTCATAAATATGACCTGTAGACTGTGCTAAAGGTTTTTGGGCTTTGGGCAGCCATCATGGTTGAATGGTCGAAACCAAAAGGGGACATTCCCATCTGGGCATCATCTGGAGTGATCCTACGAAGTTACAATGAAATCCCTTCATAAATATGACCTGTAGACTGTGCTCAAGGTTTTCAGGCTTCAGGCCCCTGAAGCTGTCACAGTTGACCAATCACGACCAAAAGGGGATGTCATCATCTAGGCATTATACGGAGTCAAACTAACAGGTTACAATGAAATCCTTCCATAAATATGACCTATAGACTATGCTAAAGGTTTTGGGGTTTTGGGCTCGGGCAGCCATCAAGGCTGAATGATCACGACCAAAAGGGGATGTTCTCATCTAGACATTATTTGGAGTCATCCTACCAAGGTACAATGAAATCCCTTCATAATTATGATCTGTAGACTGTGCTGAAGGTTTTTGGGCTTCAGGCCCCTGTAACTGTCACAGTTGCCTAATGGTGTCTAAAAGGGGCTGTTCTCATCTAGACATTATATGAAGTCAACCTTCCAAGTTACAATGAAATCCCTTCATAAATATGAACTGAAGACTGTGCTAAAGGTTTTCGGGCTTTCGGCTCGGGCAGCCATCATGGTTGAATGATCGCAACCAAAAGGGGACATTCTCATCTGGGCATCATCTGGAGTGATATAAATATGACCTGTAGACTGTGCTCAAGATTTTCGGGCTTCGGGCACCCGTAGCCATCACAGTTGACCAATCACGAACCAAAAGGGGATGTCATCATCTAGGCATTAAATGGAGGCAACCTAACAAGTTACAATAAAATCCTCCCATAAATACGACCTATAGACTATGCTAAAGGTCTTTGGGCTCGGGCAGCCATAAAGGCTGAATGATCGCGACCAAAAGGGATGTTCTCATCTGGACATTATTTGGACATTATTTGGAGTCATCCTACCAAGCTACAATGAAATCCCTTCATAATTATAACCTGTAGACTGTTCTAAAGGTTTTTGGGCTTCGGGCCCCTGTAGCCGTCACAGTAGCCCAATTGTGTCCAAAAGAGGACATTCTCATCTGGATATTATATGAAGTAAACCTATCAAGTTACAATGAAATCCCTTCATAAATATGACCTGTAGACTGTGCTAAAGGTTTTCGGGCTCGGGCAGCCATCATGGTTGAATGATCACAACCAAAGGGGCCAATCTCATCTGGGCATCACCTGGAGTGATCCTATGAAGTTACAATGAAATCCCTTCATAAATATGACCTGTAGATTGTGCTAAAGGTTTTCGGGCTTCGGGCCCCTGTAGCCGTCACAGTTGCCCAACCACATCATAAAGGGGACTTTCTCATCTAGACATTATATAAAGTCAAACCACCAAGTTACAATGAAATTCCTCAATAAATATGACCTGTAGACTGTGCTAAAGGTTTTCGGGTTTGGGCTCGGGCTGTCGTCACGGTTGGCAGATCATGCCCAAATGGGGAAATTCTCATCTACACATCATAAGGAGTCATCCTACCAAGTTACAATGAAATCCCTCCATATTAAACATGACCTGCAGACTGTGCTAAAGGTTTTTGGGTTTCGGGCTTGGGAAGCCATCACGGTTGACAGATCATGCCCAAAAGGGGACGTCCTCATCTAGGCATTATACAGAGGCATCCTACCAAGTTACAATGAAATCCCTTTATAAATACGACCTGTAGACTGTGCTAATGGTTTTCGGGTTTTGGGCTCGGGCAGCCATACCGGTTGACTGATCTCGACCAAAAGGGGACGTTCTCATCTAGACATGACCCCAAACCTGCATATGAAATTTCGTGACGATCAGACAAGAACTGCGGGGTGTAGCCCGTGCTAAAGCAAAATGTGAACAGACTCACAGACTAACAGACTTCCGCACAAGTGATGGCAATAGCTTATCTTGACTTTGTCAAGTTAAGCTAACAATGGTAACAATAATTTATTGGTTCTGTGTTCTGATACTATTCCAACCTGTCAAAAGCTATTTTCAAATTCACCAAACTTTTTCAATCAGAAACAATTAATTGTTTAATCTTTACAAATCATATATTTATTATATTCAAACTTATTAGAGGGAAATATCTAAATGAAAGTGTCAATGACACTGTAGCTCAACTTGACAAACTTAAACTTGGTAAGTTATAAGTGAAATGGCAAAATTGAAGAACACTGGTACCAATGTTATTTGGTGAAATTTCAACATAACAGCATTGTGTGTGCACAACGTCAGAGAAATCCATGCATTTTTAAATGTAAACTGAAAGACTGGCTAAAGGAAGAATGTTGAAACACAAATGCAGTACATTCAGAGGTTATTGTAAATGGCAACTTTTTTCACAGAAATGAATGCTAATCAATAGCTCCTATCTAAAGGTCTCGCCTAATGAGCACACCAAGTTCAAAAACAATCCCCTGATAAATGTGGCCTGTAGGCCATGTTAAAGAAGAATGTTGATGCACAAATGCAATAAATTCAAATATTGTTGCCAATAGCAACACTTTTTGATGGAATTGAAAAGAAAATCGATAGCTCCTACCTTTGTCACTCTGCATAAGCATACAAAGTTTCAAAACAACCTGATAATGAATGCTCCCTCTGAGGCATGCCAAAAGAAGATGTTAATGCACAAATGCACTAAGTTTGAAAGTCATTGCTTGTGGCAATGTTTTTTTCTCTTTTTTTTATGGAAATTCATAAATATACCCTGCAGAGAGTGCAAAAGGGATAAATTGCTGCACAAATACCAGAAAGTTCAAAGGCTGGTTATAGCGACAATAATTTTTATGGAAATGAAATAGCTCACATCTAGAGGTTACCCAAAACACACATACCAAGTTTCAAAGTTATCCGATCATAAATGTGCCCTGAAGGGTGTGCCAAAGGGAAATATTGAAGTCTGACTAAACTAAGTTCAAAGGTTGTTACCAGCGGCAACATTTTTTGACAGAAATGGGCTAAACTTGATAACTCCCATAAAGATATCACCCCCACACAACCACACCAAGTTTCCAAAGGATCCAATCATAAATGTGCCCTGCAGGGGGTGTCAAAGGGAAATGTTGATGCATAACTGCATTAAGTTTTTAGTAAGTTCATCAGAGGTTGTTGCCAATGGCAACTATTTTTGACGGAAATGGAAAAAAATCAATAGCTCCCATCTAGAGGTCACCCCAATCAAGCACACCAAGTTTCAAAATGATCCGGTCAAAAATGTGCACTGCAGGGTGCGCCCGCCAAATGGAAATATTGATGCATAACTGCATGAAGTTCATCGAAGGTTGTTGCCAGCGACAACATTTTTTGATGGAAATTGAAGAAAATCGCTAGCTCCCATCTAGAGGTAACACCAAACAAGCAAAGTTTCAAACCGATCTGATTATAAATGTGCCCAGTAGGGCATGCCAAAGGAATATATTGATGCCTGACTAAACTAAGTTCAAAGGTTGTTGCCAGCTGCAACATTTTTTTATGGAAATGGAAGAAAATCCACAGCTCCCATCTAGAGGTCACTCCAACAAGCATGCCAGATTTCAAAGCAATCCGATCATAAGTGTGCCCTGTAGGGTGCGGCAAAGGGAAATATTGAGGTCTGACTAAACTAAGTTCTAAGAACATTGCCAGCGGCAACATTTTTTGATGGAAATTGAAACCAGAGGCTCTTAAGAGCCTGTAATCACTCACCTGGAACTACATATAAAAATGTGTTTTCCCATAGGCTTTCCATGGTAACTATGAGATGCAATTGTGACCATGTTTGCAACATTACATCAACATTACATGAGGATCATTGGTAGGTGTCCCAGTCCTCAATCACGTGAATTTTCAAAACATTTGAATCCATCAAACAGAATCATAGAATGTCTCTGGTGGACATATTTTCCAACCAACGGGAACAAAAAGGGGGTCATTTTGTGGAGGGCCTCCTATATATCATTCCTGCCAAGTTTTGGTTCACATCGGCTTAGTAATTCCAGAGAGAAGATGAAAATGGGATTTCCCATAGGGTTTTTCTATAGTAACTATAAACCACAATTGTGGCCATGTTTGCAACACAATCAACATTAAATGAGGAATGTTAGTAGAGAGTGTCCCAGTCATCAACCATGCAAAGTCTCAAAACATTTGGCCCTGTGGTTTCAGAGGAGAAGAGTTTTTCAAAATTGACCAATCAGAATCAAAGAATGCTTCCGGCGACCACGTTTTTCATCCAACAGGAATAAAACGAGTAACATTTGTAGAGAACCTCTGATAGACCATGCCTGCCAAAGTCTGGTTCACATTGGCTCAGTACTTTCAGAGATGATGAAAATGTGATTTCCTATAGGGTTTCTTTAGTAACTGTAAGCCACAATTGCAGCCATAACTGCAACCCAATGAAGATTAAAATGAGGATCATTGGTAGAGGGGGTTACAGTCATCAGTCACACTTAGTTTTCAAACCATTTGGCCTTGTAGTTTCAAAGAAGATTTTCTTGAAAATGCACACATTCAAGAATTCTGTTTCAACAAAAAAATCAGTAAAAGGTTAAATATTTTGAAAGTTAAAAAATTTATAGTAATTTATATATTTTTTATACTTACCAATGACCCAGACATAGCTGGTGCTAACTCTAACAAGAGGCCCCAGGGGGCCTGAGGGCGCTCACCTGACATGGTAGCCTAAATAGCAACCCAGAGAATTGATTTCCACAAGTTGCATCTGCTCCTCCTAAGAAAAGCTGAAACCAAATATCCAAATATTCTGACCAGTGGATCTAAAAAAAGATTTTTAAAGAATATTCCTCATACTGAACTAAGTCATAATTTGGGCTCCCACAGGAAGCCCATATATGAACCCAGGGACTTGGCTTTAACAAACCTGAATCTCACACCCCTAAGGATTCTGCACACCAAATATCAAAACATTCCGACTGCTGGATCTGAAGAAGAAGATTTTTAAAGAAAATTCCTCATTTTGAACCAAGTTACAATTCGAGCTCCCACAATCAGCCCAAATATGGACCTAGGGACATGGCTTGAACAAACTTGAATCTTACCCCCCTAAGGATGCTGCATAAAAAATATCAAAAGCATTCATCTGCTGGATCTGAAGATTTTTAAATAAAATTCCTCATTTTGAACTAAGTTGTCATTCAGGCTCCCATAGTGAGCCTAAATATGAACCAAGGGACTTGGCTTGAACAAACTTGAATCTCAGCCCCCTAAGGTTGCTCCATGCCAAATATCAAAACATTCCAACTGCTGAATCTGAAGAAGAAGATTTTTAAAGAAGAATTCCTCATATTGACTAAGTTATAATTTGGGCTCCCACAGGGAGCCCAAATATGGACCCATGGACTTGGCTTTAACACACTTGAATCCCCCCTCCCCCCCAAGGATGCTACTCACCACATATCAAACCATTCCGACTGCTGGATCTGAAGAAGAAGATTTTTTAAGAAAATTCCTCATTTCGAACAAAGTTACAATTCAAGCTCCCACATTGAGCCCAAATATGGACCTAGGGACATGGCTTGAACAAACTTGAATCTCACCCCCTTAAGGATGCTGCATACCAAATATCACAAGATTCTGCCTGCTGGATCTTGAGAAGAAGATTTTCAAAGAAATTTGCCTGAAATGCACTAAGTTCGAATTTGGGCTTCTACAGTGAGCCCAAATATGAATCCAGGTGGCCGATTTGAACAAACTGGAATCAGATCCACCCCACAATGTTGCATACCAAATATCAAAAGATTCTGCCTGCAGGATCTGGAGAAGAAGATTTTTGAAGAAATTTGCCTGAAATGCACTAAGTTCAAATTCGAGCTTCTATAGTGAGCCCAAATATGAATCTAGGGAGCCGATTTGAACAAAATAAAATTAGATCCACCCCACAATGTTGCATACCAAATATCAAAAGATTCTGTCTGCTGGATCTGGAGAAGAAGATTTTTTAAGAAATTTGCCTGAAATGCACTAAGTTCAAATTTTGGCTCCTATACTGAGCCCAAATATAAACCCAAGGGGCCGATTTGAACAAACTTGAATCAGATCCACCCCACAATGTTGCATACCCAATATTAAAAGATTCTGCCTGCTGGATCTTGAGAAGAAGATTTTTGAAGAAATTTGCCTGAAATGCACTAAGTTCAAATTTGGGCTCCTATACAGAGCCCAAATATAAACCCAAGGGGCCGATTTGAACAAACTTGAATCAGATCCACCCCACAATGTTGCATACCAAATATCAAAAGATTCTGCCTGCTGGATCTGGAGAAGAAGATTTTCAAAGAAATTTGCCTGAAATGCAGTAAGTTCAAATTTGGGCTCCTATACTGAGCCCAAATATAAACCCAGGGGGCCGATTTGAACAAACTTGAATCAGATCCACCCCACAATGTTGCATACCAAATATCAAAAGATTCTGCCTGCTGGATCTGGAGAAGAAGATTTTTTAAGAAATTTGCCTGAAATGCACTAAGTTCGAAATCGGGCTCCTATACTGAGCCCAAATATGAACCCAGGGGGCCGATTTGAACAAACCTGAATCAGATCCACCCTCCAATGTTGCATACCAAATATCAAAAGATTCTGCCTGCTGGATCTGGAGAAGAAGATTTTTTAATGTTTTTCCCATTGCCTACAGTGTTAAAAAGTGCTGACTCAGCACTTTTTCAATGTCCCGAAACTGTACCCTATGATAAAACCGATGGCAATTTTTTTTTACCAATTCTTTCTGTTGGTCCTAAGGAAGCTTCACACCAAATAAAAATTCTCGGTGCCGTGCAGTTTTGGAGATATGGGCGTTTTAATTGTTTTCTATTTTTAGCTCCTGCGGTTCCCATGGGGCTACGGGAAAAAAAAAATCAGCATAAATTAGTTACTTATGACCCAATAAACCCTCACATAAAATTTGGTTCAAATCAGCCTCTCGGTTTGGAAAATAGAAATTTTGGGCGGGGCCAAAAATTTTGCCCCTCCCATAACGACGCCAAGTATAGCCCCACAAACTTCTCTTGAACAAATCTGAGTCTACACCTCAAAAGGAAGCTGCACACCAAATATCAAGTCTCTGCTACAGCTGGTTCATGAGAAGAAGATTTTTTAAGATTTCAGCACACTTTTTGGGTGTGGCACTACCCACGGGCGGGGCAACTTGATTTGAACAAAATCAAATTGCGATGTCATAACAAACTATTATCTCAAATATCAATTAAATTGGTTCAGCGGTTTGGGAGGAGAAGACGCAAACACCATGTTCACTGACGACGGACGCAGGACGACGGACGGTGAGTGATCACTATAGCTCTCCTGACTGAAAGTCAGGTGAGCTAAAAATCCAGGGCCAAACACAAATTTTGCCCCCCAATCCCCAAAATTTGCATCTAAAACCAAAAGAAATCATGTCCTAAAGGACCTCCATACTTTGCCCTTACTGCGCATGCGCAGTGTCAAGGACGTTCTGAAATTGGCGCCAATTATCATTCTTACTGGCAGTGCCTGGTCAGCGCTATGTACTCAGCGGGGAGGTAAGAGTTCCCAACTCCTGGGAGGGCCATCCCCGTCTGGGTCATTGGTAAGTATAAAAAATATATAAATTACTATAAATTTTTTAACATTTTTATACTGTACCAATGACCCAGACATAGCTGAATAGTAAAAAGGCTGGAGGGCCTAGGACATAGAGGAAAATCCAATAAGCTCAACTATATAATATAGAGGCAACCCCTCAAGGAGAAAAGGAGTATTAGGCTTTACATGTATCTTTCTTATTTTATGTTAAATTAGAAAGATACAATACCCTTCATAATTGAGCACAATAACATTCATGTTCTCTATTAACATCCAGTATAACCCTTTATACTAATTATTTTTAAAGTAAGCCAATAAATAAAGTTAGTCCAGAGAATTGAGACTCTTTATATTCTTTAAAAGTGTCCGAGGATTGTATATTAACGCCCGTTTGACACTTGACATATACAAATGCTTCACACCGAGCTACACTTTAAAAATATGACATGAATGAATTTTAACATTAATATTACACTTTAAAACCATCCCGGAAATGACTCAGAAATACTGACTTCGGAGGAGGCATTCCCTTGCTTTTCACTATAAAGCAGGTGACCTAAGGGAACACCCTCCCCCCCCCCCTTCCCCTTGCCCTGGGTCAAATAGCCCAGAGCGAAGAGGGCAGCCAGACGGAGTCACTGCCGGAACAGAAAGCCTGCATAACTATAGTTGCAACTGTTTAGTGGACGACATTCTGAGCAACAGATAACGGACCTAAACAATGCAGGTCTCCAGAAATGGACTCAATATTTCTGAGATAAAAATTCGTGAATGTGGATGGCTGAGACCAATAAGCAGCCTTCATTAAATCTGTAATAGCAATACTATTAGCGTAAGCCCAAGAAGTAGCAAGAGCTCTTACTTCATGAGCCGAAATCTTAAGCACAGACTGCTGAGAAGAAGATAAATTTTCATAAGCAATACGGATAGTTAATTGAATCCATCTAGCAATAGAATGGACCGAAATGTCCTTTCTATTAGGCATCAGAGACAGAAAGAAACGTTTTCGTCCCTTTCTGATAAATTGAGATCTCTGTTTATAGATACGTAATGCTCTAACAGGACAGAGTAAAGGCCTACGCCCGTCTGAAGACGGAAGAGCCTTAATAACAATAGGTTCCGGATATTTATTAGGAGCCTGATTCTTAGCTAAAAATCCCACATTAGTAGTGAAGGTGATAGTGTTCCCGACACTACGATAGTGAGAATCATCCACCGACAGTGCATGAAGCTCACTGACTCTTCTAGCAGAAGAGAAAGCTAAGAGAAAAGCTGTCTTATAAGACAAGAATTTGAAATCTACTGTCCCAAGAGGTTCAAATGGCTTTTCCTTCAGTTTAAGAAGAACCCAAGCTAAATTCCACTTAGGAATTAACCTAAGAGTTCTGGGTCTATTTATCGAGAAGTTTCTAACTAACTTAGATAAAGAGACATTAGATCCAATTTGTAAACTATCATGATGTGCATAGGTATCAGATAACATAGACCTATAACCCTTAATAGTAACAGGCTGCAGTTTGATTTCGTCAAACAAGTATACTAGAAAGTTTGCAATGTCTGGTATGGAGGGATCAAAAATATCAACAGAATGATCCCTACACCAACGACGAAAGACCTTCCACTTAGCCGCATAGTTTAGCGAAGAGGAGGTCCTCCTACAGTTAGAAATCGCGTCCACTGCTCGTCCTGTAAAGTGCTTGCCATGCAAGAAGGACCGCACAACGGAAAAACGTGAAGGTTGAGACCTTGCAGGTTGTGATGGAGTTGACGCGATCTCCCCTGCGAAACAAGATCCTCCCGTGGAGGAAGCTTTCGCGGTAGGTCCCACAACAGACACCTGAGTAGATTTATCCACGGTCTCAGTGGAGACAGAGATGCTACCAACAGAATCTTGCATTGAGATTGTTTTATCTTTAGCAATACTTGCTGAATTAACGGCGCTGGAGGATACGCATATCCTATCATTCCGTCCCAAGGGATCGACAGAGCGTCTACTGCAAATGCTCTTGGATCCGGACACGGAGACACATACGTCTGCAACTGATTGTTGAGATGTGTCGCAAATAAGTCTATCATTGGCCGTTCCCACTGGTAGCAAATCTGATTGAATACTTGTTTGTTGAGAGTCCACTCCGACGGCAACAAGCGACCCTTTCGTGAAAGGGAGTCTGCTAGAACGTTCAGACGACCCGGTATACGACGGACCGAAAGAAGAACATGATGTTCTAGGGCAAACAGAAGGATTCTTTCCGTTAGATTGAACAACGGAATTGAATGAGTGCCTCCCTGATTCCGTATATATGCCACTACTGTCGTATTGTCGGATAGGATTTGGACATGAGCATTGTGAATAATGTCCATCCAATGATGTAACGCAAGCCAAATTGACATCATTTCCTTGATGTTTATGTGCTTGCCCAGGAATTGCAGATCCCAAAGACCCTGGCATCTCGAATCCGTTGGGATCAATGATGCACCCCAACCTGTTTGACTGGCATCCGTCATAATGGTAAAACTCGGATCCGCTGCAGTTTTTGACTGGCATCCGTCATAATGGTAAAACTCGGATCCGGCAACTGCAGCGGAACTCCCTGAGTTAACCACTGAATGTTTGCCCAAGTCTGAATCTCTCGTTTCACTTGATCTGACAATCTGAGTCAAGAAAATTTGGAGAGGACGCGTGCGTAACCGCCCCATCGGAATGAGATCCGCAGCGGCTCCGCACAGACCTATCAGTCTCATGAACTCCCTCGCTGTAACTTTGTCTGCGTGCAGACAATAGCGAGCGTAACAACTGACTAATTTCGCTCTGGTTAACGGCAGACGAACGAGATTGTTGTGCGTCTCGAAGCTCATTCCCAGATGTGTGAATGACTTGGACGGCACCAGATCCGACTTCTCCTCGTTTATTATAAAACCGAGACGTCGGAGCAATAGAAGCAGATTCTGCACATCGTTCTGAAGCGTTAACTCGTTGCCGTACCTCTGAAGAATTCGTCCAGGTAGGCCGACGTTACCGCAGACGAATGAGCTCGGAAATACATCATTACCAAGTTCATTACCCGAGTGAAAGCCCAGGGTGCTAGATTCAATCTGAAGCACATCGCCCGGAATTGATACACCACCCCTAGGACTGCGAAGCGTAGATACTTTCTGAATGTCAGATGTACCATGACGTGAAAGTACGCATCTTTGAGATCTATGCTTGTTGCATAATCGTTCACCCGAATACTCGCTCTGACCGATCGAATCGTCTCCATATAAAACTTCGGAGCGTCGATCAGCTTGTTTATCCAGCTCAAATCTATGACTGGACGGAACGAGCCGTCTGGTTTCGGAACCAGAAACAGATGGCTGTAGAATCCCGGTGTCTCCTGGTTTTCTACAACCTCTACCGCGTTCTTCATTAAAAGAGACTGCAACTCTGATAACAGAGCATCTCTTTTCTGCGGATTTGACGGAAGTTGAGTCCATTTTGGACTTCGAGTTAATGGAGGCTTTCGTTTGAAGGATATCTTTAGACCTTCCAAAATCACCCCTCTCACCCAAGGGTCGTCCATAATCGACGCCCTCTCTTGTGAAAAACTCGACAACCTTCCGCCAACCGGCACGCGATAGAGGTTGAAGCCATCACCTCCTGGACCTGCGAGGCCTGCGGTAGGAGAAACCACGTCCTCCACGATCCACACCTCGTCCCGTCGACCTCGGGGCATCCGACCGGTTGTCCCGGCCCGAAGGCCGTCCCGCACATGAGTCGCTGCCTTGACGGTCTCTTGAATAAGACCAAGAGGACGCACCGGAACCTCTATAGGAACCTCTCTTGGGCGCATTAGACCCAGAAGTGCCTGTCTTACTCTTATCTGCCATGTCCGACTTCTTAGAAGCAGATTTGAACAGCAGAGAATCCGAAGCTTTCTTAGTAATTTTATCATAAATTGCAGAAAGCTTGCCGTCGAAGAGAAGTTCTCCGGAGACCGAAGCGACTCTGAAAGAGTTCTTCACCTTACTATCCACGAGTGTGGATGTAGCTAGGGCTGCGTCACGTCTAACCAACTTCAGGTTTGCCACTGAAAGGGCGGAGTTACACGTGGAATAAGCTACTGCCCTTGAAAGAAGTCTTAAAAAGGATTGTATATCCTGGAATTCTTTCCCTTGAAGACGCAGTGATAACGCCTTAGTAAGGTGGTCTGCGTAAGATAAAGCATCTAAACCAGCTCTGTTAGACGAAATAGTAGTCTCCAACACCGCGGTTGGAATAGACGCAGACGACGGTAACGACAATTCTAAGTCTTCCGCCTCGTAGTCCATACGCAGAGGAACTCTCGGGATACCCTGTCCTGCCGTATCGAATTTATTCCTTGCATTAATGAAAGGCAGGTTGAGAGTATTGTTGGACAAGAAACCCGCTTTTCTTGTTTTGGAAGCAAGTTTGAATATAGCTTCGTTCAATAATTCAAATGTTCTTGCAACATTATTGGACTGAGACGGAAACTCGGGAGCGATGTCCCTGAACCGCTCAAAGAAATCAGAGTCCAATGATGCTATAATTCTCTTGTCCGGAACCGCAGCAGTCTGGCCAGACGGAACAACTTGAGGAAGAAAGTGCCGGATGAAGTCCACGGCAGCTTTAAGTTGTTCCGAAAGGGATAGCTCCAAGTCATCCGTATCCCTTTCACCATCCGGTCAGACCTCATGATGCTCCCGGTCGTCTGCCCCCGATGCTTCGGCGGAGCGTACCGACCCAGCGCCGTCGGATAATTCCCGATCCGACACCGTTTCTGTCGGTTGCTGGGATGCTGCGATAAGTTGTGCTATTTGAGCAAGCACGTCCGACATCGAGGCCTGTGGAGGCGCAGTTTTTCGCTGCTTCGCCGAGGGCAGCTCCGCATCTGGTGACTCCCACATACTCTTCCTATGCGAACATCCAGAGTCCACTGGCCTCGTGTCCCTGGATGGTGTGACCTGGTCGCCGAAGAATCCCTGATCGGCGAAGCTGGCAAAATATCGGCGGTCACGTAGCCAAGGTGCGGTCGTGTGCGCTGGTGAGAGGAAGAAGCCTGAGCAGTCTCCGCGGACTGCCTATACAACGGAGCGTCCCGAGCGACGGACGTGTGCTCCGCTTGCGACACATTTTGTACCACAACATCTGGTCCCAGATGTTGTTGTACGAGAGAGGGGCCTCTCTCGCTCGCGGCCCGGCTGGACCTGGACGAGCTAGGAACCGGACTCAAAGGCTTCCTCCGATCTCTCCTACTATCCGCCGTCACTGGGTGTGCACGTTGAATGTTTATAGTGCTCGCATCACCCAACATTTCCTCCTGGACCGCATCGGACGAACCCGGCTGCCGAACCATTCGGTGAATGGACGCTACACCGGGCAAGCTAGCGGACGACATTTGTCTTATCTCCATGAGCACTTTTGCCGCTAGCTCTGAATTCATTTGTGACGACGGAAGCGTACTTGCAGGAGATAACATGGAAACATCACCCTGTTCTTGTTCCTCTGAAATAGAAACTGATAGAGTAGAGTGACCCTGCGGAGAAAGAGCCGGCATAGCCCTTTCTCCACTAACAACATATCGTGACACACGTTTCCAATGTTTGTCATCCCAATATTGACATATAGAACAGGGATTAGTGCGAGTACACTGACTACAATTAATACAATGATCATGAAAGTCAGAGGAAGACTTCTTCCTATTACAATTTGAACAATATCCTTTCATTGGGAAAAGTCAACAACAAGTCCTAGTACTTGCACAAACCCCTAAACACAAAGATACATAATAACATGATCCATTAATATAGAAAAAATAATTGAAAATCAAAATAATTTTTGAAAAATATTTTTTCAGCGAAGCCCAAGTTTCTGAAAAGTAACGTTGAGCCCCAATGGATCCCAAGGCTAAGTGTGGTCAAAAATTTTAAAATTATATTAAATAATTAATGCAACACTTACAGATAATAATAATGTATCTTATAGTGAGATAAACTACTCCAAAGGAAAACAGCCCCCCTCAAAAGAGACTGTTGCCAATGTAAACAAACAGTGTAAAAACACCAGAAAACATGACTCTAGGCACTGCCAAAACTGGCCCGAAATCAGTCATCAAATTTACACTCTATCTGATGCAAGACAGAGACTCCCAGGGGAGAATCTGCAAAACATCAGATGGAAGATGCAGAACACAATGTTTATACACCCATGGGTGAAAATGTAACTATGGGGAAAATAACAGAATACATTCTGTAACCAAGCTAACTCTCCCAAGAGAATTTAGAAATGATCTTTCTCAAAAATATGCCAAAAGCATGGGAGAATAGCAAGGGGGGACCTAGAAGACCAGGGGAGAGGAAACACTGAATAAGCAGTGCAACTTTATAGCAAGAATGACAACAACAGGCCCATGCCTCGAAAATAGGCAACTTAACATAATTTCATAAAAAATTTTAAGTACAGCCCTGATTATTTTTTGTCACTCCTTTTTCCTCTCCTCCTTCTATATCCTCCTTAGAATCACCATTTCTCCAATAATTACGTGTCTGGCATCCTTTAAACTGAGATTTACAAGCACAAAGATCAGTGAGATGTTGACTGATGAAGGGCCAAACAGAGAATGATAATTGGCGCCAATTTCGGAACGTCCTTGACACTGCGCATGCGCAGTAAGGGCAAAGTATGGAGGTCCTTTAGGACATGATTTCTTTTGGTTTTAGATGCAAATTTTGGGGATTGGGGGGCAAAATTTGTGTTTGGCCCTGGATTTTTAGAGTTAGCACCAGCTATGTCTGGGTCATTGGTACAGTATAAAAATATTACAATTTTTTCAGACAGTATTCTCTTTCAAATAGCTTTGGATAGGTAAAGGGTTACAGGAAACACATTTTACTCCAATTTTGTCATATCTCAAAAGATTTATTTTTTTTACTGGACAGTTACTGGGAAAAATAAAAGTAAACAAAACTTCCATGCTTTTGCAAACACCTGTCATCAATCAGTATTTTAGATAAGTAACCTGAGAGCAATACATGTATTAACATAATTACAGCTGCACTTGTTTACAGTAGTAGCCAGAAATAAGTTATATGATAATCCTATAAACTATGTTGTCTTTTTATCTTTCTACACTGACAAGACAAGAAGCTGACATCATTCTCTGGAAAGCTTTCCAGAGAATGTCAGATTCTGATCTTGTCAGAGCAGGAGCAGTAGTTTACTTAGCTCCTCTTACATCCTAAATTACTTATGTAATATTTTTCATGCAAAATCGTAAGCCAAGACAGGTGGGAACAAGAGAACCGAGAAGGCCGCCAAGACACAAAGAGCCACCTGCCCATAAGACGGAAAAGAAAGAGGGAGGAGACCACAATACCCATCCACCATTTTTGGAGTCACCGAGGCGAACCACAGACACCCTCTACTCGTGATTTGGGCTGCGGCTTCCAGACCTAGACCAGTCATGCGACTTAACGCCGAGTGCTAAAGAGAATTGACATTGTCATCAGGAAAGTTGCTCACTAGACATTAGTCCATTAATTCCGTTGATATTGAGCGTCTTGAATCACTGAGCCTGGTTGACTGAGCCAGCAAACGCAGCTATCCCATTCCAAGGACAGTAGTACTAATTTAGGACCGGGGCTACTCAGCGGCACAGCCCTCTCGCTGGGACCGAACAACTGATACTTCACATAGTTTCATAAAAAGCCCATGAAAACTATAAAAGTTAGGCCTAAAAACATTAATAATCTGTTTCTCAGGCCCTCACGCTTAGTCCTTTTGGCTTTCTTTTTATAACCAATGCAAACGTAAAAAAAAATAATGAAAGTGTCAGTGACACTGTAGCTTAACTTGACCATGTGTTGTGTTTGATGAAAAGGATAATGTTGAATGTTTATGAAAGGATTATGAAATATGACAAGAATTGTGATAACTGAGAATAATATGTTTTATTAATTTTTGTTCCCTGTATGCGATTTTTTCAATAAAAATAATTTGAGGTGTAGACTGTACTAAAGAACTGAGGGGTAGATTAATGTGGCCCTCACAGTTAATGTTTGTCAACCAAAGTTACCAAGTTACAGTTAAATTATTCCAAAACGAGTCATCCTATCAAGTTAAAATGAAATCCCTCACAAATACGGCCTGTAGACTGTGCTGAAGGTTTTGGGGTTTTGGGCTTGAGCAGCCGTAATGGATGAATGATCGCTACCAAAAGCGGATGTTCTCATCTAGCCATTATCTTGAATCATCCTACCAAGTTACTATGAAATCCTTTCATAAATACGACCTGTAGACTGTGCTAAAGGTTTTCGGGCTTTGGGCCCCTGTAGCCATCACAGTTAAGCAATTGCAACCAAAAGGAGATGTTCTCATCTAGACATTATATGGAGTCATCCTACCAAGTTAAAATGAAATCGCTTCATAAATACAAGCAGTCGTCTATGCTAAAGGTTTTCAGGTTTTGGGCTCGGGCAGCCATCACGGTCGAATGATTGCTACCAAAAGGGGACGCTCTCATCTAGACATTATCTGGAATCATCCTACCAAGTTACTATGAAATCACTTCATAAATACAACCTGTATGTAGACTGTGCTAAAGGATTTCAGGCTTCGAGCCCCTGTAGCCATCACAGTTGACCAATCGCGATCAAAAGTGGATGTTCTCATCTGAACATTATATGGAGTCATCCTACCAAGTTACAATGAAATCCCTCCATAAAAATGAAAAATTTATACCAGTTTTAATATTTTTAATACTTACCAATGGCCCAGACTAGCTGGTGCAACCCAATTTATTACCAGGGCCAAACACAAATTTTGAATCCCCCAAACCCCCCCAAAAGTTGCCAAAAAACGCAAAAACGAGAAGACCAGTATGGTCCTCCATACTTTTGCACAATGCGCAACTTGTTGTCAAGGACAACAATAGGCTACCGCCATCATGTAATTCTTTATTGTTGTGCCTGTTAAATGTTATTAAGAACTGTAATATATAACTCAGCGGGGAGGAAGGAGTGTCTACTCCAGGGAGGGCCATCCCCGTCTGGGCCATTGGTAAGTATTAAAAATATTAAAATTGGTATAAATTTTTCATATTTTTCCACTATACCAATGGCCCAGACTAGCTGAGAATAGTAAACAGGCAGGCGGGCCCAGTACTTGATATTCATTGCTCTTATTACAAAAAAAACAATGAAAATATAGGTGTAACTCTATTTAAGGCCTAGCATAACCCATTATGCTAATTTGATAAAGGAAGCCAAAATATAAAGAAGTCCAGAGAAATGAGACTCTTTATGAATCATTAAAAGTGTCCGAGTATTGTATAGTAAAGCTCGTCTTGACACATGACATATACAATAACGCTTCACATCGAGCTACACATTAAAAGCATATAATACATTGAAAATTGCTTCATACCAAGCTACACATTAAAACTACCATAGCACCGACCCCAGGATACTATCACTGAAGGAGGTATGTCCATACTTTTCACTATAAAGCCAGATGACTATTTGGAAATACCATCCCCCCCCCCCCCCCCTTCCCCTTGTTTTGAAAGTAACTGCACTTCAAAACGAAGAGGGTAGCAGACTGGAGACAGTGCTAGAGCAGAATGAAAATCCTAATTAGAATGGACGACATTCTGAGCTACCGATAACGGTCCTAAAGATCTGAGATCATCCGAAATTGATTCTAAATCTCGAAGATAAAATTTGGTAAAAGTCGTCTGTTGTGTCCTGTAAGCTGCTTGCATCAAATCCTTCAAAGAAGTACTACTAGCATAAGCCCAAGAAGAAGCTAAAGCTCTAACTTCGTGAGCTGAAATCTTATAAGCTATTCTCTGATTCACAGACAAAGCATTATAAGACGACCGAATAGCTAATTGAATCCATCTAGATATGGAATGAACAGAAATATCATTTCTGTTAGGAAGAAGAGGAAGAAATAACCTCTTCCTACCTCTTCTAATAAAACTAGAATGCTCCTTATAAATCCTAAGCGCTCTTACTGGACACAACAAAGGTCTCTGACCATCTGAAGATGGTAATGCTTTAATAAGAATAGGACTAGGCCGTTTGTCCGGAACCTGATTCTTAGCTAAGAATCCCACTTTCGTAGTGAGGGTAATAGAATTACCAACACTACGATAATGAGAGTCTTCAACAGACAAAGCATGAAGCTCACTAACTCTTCTAACTGACGCAAATGCTAAGAGAAATGAAAGTTGCAATGACACTGTAGCTCAACTTGTCAAGACAAAGACATGCACATGTATAGTATGTGACACAGCAATGACAAACATCTAGGTAATGACCTGATAACAAAGGTACATATAAAGTATTGTAATGGTCTGTACATAAATACTGACCGTTGCCTGTAACAAATGTATAGGTAAAGTATTGTAAAGGTGGGTGACAGTCAGATGCTAAACTAGAAAAGAAAACTTTGAGTCCCAGAGTGGGTCTGACTGAACCCCAAAATATTTGTTCTCATAGCACAGTGATAACAAAGGCACCCCAAAACACACTCGTTCCTGTCCCAAGGTGAAAACAAAGGTACCCAAGAAGTTTTGTGAAGATCAATTCATAAATACGAGCTGTATAGAACTTGTGACAAAAAACTGATTAGACCTAATTTTGGTACAAAATGGCCACTGGCAGCCATCTTGAATTTTGGACCGTACCCAGAAACACTCATTCTCGTCCCAAGGTGATAACAAAGGTACCCAAGAAGTTTTGTGAAGATTGGTTCATAAATACAGCCTCTACCCTGAGCCGTATTGACATGTGTGCTCACATTGTGCAAGTAGCACTGAATAAGTCAAAGTTCATCTAATTTGCATAATTTCTGCACGGAAAAAAAACCCTTAGAATATGTGATGTATTCCATGTTACTAAACATTCATACAAAAATTTATTCAAATCAGAACTTTCATACAGAAGTTCTGTACAAAAGACTGATTGCACTAATTTTGGTACAAAATGGCTGGTGGTGGCCATCTTGAATTTCGGACCACACCCAAAAACACTCGCTCTCATCCCACGGTGATAACAAAGGTACCCAACAAGGTTCGTAAAGATTGGTTCATAAATATGGCCTCTAGTCTGAGCTGTATAGAAGTTGTGTACAAAAAACTGATTAGACCTAATTTCGGTACAAAATGGCCACTGGCAGCCATCTTGAATTTTAGACCGCACCCAGAAACACTCGTTCTCGTCCCAAGGTGATAACAAAGGTACCCAAGACATTTAGTGAAGATCAGTTCATAAATACAGACTCAAGTCTGAGCCGTATTGACATGTGTACTTAATGTGTGTAAGTCGCACTGAAATATCAAAGTTCATCGAATTTGCATAATTTGTGCACGAGAAAAAAACCCGTATTATATGTGATGTATCCCATGGTACTAAACATTCACACAAAAAATTATTCAAATCAGCGCTTTCATATGGAAGTTCTGTGCAAATATCTGATTGCACCTAATTTTGTACAAAATGGCTGCCATCAGCCATCTTGAATTTCGGACCGGACCCAAAAACACTCGTTCTCGTCCCACGGTAATACCAAAGATACCCAAGAAGTTTCGTAAAGATCGGTTCATAAATACGGCCTCTAGCCCGAGCCGTATTGGCATTTGCACTTACAGTGCTGAAATTAACACCAAAAAACATCAAAATTAGTCTAATTTGCACAATTTACGCACGAGAAAAAAACCCGTAATATATGTGATGTACCCCATGGTACTAAACATTCATACAAAAAATTATTCAACTCAGAGCTTTCATATGGAAGTTCTGTACAAAAAACAGATTTCTGCATCATCGGTACAAAATGGCGGCTGGCAGCCATCTTGAATTTTGGACCGCACCCAAAACACTCGTTCTCGTTCCACGGTCATAACAAAGGTACCCAAGAAGTTTCGTAAAGATCGGTTCATAAATACGACCTCTAGCCCGAGCCATAGCCAATTGTTGACGTACGGACAGACGGACAGACGGACGGACGGACGGACAGATGGACAGACGGACGACGGGCCATGAGAATAGCTCAAATTTGACTTCGTCAAAGTTGAGCTAAAAACGTTTTATAAGTAAGAAATTTAAACTCAACAGTATTTAACGGTTCAAAAGGTGCTTCCTGAAGTTTCAGAAGAACCCAAGCTAAATTCCACTTAGGGACTAGTCTCAAGGTGCGAGGTCTATTCATAGAGAAGTTCCTCATTAATTTATTTAAAGATAAATCTGACCCAATGTTTAATTTCCCTTGGTGTGCATAGGTGTCAGAAAGCATAGACCTATAGCCCTTAATAGTGACTGGCTGTAGCTTAACTTCATCAAAAAGATGAAGTTAAGCTTCATCTTTTTGATGAAGTTAAGCTACATGAGGACCTTCGCTTCATAATTTAATGAAGAGGAGGTCCTCCTACAGTTAGAAATTGCGTCCATTGCTCGTCTGGAAAACTGTTTTCCGTGCAAGAAGGACCGCACAACGGAAAAACGTGAAGGTTGAGGCCTTCTGGATTGTGATGAAGCCGACGGAGTTTCCCCTGCGTCAGAAGATCCCGGAGAGGTGGTAACTTCCGTGGAACGTCCCAAAGAAGTTCCCGGAGAAGATTTATCCATGGTCTGTGAGCCGACAGACTTGCAACCAGAAGAATCTTGCAAGAAGACTGTTTTATCTTTAGCAAGATCTGTTGAATGAGGGGAGCTGGAGGGTAAGCATACCCTATGATCCCGTTCCAAGAAATTGACAGAGCGTCTACTGCATAAGCCTGAGGGTCCGGGCATGGAGACACAAACGTCTGTAACTGATTGTTCAGACTCGTGGCAAAAAGATCGATCATTGGACGTTCCCACTGGAAGAAAATCTGATTGAAGACAGACTTTTTTAACATCCATTCTGAAGGTAGCAGGCGATCCTTTCTTGATAGAGAGTCTGCTATTACATTAAGACGACCTGGAATATGACGAATCGATATCAGAATCTGATTCTCTTGAGAGAAAAGAAGAATCTTTTCGGTAAGATTCATCAGCTGGACGGAATGAGTACCTCCCCGATTCCGAATATAGGCTACTACTGTTGAATTGTCCGAAAGAAATTGAACATGTGAGTGTATTACTTGACTGAGCCAATGATTTAGAGCTAACCA
The DNA here is from genome assembly GCA_031216915.1 of Pictodentalium vernedei. NCBI lineage: Eukaryota > Metazoa > Mollusca > Scaphopoda > Dentaliida > Dentaliidae > Pictodentalium > Pictodentalium vernedei. Next base: position 89,738,589 of record CM062290.1, on the reverse strand, counting down.
AATTGCCCTTATTTCTTTGTAGTTTATATGGGACACAAGAAACTGACTCTCCCATAAACCGTGACACACTTGATCACCCGGAATCAGAGAAGCACCCCAACCCTCTTGACTGGCGTCCGTCATGATCATGAATGACGGCTCCTGAATCTGAAGCGGTATTCCCTGGGATAACCACAGGATATCCGCCCAAATTTGAAGATGATGTTTTACTGACTGTGTTAAAACAATCGGACTGTCCAACAACTGACGTTTTACGCTCCAATTTTGAATTAGATAGATTTGAAGTGGACGAGTGCGTAAACGACCTAGCGGAATTAACTCTGCGGCGGCGCCGCAAAGTCCTAACAGACGCATAAACTCTCTTGCAGTAATGACTTGTGCGTTTATGCAGTATTTTGTGTAAAGCAAAACTAATTTTGCTCTTGCTACCGGCAAACTGACCCGATTGTTTTGAGTATCGAAACTCATTCCCAGATGAACAAACGACCTCGTCGGCATTAAATCCGACTTGTCGACATTGATTATAAAACCTAGGCATCGTAGCAGCGATAGCAGATTCTGAACGTCGCTTTGGAGAGCATGAAAATTTTCGTACCTTTGAAGTATGTCGTCCAGATATGCCGACGTCATCGAAGCCGAGTGTGCTCTGAAATGGCTCATTACTGCATTCATCACCCGAGTGAACGCCCACGGAGCAAGGTTCAGGCCAAAACACATTGCTCTGAACTGGTATACCTTTCCTTGAACCGAACTGCGAAACGGAGGTATTTCCGAAAAGCCGGATGAATCATGATGTGAAAATACGCGTCCTTCAAATCTATACTTGCGGCGTAATCGTTCACTCGGATGCTGCCTCTCACCGATCGAATTGTCTCCATATAAAATCTTGGAGTAATTATTAGCTTGTTTATCCAACTGAGATCGATGACCGGTCTGTACAAGCCGTCTGGCTTCGGCACAAGAAAAAGATAACTGTAGAATCACTTTGAATTGGGATTCTCTACGACCTCTACTGCCTCCTTTTGTAGGAGAGAGTCTACTGCTGAAATCAAAGCCTCTCTCTTTGTTATATTTTGTGGAAGGCTCACAAATCGCGGAATCCGCGTTAATGGAGGTTTTCTCCGGAACGAAAGACGTAGACCATTTTTCACAACGTCTTGAACCCAAAGATCCTGAGTTATTTTGTTCCAGTTGCTTGCGAATTTTGAAAGCCTTCCGCCAACCAGAGAACAGTAGAGGTCGAAATCTTCATTTGTAGGACTTACGAGGCTTATACGAGGAGAAACCTCGTGAAGCTCTCGCACCCCTCTGTGACGTCGGTGTGGGGTTACGCGTTTCGTTATTATCCAACTGCGCCATCCCCTTTTTGAAATCGCTCCCCTGTTTCGAGCCACCACGCCCACGATTAGCTTTAGAAGCAGCACGGGCTGAGCCTCTCTTGGAGAAAAATTTACCTCTCCGAGGAGTACCACTTGTGGAAGGCTGAGGTTGCGAAGCTGAGCGCAACAAAAGCTGACTTGTAGCTTTCTTAGAAGCATCTTCAAAGACAGCTTTTAGCTTATCATTAAATAATGAAGAGCCCGAAACGAAAGCGGCCCTTAGAGAGCTCTTAACACTGTCGTCAATAAATGACGTAGATTTAAGGGCAGCATCGTGCCTGACCAACTCTAAATTCGCTACTGAAAGAGCAGAGTGGGATGTTGTATACATTATGGCGTGAGAGAGCACTCTCAAAGGAGATAACAACTCCTGTAAGCTCTCAGATTCCAGATTGCCGGCCAATGCCCTGCAAATACGATCTGCATAAGACATAGCGTCCAAAATACTTCTGCTAGATTCAATGCAAGTATCTATAACAAAAGAACTGATGCTACACGATGACAGAAGAGACATACCCAAGTCCCTAGCTCTGTCATCCAATCGCAGAGGAGCTCTTGGAATCTTATTCTCGCCTACCGTATTTAAGAAGGTATTGCCTCTAAACGGTAGGTCAAGCTTCTTTTCCGAAAGGAAAGAATTTTTTCTAGCCTGAGCCAGGTCAGCAATAGCCTCGTCACAACAATCATATGCATCTGACGCTTGGACTGATTGAGACGGATACAGAAGGATACTTTCCTTCGACTTCATGACCTCCCTGTCTAAAGAAGACAGGCGCTTGGCTCTAGAAGGCGCAGAACTCTGACCAGAAGGAATTAATTCAGGTGAAAAATCCTGCAGGAACCTCATAGTTTCCATATGCTGCTCAGCCAAAGATGTAGTGTCAGTCTCGTCTTCATCAAACTCCCTAACACTACCAGCTAGAGGTTCCTGGTCTGGTCTATTATCGGCATACTGATTATTTGAGGAAAGCCTTCTTTCTGCCGATCCAGCACCGTCCGAATCATCCGAAGCGGAGATCGATGACGGCCGCATATTATGCTGCTGGGAGTCTGCAGTTAGCTGGGCAATTTGCTCCAGCAATTCCGTATTCGAGGCTATGTTCACCCCCGTTCTACGCCTTTTAGGCTCCGGAAGGTGATCTGACACAGCGCCCTGTGTCCGTCTTTTTGAAAAAGATGTTTGCCTCGAAATGCTAGCCTTAGAGAGAGCCGTATCCTGGCTCTGACTCTCTACCTCTGGATCTTGCCGGCTAGCATGCGGTCTACTGCGCGGAGTCCTGGAAACGGATGAAGAAGAGGCTCTTATATCAAAATTACTGCCAGCCGCACTGGCAGAGAAAGGTACATCAGAAACAACTGGCTCCGAAGCATTTTCTACCGGACTACCAGCGGAACTGGCAACAAAAATCGAATCTTTCTGTTTTGTCCCTAAAACAGAAGAATGCTTCGCTACTGATGCACCTTTCAATTTGACTGGTCTCTTCCCCTTACGTGCCGTCGTCTGAACAGAGGACTGTCTTCCATCCTCCGTATCCTGGACCGCTACGGATTTTCCCGGTATTTAAGCACTAATTAAAGGCTCCGTTACACCGGTCGAGCTAGTTGACCGTCTGCTTGCCCGAGGTACCGAGTATTCTGCGATACCTCGTAAGTCAACATGCTCTGTATCTGAAGACGACGGCAGCACAGAACTTGATGTTATACCATGACCAATACCATGTTCTTGTTCCTCTGAAATGGAAACTAAATTTTGATTAGTTACCTTAGGCGAAAGCACCGAAATCGGCGCTTTGCCAACACATACATAAGTAGAGAGAGAATTCCATCGCTTGGAATCCCAAGAACAGCAAGTTGCACAGGTAACATCTTTCGAGCAACGAGTGCAAGCTAAACATGAAGAATGAGAATCAAGAGAGGACTTCTTCCTCTTACATTTCGAACATGAGGACTTTATAATACCCACACGCCCGAGGCAAAAATTTAAACTGAATAGGAGCCGGTAACCAAGTCCAAAACAGGCACAACAGAGGCCCAGGTCAAACAACCGGTATCCCAATAATACCCTTAACAATAGAGAAACTTCACAGAAGATTCCCCACAGAGAAGGGTAATGGCAAACAGACACGTCCGACTAAGTCAAAAATAACCGGTACGCGACAAAGGGGGTACGAATAATCCACATTCCGTAAATTATCTAAGATTTTTAAGAAGAATTTTAATTAATAACAAATTCGCTAACAGCAATTAGTTCTTAAAAATCTAATGAGAGGATTCAAGGGGAAAAAGGTGAACATTGAACACACACATATGATAAACAAAGAATGAACAAATCAGGTGCATATCCCGAAAATGGGAAGAACAAGAAATATTATTTTAATTTCAATAAAGTTATAGCCCTGATGTTCAAAAACTCAATGTCTATATTCAGCTGCATTCTGCTGCAATTATTCCACCATTCCACTTCAAAATCGTGTCTGGCTACATTATACTGTAGGATTTTATAGCACAAATGTCAGGATACGTGTTGATCTGACATGGGCCAAACAACAGAATGACATGATGGCGGTAGCCTATTGTTGTCCTTGACAACAAGTTGCGCATTGCGCAAAAGTATGGAGGACCATACTGGTCTTCTCGTTTTTGCGTTTTTTGGCAAATTTTGGGGGGTTTGGGGGATTCAAAATTTGTGTTTGGCCCTGGTAATAAATTTGGTTGCACCAGCTAGTCTGGGCCATTGGTATAGTGGAAAAATACGACCTGTAGTCAGTGCTAAAGGTTTTCAGATTTTGGGCTCTGGCAGCCGTCACAGTTGACAGATCACGCCCAAATGGGGAAGTTCTCATCTAGACATCATACGGAGTCATCCTACCAAGTTACAATGAAATCCCTCCATATTAAATATGACCTATAGACTGTGCTAAAAGTTTTTGGGTTTCGGGCTTTGGCAGCCATCACAGTTCACAGATCGTGACCAAAAGGGGACGTTCTCATCTAGACATTACACGGAGTAATCCTAGAAAGTTACAATGAAATCCCTTCAAAAATATGACCTGTAGACTGTGTTAAAGGTTTTCGGGTTTTGGGCTCGGACTGCCATCACAGTTGACCGATCACAACCAAAAAGGGACGTTCTCATCTAGACATGACCCCAAACCTGCATATGAAATTTCATGACGATTGGACAAGAACTACAGAGTGTAGCCTATGCTAAAGGAAAATGTCAACAGACTCACAGACTTCCACACGTGTGATGGCAATAGCTTATCTTGACTTTGTCAAGTTAAGCTAAAAATTAAATGGTTTATATCTGATATTTTACCAAAGTCAATAAAATTGTCCCTTGAGTGAAACAAGGCTTTGTAATGCTTTAGGTCACACATTTCTGCACAATAGCTAATCATGACTGTAACAAGTGCAAACAATTGTTTATACCCATGTTCCACATTTTCGAAAACTTCCACCCCATTCACTGATTACCACGTCCTACTTTACCAGTGAAAAGGAGCCTGTTTGCCACAGTAAACAAGTACTGCTTCACTTCCCGGGGTTCCCACAGGGACTCATTGCTGCGCCAAGTTAAAAGTTGGGCTTGCATAAGAAGCTCAAATATGGAACCAGGGATTTGAGTTGAACAAATTTGATTCTGTATCAAATATTTGCAAACTCTGCTTGTGTGTAGTTAGACCGCTGGGAGTTTGATAATTGCTTGTCACTGCTCATGGGTTTTCTCTGGGTACTCAGACATAAAGTGACCCTGACTGTCAAAAGTGTCATTAAGTTGTCACGGTTGACAGATCGCGACCAAATGGGGAAGTTCTCATCTGGACATCAAACGGAGTCATCCTACCAAGTTACAATAAAATCCCTCCATATTAAATATGACCTGCACACTGTGCTAAAAGTTTTTGGGTTTCAGGCTTGGGCATCCGTCATGGTTGACACATCATGACTGAAAGGGGACGTTCTCATCTAGGCATTATACAGAGACATTCTACCAAGTTACAATGAAATCCCTTCATAAATACGACCTGTAGATTGTGCTAAAGGTTTTCAGGTTTTGGGCTTGGGCAGCCATACCAGTTGACCGATCACGACCAAAAGGGGACGTTCTCATCTAGACATGACCCCAAACCTGCATATGAAATTTCATGATGATTGGACAAGAACTACAGGGTGTAGCCTGTGCTAAAGGAAAATGTGAATAGACTAACAGACTTCCGTACGCGTGATGGCAATAGAGGAGTTATTTAATAACAGGTTTACAGTGTAATTTTCTCTACATACTGGATGTACTGAACACACTGTTGACCTCAAATTGATAAAAAGGGCCATACAATAGGAAGTTAGAGATTTTCTTCAGTGCTGATACTAAAATCACTTTTGCTTTATATTTTGATATAATAGTCTGGCTCAGAGAAACCAGAAATTGGTATCTACCTAATTATCAATTATGGAGGAGCCAACTTTTCTGTTAACCCTTTACCTAACGAATCGCCCATATCCGCCCACGTAATATGTAAATTGCGTTGTTGAAAAAAATTAAGTTTTTCAAATAACAAAACCATATCATGTGACCCTCTCATTGGAACGAGCTCATTGAGCTCGTTCCAATGAGGGGTCACATGATATGGTTTTGTTGAAATTTTTTGAAAAATTAAAAAAAAATGATATTTAAAATGATAAATTTTGATATCGTCTGCGTTGGTTAAAGGGTTAACTGGTTGAGTGCTAGAAGCCCCTATCATGGATCTTTTGAAAAGTGCTGGAAGCCACTTTAGTGGCTTTAATCTGTATGCATTAACTTGATGTTTGCTCTGCAGTAGAATAAATTTTATGTAAAATTGTTCTGTTATAATTTATTGGAGAGTGCCTATTGGCATGAAAACAATTATTTATGAACAAAATCTTGCTAAACTAAAGGCACTCTGGCTGGTAGCATGGTATGTTTGAAAAAACTAGAGATGGTCTGTTGCTCGGTATTCCCCCACCGTGGCATACCGCCTAGTGTGGGTGAGTGAAAAGATGCATTCAATTTTTCTAAGTAAACAAAAAATCAAATATGGCCTCCGTCATCCATCTTGAAACTGAGCGAGAAAAAAATTATGTCACGCACCTCCCCTCATCGTGTTGATCATTTTTGTGAAGTTTCATGAAAATGCGGCTAAAACTGTGGAAGTAGTTTGCTCCACAAGTTTACATGTGCAATAGACCGACGACGACAGATCGACTGACAAGTTGACTCCTATATACCCCCCGCCAAACTTTGTTTTGTGGGGGTATAAAAATACCCATGTTTCAAATCACCTCAGAAAAATACTTTAGCATGTAACTAGTTAATCTTAATATCTTGAATTGTGATTCTATTAACAAAATTTACAGGAAGCCAGATAATGAATCAAATTTCCTTCATCAAACCTCTCTGTATTCTGATGATAAAATATCAATATTTCCTGCTGCACAGATTTCCCCATAATACATCTAGGAATTTAACCCATCACCTAAAGACAACGAAATTTATTATTTTATTTTATTGGTTTTTTTTTTATTTTAAAAAACAAAAATAAACATATCATGTTCTCACTGGAATGAGCTTGATATGCTCATTCCAATGAGGGGGGGGGGGGGGGGGAGGGGGAACTATGATGTGGTTTTGTTGAAATTGTTTGAAAAATATATTTTTCAACTGCTTAATTTGTAAATTACATGGGCAGATATGACCAATTTGTTAGATAAAGGGTTAAACAATTCAATGTTGTTTTGAGAGCTCAGTCTAACATGACTGAATTGATTCAATTCCTATCCTATATAAATTCCTATCTGCATTGTGGGAAATTTCAGTATTTATACATCAGTGTGCAAAGGGTTAACTGATAGAGTGCTGGAAGCTGCATGGATTTGCCCGAAGGCACTTGCCCGTAAATCGTAACAAGTCTAAGAGATGTGAACTAGTTTTGAGGACCAAAATATTTTTAACACTCTACCAGTTAAGTAGGAAAGCATTCAAGACTTGACTAGAAATCTCTGTGATGGTGGTAGAGCTTAACTCTTACTGGTAGAGCTTGGGCTTTATTCTGAAGTGAATGTACTGAAACTTACTCTGAGAATGTGCTTTGTATCATCGGAGATTTATTGTTTCTTGCATTTTGGAGTATAGCAAGAAACTTTTGTCTTAACGCTTTGGAGTAAGAAAAGTTTGATGAGGTTAATTATCAGAGGGACTCACGTGTTTACGAGAATCCTGCAATTGTTTTGTAAGGGAAAAGTTAAAAAATTTATAGTAATTTCTATATTTTTTATACTTATCAATGACCCAGACATAGCTGGTGCTAACTCTTAAAATATAGGGCCAAACACAAATTTTGCCCCCCAATCCCCAAAATTTGCATCTAAAACCAAAGAAAACATGTCCTTTGCCTCTACTGCGCATGCGCAGTGTCAAGGACGTTCCGAAATTGGCGCCATTAATCATTCTAAAAACCAGTGCCTGGTAAGCGCTATGTACTCAGTGGGGAGGCAAGAGTTCCCAACTCCTGGGAGGGCCATCCCCGTCTGGGTCATTGGTAAGTATAAAAAATATAAAAATATAGAAATTACTATAAATTTTTTAACATTTTTATACTGTACCAATGACCCAGACATAGCTGAATAGTAAAAAGGCTGGAGGGCCAAGGACATAGAGCAAAATGGAATACGCTCAATAATATAAAATAGAGTCATCCCCTGTAGGGAAAAAGAAGTAATAGGCCTTACATGTATCTTTCTTATTTATGATAAATTAGAAAGATACAACACCTTCCAAAATAGAGCTTCATACATCCATGTACTCTATTAATATCCAATATAATCCTTATACTAATAATTTTTAAAGTAAGCCAATAAAAAAAGTAAGTCTAGAGAATAGAGACTCTTATACTCCTAAAAGTGTCTGAGGATTGCATAATCATGTCCGTTGACATATGCAATAAACAAAAGCTATACTTTAAAAACTAAGACTTGAATGAATTTTAAAAACCTAAACTTCTCACTAAACAACCATCCCAATAACAGCTCAGAATTACTAACTCCGGAGGAGGTATCCCCTTGTTTTCATAGTAAAACAGGTGACCCAAGGGAACACCCTCCCCCCCCCCCCCCTTTTTCTTGCCCTGGGTCAAATAGCCCAGAGCGAAGAGGGCAGCAGAACGGAGACACTGCCGAAACAAACAGCCTACCTAGCTATAGTAGCAACTGTTAAGTGAATGATATTCTGAGCAGTAGATAATAGACCTAACAATAGAGGCCTCCAGAAATGGACTCGATATTTCTGAGATAAAAATTCATGAATGTGGATGGCTGAGCGCAATGAGCAGCCTTCAAAAATCTATAATAGCGACACTATTAATGTAAGCCCAAGATGTAGAAGAACTCTTACTTCATGAGCCGAAATCTTAAGCACAACTGCTAAGTCAATGATATACCATAAGCAGTACCGATAGTTAATAGAATCCATTAACAATAGAATGGAGCGTAACGTCCTTCTACTAGGCATCAAAGACAGAAGAAGCTTACGCCCATAGTAATAAACAGATATCTGTTTATAAATACATAAACTCTACCCGGAAAGAGTAAAGGCCTATGCCCGTACGAAGACGGAAGGACCTTAATAACAATAGGTTCCGGATATTAGGAGCCTAACTCTTATGCAAAAATCCAACCTAAATAGTAACGGAATAGTGATTCCGAAACTACGAAAGTGAAAATCATCCATCGATAGTGCATGAAACTCACTGACTCTACAGTAAAAGAGAAACCAACAGAATTACTGTCTAAAAGGTCAGAATTTGAAAACTACTGTTTCCAGAGGCTCAAATGATTACTTAGCTAAATAAGAACCGAAGTTAAAATCCATATAGGAATTTAATCTAAAGATTCTAAGTCTATTTATCAAAAAGTTACTAACTGACTTAGATAAAGAGACATAAGACTCAATTGTAAACTATCCTAGAGTGCATAGGTATGAGGTAACATAAACCTATAACCTTAATAATAACAGGCTGCAGTAGATCTTGTGAAACAAGTATACTAAAAAATTGCAATGAGTAGTATGGAGGGATCAACAATATGAACATAATGATCCCTACACCAACAACGGAAGAGCCTCCACTTTAGCCGCATAGAATAGCGAAGAAGAGGATCTCCTATAGTAAGAAATCGCGTCCAAAGCTCGTCCAGTACAATGCTTACAATGCAATACGGACCACACAACGGAATACATGAAGGATGCGACCTTGCGGGTTGTGATAAAGATGAAACGATTTACCCAGTGAAAAAAGATCCTCACATTGAGGAAGATTTCACGTTAAGTCCCACAGTAGACAAGAGAGTAAATTACCCAAGATCTCTGTGAAGATAGAGATGCTATCAACAGAAATGTATTGTGGTTGTTTATCTTAGCAATACCTGCTGAAACAACAGTGCCGGAGGATACGCGTATCCTATCATTCCGTCCTATAGATCAATAGAGCGTTAACAACATTAGCTCAGAGATCTGGACAAGCCAACACATACGTCTGCAATAGATTAGCAAGCTGTGTCGTAAATAAATCATCATTGGGCGCTCCCATAGATAGCAAATCTGATTGAATACTTGTTTGTTGAGAGTCCATTCTGACAGCAACAAGCGACCCCTAAGTGAACGGGAGTCTGGTAAAACAATCAGACGACCCGGAATATGACAGACCAAAACAGAACTTGGTGTACTATAACCAACAGACGGATTCTTTCCATTAAATTGAATAACGGAAACGAAAGAGTGCCTCCCTGGTTCCGGAGATACGCCACTACTGTCGAATTAACGGACAGGATTTGGGCATGCGTTTCTGAATAATGTTCATGCAATGACATAAAGCAAGCCTAAAAAACATTATTCCGCGGAAGAAAATTGGTTGCTAAGAGACTGCAGAACCCAAAGACCCTGGCACTTTGAATCCGTTGGGATCAGTATTATATCCCAATCTGTTTGACTGGCAACCGTCATAACAGCAACACTCGGGTCCGGCAACTGCGGTGGCACTCTCTGAGTCAACCACCGAATGTTTGCCCCAGTCTGAATCTCTTGTAACACTAGATAGACAAGAGAACGTGTAAATCGAGCAATTCATGGATTGCCGAAAAGTTGCCGTCGAAGAGAAGTTCCTCCGAGAACGAAGCGACTCTGAGAGAGTTCTTAACCTTACTATCCACGCGTGTGGATGTAGCTAGGGCTGCGTCACGTCTAACCAACTCCAAACAGCCACTGAAGGGCGGAGTTATACGTGAACAAACTACTGCCCTCAAAAGAAATTACATTGAGAATAATATCCCGTAAATCTTTTCTTGAAGACGTAATGATAACGCCTCAGTAAGGCGGATTGCATATGATAAAGCGTCTAAGTTAAGTCTACTATACATCATGTCGTTTCCAACATTGAAGTTGGAAAAGACATAAACGGCGAAAAAGAATATTTCCAGTCTTTAACCACACCGTCTAGACGCATATGAACTCTCGGTATGCCCTGCTCTGCCAAAATAAACTATTCGTATAAATGATAAAACGGCAGAAATGAGCAACGCGGACAAGAAACTAAACTATCATGCTTGGTAGCAGGCTTGTATGCATATGTAGCGTCGAAAAATAAAACACATGTTGTAATGACATTATTGGACTGCGTCGGTAAGTCAGGGACAATGTCCCTGAACCGATCGAAAAATCCGAGTCCAATGATGCTATAAGTCTCTTATCCAAGATCGCAGCAATGAAGTCCGAAATAACAATCACTGGAAGATAATGCCAGAAGATATGAAAGGCAGCTTCCGATACTACTAAAGGGAAAACTCGAAAACTTTCGAATCCCTTTCGCCATCCTGTCGGACCCTATAAAGCGTTCGGTCGTCCGTACCTGATGCAACCCCGGACCGCACTGACCCAGCGCCGTCGGATAATTCCTGATTCGACCAAGAAACTGTCAATTGCTGGGATGCTGCGAAACAACTGTGCTAACTCGGATAGCACGTCCGTCACTGAGGCCTGAGGAGAAGCGGTCCTACAATGCATTGCCGCTGGAAGCTCTGTGATCGCTACCCCCGTGCATACTACCAATATGCGAGCGAACGGAGTGTATAGGCCTCGTGTCCCTTGGCTACCGGATGGCGTGACCTAATCACTGTGGAATCACTGAATGACGAAACTGATCGGATACTCGAGGTCACGTAGCCAATGTGCGGTCGTGTGCCCTGCTGTGAGGATGAGGAAGCATTGAGGACAGTCTCTAGGACTGTCAACATAACGGAGCGTCCCGACCGACAGACATATGCTCCGAATGTAAAATATCTGAACCACAACATGCGGTCCCCTATGTTGTTGGACGAGAGAGGGACCTCTCTCGCTCACAGCCCGGACGGACCTGGACAAGCCAGGAACCGGACTAACAGGCTTCCTCCGATCTGTCCTCAATCTGCCATCACTGGGTGAGTACTAAAGTAATTAAAGTGCTCGCATCACCCAAATCTCCTTCCTAGACCGCAACGGACGAACCCGGCAGCCGAACCATTCGATGAATGTACGCTACACCGGGTGAGCTAGCGAATGTCACTCCGTAGGCGATAGACATATTCCATGAGCACTTATAGCCGCTAGCTCTTCATTAACTATGACGACAGAGGCACACTTTTGAAAGACATCTCCGTAACCTTGCGAACAAGAAACCAGAAATGCTTGGTTATAGCAAGCATAAAATAATAATATATATAGCGTCATTCAATAATTCGAAAGTTTGTGTGACATTATTGGACTATGTCGGAACTGAGGGACGATGTCCCTGAACCGACCCAAAAATTTCTAAGTCCACCGACGCTATCAGTTTCTTATCCGGCATCGCAGCATTCTGGTCCGACGGAAGAAGCTGTAGAAGACCAAGTCAGATGACATACACAACAGCATATGTTGCTCTGAAAGGGAAAGCTCGAAATCCTCCAAATCCCTTTCGGTATCCCGTCGGACCGGATGAAATTTTCGGACGTCCGTACCCGCTTCCGCGGAGCGTCCCGACCCAGCATCGTCGGATAAAATATATGCGACAGATTCAGTTGATGCTGGGATGCTGCGATAAACTGTGCTATTTAGGAAAGCATGTCTGTTCCCGAGGCCTGTACAGTAGCGGTCTTACGATGCATTGCCGCCGGAAGCTCCGTGTACGTTGACTCCCGCACACTTCCTATGCGAACGTCCGGAGTCTGCAGGCCTCGTGTCCCTGGCTACCGGATGGTGTGACCTGGTCGCCGATGAATCTCTGACTGGCGAAGCTGACTGGATATCCGTGGTCACGTAGCCAAGAGCGGTCGTGTGCGCAACTATGAGAATGAGGAAGCCTTATTGACAGTCTACTCCGGACTGACTATATGTCGGAGCGTCCCGATCTATGAACCGGACTAAAAGGCTTCCTCCGTTCTCCCTCCGATCTGCCGTCACTGGGTGTGCATTAGGTTGATTTATAGTGCTCGCATCACCCCAAAATTCCTTCTAGACCGCAACGGACGAACCCGGCTGCCGAACCATTCGGTGAATGGACGCTACACCGGGCGAGCTAGCGGACGTCAAAGGCCGTCAAACCTACTAGGGTCCTCTTAGGCAATTGGCGTATTTACATGAGCACTTTTCCGCTAGCCCTTCATTAATTGTGACGACGGAGGCAAACTGTTGGAAGACATCACAGATACATCACCCTAATCTTGATCGTCTGAAATAGAAATTGATAAAGTAGAGTGACCCTGTGGGGAAAGGACCGGAGTGTCCAATTCCCCAATAACATACCGTGATATACGCTTCCCATATTGTCATCGAAATCATACGATACAGAACAGGAGTTAATGCGAGTACACTGACCACATATAGAATGATTATAAAGTCAGAGGAAGACTTCCTCTTATTACAATTGATCAGTATCCTTTCAATGTGAAAAGAAAACAAGTCCTGGTACTCGCACTAACCCCTGGCAATCAAAATACATAATAATAATATGATCCATTAATATAGAAAAAATAATTGAAATCAAAATATTTTGAAAAAATATTTTTTCAGAACAGCCCAAGTTTCAGAAAAGTAACGTTGAGCCCCAATGAATCCCAAGCCTAAGTGTGGACAAAAATTTTAAAAATATTTTGAACAATTTATTCAACACTTACGAACAATAATAATGTATCTAGTTATGATTAAAATAACATCAAGATATTATTTTCCAGAAATCCCCCCCTCACACAGAGGGCTGTTGTAAATGTAAACAATGAGTGTAAAAACACTAAAATAAGACTCCAGGCACCCAGGCCCGAAATCAGATACCAAAAAAAACCACTATCTGATGCAGAACAGAGACTTCCAGGGAAGAAACTGCAGAACATCAGATGGTAGATGCAGAACACAACGCCTAACCACCCGTAGGCGAAGACGTAAACATGGGGAAAAGAACAGAATTCATTCTGTTATTCAGCTAAAACTCCCAAGAAAATTTAGTAATAATAATTGCAAAAACTATGCCAAAAGCATGGGAGAATAGCAAGGGGGGACTTAAAGGACAGGGAGAGAGGAAAACACTTAAAAAACAGTGTAACTAATTAATCAGAATGACAACAAAATGGCTGCTGCCTCGAAAATAGGTAACTTAACATAATTTCATTAAAAAATTTTAAGTTACAGCCCTGATAATATTCTGTCACACATTTTTTCCTCTCCTCCTTCTCTATCCTCCTTAGAATCACCATTTCACTAATATTTATGTGTCTGGCATCATTAAACTGAGATTTACAAGCACAAAGTTCAGTCAGATGTTAACTGATGAAGGGCCAAACTTAGAATGATTAATGGCGCCAATTTCGGAACGTCCTTGACACTGCGCATGCGCAGTAGAGGCGAAGTGTGGAGGGCCTTTCAGGACATGTTTTCTTTGGTTTTAGATGCAAATTTTGGGGATTGGGGGGCAAAATTTGTGTTTGGCCCTATATTTTAAGAGTTAGCACCAGCTATGTTTGGGTCATTGGTACAGTATAAAAATTTATAAATTTTAAGTAATTTATATATTTTTTATATTTACCAATGGTCATACCATTACTCATAGCTCCCCGCTATTTACAACATTTAACAGGCAATTAAAGAAAGAATGATGGTTGGCGCCAATTTCAGTGTTTTCCTGGATACTGCGCATGCGCAGATCTGAAAAGTATGGAGGACCAGATAGGACATTATTTTTGCGGCTTTGCATGCACATTTTGGGGATTGGGGGGCAAAATTTGTGTTTGGCCCTGGATTAATTTTTGAGTTGGCACCAGCTAGTCTGGGCCATTGGTTGTTGTATAAAAATATCACTTTTTTGAAGTAATGCGGTTCGTTGACCACGTCGCATCAATCAAGTTTTCAATGTCTACTTTTTTGCAATGTTTTACCTTTTTCTATGTTTCATGTCCAATATTCAGGCAGATGAGGCTGACATCTGCCCTGGGAAAATGTTGACAGCAGAAGAGAATTGTCTCTGTTAAGTCATTCAGTGCATGTCTGCAGAGTTTTTTGTCATACAAAAGTTTTATCTCTGGTTTTTCATGTATGGCCAACATTACTGAGAAATCTAAATTTTATAGTAAATTTCCTTTCTTATTATACCTACCACAATTGTTTACTACAGGCTTGCACTACAGTGGAAGTCCCTAACTCGGATAAAATACTCTCTATTTTTGTCTTTCCCAAGCAAGTTGGGAAAGAAAAGTGGTGCAAAAGCACCAATAAAAATAAGCCAAAACTGGGTCGAGTGCAACCGGCGCAGACCCAGTATGGGACGCTCTCTCCCAAGTACAACTCCACGACTTCCGTTGCCAGTGCGCATATACCGTCTCTAAAGACTCATTCTTTTTGAATCTGTAAACGTTAGAGTTATGTGATCAGCGGGGAGGAAAGATTCTTTGCCCGTAAAGAAGACGGGAGGGCCTCCATGTAAACAATTGTGGTAGGTATAATAAGAAAGGAAATTTACTATAAAATTTAGATTTCTTAACAACCTACTCACAATTGTTTACTACAGGCTGAATAGACAAAAGGCTGGAGGGAATCGCATAACCAACCCCCACATAACCCCAGTGCATTGAAATCGTGAAGTAGAAGGAAGAGGTCCCGAGGCTTATCAACCATAATGTCGCAATCATTGGTAAAGGACAATGAAAAGAGACATATGAGCCTGTGTGACACACAGACAGAAAAAGGGCAGTAACAGCACAAGGCTGAAACTGACCTTCAAGAAGCCTAATGGCTATGGCAGACAACAGCCTGAGCAGAAGAAAGAGGACCCAGGGCAAAAAGGTCCTCCGACTGCTCCTGCAACTGGCGCAAATAAAAGGTGGAGAAAGTAGAAGCATTTCTCCAGTAGGCTGCCTGCATAACATCCGACAACTTGACGGAGTTAGAATAAGCCCAAGAGGTAGACAGTGCCCGCACCTCGTGGGCAGAAATACGATTGGTAATACAATCGCCAGCTGCTAAACGACTATAAGCCGTACGAATAGCAAGAAAAATCCATCGAGAAATGGATTGAGGAGAGATCTTCTGTCGACCCGGAATGAGAGACAGAAAAAAACGTTTTCTGCCTTTCCGTATGAAGCGTGTCCGATCAAGATAAATGCGAATAGCACGGACCGGACTGAGCAAAGGGCGAGTACCCTCAACAGAGGGAAGAGCCCTGATACAGATAAGAGGAGGAGTAGTATCTGGTAACTGATTCTTAGCCAAAAAGGAGCAATCAGTGGTAAAAGTAACACTGTTGGGAGAGCTCCTAAAAAAGGCCGGGTCAACCGAGAGGGCGTGAAGCTCACTAACCCGTCTGGCCGAAGCAAATGCCATCAGAAAAGCCATCTTATATGTGAGAAAATGCATATCCACCTGGGATAAAGGTTCGAACGCCCCCCCCCCCCCCCCCCCCCCCCCCCCCAAGCAAAGCAGCACCCACGAAAGATTCCATCGTGGAGTAAGCTGCAAAGTCCGAGGCCTTTTCAAAGAAAAGTGCCGAACAAGCTTGGAGAGGTAAGGATTAGTGCCGATACGATGCTTCCCCACATAAGAAAAAGTCTCTGAAAGCATAGACCTGTAACCCTTGATGGTAACAGGCTGGAGATCCCGAGAATCAAACAGATATACCAGAAACTCCGCAATCTGTGAAATCGAAGGATTGGCATAATCAACAGAGTGATCAGCACACCATCGACAGAAGACCTTCCATTTAGCTGCATAAGCTAAACCAGTGGAGTGCCTCCTTGAAGAAGAAATGTACTCCACTGCTCGTCTCGAAAAACCTCTACGGAGGAGACAGGACCTGACAAAAGATATGCGTGAAGGCACAATGAAGTCGGGTCGACGTGAAACCTCCTCAGGCGACCTTGACAAAGAAGGGCGCGACGTAGCGGGAGACGTGCCGGAACCGCCGCCATCAGCGAGCGGAGCTGATTGATCCACACCCGCTGAGGCGACAGGGGAGCGATCAGAATGATTCGACAACTGCAGGTTCGAATTTTGGCGAGAACTTGAGGAAGAATCGGAACCGGCGGGAAGGCGTAGCCGACTAGACCGTTCCAATCGAGTGACAGAGCGTCCACGGCAAAAGCCAGAGGATCTGGACAGGGGGACACGAAAGGGTCCACCTGATGGTTCCAACGAGTCGCAAAGAAGTCGATGTGGGGACGTCCCCAGAGATTGCAAAGCGACTGGAACACTGCCCTGTGAAGCATCCACTCGGTGGAAATAACCCTGCCCTGTCGGGACAGGGAGTCGGCTAGGACGTTCAGACGACCGGGAATGTGACGAACAACCACTCCGGCGTGAACATCCTGAGCGAGCAGTAGAAGATCCCGAGCTAACTCGTACATCGGAAGAGAGTGCGTGCCGCCCTGGTTCCGAATGTAAGCAACCACTGTCGAATTGTCGGATAGTAGAAGGACCTGGCGATTCGACAGGTGAGGGATCCACTGCCTGAAACTCAGAAGAAGAGCAAGAAGCTCCTTCTGGTTGATGTGTAGAGCTGCTTGATCCTGGTCCCACATCCCGTGTAGGGAAAGACCGAGAGGATCCAACGTCGCACCCCATCCGAGATCGCTGGCATCTGCCGTCAGAACGCGATCGGATGTGGGTAAGTCCAGTGGAACACCCTGCGTAATCCACGGAACATCTGTCCAGGGAAGAAGGTGAGGATACAGAGAGTCCGGAAACGGAAGCACCTGATCCAGAGAATCTACATTCGGCCTCCAACAACTGAGCAGAAAGTGTTGGAAAGGTCTGACACGCAGCCGACCTAGAGGAATGAGATCTGTCACCGAACCGCAGAGACCGATCAGCCGGAGAAAACTCCGAGCGGTCGCGGACCTGGACTGGGACAGAGTCAGAGCAAAAGCTGAGAGAATCACAGCCTTGGCCTGGGGAACAGCCACCAAATTGAATTTGGTTTGGAAATACATCCCCAGATGACAAAACGACTGAGAAGGGACCAGGTCCGACTTCTCCTCGTTGACTCTGAATCCTAGCGACGTGAGCAAGCTCAACAGAGTGGCGACATCCGATTCCAGTAAGGCAGCATTGGAATGCCTCTGGAGGATATCGTCCAGATATGCCGAAGTAGTCACCCTGGACTGTGTGCGATGGAACGCTATCACATGCGACATCAGTCTGGTGAACGCCCAAGTAGCCAGGTTGAGGCCGAAAGGCATGGCCTTGAACTGGTAAACTCGCCCCAGAAAAGCAAACCTGAGATACTTCCGAGACGCCCGATGCATCGGAACGTGGAAGTAAGCGTCTCGCAGGTCGATGCTGGCTGCGAAATCTCCCTGGTGAATTGATTGGCGGACCGACCTGAAAGTCTCCATGCTGAACTTGGGAGCAATGATAGACTGGTTCAGGAAACTCAGATCGATAACCGGTCGGAGTTGGCCATCCTTCTTCGGCACCAAGAACAGGCGGGAATAGAAACCCACTGACTGAACGTTCTTGATGACCTCGATCGCCCCCTTTGCCAGGAGATTGGCAATCTCCGTGGACAAAAGTTCCCGACGTAAAACGTCTGAAGGAACTGTGGTTGGAAGAGGCACCCTTGACAGGGTGGGGTGCCGTCGGAAGGATATGCGCAGCCCGGACCGAACAACATCTAACACCCATGGATCGGATGTGATGGTGGTCCAATGGTCTGCGAACTCTGCTATCCTTCCTCCAACCTGGGACGAGTCGAGGTGAGGACCTTCATTTCGAGCCCCGACGAGGCCCGCGAGAGGAGAAACCACCTCCTCTGCAAAATGAAGAATCCTGAGACTTCCCTCGATTCTGCCGACCCCTACCTTTACCCCGTGAGTAAGAAGTAGAGGCGGCGGCAGAAGGACCAGCCTTTTGCTTCACAGAGGAAGCAGAAGGGTACTTGTTAGGCTTGGAACGGCCCTTGCCTCCCCGAGAAGGCTGATCAAGCTGACGAAACAGCAGCTGATCTTTGGAATGACGTAGGACGTCATCCCGGACCGTCGACAAGGAACCATGGAAAAGTTGCGGACCTGCCAAAGAAGCAGAGCGAAGAGTAGCACGCTGCTCCTCGGGAAGGGATCGTCCTGTGTCCAGCACAGCGTCCCTTCGAACTAATTCCAAATTAGCCGTGTTACAGGCATGCGTGTGAGTAAGGTGCATAAGCGCCTTGGACAGCACACGCAAAGGAGCCTGTACCTCGTCAAACTTATCTGGAGGCAGATAAGCAGCCAAAGCTGAGACGACGTGATCTGAGAGAGAAAGCATGCCAAGCATCTCTCTAGATAAGCCCAACGTGGACTCCAGAGTCGTCATTGGAATGACGGCAGACTTGGGCTTGGAAAGCCCGAGGGAAGTGGAGTCCTGATCCAGAACCGTCAAAGTCTGGCAGACTGACGGATTGGCGGAATCGTAGGAACGATAACGCACAGGAGGCAAAAAGGTGTCAACCCTGGTGAAGAACGAAGTCTTCAAAGCCTTGGAATTCAGCTTGGCATCCAATGCTGAAAAAGCTTCAACCACCTGTACCGACAGGCACGGTCGAAGGTGCCCAGAAGCAGGTTGCTCCATAGGCTGTTGGCGCGCGACCGATGATTGCGGCCAGGCTGACACTGTCGGCTGGTTAGCAGGTTTGAGCTCAGGCAGAAACCCAAACACAAAGTCAAGAGCCGCCCCCAAGTCCGAAGACTGCTGGCCCTCGACCTCAAGCATGTCGGACTCCTCCCCAGAGTCGGAAGACACATAGCCCATCGTGAGCAAACCAGCCGACGCCTCCCATGGTGTCGGGACACCAGAGGAATCGGAAACCGGCCTGTTTCCAATCCCAATAGGAGGCGCCTGGAAACCACCCATAGCCTCGCTGGAAGCAACAGGAAGGCTCTTAGAAAGAACCTGAGTGAGTAAGGAGAGGGCCTCCCTAAGCTCACTGCCTGTACCGACCGGTTCGACAGGGGAGTGAACCGGCAAAGTGGCTTCACCTCTGACCCTCTTAACCAGCGAAGGGTCACGATCCTCCAAAACACCCGACGTGGGATGACAGGCGGCAGCCGAAACATCTGAAGGCAGACGTGTATAGGGGTACGATGCACCCCGAGGATCAATATTGCGAGAACTCATGAGAGTCACCGCGGACCTCTGCGGGGCAGAAGGTCCAGGCTGCACAAAAAGCGTTGGTCCCCCAAAACTGGTCGTGTGACCAGAGTGAGTAGACGGAAACGCCACGGAGCTCATAGTGTTTCCACTACGAACATCCGAATCCAAAGACACAACTGTGGTGCTTGACGGCGAAGAGACCACAGCGATGGGCTCGGCCGGCAGCCCCTTCCGACTTCGCCGAGTTGAAGTCAGGGAAGGCTGAGGCCGATATCCCACGTCTACAGTATCGGACATTCCTGCAGTCCCCTGCAGCGAAAAGCCGAGGCCGGCTGAAACAGACAACGAAGCAGACGGACCAGCGGCAGTAGTAGATACGTCGAGAGTCGTTGAGGCTGGTGAAATAGTGGAGAGAGCACACCGGCTCGGCTCCGAAGGAGGAGTCACAACCCTAGTGACAGCCTCAGATGTCGACTGGAGGGGGACCGTAGTCCCGGAACCAGACATCTCTACACCAGAACACTCAACGGCTCCTGCAGTATCCACCACAGGAAAAGACTGCACATCCCCCACGGAGGAGGAATAACTCTCACCAGACAAAGTCGGCTCGGGAGGCCCCGAACGACCACGTTCTCCTTTCCCGCGGGAGTGGGAGGCACGGTCACGAGAACGAACGACACGGTTTACTGACGCCCAGAAGGTGGAAGACCATGTTCCACAGACACCACACGGCCGCTCGGCCGAACACCCATTACAGGAGGAACAAGACGAATGTACATCGTCCACATGCTTTGGCAGCAGACATTGCCCACAAGGAATTGTCCTGGGCATGATAGAGGTGAGAGGAGCAGAGAAGGTGAGATCAGAAAACAGAACACCCCCAAAGAAGAGAGAAAGGTGACAGAAACAAAGACCCCAGACGGTCGACCGGGAACCACACAACAGGAAGACTACTCTCAAAAGAAAGAAGAAACACTGTAGGAGTGGTACCCCCGCTGACACCTAACTCTAACACAATTAGAAAATTTTGCAAAAAAAGCATTAACAATAATTGTGAAAAAATCTAAGTCCGAACTGCGTGGCACGCGAAATTCGCACGCGACTCGAGAGAGAGCATATAAATATACATTATGGACATATAATAGAAAAGAGAATATAAAACACTATTCCTGAGAATACAAAGGATACACTGTGGTATAATGAATCAGGAATCATCAAACATCGAGCTGGTGGAACACTGATAAGCGTGCAAAAATCTAAATTTTATAGTAAATTTCCTTTCTTATTATACCTACCACAATTGTTTACTACAGGCTTGCACTACAGTGGAAGTCCCTAACTCGGATAAAATACTCTCTATTTTTGTCTTTCCCAAGCAAGTTGGGAAAGAAAAGTGGTGCAAAAGCACCAATAAAAATAAGCCAAAACTGGGTCGAGTGCAACCGGCGCAGACCCAGTACGGGACGCTCTCTCCCAAGTACAACTCCACGACTTCCGTTGCCAGTGCGCATATACCGTCTCTAAAGACTCATTCCTTCTGAATCCGTAAACGTTAGAGTTATGTGATCAGCGGGGAGGAAAGATTCTTTACCCGTAAAGAAGACGGGAGGGCCTCCATGTAAACAATTGTGGTAGGTATAATAAGAAAGGAAATTTACTATAAAATTTAGATTTCTTATCAACCTACTCACAATTGTTTACTACAGGCTGAATAGACAAAAGGCTGGAGGGAATCGCATAACCAACCCCCACATAACCCTAGTGCACTGGAACCGTGAAGCAGAAGGAAGAGGTCCCGAGGCTTATCAACCATAATGTCACAATTATTGGTAAAGGACAATGAAAAGAGACATATGAGCCTGTGTGACACACAGACAGAAAAAAGGGCAGTAACAGCACAAGGCTGAAACTGACCTTCAAGAAGCCTAATGGCTATGGCAGACAACAGCCTGAGCAGAAGAAAGAGGACCCAAGGCAAAAAGGTCCTCCAACTGCTCCTGCAACTGGCGTAAATAAAAGGTGGAGAAAGTAGAAGCATTTCTCCAGTAGGCTGCCTGCATAACATCCAACAACTTGACGGAGTTAGAATAAGCCCAAGAGGTAGACAGTGCCCGCACCTCGTGGGCAGAAATACGATTGGTAATACAATCGCCAGCTGCTAAACGCCTATAAGCCGTACGAATAGCAAGACAAATCCATCGAGAAATGGATTGAGGAGAGATCTTCTGTCGACCCGGAATGAGAGACAGAAAAAAACGTTTTCTGCCCTTCCGAATGAAGCGTGTCCGATCAAGATAAATGCGAATAGCACGGATCGGACAGAGCAAAGGGCGAGTACCCTCAACAGAGGGAAGAGCCCTGATACAGATAGGAGGAGGAGTAGTATCTGGTAACTGATTCTTAGCCAAAAAGGAGCAATCAGTGGTAAAAGTAACACTGTTGGGAGAACTCCTAAAAAAGGCCGGGTCAACCGAGAGGGCGTGAAGCTCACTAACCCGTGTGGCCGAAGCAAATGCCATCAGAAAAGCCATCTTGTATGTGAGAAATTGCATATCCACCTGGGATAAAGGTTCGAACGGCGCCCCCCCCCCCCCCCCCCCCCCCCAAGCAAAACAGCACCCACGAAAGATTCCATCGTGGAGTAAGCTGCAAAGTCCGAGGCCTTTTCAAAGAAAAGTGCCGAACAAGCTTGGAGAGGTAAGGATTAGTGCCGATACGACGCTTCCCCACATAAGAAAAAGTCTCTGAAAGCATAGACCTGTAACCCTTGATGGTAACAGGCTGGAGACCCCGAGAATTAAACAGATATACCAGAAACTCCGCAATCTGTGAAATCGAAGGATTGGCATAATCAACAGAGTGATCAGCACACCATCGACAGAAGACCTTCCATTTAGCTGCATAAGCTAAACCAGTGGAGTGCCTCCTTGAAGAAGAAATGCACTCCACTGCTCGTCTCGAAAAACCTCTACGGAGGAGACAGGACCTGACAAAAGATATGCGTGAAGGCACAATGAAGTCGGGTCGACGTGAAACCTCCTCGGGCGACCTTGACAAAGAAGGTCACGACGTAGCGGGAGACGTGCCGGAACCGCCGCCATCAGCGAGTGGAGCTGATTGATCCACACCCGCTGAGGCGACAGGGGAGCGATCAGAATGATTCGACAACTGCAGGTTCGAATTTTGGCGAGAACCTGAGGAAGAATCGGAACCGGCGGGAAGGCGTAGCCGACTAGACCGTTCCAATCGAGTGACAGAGCGTCCACGGCAAAAGCCAGAGGATCTGGACACGGGGACACGAAAGTGTCTACCTGATGGTTCCAACGAGTCGCAAAGAGATCGATGTGGGGACGTCCCCAGAGATCGCAAAGCGACTGGAACACTGCCGTGTGAAGCATCCACTCGGTGGAAATAACCCTGCCCTGTCGGGACAGGGAGTCGGCTAGGACGTTCAGACGACCGGGAATGTGACGAACAACCACTCCGGCGTGAACCTCCTGAGCGAGCAGGAAAAGATCCCGAGCTAACTCGTACATCGGAAGCGAGTGCGTGCCGCCCTGGTTCCGAATGTAAGCAACCACTGTCGAATTGTCGGATAGTAGAAGGACCTGGCGATTCGACAGGTGAGGGATCCACTGCCTGAAACTCAGAAGAAGAGCAAGAAGCTCCTTCTGGTTGATGTGTAGAGCTGCTTGATCCTGGTCCCACATCCCGTGTAGGGAAAGACCGAGAGGATCCAACGTCGCACCCCATCCGAGATCGCTGGCATCTGCCGTCAGAACGCGATCGGACGTGGGTAAGTCCAGCGGAACACCCTGCGTAATCCACTGAACATCTGTCCAGGGAAGAAGGTGAGGATACAGAGAGTCCGGAAACGGAAGCACCTGATCCAGAGAATCTACATTCGGTCTCCAACGACTGAGCAGAAAGTGTTGGAGAGGTCTGACACGCAGCCGACCTAGAGGAATGAGATCCGTCACCGAACCGCAGAGACCGATCAGCCGGAGAAAACTCCGAGCGGTCGCGGACCTGGACTGGGACAGAGTCAGAGCAAAAGCTGAGAGAATCACAGCCTTGGCCTGGGGAACAGCCACCAAATTGAATTTGGTTTGGAAAGACATCCCCAGATGACAAAACGACTGAGAAGGGACCAGGTCCGACTTCTCCTCGTTGACTCTGAATCCTAGCGACGTGAGCAAGCTCAACAGAGTGGCGACATCCGATTCCAGTAAGGCAGCATTGGAATGCCTCTGGAGGATATCGTCCAGATATGCCGAAGTAGTCACCCTGGACTGTGTGCGATGGAACGCTATCACATGCGACATCAGTCTGGTGAACGCCCTAGGAGCCAGGTTGAGGCCGAAAGGCATGGCCTTGAACTGGTAAACTCGCCCCAGAAAAGCGAACCTGAGATACTTCCGAGACGCCCGATGCATCGGAACGTGGAAGTAAGCGTCTCGCAGGTCGATGCTGGCTGCGAAATCTCCCTGGTGAATTGATTGGCGGACCGACCTGAAAGTCTCCATGCTGAACTTGGGAGCAATGATAGACTGGTTCAGGATGCTCAGATCGATAACCGGTCGGAGTCGGCCGTCCTTCTTCGGCACCAAGAACAGGCGGGAATAGAAACCCACTGACTGAACGTTCTTGACGACCTCGATCGCCCCCTTTGCCAGGAGATTGGCAATCTCCGTGGACAAAAGTTCCCGACGTAAAACGTCTGAAGGAGCTGTGGTTGGAAGAGGCACCCTTGACAGAGTGGGGTGCCGTCGGAAGGATATGCGCAGCCCGGACCGAACAACATCTAACACCCATGGATCGGATGTGATGGTGGTCCAATGGTCTGCGAACTCTGCTATCCTTCCTCCAACCTGGGACGAGTCGAGGTGAGGACCTTCATTTCGAGCCTCGACGAGGCCCGCGAGAGGAGAAACCACCTCCTCTGCTAAATGAAGAATCCTGAGACTTCCCTCGATTCTGCCGACCCCTACCTTTACCCCGTGAGTAAGAAGTAGAGGCGGCGGCAGAAGGACCAGCCTTTTGCTTCACAGAGGAAGCAGAAGGGTACTTGTTAGGCTTGGAACGGCCCTTGCCTCCCCGAGAAGGCTGATCAAGCTGACGAAACAGCAGCTGATCTTTGGAATGACGTAGGACGTCATCCCGGACCGTCGACACGGAACCATGGAAAAGTTGCGGACCTGCCAAAGAAGCAGATCGAAGAGTAGCACGCTGCTCCTCGGGAAGGGATCGTCCTGTGTCCAGCACAGCGTCCCTTCGAACTAATTCCAAATTGGCCGTGTTACAGGCATGGGTGTGAGTAAGGTGCATAAGCGCCTTGGACAGCACACGCAAAGGAGCCTGTACCTCGTCAAACTTATCTGGAGGCAGATAAGCAGCCAAAGCTGAGACGACGTGATCTGAGAGAGAAAGCATGCCAAGCATCTCTCTAGATAAGCCCAACGTGGACTCCAGAGTCGTCATTGGAATGACGGCAGACTTGGGCTTGGAAAGCCTGAGGGAAGTGGAGTCCTGATCCAGAACCGTCAAAGTCTGGCAGACTGACGGATTGGCGGAATCGTAGGAACGATAACGCACAGGAGGCAAAAAGGTGTCAACCCTGGTGAAGAACGAAGTCTTCAAAGCCTTGGAATTCAATTTGGCATCCAAAGCTGAAAAAGCCTCAACCACCTGTACCGACTGGCATGGTCGAAGGCGCCCAGAAGCAGGTTGCTCCATAGGCTGTTGGCACGCGACCGATGATTGCGGCCAGGCTGACACTGTCGGCTGGTTAGCAGGTTTGAGCTCAGGCAGAAACCCAAACACAAAGTCAAGAGCCGCCCCCAAGTCCGAAGACTGCTGGCCCTCGACCTCAAGCATGTCGGACTCCTCCCCAGAGTCGGAAGACACATAGCCCATCGTGGGCAAACCAGCCGACGCCTCCCATGGTGTCGGGACACCAGAGGAATCGGAAACCGGCCTGTTTCCAATCCCGGGAGGCGGCGCCATAGGAGGCGCCTGGAAACCACCCATAGCCTCGCTGGAAGCAACAGGAAGGCTCTTAGAGAGAACCTGAGTGAGTAAGGAGAGGGCCTCCCTAAGCTCACTGCCTGCACCGACCGGTTCGACAGGGGAGCGAACCGGCAAAGTGGCTTCACCTCTGACCCTCTTAACCAGCGAAGGGTCACGATCCTCCAAAACACCTGACGCGGGACGACGGGCGGCAGCCAAAACATCTGAAGGCAGACGTGTATAGGGGTACGATGCACCCCGAGGATCAATATTGCGAGAACTCATGAGAGTCACCGCAGACCTCTGCGGGGCAGAAGGTCCACGCTGCACAAAAAGCGTTGGTCCCCCAAAACTGGTCGTGTGACCAGAGTGAGTGGACGGAAACGCCGAGTTCATAGTGTTTCCACTACGAACATCCGAATCCAAAGACACAACTGTGGTACTCGACGGCGACGAGACCACAGCGATGGGCTCTGCCGGCAGCCCCTTCCGACTTCGCCGAGTTGAAGCCAGGGAAGGCTGGGGCCGATATCCCACGTCTACAGTATCGGACAGTTCTGCAGTCCCCTGCAGCGAAAAGCCGAGGCCGGCTGAAACAGACAACGAAGCAGACGGACCAGCAGCAGTAGTAGATACGTCGAGAGTCGTTGAGGCTGGTGAAATAGTGGAGAGAGCACACCGGCTCGGCTCCGAAGGAGGAGTCACAACCCTAGTGACAGCCTCAGATGTCGACTGGAGGGGGACCGTAGTCCCGGAACCAGGCATCTCTACACCAGAACACTCAACGGCTCCCGCAGTATCCACCACAGGAAAAGACTGCACATCCCCCACGGAGGAGGAATAACTCTCACCAGACAAAGTCGGCTCGGGAGGCCCCGAACGACCACGTTCTCCTTTCTCGCGGGAGCGGGAGGCACAGCCACGAGAACGAACGACACGATTTACAGACACCCAAAAGGTGGAAGACCATGTTCCACAGACACCACACGGCCGCTCGGCTGAACACCCATTACAGGAGGAACACGACGAATGTACATCGTCCACATGCTTAGGCAGCAGACACTGCCCACAAGGAATTGTCCTAGGCATGAAAGAGGTGAGAGGAGCAGAGAAGGTGAGATCAGAAAACAGAACACCCCCAAAGAGAGAAAGGTGACAGAAACAAAGACCCCAGACGGTCGACCGGGAACCACCCAACAGGAAGACTACTCTCAACAGAAAGAAGAAACACTGTAGGAGTGGTACCCCGCTGACACCTAACTCTAACACAATTAGAAAATTTTGCAAAAAAAGCATTAACAATAATTGTGAAATAATCTAAGTCCGAACCGCGTGGCCCGCGAAATTCGCGCGCGACTCGAGAGAGAGCAAATAAATATACATTATGGACATATAATAGAAAAAAGAGAATATAAAACACTGTTCCTGAGAATACAAAGGATACACTGTGGTATAATGAATCAGGAATCATCAAACATTGAGCTGGTGGAACACTGATAAGCGTGCAAAAACATCTCGACACGAAGCGGATTTTAAAAAGAATGAGTCTTTAGAGACGGTATATGCGCACTGGCAACGGAAGTCGTGGAGTTGTACTTGGGAGAGAGCGTCCCGTACTGGGTCTGCGCCGGTTGCACTCGACCCAGTTTTGGCTTATTTTTATTGGTGCTTTTGCACCACTTTTCTTTCCCAACTTGCTTGGGAAAGACAAAAATAGAGAGTATTTTATCCGAGTTAGGGACTTCCACTGTAGTGCAAGCCTGTAGTAAACAATTGTGAGTAGGTTGATAAGAAACATCTCGACACGAAGCGGATTTTAAAAAGAATGAGTCTTTAGAGACGGTATATGCGCACTGGCAACGGAAGTCGTGGAGTTGTACTTGGGAGAGAGCGTCCCGTACTGGGTCTGCGCCAGTTGCACTCGACCCAGTTTTGGCTTATTTTTATTGGTGCTTTTGCACCACTTTTCTTTCCCAACTTGCTTGGGAAAGACAAAAATAGAGAGTATTTTATCCGAGTTAGGGACTTCCACTGTAGTGCAAGCCTGTAGTAAACAATTGTGAGTAGGTTGATAAGAAAGGGGTCATTTCTAAATTGCAAAGTGCAATACTTTGATGGTTGTGTTATTTATTTATTTATTGGTGTTTAAGGTCATATACTGATGCACAATGGCTAATCATGATCGTGACAGTTTTACGGGTGGAGGAAGCTGGAGTACCCGGAGAAAACCACCGGGCAACGACGAGCAGCTTCCAGCTCCACAACATCGTAACTCCACACTGCAGTACAGGCAGGGTTAGACTGGTTGAAGACATGCGTACCATTGACGTGCAGTATGCCTTAGTAAATGGCATCATCATGCCCCCATGTGGACAATCAGGGTTGAGTGCCTTGCCCAAGGACACAATGCGGTAGTCCGAATTGAT
Source organism: Pictodentalium vernedei (assembly GCA_031216915.1). Lineage (NCBI taxonomy): Eukaryota > Metazoa > Mollusca > Scaphopoda > Dentaliida > Dentaliidae > Pictodentalium > Pictodentalium vernedei. The sequence continues at coordinate 89,710,144 of CM062290.1, read as the reverse complement.
CACTCAGATGGTCACCCATCCAATAATTAACCGGGCTCGATGTTGCTTAACTTCGTTGAACTGGTTTGTATTATTTATGATTATTAATTCATTTTTGCACGTTGTATGATCAAGCTTGCATTAACCGACCGCCATTTCTGCTTAATTGTTAATTTTTATTACATAATATAGTTCAGACGTGAAGTTATTTAACCCTTTACCTAACACGAAAAGCAGGCAACACTTGCAAACAAAATTCTTGAATAACTATTTTTTTTTCATTTTTTGTCTCAAAAACATAGGTTACAACCCCTCATTGGAATGAGCTTGATGAGCTCATTCCAAAAAAGGGGTCATAACCTATGTTTTTGAGACAAAAAAGAAAAAAATAATTAAAATTATTTGACGATTTTTTAGAAAAGCACTGGCTGTTTTTTTTCCCGTTATGTTGGGTAAAAGGGTTAATCTTTATTTATTGGAGGGTGTTAATAGGCACTCTTGCATAAACTGTAACGAGGCAAAGACAGGTGGACAAATTTTTTATGACCATAAATAATTCAGCACTCTACCAGTGAAAAAGGTCAAATGTAAATATTCCATACTTACATCGTGGATGATGCCAGGTTGGTGTCTTCGTGTTTAAGTTTACCATCAAGAGCAAGACCTCGTTTATCTCTGTTGTTGGCAAGAAGTGGAGTCATATGAAACACCTTACAAAATCCTGTCTGACTAGGTTGAATTGGAAAGCCTTCCCTGTCAAATATAATAAGCTTCAAATTTAATGCAGAACAATTTTTGCCATAAAAGTTAAGTTTTCAATATTCTCTTGCATTTTCTTGACAATATCTTCTCAATTATTTCCTTACAATTTGGGTACTTTATTACCTTTATTTCTGTGTGTATGGTGTATTTTTTCTCCAATGATAATCATGACCACTACGATGCAGGAAGGACTGGTGGAACTGGAACAAGTGGGTTTTTTGCTGAACCAAAAGTTTTCCCATGACTTTTGACTTTTTAAAGCACCAAAAATTCCAGGCCCATTGCCAGTTGCACCCATTATCCCATCCTCTCAGTGTTAGTGCTGAAGACTTTGAGGCACAATTAACCCTTGCACTCTGATGTCAAAGTACCGAAATTTCATGCAGCAAATTTTTCCCATAATGCAATCGGGAGCTCAATACATTGTGCTCTTTCAAACAAGATTAAATAAGATTGGTTAAATTTCTAGTTGCGTTATGGGAAAAATGTGCAGGCTGAAATTTTTATATTTAAACATCGGCGTTCAGAGGGTTAAATTTTCAATTCTTATATTTGCTTTCAATCCCTCCAACTGTGCATTTATAATGTTTGGGCCTAAAGGCTAAAAATATACCAGAATATGCTAAAACAGACATACTTACTCGCTTTCCATCTCTCCTACTGTACATTTATATTGTGCTGTAGAAAATAAGCAAATATCTGCAAACTGTCGAACTGAAAGAAAAACAAAATAATGCAATTAAAAACAATTTAGTAAAAATGAAATTTAAACTACGAATAGACATTAGGCCCAACAAAGAAGATCTTCTGTTTCTCAGGTGATTTTTTTTAAAATTGGATGTGCGCAGGCATTTTTTTATTTTATTTTTTATTTTTGTAATCATTTTTTTGCCATCAAAAGTTCAAGTTCTTGATTTTTTAACTTTTTTAGGTCTTATTATAATTATTTATTGGTGTTTAATTAACACACTGCAAAACGCTGAAATTTGAAGCTGCAAAATGGGTAAGACTCATCCCCCACCCCCTGCACACACACACTTTTTCCAGCAAAAGTCAAATTTATAAACAAGTCTATTAACATGAATAATTTAAAATAAATTTAATCCAAATTAGACTCCATCTCCAATCTACATACTTACTGCTACCTACAGCATTTACAAGTGATAAGGTAAATGATACTGTGTGAATCAAAATGGAGGGAGCTTTCGATCTGACGAAGATTTTTTATTTGTTGAGAGAAATACTCCTCTTTCTGATCTGGCACAAAAATCAGTCATTTCTGCAGGACGATCTCCAGCAGGTTCATACAGAATTCCCATATTGAAATTCAAGGCCATTTTAGGGCTTTTTAAGGCCATTTTTATTATTTTTCAAGGCTCTGAACACAGACTCGCAAAGTGTGTCTGCAGTAGCACTAAGATGCAGGAGGTTCAATGACAGAGTCTCCCCCCAGGTTTGGCGATTTAAAAAAAAAATACCTCTAGAATTAGGCTCACCTGTGCCTTCTGAGCCTATTTTTCAATCAGTTTAGAAAGATAAAACTCACCTGCAGTACATGATTCTTGATTGCAAACAGTGGCACAAAACATGATTTCTCAGATTTGTTTACATGTACTTCAGAACTTCATGCCTAATGTATAGTCACAATATGTACAGTGCACTCAGAATTGTCAATTTTCTTTCGACAACATGAGCAATACGCTTTATATTTGTCGTCTCTCACTTCCTGTACCCGGCTGTATTGGCTCGCCCATTTCCTTAAGAATGTGCACCGGCCCATGACCCTTTGAATTTTTCCAATGCGTGGTTGAAATCACGAAAGAATTTTAACATAACAAAAGCTTTCTGAATGAATAAACACGTTGTTGGATGCTTCCGGTTTGCTCGTATGTATCCGTAATGCTCCGTAATACCGACTGAAAAAACACCTCATCGGCTGTTTGCGACTAAAGCCCATTTACGTTCAACAATCACACGGGAAGTTGGAAGGGGGGTGGTGGGTGCGCAGTCATGTTCCGAATGTTACTTTCACTTTTCTACAAACAATTAACAGTACTTTCTCACCTATTCACTAATCCCTTTCAAATTCAAGGACTATTCAAGGCTGGTGGTCAATTCTCAAGGGCTTTTCAAGGCTTTTATCAATTTTAGGGCCTTTTCAAGGCATACATGGAAATTCAAGGACTTTTCAAGACTGTGCGAACCCTGTCCAGCTTTTTCAGAGTCTGGGATTTCAGGCTATGCAAAAATCACAGTGAGTAACACTCGATCTTAGAGGTCCCAAATAGGGAAGAACAGGCTTCATTGAAATTTACCTGATCACTTGAATTGCAGTGGAAATGAATAAGCTGCTATTTGTTGATACCTTTAAATGTATGTTGAGGATGAAATGATTTTGTGTGCAACAATTAATGTGAATCAGTTGGTTTAAAATATACCTTATAATCTAAATGACATGATGCCTGGAATTGTTTGCCTTTATACACAATCACATTGAGAAAATCAACAGAATCTTAAATGATGGTAACTGAAATCATGATTGTTTAAAATTTCTAAAAATTCACCAAAATCTCCTTTTAAACGTTCCCAAATGATAACTAGAGGCTCTAAAAAAACCTGTAATCGCTCACCTGGAACTACATATAAAAATGTGATTTCCCACTGACTTTTCATGGTAAATATGAGCTGCAATTGTGGCCATGTTTGCAACATTACATCAACATTACATGAGGATCATTGATTGGTAGAAGGTGTCACAGTACTCAATCATGTGAAGTTTCAAAACACTTGACTTTGTAGTTTCAGAGGGGAAGATTTTTGCAAAAACCACCAGGTTTGGTTCACGTCGGCTCAGTAGTTCCAGAGAAGAAGATGAAAATGTGATTTCCCATAGGATTTCTATAGTAACTGTAAATCGCAATTGCAGCCATGTTTGTAACCCGATCAACATTAAATGAGGATTGTTGTTAGAGAGGGTCCAAGTCACCATTTATGTGAAGTTTCAAAACATTTGGCCTGGCTGTTTCAGAGTGGAGATTTTTGAAAATCCACCAACCATAATCAAAGAATGCCTCTGGAAGCCATGTTTTTCATCTGATGGGAACAAAATGAGGATCGTCTGTAGATGACCTCCCATAGACAATTCCTGCCAAGGTTGGTTCACACCAACACAGTGGTTACAGAGATGAAGATGAAAATGTGAAAAGTTTACAGATGCCAGATACCGGACGTCGGTCGAGGGACGATGACGGACGTCAAGTGAGCTATTTATTTATTTATTGGTGTTTAAGGTAACATATTTTTGCACAATGGCTAATAATGACCACAACATGAGTATCAACTCAAGACCAGGGGTGAGCGTTAATAAGCCATGTTGCCCATTTTGGAGAGGGTTAGCACCTCTCAAGCATTGGTGACTGGGTCCTATTTTACCAGTAAAACAGAGCCTGTTTACCGTAGTGAACAGGCACTGCTTCACTTCCCGGGGTTCCTGCAGGGAGTCAAGTGAGCTAAAAATGCTCTGAATATTTGAGATATACGAGAGGATGCTTTGCACATTTGCTTATGGCATTTTCCTCCCATTCCACTACATAAATGCTTGCAAAATTAGGGCTGAATCTTTTAGGACAACCCATTATTTAAAATAATTTTCTCCATTCAATTGAAAGTCATTACCTTTTATGCTCAGCTCTAAAAGATCAAAAATTTGTTCATTCGGATGTTTTGCATCCGGATATTTTTCAAAATGCATTTTTAACCAATTTAACACCTTTATCAATATCAATGTCAGTAAACATGTTGTTAAATCCAAAGTAGCCAGGAATGCATTTTTCGATATTTTCAATTTAGAAATTTTTAACAAGAAGTGCTGTGTATTTTTGAGACAGCTCAGATCTTTATTAATAAACTATAGGTTTCAGATGATAGTCAATGAGTTCCCCCAGATGGCATAAGATTTTGAGTTACAATCAGACCTGTTTACCTCTGAAGGTGACTGTCAGCGAGTTTTGATGAGTTCTCAGTGAGATTTGGATGCTTGTCGGTGAGATTTTTGCGTGCGGCCAATACATCAATATTTTCCTTGTTATGCCTTCCACGGCCCCACCTGGGCACCCCCTCCCCAACCCAAATGCATTATATTTCATTTTAATAATTTATTTTAACACTTTTAATGGTATTTGTCAGTAAAAGCATACAAATATGGTTATCACTGGTCCAAGCCCCCCCCCTCCCCCCCCAACCCCCCCTGACACACACACAAATGTGAGTGGATGCCTATCTAGCCTTTGCCTGTACCAACCCCCCTCCCCCCTCAGTCCGGCCATTTTTCCTTGCTCATGCAAGCCCATCCCGATGCTTCAATACATGGAGGCTGAAACATCTTGGGCCGAAACGTCCCAGGACCAAAACGTTCAAGGACCAACACAAGCATTCCTTCTTCGTTTATGCCATTTATTCATGTAAATTACAACTTCAGTGATTTATTTCACAAAGAATACGATTCCAAACTCAACTTACCTTATAAAATCGTAAATCTATATTTTTTTTCAATTTATTCACAATTACCACGATACATTTCAGTCAATATTTCATCGGCAAATAATATTTAAAATTTTTTAAAACCGACTGAAAATGAAATGTTTGGGGTATTTACTTCACACTTCAATCGTGCATAACTGGCATTCTGTTTTACCATCAAACACAATTTATTTATATTGTGTCAAGTAAATGTGTATCTTCGATAAATTATCGTTTCCAACAAGTATTCTGCGTCATAAATTTATATATTGTGACCAACTTGACAACTTGTTTAATTTTCAAAATAGAACACGAGTCTCGCCATTGAAAGATGCAGAATTTTGCAGAAACCTAGTCGAACACAGCCGAATCTGACGTCATTGAACACATTCACACAAATGTTTGTAATCTCGCGTGTCTGAGATTTCAGAAATTTGTGAACAGTAAAATGTGATAGATTTCAGGACAACTATTTTGAAAAGTGTCAAATCGGGAGAAAATATGATGAGACCGTGAGTTGGTGCCTCAAACTGGGAGACTCACGGTGAAACCGGGAGAGTTAACAGGTCTGGTTACAATCCGAGACAACTGGCCTCCCAGGTGGAGTTAAGTCATCCATCCATGAAGAATGTTCATTTGGAGCTTTGGTAGGTTGTAAAATTGTCTTGTTTGAGCACGGAGCTTAGCTGTTAAATATTTCAATTTTTTTTGTTTATATGACATTCATTGGGGAGAAATTTTAAGATCTCTTTGAATTTTTGCGATATTACTAGGCCAAATAATCTATTTTCTTATGTTTAGCATTGCCGATTTGTCTCATGGCTTCCATTATATAATTATTCAGAGACAGAACAACAACCAACCCACCTTCATCGGCTGGTTTGGTAACTTATTTTTTCGATGTTTCGTGAGGGCTCTCCATTCAACAGCTGTTAAATTGTTTTTATTGCAGAGTATGTTCATGCTGAACACCTTTTTGGCCTCAATAATTTTGGGATCTACTTCAGTATCTGGAGGTGACCAACCAGATGATTCTGTAAAAGGAAGTTTCCGACTGCTCGAGTTTCTAAAGCAGTCTGCTAATTTAATTTGCCAAAGAAAATTACAGCGTTTTGGTGGCATATTTGCCTGATCAGCAACTTCAGGATTAGGTGCTGGTACAAAAGTTAAACCATGATCTAAAAGTGACTTTTCTTTGGCTATTAGGTCATTGGTGCCAGAACGGTTAACCACATTAGTTCCTAATGCCACAAATGTACATGATAGGATACTTTGCACATTTGCTAAAGGCATTTTCCTTCCATTCTGCTACAAAAATCAGCCACTGAAATTAACGTTTCGGCTCCATGGCAGTGTAGTACCACCATTGACAAATCCTCCTCCAATGGCAATCCCACAGCATTTTTATATTTCTTTCGTTTGGCACTGATTTCGTAGTTTTTGCTCATAATTTGAAAATGAAAGTGTCAATGACACTGTAGCTCAACTTGTCAAGACATGTACATGTATAGTATGTAACACAGCAATGACAACATCTAGGTAATGACCCGATAACAAAGGTACATATAAAGTATTGTAACGGTCTGTACATAAATACTGGCCGTAGCCTGTAACAAATGTATAGGTAAAGTATTGTAAAGGTGGGTGACAGTCAGATGCTAAACTAGAAAAGTAATCTTGGAGTCCCACAGTGGGCCTGACTGAACCCCAAAATATTTGTTCTCATAGTACAGTGATAACAAAGGCACCCCAAAACACACTCATTCCTGTCCCAAGGTGAAAACAAAGGTACCCAAGAAGTTTCGTGAAGATCAGTTCATAAATACGAGCTGTATAGAAGTTGTGACAAAAAACTGATTGGACCTAATTTCGGTACAAAATGGCCACTGGCAGCCATCTTGAATTTCGGACCGCACACAAAAACACTCGTTCTTGTCCCACGGTGATAACAAAGGTACCCAAGAAGTTTTGTAAAGATTGGTTCATAAATGCAGCCTCTAGCCCGAGCCGTATTGGCATTTGCACTGACAGTGCTGAAAGTAACACTAAATAAATCAAAGTTAGTCTAATTTGCATAATTTAAGCACGAGAAAAAAACCTGTATGATATGTGATGTATCTCAGGGTACTAAACATTCATACAAAAAATTATTCAAATCAGAGCTTTCATATGGAAGTTCTGTACAAAAAACAGATTTCTGCATCGTCGGTACAAAATGGCGGCTGGCAGCCATCTTGAATTTCGGACCACACCCCAAAACACTCGTTCTCGTCCCACAGTCATAACAAAGGTACCCAAGAAGTTTCGTAAAGATCGGTTCATAAATACGGCCACTAGCCCGGGCCGTATCCAAAGTTCAGCTAAAAATTGACAGGGTCTTGAAACAGGGTTTGTACTCCAAATCAAGATTGAAATTCAAGGACTTTTCCAGGACTTTCAAGGTCCGAAAAAGCAAAATTTCCATGACCAATATTTGTATCTGTAATAACAAAAAATATGCGATATATTTACTAAGCATGTGGCTAATCAGTGACGACTCACCTATATTTCCTATGTCAAACGACTTTACACATGCTCGACATTTTGCCCTATGTTTGTCTTTCGAATCACTCATAATCCATTCTTTATGTTCTTTCTTATCGGTCCATTTTTCTTGAGACACACACTTACCTAGTATTTTAATATCAAACTCAAAGACTTAACACAAGATAATTTTTTTCCAAAATGCACAGAAAAAATACAACACAAGACAGGAAACAGAAAAAGCAAGCGGTGAATTGGAGCATGTTCGACGGTGGCCCTAAAATTTTGACCAGGTTTTCCAGGACTTTCAAGGACCGGCCTAAAAAAAACGTTTGTTTTCCATTACATTCCAGGTCTGGAATTTAAAACGGCCAAATTCCAGGACTTTCAAGGTTCCAGGACCCGCGTGCAAACGCTGTTGAAAGTAACTGGTAAGTATACCTTGCCTTATAAATAAAACATTTGTACTTTGATTCTCTGAGTCTTACTTTTTTCGTATCTTTTCTTCTATGACTCAGGGTCTAATCTCGGGTAAAGGGTATACTGCAGTCAAGTGACTTCACTTGCAAGATCATACAAATCTGCTCTATTTTAACTCCTTGCATGCTGCTGAGGGATATTCCTGCCCAGGACAAGGAATAGTAGCCAGCAAAATAAGTATAGTTGGAGCACTTTTATCCAAATTCTTCCTTGTATATTGGATTATCTGTTTGACCAATGATTTCTTGAGTTGAATTTATATGAATTTTTCATCAAATCTAATCATGGCTGCTTCTTAGCAGCCATGACTAGATGTGATGAAAAATATTAACAAAATACTCAGTGGGTTAATTGGTAGAGTGCTAAGTTTTTTGGCTTGTTAAAATTTTGTTCACATGTTATTGCCTTGCTACAATTTATGGGAGAGTGCCTACAGGCACTCTCCCATAAATTATAGCAGGGCAATTCCATCCAGACTAAATAATATCACATCAAGAATTAATTGAAGCACATCCACAGAATATTAAGCCTTTAAGCTGTGGTACCTGCACTTCAGGATAAAGCCCAAAAATGGGCTTCCAGCACTCTACCAGTTAAGAGTTAATGCTATATGTGCACTGTTCCATTATCAGGACTCAGGTAGTGAGGATGGAGATTTCTATTATGACTCGATATGACAGTGCCAATCAGACATGTACTTGCCGCCAATCAAAAAATAGACTTCAATTCGATATACTGGACTCCAAATTATGTATTATGGGGCTGCAGATGCAGTCAGCTATTGTCACAAGTTGAGCATGACTGACATCACAAGGAGTTGTTCTCCCTGGAAAAGTGGGTAACAGGCTGATTTGGCCCATAGATGATTCAGACCACATTTTTTCTGAATGATTCACAGCGGATGTACAGATGATTCGGGCCAGATTTCTGGACAGTTATGAGCTGTCAAGGTTCTGGACAATTAGAAACATGATTGTGGACAATTTGGAATGAGACAGTGGATGATTCAGACCATAACTTAGGGCGATATGGACTCAGGATCGATGCTCTTGAGATCCCTAATGAAAACAACCCTATGCAGTGGTACTTTAATATTTAATTTTATGTTTACTGGATCAACCATGCGCTCCAAGCCATAAAAAGACGGAAAGCAAATTACGGAAAGAGACTGGCACCTGCAATCCCTACTGCCTGTGCTGATGCACACAGTTAGGCCTCGTGAAGCAGCTAAGACTAGATGTAATGAAAAATTTATATAAGTTTAACTAAGAAATTATTGGACAAACAGACAATACAATATATAAGGGAGAAATTTGGATAAAAGTGCTCAAATTATACTTATTTCACTGGCCACTATTCCTTATACTGGGCAGAAATATCCACCCGCTGTATGCAAGGAATTAATGGTTATTTATTTATTGGTGATTAAGGTCACACACTTATGCACAATGGCCAATCATGACTGTGACAGTTTTACGGGTGGAGGAAACCAGAGTACTTGGAGAGAACCACTGAGCAGCGAAGAGCAACTGTCGGCTCAACATTCGAACTCTGTTCAAGCTTGGTTACAGTGGTTGAAGATATGTACATCATCGATGTGCAGTATGCCTTTGTACATGCCGTCAACGTGCCCCCATGTAGGCAACCGGGATAAAGTGCCTTGCCCAAGGACACAATGCGGGTTGTCCCAGACAGGGATCGAACTCGGGACCTCTAGCAAAGAAGTCCAACACTCTACCACTGAGGAGACCTGATGATAGAAGAGTACAAGTAGGTTTAGCTACCGAAATTACATTGATTCCATTCTGGAATATTCCGCTTTTTTGCTTGATATGCACAAGTCACCATTGCACACAATACTTGGGTGAAGACTGACAATATTATGGTTGAAACAAGGTGCGATATCCAGAACTTGAAAAGTGTTGAGACTTGATTCGAGACTCAATTTGACTCGATTTGATTTGAAATCTTGTGCATGATTCGATTTGAGATTCCATCCAAAATTGAGGTTTGCAGGGTCTAACAATAAAGACAAGAGGCCCCAAGGGGCCTGAGGGCGCTCACCTGACATGGTAGCCTAAATATCAATCCAGAGAATTGATTTCAACAAGTTGCATCTGCTCCTCCTAAGAAAAGCTTATACCAAATATCCAAAGATTCTGACCAGTGGATCTAAAAAAAAAAAAAAGAAGATTTTTAAAGAATATTCCTCATATTGAACTAAGTTATAATTCGGGCTCCAACAGGGAGCCCATATATGAACTCAGGGACTTGGCTTTAACAAACTTGAATCTCACCCCCCTAAGGATGCTGCACACCAAATATCAAAACATTCCGTCTGCTGGATCTGAAGAAGAATTTTAAAGAAAATTCCTCATTTTGAACTAAGTTACAATTCAAGCTCCCACAGTGAGTCCAAATATGGACCTAGGGACATAGCTTGAACAAACTTGAATCTCTCCCCTCTAAGGATGCTGCATATTAAATATCAAAACATTCCAACTGCTAGATCTGAAGAAGATTTTTAAAGAAAATTCCTCATTTTGAACTAAGTTCTTATTCAGGCTACCACAGTGAGCCCAAATATGAACCCAGGGACTTGGCTTGAACAAACTTGAATCTACCCCCCCCCCCCCCCCCCCCCCAAGCATGGTGCATACCTGATATCAAAAGATTCTGCCTGCTGGATCTTGAGAAGAAGATTTTAAAAGAAATTTGCCTGAAATGCACTAAGTTCGAATTCGAGCTTCTATAGTGAACCCAAATATGAATCTAGGGAGCCGATTTGAACAAACTTGAATCAGATCCATCCCACAATGTTGCATACCAAATATCAAACGATTCTGCCTCCTGAATCTGGAGGAGAAGATTTTTTAAGAAATTTGCCTGAAATGCACTAAGTTCGAATTCGGGCTTCTATAGTGAGCCCAAATATGAATCCAGGGGGGCCGATTTGAACAAACTTTAATCAGATCCACCCCACAATGTTGCATACCAAATATCAAAAGATTCTGCCTGCTGGATCTGGAGAAGAAGATTTTTGAAGAAATTTGCCTGAAATGCATGAAGTTCGAATTCGAGCTTCTATACTG